>OW387025.1:89102961-90352961 GCA_936439885.1 Nowickia ferox | reverse complement strand
AATGGTAACAAGATATATATCAACTGCAGAAATTGTACTATAAAAATTTTGTCAATTAAAAATATTTAACTGCTTCACATTAGTTAGTTTAACTAATTTAATTGGTTCATGCAATTTTAATAGCTGAAATCAGTTAAATTTTTATAAAACTTTATTTCCTTTGTGAATGAAAAATTGTTCATATTCTATGAAAAGAAAACCTCTTTTACGCAAAACCGTTTTGAAATAATAAAATGTAAATTATGAAATTCCGTCCAAAAAAATGTCTGGCAAAGGGTACTCAGCGTACAGTGTGTAACGCACTGAGCCGGCTGTAGCTAATTTAAAAAATTAATATCACATTGAAATAAAGATGAGGCATTTACCTAGAGCGTATCACATATTAATAAGGTTTTTCTTTAGCCTTTTCTTAAAATTATTTTTAGCACAAGATCGAGCCAAGTGTTTTTCTTTCTGCGTAAAATTTTATATTATTGATTTTTTTTTGTATTGAAACTGAAAAAAGGCGTTGAAAAAACTTTATCAGGGTGCTGTTATTTGAAGTATACAACTCCACGTATATAACAACCCTCACGTATGGATGTGAATCATATAAGCTTACAGCTAAAAATCAGAACAAAGTTCAGGCATCGGAGATGAAATATTTACGCCGTGTGGCAGGTAAAACAAGGCGGGACAGAATACGAAACAACACAATACGAGCAAGCCTATCGCCAGAGCCATTGAATAAAAGGACCGAGCGACAAAAGCTAAGATTTGGTTTGGCCACGTTGCCAGAATGCCAGAGTACCGCCTGTCGAGACAAGTATTAGAAGCAAGATCGATCGGTACCAGGGCTAGAGGAAGAAAAAGAGTAACCTGTCAAGACACAACCAACAAAATTCTGACTGCACAAAGAACAACAGCACAATATAGACAGAAATGTAGAAGTGTTTGCGAAAACCTCTACACTGCAAGGTAGAAAGAGGCCCGGAATAAGTAAGTTAGTAAACGACTGCTTTCGAAAAACCAAGCTCAATACTTGGACTGACTCAATCATATCAATATTACAGATTTTTCTGAAATGCATTAGTGTCTATGCGAATGCATATCACAGAGTCCCCCTTCGTACATATTGCTAGCAATTCACCGTCGACGAAGTAAAATAACTAATAAAATGGCTTAAATTAATGCGTTCACTTAACACTAGAGGCGCTGCAACGATGCTTTAAAAATTACCGAAAAACGCAAAAAAAAACAGAGTTGTAAAACGATTTAAGCTTATTAATTTAATACTTTACCATCTGTAATGTCGTCAATCTAACTTTCCTAAAGAATGTTACACATATGCATATGATGTTGACAGGCATATTAATTGAATTAATATGATATTAAAAAAAATAAGCAAATAAAAAAATTTCGAGATTGTATGCGGATTCTCAAATTTATACCATCATTAACGTTCAATGAGATATCAAAAAGTGTTTTTTTCTAGTTTATTCTAAAACAATGACTACACTTCAAACTAATCAAAGATTTATTATTTCAAAACCTTTAAAACTATTGTACTACGTCTTAAAATGTTTTTTAAGACAAACTTCACCTTCTGGTATACAGACATGTGACAATATATTTAACTGAAAACTCTTTAAATATTTTACGATAGATTTATACAAATTGAAGAGCTAATAATTAATATAAAATATGTTTTTAAGACAAACTTCACCTTCTGGTATACAGACATGTGACAATATATTTAACTGAAAACTCTTTAAATATTTTACGATAGATTTATACAAATTGAAGAGCTAATAGTTAATATAAAATATGTTTAATGAAATTAAAAAAAAATATACTTTTTTCTTGCTTCAACTCATCTTCAAAACTAATTTGCTATTAATATTTATGAAATATATTTTTTTAGTTAAAAAATATTTGTTCAATGCAAGAAAATAAATATTTTTTTTTATTATGTTTAGTTAATTATTAACAAGTTTTTTTTATATGTTAAACATGTTCAAATATTTCGTTTGTTGAAAATATTTATGAAATGCCACTAATTATAAGTTATTTGATAGATAGAATAATTTTTTAACAAGTCGCTTAAATTGGAAAAGATTACATTTTATATATAAGGAGCCGGACAAATAGGTTACTATACTTGTATACTTGAAAAAAAAATGCAAAAGAACATTAAGAGTAAAACTAAAAGACTTTGAATTGATTGCACATGCTTGCAGCCTTTTTCATAAGAAGTTATTGAACTCCAATTGTCTTAACAGGAAAATATTGGGTTTCTGCAAGCAATATGTTTTCCTGATGTTCAAAACTGAAGCTGTTTTAATTTTTGTTATATATTTTTATATATAAAGTTTATTTTTCTTTACAAGTCTTATAAGTTATGAGAATTTTCTTAAAAGTGTAGTGCTTTTTTTTGGCCCGATATAACTTTGAATTGAAAATAAAAAACAGCACACCAAACTTAAGTCCAAACAATTTTGACATTCGAAAGAATAATACATGGCACCAATATTGGAAAATAATTTCGGACATACGGCTTCCACTTCTGTTTATGACGAAGCGCATTCTGATGTCTTGCTTTGGGCCACTTTTTCCAACATTGTTGATCAAAAAGCCGTTGAGTTCACGTGGCCTTACCGCCAAATTATGATTTCACCGTATGGAACGCAGCGCCATCGTGTGAAAACAACACCTCGCCCGGATCAATGGCATTCATATTTTTGAGCAAATAATCACTGATCATGGTGCGATAATGATTGACCGCAAGACAAGCAGCTGCTTAGTTTTTGACGATAAGGTCCAATGATGTCACCAGCTTGGAAGCAGCATCAAACGGTGCATTTTTCGGGATGTAATAGAGTCTGTAATTCTAACTGTTAACAAACCATTTAAGCTAAAAATGAGACTCATCGCTACACATAATTTTGAAGTAAAACATGAGATTAGATTCCAACTACTCCACAGTCGAATCGGCGAAATAACGACGCATATGATGGTGTCGTGGCTTTAATCCTTTCAGCATTATTATTTTTTTTTTTTTTTATAGTGCTACTTAACTAGTTTGTCAGTGTATTGCAAAGTTGTTCTCAATATTTGTATTTTTTAGCATATGTCAAGTTGTCATTTAGTAAAAAAAAAAAAAATAAAGATGCGCTATTGTATGGAAATTTCCTGTCATATAATATAATTGCAAATAATTACAAAATATTTTTATTTAGTGACATGAGATTTAAACCATGACATTATCAGCAAAATTACTAACTTTGAATAGCAATCAACAAATTATTTGAAGTTGATGGCTAAATAAATTTGCTAAAGAATTAAGTAGCAAATCAAGCATAAGTATTACATGAAACTACAAAAAATTAAATTTAGCAACCAAATCGAGGCTTCGATTCTTGGACCACATGGGATTGAGATTTGTTTCATGGTGCCAAGAGGAGCAAATGAAAAGACAATAACTCTTGATTTATTTTTTTTAACATCTTGTTTAACGCGAACATCAAATATGTATTTCATATATCAGCATATTTAGTCTCAATAATCAGTATTGTCTGTTTAATTAACACACTGAATTTAATGACATGGTAAATAAAAAATAGCAGCAGGTTTTTACTGCATATGCTTATGATTCTTTTTCGGTTTACTTGTTAAAGTCTGATAACTTTAACTTTGATTTATTTAACAAACATGTTACAAATACTCTTAATTTTTAAAAGCTAACAATAAAAAAATCAAATATTTTATCAAAAGTGTAATTAATCAAGCGAATGTGTGTGCAATTATGTTCGAATTATTTTAAACTCTATTATGTACGTTTGTTTTCAAGTCAAAAAACTTTGTGCTATAAATCAAAAGACTTAAGAAAGATACGTGATTCAACCACAACATTCGGTGTCGCAATTTTGGAATTGAAAATGTTCAAAAATTATTATATTTACCTCTTTTCAAATGTTAGATTTAATTAAATGTCAGCTCAAAATAACACCATCACACTACACTGTAACTCTGCAAAAATATTGCAAAATTATTAAATTTCATACGCAAGTTTAACAAAAATAAATGGCGAAATTTAATGAACTAATAGATTGTAAAACTGAAGAGCTGCAATAAAACATAATTTTAAGCTTTTTCTTTTCAAAAAAATTTTTTTCTATTTAAGTAAATATTCTTTTTTTGTTTTTGTTTTTCTTATTCTTTCCGTTTCCTTAAAAGTTATTTACAAATTGCAGACAAAATGCGGAAAACAATGTGCTCTTTTTTCTTTATTAATTTACTTTACACTTATTATTTTTTTATTTCTTTTTATGTTTGGTTAATTTATTTTTATTTTCGTTAGATACAAAATTTTTTTAAGTATCTTTCATTTGTGCTTCAAGTACACTAACGAAAGATCCACGCGTAACTGACATTTTTCATTTTTAGTAATGTGTGTTTATATTTTTTACTCTTTTCTTTTTTTTTTTGGTCTTTCTACAATGGTATTTAAAACACGCATAGAAAATATTTTAGGCCAAGTATTTCTTAAAGAAGAGTGTCGTAAAACATAACGGAAAACATAAAGAAAATAATTAATACCAAAAAGAAAACGAAAAAAAGCCATATTATTATAGAAGACAGACATATGCATGTGATATTGAAAACTGAAAAAATGTGCTTGGCATGAATAAAAATAAATATAGACTCAATGCATTGAAGTAAAAATCGAATCGGGTTTCTCGTAGTTAGAACGTCAAATAGTAAATATAAATTTCACTTTAACCCTTTAAGGGAAAAACAGTTTTTCCAGACATTAAACAAAATTAACTTGTAGTAAATACGCTTCCTGATATGATAAACAAGTGACAATATATAAAGAAAATTACTGATGAGGTCCAACCATCGGGTTTTTCTCGCCAATTTTATAGCAAGTATTATCAAAAGAGCAGTTTGAATCTTTTAAGATCTAAAAAAGGAGTCTTTTAAAATTGTCAGGCGTGAGAGTGCGTGAGTGTGAGTAAAAAGAATAATGAGGAATACAATGCTTTTTCACATTTTTCGAAAATTTTTATTTACTGTCACTTTATCAAGTGAGTGTGTGATTTCAAAGAACGATTGAGTGTGGTAAACGGTTTCATAATAAAAAAAAGTATAGCCGTCAGGTTTTACGCGCCAAACGTTAACAATAAAAGCGACTTAAGCCAAATAAACAATTCTAAGAAAAGTAGTATTTAAAAACTGCCACGCGTGAGAATGCGTGAGCTTGAGTAAAAAAAATTATTTTTTTTTGCTTTAATATTAACTGCCTTATTCATAAAAAATATTTATTTATTAAATATTTATTAAGCGCTTATTTGACATATTTCTATGGGAAATTAGTCAAATAAACCTTTAATAAACCTAAAATATTTCTTATGAATTAGACCGTAAAAGAATAAAAAAGAATTCTTTTGAAAAATTATGGACAATTTTGATTTACTGTCACTTTATCATTTGTGCGTGATTTCAAAAAAAAACGATTGAGTGTAGTAAAGGGTTTCATAATAAAAATTTATACCCCTCGGGTTATTCTCCGTCTCAAAAACGTGTGTTTTAAATTTGTGATGCGTGAGATTGCGTGAGCGTGAGTAAAAATATATATTTATTCTTTAACATAAAGAGAATAATAACGAATACAATGCTTTTTAAAATTTTTTACAAATTTGATTTACTGTCACTTTATCAAGAGAGTGTGCGATTTCAATGAACGATTGAGTTTAGTAAATAGTTGCATAATATAAATTTACAGTTTTGAAAATTAAAAAAAAACTAAAATAAAGTCTAATGTGAGTGTATTATTAATATTACTCAAAAAATTTCACGCTTGAGAAGACGTGAGCGTAGGTGATACAAACTTTTTTTCCTTCGTGAGAATAAGTGAAAAAACCTTAAGGACGTTAAGAGGATGGCTTTCGAAGTTTGATTCCAAAAATCATTTCATTCAAATCATTTGGCTGTAATGAATTATGCCCGCAAAATGGGTAAAATTTTCTATAGTGGTATGAAGCGAAAGGGTGGGGATAAAGAGCATTTATAGTACAATCGCTAAAGCTAAATCCAAGTTCGATCGCTAAGATGTTGAACAAATACATATATAAATTTTTTTTTGCTACCTTTAGCGAGTTACAGAATCAAGGGGTTGGACTTGGTATTGGTAGCATTAATACTTAGACCATCATAACATTCATTGTCATTTATTTTTGACTGCATGTCACAGTTTACCAATGTATTGAAGGAGTTAAATCTTTTTATCGAGACTTCTTCTAAAGTAAAATTAAAGAGAAACTACATACGATTCATGACAAAAACAACACAACCTCTCTTAAGACACTTTTGAAGTTTTAAAAGCCAAACACAGGAAAATATTTAGCTACAACAGACACAAGGAAAATAAATTATAAAAGCTTTTGCTTAAAGCAATTGTTATTATTGTCATGTACACTGGCTTCCGTCTTTGAACTGCACCAACAATTCTTCATTCACTATAAAATAAATTTTAATACGAGTAGTCTGTTATAATAAAAAAGCTTTAACTTTAAGCCAAAGCAGAGGTAAAAAAAATAAATTATTTACTTATTAGTTTTCCATTTCATTTTATTAAACATTTCTTCGTTTTGCTTAGCAATTTTTATTTTACTTTCGCTTTCATTTCTGTGGTTCGTGTTAGCTGTTACCACACATACACACACACAAACACACTCTCACTGGCAAAAAGAACAAGAAAGAAAAAATGTACAAGTGTAAGTGCTTCAACTCTCTTACTGTATTTTTTTTTTATGAAATATGCAACGTGTTCATGATCGGACAAACAAGGCCTTAGTGTTTGAAAGATTTTATTTATATTCCATAGAAATTGCTGTGTTCGTCTTACGTGATTTCAGTTCAGTTTCAGTTTATGCTTTTTCTTTAGTCGAAATGCATTTAGGATTGTTAGGATTTTTAGTGGTTTCATTTAATGGTCGATTTTGTGTTTTTGTCATAAAATATAGCAAATGCTTTGCTATTAATGTTTGTTTTTTTTTTATTTTTTTTTTTATTTTTTTTTTTAATGTGATGTATGACACAAATATCGCAAGAGCTATAAATACTAAATGGCTTTTCAGGTTTTTACACAAATAGCGCATGCTCCAGCAAATTTGATAATAAATGTTTGCTAGTTTTTTGTTTTAATGTTGTTCCATCAAGTGTGACCTTCACTAAATAATTGTTTTTGTTTTTATCAAGGAAGTACACAAACCCTTCAAACTAATTTTTTTTCCAGCGTACTTTTTTCATCTCCAGAAGATACGTGATTTAAGACTTTTTAAGTTATTAATTGAAATCTTTTAATTATCGTTTATGTTCCGACTGCCGAGTCTTTTTCGCATATTTTTCTGGTGAGTTCGGATATTAAAATACATGCTACACTTATTCAAGTTGAAATTTAGAAAATACAAATTACTTGTATGTGTTCTAGCATCTCATTTTATTTGTTTAATTCATTCTATTAAATACTTTAATTGAAATAATCAAAATTTTTAAATATTTGTGGGTTAGAGAAACAAAAATTCCATTAATTAGTAAAAAATATCGTTTTTAAATTTTAGCAATTTTGGTAATCAGAGTTGGGACTCTCATACAAACAAATGCAAGTTTGTTTTTGTTTGTAGATATAATGCCACTGATTAATTATTTATACGAATCATAAAATTTTAAGTAATTAGGCATCGATTTGTGTTTGCATATTTTTGCATATCGTGGCAATAAATACAGTTTTTTTTTGCTGCTTAAACCATTTTTAATGCATACTTAAAATTAAGGAAAAAAATATAATTAAATTCCATAAAGAATGAGTAGACGTTTTTACCCGACTGCGCGACATAAAGTTGGTTATTGTGTTTATCAGCCTATGTATGTATGTATGTATGTATGTATGTATATATGTATGTATTATGTACACCTCGATATTCGCAACAACCAAATTCTCGGTGACTTTGTTAACGCAACTTTTCAAAAAACAAAACCTCAATTAATGCAACTGTGCAAAGAAAGTTAAGATTCTCTCTTTCGTTCTGTTTTTTTACTTTAGTTTTTTATTAATAAATTCAAAACTGTAAGCCTTTGCGCATGAAATCTTATGCTAAGGTACAAAAATCATTTTGATTTATCGCTTTTCTAGGAATGGTGCTTCTGTTTGAAAAAAAAAAAATTCTTTGATTGTGAGAAGTTGTTCTAGTAAAGTAAACAAAATGCCTGTATTAACAAAATTTGTTAAACTAACAATAAAGCAAAAGAGCGAAATTCTGAAAAAACTTGAAAGTGGCATACCTGTGAAAACGATTTGCAATGAATACAAAATTCATAAATCAACAGTATGTCGAATTAAAAAAACGTGCGACTACTAAAGAAGCTCGTAATTTTTAGTGGAAAAGAGGTATAGAAATTTTTTGCTCAGTTTTCGCAACAAACTCAGTTTTCGCAACAGCTCAAAATTTCTATTGGTTGCGTTAACCGAATTTGCACTGTATATGTGTTCCGAACGCATGAACCGGTTTTTATGATTTGTATACGGAAACAGCAGCCTACTGCAAGAATTTTTTGTGTGAAAATTTTTCGGATTTCTATTTCAAATAGTTTTTAGGTTTTATTATACGAATTGTTATGTTTATGTTTTTTTATTGTCGTTGCTCTGACGTGATCATTATGTGTAGATTTTTGAAATTTCTTTTTATAAAACTTGATGTATCAGACATTCACCCAACAAATCGTTAAAAGATATCTTAATTGGTTCAGAAGTTAGCAAAAGTAGACTTTCCATATTTATCAAAAAGTATTAAATAAAAAACATCTATGTGTTAAAATAAAAAAATAATTTTATTAGAAATGGTCTTGAAGCTGAACAACAAAATAAGTTATGCGTAGTTTTTGAAGAACTTACGCTATACGTACCAAATCTGCAATTATTTAAGATTAATTTTACGAAATACTTAATATAACCTGATAAAGAAAAGCAGATGCTTATGCCTTCCTTACGTCCAAGCGGTCCGCTGATTTTGTCGGAGCAACGACGTTATGTTTCAAATAATAATAAAAAATGCAGAACCCTGCTAATAACACTGTGCAACGGTGAAAAATCCACACGCTCTTGACTGTATGGGTTCGATAGTACTACCCTTTGGTAGTTCTATTCGTGTATTTTCAAAAAGCCTTAATTTGTTTCATAGTGTAATTGATATTATGATTATGGTAAAGATGCAAAATTTTAAAAACTAACTTTTAATTTTTTTTCTAAACAACAAGTCTTTCACTTTGTGGTTGAAATACAAACAAATAAAAAATGGACTCACCTGTTGACCACCAAATGATTTTTAGACATGCAATAAAAGAAAAAAGAACGATCATTAGAAAAATATTAAAATTTTTTATACAATAAACTAATGCAAAAATATATTAATTACACAAAATAACTATTTTTTTTTAATAACCTTAAATTTTTATTAAATTTTTAATTTATATAATGCACTTTTAATTTAAAAATTCGTAAACAAATTTAAGTTTAAAAAGTTTTTATAAATGCAACTGGTTAATATTTTAATTAAATCTGGACTTGAACATTATTTTCGCTTTTTTTAAAAAATGTGTTTCGTTCTTCTACACTTTTACTAATCATTGAGATTTAAGTTAGTCGTAGCTTACACTATGCAAGTCTTATTGCTAAGCTGATTAGTTTGAGGGAGAGAGAGACTAACGGAACAGAAAAGTCTCTTTTCCCCTCGTCTCTCTCTCCTAACAAATTAATCAGCTTAGCAATAAGACTTGCATAGTGTAAACTAGGACTAAGATTCTTGTAATTCTTGTATTAAGTTTTTTTTTCTGGCAACATTGACTAACCGTAAAATCGACGAAGAGCACCATAAGCTTTGCGACGTGAATCTTGTATTTCGTAAAAACTCTGCTGTTCAGGCTACAGGCTATTCATAATCAAATTTCAAACTAATTTCGATACAAAGAAAGTAACAGCATCCTAAAATTGCGCAAAACTCAAGAAGTATTAGCAACTTATAAGCACAGAAGTCTAAAGGAAGACTGTACATATGTTTATATGTCTTACATTTAATAAAAATAACTATGGGAGACTTGTCTAAATAAATTCTATCATGTTGGGCAATTATAAATTTAAAAAAAGAATAATTATAATTATAATTCTTAATTGTTCCGATTAAATGCGACCTTAAGATACGGCCTTAAGACATGACCTCTAAAGCAGATTAGATTAAATTAGATTAGACTGAACAGAAATGAATTTTAAAAAGTAATTTTTACATTGCCATTATCAGGCTAAATTAAAAGAATTGTCTTTTATTGGTACGTTTAGTAGTTAAAAAAAATCAAATGCCCTTTAAATTTAACTTTGCCAAAAAATAATTGCAAAACATTTAATTTTTAACTACTTATTTCTTGTTTCTCTTCTTTCAAGTTTAAATAAATTAATGTGTGTTTTAATATATTTTTTTTAATTAAAGATTGACAAGAAAAATTATACAAAAAACACTAAATTTAAAAAAGCAAAAAATTACACAGTTAAGTAAGCAAGTCATTGCATTGTAATCCATATTCGAGTACTTAAAGTAACTCGTGTATGAGACACCCAAACTGTTACAATTGAAGTTATGTCATCTGCATGACTTTGTTTATTACCCACCGTTATCAATGTTATGGATCGTATGGTAGAGGAGCTTAACCGTTCCAATCGCACTTGAATAATTACATAATGGGAGCAATAATAAAGCAAACGTTTGACAAATATTTTCATATTTAAATGTAAAATTAATTTTGCTTTAGAAAATGATTTTAATACTATGAACTGCTAAACGGTATCATAATATCTTCCCAAGAGCTACGAGGGTGGCCCAAAAACTAATTAAGTCTTGTTTTGAGAAAACACTGCAAATTTAGGAAAAAGTTTATTTATTTCTTCTTTGAGCTCAATGCACTTTTCTCAGTGGTATTCAATAGCTTTGATAACCTGTTTATATTAAAAACTGTTTAACGCCCTAAAATAACCGCAACAACCGCAGACTTCATCTATTCATTGTTGGCAAATCTTTTTTAAACAAGCCATTTTTTTCAAGTTTGTGAATAAAAAATAGTCTGAAGCAGCTAAATTTGGCGAATAGGGTGTGAAGCAATTAGAACTTTAATTCATTGATTTCGGGCACAGCAATATCCACTATATTGAACTGGTACCATTGTCTTCATGAAACAAAACTTTCTTTTTCCCAAATGCGACCTTTGCATCATCACTTGAACGCAGCCTACTCCTCGACGCTGATTGTTTTTGCTTTTTGAAAATAATCAGTAAAAATTATACCACGCCGATCCCAAAAAACAAATGAAATTACTCTGCCTATATACTGACTGGCTGTCTTCGCCATGGTAAAATTATACAAAATACTTGCACGACTACAACAAAATTACAACACCAAAAAACACAAGCATTTTGTTGGTAGAAACAAACGAATAAGTGTCAGAAACAGATGTCTTTTGTTTTTAAAAATAACAATCACAGGTTAACTAAAGTACAATTGCAGACGCGGCATTCACACATGATTATAGTCTTTCAGTATTGCCAGTATGTGTGTAATACACAGTGTGTAATTTCTACTCTCATGTAAAGGCCGTGTAATGAGATTCATGTATAATCTGTTCTATTTTTATTTTGTTCTATTTTTATTTATGTTTGTTTTAATTTTAAACTGCACTAAAGATGTGTAGTGTAATTTTCTTCAATGTGTAACTGGAGACAAAGCCATGTGCAAATTCATTGGCAGCACTGTAATCATTTTATTCACACACATACACTTACATTTTTGCAGTTTGTAAACAAAGTTTGACAACTTTCTGCATTGTATACATTAACAGGCTGGGCTTGTGCATGTACCTTGTATAATTTTACCATGTCTACGCTGATACGATTGAGTCATAGCAGTGGAGTAGAGTATCCATCGCAACAATTGCCAACAACAAAAACAAATTTCCAAGTTGTTTGTATTGCTATATAAAAGGATTTGTTACATGTCATTGCATTAAGTCAGGGATTGTGTTTTTGTGCGTAACACACTCGTATACAAACATGTTTATGTAACTGACCGCTCGCTTGTGTGTGCGTATGTGTTACCATGATCTATAAATTACTACAAATGGTCGGCCACTTTGTGCACCCATCCAATACAGAATTTTGCCAACACACAAATATTTAAGATTTAAATAGATGAAACAGTTAAGAATTGCATGAATATGTATATAAACTTTTATCTATTCTGGTAGGTAATCAGTGTAATACATGCAAGTGCGTTAAGTGTATTGGCCAAGAATGATTGTGACGATTAAATTGTTTAACCATTTGTGTCTCATTAATTTGCGCTTGCAGTTGAAGTACAAAAGTTATTAATGGAAATAATAATTCAAACGTTAATGAAATGAAATCATAGATAATGTTTGGTACATGATTTTTCTATTTTACTTTTATGGACTGTTTTTCATTATGTTATTATATAATTCTTCAAGGGTTAATTATGTGAATTTTTCAATGTTTGATAAATGTTAAAATAAGGAAGCTGTGAAGCTGCTAAGGAAAAAATTAAACTGCTTTAAAATTAGGCATTAGAAATGTCATTGAATCATATTACAGTGTTATACAATACAGAATAAGGTATTAAGATTCTGAGGACTAATTTTTATAATTTCTGTGTCGAATAGCCAAAGATAACTTTCAAAGCGTCGCACGGTGGTTCAGAATCAATTTTCATTGGCCAAAACCTAAATTGTCTTATTGCAATAGATTGTGCATGTACCTTGTATAATGTTACCATGGTCTTAGCCTTCTTTGGATACGATTCTTCCATTTCAGTCCAATAATTTGACTGTCTCAGGTATGAAGTGCTGGACCCATGTCTCGTCTATGGTTGCAAATCGATGCAAAAACTCAGCGTTATTGCAATGAAACATCGAAAAACAGTCTGTTGAAACATCTTCCCAACGCTGTTGTTGTTCTATTAAGAGCAAAGGCTGCGCTCCCTGCTCTTTCCTCTTCAAATTTCCAACCTAGCTCCTAATTATCTTGTTAATATTGTTAAATCCCTAAAGCATATTTTATATTCCGTTTCTTAAACACAGTTGCATACGAGGGCGTATGATGAATAAATACTCTGAGTATCGTGTGTATATTTATTTTGTCCGAATAAATAACCATATGAGTATGAGAGAACTTTAATATGCACAATACAAAACAAAGGCACATGTTTTTATTTATAAATAGTTGTAGATTATTAAGTTTTTCGCAAAAATTAAGTGTGTTGGAATCCTTGTTTGAAAGCAATTGTATGAGCCTACGAATTGTTTGTGCTACAATTATGAGTATACGCAGTTATGGGAGGAAAATCTTAAGTATAATATTTTTTGAGTACTTATTGTTCATCTGGTGGAAAACTGCCACCCAATACTGTCAAATAGCAGGCTCTCACAGAGCTCGACTTTAATATTGTTTGGATTGAAATGTTACAAACGAAAGTAAGGAATTACATATTGAATGTTTAAACGGTTGAATGTTTTATTTCCATTAATTTACAGTTCATTTGTGACTTAGTATTAAGTGTAAAAATTTCTAAAATCCTCAATTATTAAAGTTATATAAAGTACCAGCAAACTTCGTTATATTTTTCATTCATGTAGATTTTCCTTCGGAAATAATTATTAAATAACATTTAAATGCATTTGCTGTAATTAAAATTATACAGTTTTATATTATACATATAATCATTTAAAAGAATAGACATTTAATATTCAAGTTTTTTTTTTTTTTTTGATATTTCCGCATCAGGAAATATACTTTATTTTAAATGTTTTCCAGCGAAATCAATCACCCTTAGTCGTAAAATCAAAAGTCTATTGCCATTGTCTTTGTAAACGCACATGTCAAGTAATGGCAGTAAAAGAAAACCAATTGCGATCAATAAATTGTGTATCACTTAATTTGACACAAATGAGGTAATTGAACGCTAAATTGAACGTATAAAATCAAAAACCATAAAGTCTAAGCGGCACGCCCACCGCCAACAAAACAAAAAGAAACTGAAAATATAGAAAGAAAAAATTCCCTATATAAAGTGCAAAGAAAAACATTTTTAAAAACAGTTAATAACGGAAAACTCTACAGGTCGTTTACAATAAAATCAAACAAATAATTTACTTTAAATAAAAATAAAATTTAATATAAAAAAAATGCTTAAGCCATGCATACTCTTGTGCCTTTTAATATTGATGATGAAGTCACGCTGGTGCCACTCTAAGCCAGTGCAAAAAATGTCTAAACTGAAAGCTCAACTAAATCCTTATTACCTCAAAGCCATGGCCGCCTATAAGAAACTGGAATCCAAATTAACGCGCGAAGAACTACGAGCCATTACCGCTATTGGCATTTTAAATGGTGCCCAACAGGCCGAAAAACAAATTGAGAAAAATCTGATTGAAGTTGTGAAAGATCTGGTGCTTAATACAAATATGAGTGATAAAAGTTTAGTCTTACCTAAAATTGCAAAAATCGAGCAGCAATTAAAAAGAGATCAAAAAGCTTTAGAGATTTTAACAAAATCCTTAGATATGGCCACAAAATCAAAAGATGCCAAGACATTCCGACAAGAAATGATTGATATTTTAAAAAATTATAAAAACTCGGCTGCACTAGTGAACGACGACGATATAAGCAGACATAGTGAAAACGATATAGGCAAAAGAGTGGGTCAGCTAAGGAAACAGATACTTAAGCAAGTGGACTTAATACAAAATATTGTGAATTATAAAATTGATTATACTTTGGGATATTTAATCGATCATGCCGAGACTGATGGTCCTTTGGCCAAGGCCAACAGTAAGATGTTAAAGAAAAGGCATACGGAAGAAAAGGAAGAACCGGCACGCATCACGCAAATTCGTTCAATATTGAATGAGGTGATTATATAAAATTAAAAATTATAAGTTATTCAGGGTTATATTAAATTGAAAAAGGAGAACGGATTAGAGAATGCTGTGCGCTTTTAAAAACTTAAATATTGGGAGTTTCCAATGAAGAAACCGATAACCTCTCAAACTCTCAAACTTGATTAGATTAAGAACCTATTTTTCTTTATATATTTTATTAAATTTTTGGAATCTGAATCCCTAAGATATTCTATATCTGGTATATTGTCCATATATACGATTTGTCTTACTTCCGACTGATTTAAAGTTTATTTAAACGCACTTACAGCAATTAATCCTGACCTTTTCTTACTTTCTGCTGTAAGACTTAATGATTTTAGTCATAATGGAAATTGGATTATTTGTATGTAAATCTACTTTCATCAGTGTCAGGGTGAAGTTAAATGCCCTAAAGTTTTCTTGAAAAAATTTATTTGTAATAGAAAGCATTGCTGAGGTCCAGACAAGGGCTGCCAGATACTCTTTTTCGTCCTTCCCTCCCTTGTTAAAAGAAAAAGTCCCCAAAAAAGACACTATAAAAAGGCTTTTGTTGAATTATATTAATATATATGTTACCAGCTAAAACTCTGTGTGCGCTTCGCTACATACATGTCCATATACGTTGTGATGAAAAGAAAAAAAAATTATATTCAAAGTGACACGCTTGCGGTCTAACCTTCACTATTTTGTAAAATACAAGTTTCTCTCCACCACCTGCCTTCTCTATCACTATCGCTTTTCCAGTAATATTAATTAGGCATTCGTTGCCTGAGTGTTACTTCTCTTTTCCATATATATAAAAAAATAGTCATAAAGAGTTTAAAAATTCTCACTGCAATAGTTTCCAAGATATTTTTTTAGTTAAAAATTTTTTTTATTTGAGAAGAACCACACCCATTATCTTCTATCATCAGCAGAGTCAGCAAAATTTCAATCTTGTGTTTGTAGCATGTACTAAAGTATTAAAAAAGAAATATTTAATTCACTTCTTCTCCACTATTCCCGCTATTGGCGTTACTGCTTACGAAAAAGTCTAAAAATTTTGACTGTTTTGGCTTCCAAGACATCTTCAAATAAATGTCGCTTCAAATTAAAATAGCAAAATCGGAGCGCTGGTATTATTTTTTAAAACAAACAAACATTTGCGCTATACTTGAGGCACAACGCGTAAATATTCAATTCTAAAATTGTTTCCAGCGACAATGCACACTTTCAACATATTTATCCCTGCAAAATTTCATTGCACTCTCTTTATTAGCTTTTTTTGATATCTCAGAGTAAATATTAGGCCCTTATGGGAGATGCCACACCGCAAGGTTCAATTCACAAAAAAAAAATTTTTATAAGACAACGTACATTATAAAAATCATTACTTACACAAAATTTCACGTTTCTTACTGCCTTAGAAGCAAAAATATTCCGAAATAAAAAGAATTATATGGAAGGTGCCACGCCCACCCATTTTCTTTTAACTTTTACGCGCACTTGTCCACTCCTTAATATTATTTGTTTAAATTACTACTAATATTAAAGAAAATTAGTCAAAGCGGTCCAGCCGTTCTCCAGTTTTAGATATATTAAAAAAGTGGGCGTGGTCAATTTGTATATACATAAAAATCTAATTATCAGTTAAAATAATTTTTGTTCACTTTTTATATACATACATAAGTGATTACAAATTTATTTGAAAAATTCATTAATTCATAAACTTCCGAATCTATAACTTGTGAACTAGAAAAGTTTGTATTATGCAAAGCTTTAGAGTTGAAATTGAAATTGTTTAGTGTGCTTTTCGTTGGCTGAAGAACATGAATTCTTAGTAAAGCCTGCAGCAGCTTATACTGCATACTATTGCAAAGTTTAGGCTTTAAAGGCTGCCATTTCACGAGAAACCGACTCAATTGGATCCCACAGCACATGCACTTACCAAATTACACTTTGGTAACTCTTTCTTAAATTCTGATTCTAAGTCTACGGCGTTAAGGGAAAGCAGTGAATTTTGGTCCTTAGGTGAATCCAAAATGTTATAAATATTTTTCAAGTATTGTATACCTTTAACGACTGCTGATTTAAATATTTTTGAGTATAATACCAAAAGTTTGAAGTATATATTTAAAAAACCATAAGAAATAAGAGACAATTTAAATATATCAACAAAATTAAGATTATACCAAGTATGAGTATGAAATATTAATCATACCAAGAAGCGAACCTACTTCCTATAGAGAACTTTGTGGTATAAACGGCGACTAGAAGTCTCTTTCGACTCGTAGAAGCAGGTTTGGTGAGGACAGGAATAACAGGTCACACATCAATCATAAATGAGATCAGTTTTAGTGGTCAGGGATCCGTAACCCTTGGATTCACGTATTATAAGGTCGTCGAAATTGATTGTAGTAGAACACACTCACTGGTAATTCCGGATAGGGACTATTGGGTCAAATCCGATAAGCTATATGAGGGTAATGTGGTCTTTACGGACGGGTAAAAAATGGGGAAGGCGTCTTTATCTTGGGAATGAACATTCGTAGTTCTTTCAGACTACGGAATGAATGCAGCCTTGTCCAAGATGATATGTTGGCTATCCTCAGTGCCACGGAACTAGTGGCCAGGAATGTAGCTGAAGGTGAGAAGTTAACCTTTTACATCTACGACCAGGAAGCGCTAAAAGCTTTGAAGGGACACAATGTCAAATCAAAACTTGCTTATGGACAAATATAGTTTCAAACTATGTTGGGTCCTGGCCATTGCAGTGTTGAAGGAAACAAAAATTGCCGATGAGCTGGCAAGAACATGGTCAGAGTTAGATGAGGGAATGTGTGACAGATCGGTCAATTACCCCATAGGTCATTACTGCAGGGAACAGGACCAACAATTCATGGCGAAATAGGAAGGATTGCAGAGGTTCTAAGGATGTGCGGGGATAAAGAGGAACCAGAAACCCGTGAACATATTATCTGCCATAGTCATAGGCTTAGAAGGCTGAGCAGAAGTTTTTATGAGAGCATTAGTGATATCGGGAAGTATAAACTGGAGGATATCAGGGAATTTATCATGGGAATTCAGTGGCTTAATGACGTATAATAGGGTCACTGCTGGATACATATGGGGAGTAAATATTACTTTTAACGGGCAATAGAAGGGAATCACAATGGGTATCCGAGTGCAGGTGCGTTATAGCGCCAGCTTTCCTAACTTAACTTAAGTAGCGATAGTACACGCTACGAAAAATTTCCCAAACGCAAAATCCTTTCAATACATGTCCCAGGATACACAACAAGTGGTTTTGTGCTTTTCTTTCATAAAAAAATTTAACGATATCAACTTTTTTTTAATAATCATAATAAACACCCCAAACGCCAAATTAAAATGTTCAACCTGTCTTTCGATCAAAATTGTTTTTATTTAGGTCAGAACCCCAAGTCTACAGCCCTGATTCAGACAATTCAAATATATATTTTACTTAAGCTGATTTCTTAAACACTGGAAAAACAGAGCACACACATACATATACATATGTATTTAGTGAAGTTGCGCCAGATTTATTTTCAGTTTCTCTTCAGGCAAATTTTAATTTTTATTGATATTTACTATATGAAAAATCAATAAAAACTTTTACATTTATGCAAATATATGTATACAAAATCACTGATACATAAGTACTTGCAATATATTAGCAGCAAATCAGTAGTTCAGCACAAAATATGGGACTGAAGCAATAAGCTTGCATTAGTTTTTCTATGTGAAATAGCATTTCCTTTAAGGGAAAAAAAAACAAAAGATTAAGCAACAAACCTCACTTCTCTGCTTATATAATTTCGCCTTAGGATGACTTTCGCAACAATTTGATTGAAATAACAAAAGCAGATAAGCCAGTGGACTCTTTAAAAGATGACCATTTAGTGATGGCAGCCAATGTAAGTAATGAAAAAAATTATAAAACTGTATGAACAGCATTTAGTAGCTAAACAAAGGCTGGGTGCGTTATACATAAAATTATTAAGGGGCTAATTGTGTAAAACGTTGGCAAGCGTTGACAAATTTATATGGAAAAAATTTTAGTTACAAAAATAAAACACATACAAAATTTGTAAATGCTAAGCGTTGCGTTTTATGGAATAAGGCCCTTATTTAATAACTTAATTAAATTATAATTACTTTTCTAAACACAAAAGCATTTTAAATTGCATATATAAATTTTTTTTTTGTCCAAGCAAGAACGTGGTACAAACAAATCAGACAAAAGGAGTCGTTACCATGGCCAGTATTGCAGTGAATAAAATAAATACAGCTGCTATCAGCAACAACAACAAAAACAAAAACACAAGTCCTGCTAAACAGGAAGAGGGTTCCCCGGAATTCTTTGACAATGACGATCAGCCACCGACTGGTGGTGGCGGATTAGTTGGTATTATAACCAGCTTAAGTGGAGTAAGTATAAGAAATGAGAGCAGATGGCAAATTAATAATTTTAAAAGTGTAATTTTTTTTATATGTAATTTCAATAACAGGGAGAAGGTGGCTCAGATATTGGTGCTTTAATAGGTGCCCTAACGGGTGTTATATCGCAACTCTTTGGTGTATGTGTAACAATTAAGCAAGCATTCTATAAGTGAAAACTAATATACATAATTTTTTTCAGCCTGGCGGCTTGGATATAGAAAGTTTGATTGGTTCTGCTACTGCTCTGATAGCGGGCCTTTTATCCGTATGTAATTTTTTTCTTTTTCTTTTAAAATTTTAACTTTAAATATACTTGCTATTTAGGGCGACAAGAACTTTGGCACTGTCTTGGGTATATATGTGGGTACAGCCTTTGATGGCCTCTCTGGAGGCGGAGGAGCTGTAAGTCGTTTATATAAATACTAAATTTTTTATATATTTAATTAGATTTTCTTTGCAGGTGAACAATGGCCAATTTATAGGCAATTTCTTGGGAACTGTGGTAGCTTCATTGAGCGCTGTACATAACTTTCTTATTTAGTTTTACAATTTCCTTAACTAAGTTTAATTTATGCCATACCAACCTTTCTTTTATTCCAATGGCCAATCAACCATTTTTAACAATCATTTTAATTTTAAATTTTTTACAGGATCCCGAAGAAGACAATGCTCCTCCCAGACCTTTCATATTCTTAAAAAATTTTGTTGCAAGCTTTATGGAAGCCAAAAATCGTCCACTAGTTGAAGATGAGTCAGCAGAGCGTAGAGAGAATAATGGTGGCGATATGAAAGGTGGGTCTGATTCAGCAGCCTTTATTAAGCACGTCGTATCGCATATTGTAGGTGGTGTAGTAAGTCTGATATTAAATACTGCTTTGGGAGCCTCTGGTGGTGCTTCACAGGCTTCTCATATGATTTTCGCTGGCAGTTCAGCAGGCCACAAGCCAGCACCAGCGGATATTAAAGGATAATTTTAGTAATTAGATCTATTTTATATTTTAATTTAAGCTATTGAAATTGAAATTTGTATACATAAGTCTTTATTTATTTAAGCATATCGTTGCCTTAATATAGAAAGGTCCTAACTTATAATTTTTTTTAATCGAGATTTTTGCATTTTTCAATACATTAGATGTTCTTCTATTGAAATAGACAAAAAAAATCGATTTATTTTTGATATTAAGGCGTACGAGTATGTATAAATATTTATATTATGACCTCAAGTAAAAACCGGAAAGAAAAGAATTCAAGAATTTTCTTTTTAATTGGTGGGCGAAGCTTTTTGTAAGTAAAAAAATATTTAAAATTCTTCCTCAAACCAATTAAAAGAAATCTGAAAACCTGGAATTTTTAAGGGGGCGGGGGATTAAATTAAATCTTCTTATTAAAAGTTATTTTTAAGAAGTTACAAAGCAAGCGATTCTGTAAAGATTTTGCACACACAGTGCACTTTATGTATTTAATAGTGGGCGTGACCACGCAAAAACAATTTTAGCCTTACGTTTTAGATTTTAATCTATTATTTACATATTCCTCATTAGCCGCTTCCTACAAGCATCTTAAACTCTGTCTTTTAGCAAAATCTTAAGTTGAATAAAGTGGGTGTGACTACGCCCATAAAAATTTTAGGTTGTACTTTAAGCTAGAGAGCTGTAATTTGCTACACAAGTAGGTCTAGGTAAGTAACAAACCAGAAAAATCTAAAAACTCCAAAATTTTAACAAGGTAGGCTGGTCCACGCCCATAAGCGTTTAACATTTTATTTGACAGTAGAGAGCTGAAATTTGGTATACAAGTAGGCAAGAGGCGAGTTACCAACAAGAAAAATCGGAAACACCACAACTTTTAACAAGGAGGCGTGGCCACTATTTTTATGCTCCGAATCATAAATTAAAATTGAAGGCTACCAATACAAGAGATTATATTGCACTTATGCCAGGCTTTAGTTTTGCATTTTCGGAAATGGCCGTGACCACGCCTGTAAAATTTTAAACTTATGTTTCATGTACTTTGCCTTAGCAGGCTTTAATCTATTTAAAAGATTTATTTAACAGACTAGAAACTTTAAATTATAGTAGCTTTATAAAAAAAGCTTTTCAAAAAGGAGTCAGATCCTCACAAGAACATAAATGTAAAACAAAGCCAAGTTTCTATGCATAATTTCAGCCGTCAAAAGTTTCAATATCAAAATTGTTACCAAGTTTCTGTTTGGTACAATACCTATTACTACCATCGGCTGTGGATTTTATTTTGTCATCGTCAGGCTGCCATCTCATTTGTGGGCAACCAGCTGGCTAGTCTAGCAATATTTTTACCTTTCTAGTATATAAGGGAAGTAACTACTCACTTTTTGATATGGAGAACAATGTTGTCAAGTAGAAAGTTGCCTACAAATAAGAATGCAGCCTGACGTTGGCAACGATAATGGTCGAAATTCCGATTTCCGTAGTTTTGGCGGCCCGAATTTGCTACAACAATTTTTTCACATTTATGTTTTTATGAGCATAAGTATAATGGCGATTATTAACCTCTTATTACTTGCATCGTTATGTTTTATTAATAAACATAATTTGAAGCGGAGTCTGGAATACAATTGGCATTGCTACAAATTTCAAAAAATTGTGCTGCAGGAAATTTATACCCAAAATCGAGATCCCAAATACGTTTAAAATTAAACTCATTCATTATCCTCATATTATAAGTTTCATAGGCTTTAGTCATTTTCAATTCAACACCATCTCTTGGCCTAACAAATGCATCACATAAATACACATTATCATAATTTAATATTTAAAGAAAAACTACAAAGATATTTATTTGAATATACTACAGATAGTGCAACACCTGCCCGCCCGGACTTTAACAACTGCATTTTAGATTTAATAAATCTAGAGCAAAATCGTAAAAGTTGAATGAACCACACACAAATCCAATTTGTATTTCCATGTGAAATATCCGCCGCAGACAATCACTTTAAAAGCTTTTAACATAATTTTACAAACAAACAAAAAATATAAAAAAAAATAATTTTAAAAGAAATCTAAGCCATTGTGTTCAAGCAAATACAAGCCTTAATTTTAATTTCTGCTTAGAAATACATATACAAGTACATGCATACATTTCATATAAAAATATTCGAATTAAAAGACTAATGTTGAATGGTAACAATTTGCAATGAAATAAAACCGTAAATTTATTTTGCAATCTATTTCTTTGACACTCCTCTCACAGGCATTCAATGTTTCACACTGAATTTAAAGTTACAGTAAAGCAAATAGACTTCTTAAATACTCGTAGCTTACCCCTACAACTAGATTAGTTTTAGAAAATGTTACACGTAGTATTAAAGTGTTATTTACGGAGTTCTTAGCTTAATAAATTGCGTGAGATTTTTCCCTGTTTTATGATGGTAAAAAGTATTAATGCTGATAAATATAATCCACAGTGTAATAAAAGTTGCTTTGAAATAGAGCTTTTTGCTTTAAGGGTACTTAAAAAAGTCTGAGTATCCTATAGAACGGCCGGGTGAGTCAGACTGTTTGCATTGACTTGAAGTAAATGAATAAAACAGAAATTAATGCAGAATGCAGACAAAAAAAATTAAAGAAATTTTATTTTTATTTATTTTATTTATTATTTTTTTATTTATTTTATTTATTTATTTATTTATTTAGTAGCTTCGCTTTTAAAATTACTTTGTCAACAGATATTTCTCTTAAAGGGAACTTTTTTGTAAGACTTTTTTAAAGCGCCATTTTTTTAAAGCAATTTTTTATAAAACTACAATTTTAAAATACCTTTTTTTTAAAGATGCCGTTTGAAAAATGGTAGTTTTTGTAATTGATACTTTTTGAAAATGGTACTTATTGAAAATGGTACTTTTTCTATGTAATTGTACCCTTTTCAAAAGATATAATTGAATATATTAATTTTTTTTTTTTGAAAGGTACTCTTGTAAAAACGTCCTTTTTATAGTAATTTTTGAATATTTAATTTTTGAATCTCTTTTTCAAAAGATACAATTGAAAAAAAATTAAATTTTCTTGGAAGCTACTTTTGTAAAAAAGTTCTTTTTAAAAAATACTTCTTAAAAAGTATTGTTTTAAAGGTGCTTTTTTAATAAATACTTTTTGAAAATGGTCCTTTTATAAATGGTACGTTTTAAAAATGGTACTATTAAAAATGGTACTTTTTAAAATTGGTACTTTTTTAAAATAGTACTTTTTGAAAATTGTATTTCAAAAAAAATACTTCTTGTGAATGGTACTTTTGGAAAATCTTACTTATTTTTAATAGGTATAGTTTTGAAGAAGTAATTTTCCGAAAGATGAAATTCCAAAACATTTTGTTTTTCTGAAAAGCATTTTTGTAAAAATAAGCTTTTTATAGTAATTTTTACAAGAGGTATTTTATACGTAAAAGGTAATTTTTGCATGAGGTATTGGTTTTTAAATGTACTTGTACTTTGTTCATAATTATTTTTTTTTTTTATTTTTTAAGGTACTTTTTTATGGACCATTTTTTAAGTTTTTTCTGAAATAATAATTTTCTTAGAAAGTACTTTTCCTAAAAGGAACTTTTCTTAAAAAGTACTTTTTGACAAGATACTTTTCTTAAAATGTACTTTCTTTAAATGTTCTTTTCTTTGTTTAACCGGTGTGTTTTCTAAAAATTACTTTTTCATGAGATAGTTTTTTCAAACTAATTTTTTCAAATGAAATTTTTTTTTAAATCTACTTTTTTATATGTCAGTTTTTACCACTTTTTAAAAGTATTTTTTCTTAAAAGATACCGTTCTTAAAAGGTACTTTTTCTTAAAAGGTACTTTTCTTAAAAGATACTCTTCTTAAAAGGTACTTTTTCTTAAAAGGTACTTCTCTTAAAAGGTACTTTTCTTAAAAGGTACTTTTCTTAAAAGGTACTTTTCTTAAAAGGTACTTTTCTTAAAAGGTACTTTTCTTAAAAGGTACTTTTCTTAAAATGTACTTTTCTTAAAAGGTACTTTTCTTAAAAAGTACTTTTCTTAAAAGGTACTTTTCTTAAAAGGAACTTTTCTTAAAAGGTACTTTTCTTAAAGTGCATTTGTTTAACAGGTAATTTTTCTAAAAATAATTTCTTTAAACGGATATTTTTTATATAGTTCTTGACACCTTTTTAAAGTACTTACTAAAAAGATAGCTTTATAAAGTACTTTTCTAAAAAGATACTTTTCTTAAAGGTGCTTTTCTTAAAAAAAAATTTTACGAAATTTTTTATAAAAGGTACTTTTTTTAAAAGGAATATTTTAAGTAGAGATTAATATTAAAATTCGTAATTTTTTTTTAGTGTTGTTGAAAGTGTAATTGGAAACTGTCTCAGTTAAATTATGGTTTTCTTAAATTGGTATAGAAGAAAAAGTCTTTTTATAAATATTTCAGAATCTAACAAGTTGGTGATTGGTGAGACTTTTTTTCCACACAAACTGCCACACAAACTCATTTGGGGTACCTCCCGACCACATCATGAAGAATCAAATAACGAAGAGGTCGGCACAAGAGTTCGCCAAGGATGCATAATGTCACCACTACTACTTAGTATTATGCTTGATATTATTATGAGATAGGCAATGGTCGAAAAAAGAAGAATTGGGATTCACGAAAGATTGGACAACCTCGATTATGCAGATGATTACTAACTTGTTTTGAACAGCTAGTCTGATATGTCTAAGAAACGTCAGAAATTTTTGGATTAATGAACAAAAACAGGGCTGAAAATTAACATCAAACTTTGCATAACAAAGATAATAAAAATTCGATCAGAAAACCCACACACAAACACATTATGTCGGTCAGTAGGTACAGTGAAATATATTTATGATTAACCGTTTGCAAGCTCCATTCAATTCAATTGAAAGCACTTAATTAACAATGTAATGACTTAACAAAATTTAAAAGATAAAATTAATAAAAATTTAATAATTAAATAAATTTAAACAATAATGTTGAAATATTAACACATTTGTATTAATAAATGATGAAATTAAATTTTTAAGAAAAAATAAGCTAAAAATAGCTGCACGATAAAACAAACAAAATTTTAAAAAAAAAACCTATAATTTTATCACCCGTGAGGTTTATTTATTAACACTTGAAGGCCACTGCAATTCAATAAAGTACGAATAAGCTTTCTTTCATATATTTTATAAAATATGATCCTGGCTTAAAATTATATTTACAATTATTACGACATTGTTATATTTTTGGTTAAGTTGCAAAATAATGAATTTAAACCTGCATGAATTCCCAGTTTTGGCTTTAAAAGAAACTGGTTTGCCCACAAGCAAGCGATTTTTTATCACTTTAAGCTAAAAGTGTTCACAAAAGATTTTCCTAGGTAATTGCCTATCTTTTAATATTTTCTTAAGCAGAATGATTTACATTATCAAATCCAAGAAAAAAATATTTTAGCAACCTGTATATAATATCATATCGTAATATGCTCTAATAATTATAGAGTCTATAATTAACATGATAAACATATAATTCTTTTTATTGGCTCTTTTAAATTTTTGAATAACAACTTTAGATATTAATAAAGTTAAACCTTATTCTGTGTTTTAATAATAACTTTGTTCTAACACGTTAAAAGAGTTCAAATTATTCATTTGATTTTTTATGAAAAACAAGGTTGTTTATTGTAAGGGGAGAAACCAATTGCTTGTAAGAAAATATTAGAATAGTTAATTTGACATATTAAATACCGGATTTAAATAAGAGTTAAGATTTTGTAATTTTTTTTTTACAAAAACAAAACAATTCTTGAAAATATATTAAAATATTGCAGGCGCATTTGAAACAAAAAAATTAACAAATCTTAGTCATTGAAATAAGTAAAAACTTAAGACACGAACTGAAAAATTCACATAAGTAAATAGAAATCAAAAGACTTAAGATACATACACGCATATGCATAAACATATAGACTTTGAAAAGAACTTGTTACTCGTATTAAAATTAAGCAAAACAAGTATAAAAGAAACCAGTACTGTTGCAACAATTCACATTAAAGTAATTTTGTTAATTTTACTAATCGCATTAGTCATGATCTCGTCAAAATCAATCAAGCCTCATCATGCATATCAATCGCATTACATATTTATATTAAACATATTTTGTAATTTTACAAGAAAAAAATAATAATAATGTATTGATGTAAGCATTAGAAAATAACTTAATGATTGCATTTTAGAAGAACTCGTTAGCTTCTTCAAATATTAAAGTAATTTAAGCTCAATTGTCTGGAAATGAAGTGCGTTTTCAAAATATGTAACTCACTTACTTATTTATACATATTTTTACACGACGAGATATTAAAGCTTATTTTTACAAGGCAGCATGAAAAGTTTCTTAAAAAAAAATTTAAAAAAAGTGTTTTTTTTTTGCAATTGGTTCAAAGGTTTTACATACACAAAATTTTCATTTTAAACCAAAATATATTTTTTGAGCAATTGTTCGTGTTACTTAAAATAAAACATACTCAACAGGCGTCTCAAAAGAGAGTTTATCGGCTAGTTGGCACGATGTCGACGTTTGAACAATTAGTTACATTGAAAACAAAAATATTTTGTTTATTTTATTGTGGTTTTCTTCTGTCGATATAGAGGGACAGGCCGTATATTTTTTCAAGTTGAATAAGTGAATGCATTGAATCTGAATGTATTCGATTTATGACAATCGGTACCATGACTCTTGGGTAAGGAATGCTGAAAAAAAGTTTCTCGGACTCGCTGCGCACATTATGTACGCGAGAGTTTTACAAAAGTGACCATGCGTATACTCCAACCATACGTCTCATTCGAAAATAGATAAAAAAGATTTATGATTTGATCAGGCTAAAGTTCGTATCGCTTTGTAAGCCAAATTACATGTGATAATTATTAATGAATAAATAACACCAGAGTTAATTGTAAATATTCTGACAAACACGTAGTAGAACGTTGTTCCGTTCTATTTGCGAAGGCCACTACACCTCCATCATTAGCGTTCTTTGTGTTTGGTCCACTGTGTGTGGTGTCAGTTGATGTAGATTTCTGCTTTATATGCGCAACTTTTATTGCAAATGGAATATGTGAATTGTTTTGATTCATCGTATTATAATTTGCTGAAAGCTTTTTTGTAATGAAAGCTCATTTTTACCATCTCTAAATTTACAACAGTTTACAACATTGTCGTTTGTTCTTAACTAATTATGCACATGTTAGTTAATGGGCTTATTATTATCGAACAACAATAATTAAAATCAACTAAAAGAAAGAGAAAAAAAGTTTGAAAAGAAGGACTCGTTTATCGCACGGCAATTTAAGTTGACTAACTTTTTAGTTTAAAAGAGCAAAATACTATTGCTCCCCTCTTCATTAACTTCTTCCCTCTCTTCCTTCTCATCTCAAGTTTTAAAGTTGAACAACTCAAATTTCCGTGTGTGAAACCAGTGAAAAGAACAAGATTGGAAAGAATAAAATAGGGAGCACGCTAGAATACGTCGAAAGTGTCATGTTGAATTCCCGATTTTTGTGAATGCAAAAAATTTACGTTGGGTTTTGGTACACGGTCACCATAATCGTTCTAGTGAAAAAACTATTCACAGTGTGATGGATAAATCTGGGTCCGCAGGTTTTAACAATCAACCAACACTCGTAGGTCAGCGAAGAGCGAGCTAAATCCACCAAAAACATCGTCGCTATTCGTGGGGATATGCAGCTGAGTTCGAGGCAGTCGATTTTGTATCGTTCACCAGAACTATGTCTTTCGCAAACCTTAACTTAGTGAATTTTGCATCACGACGTGAGACTGTGCCCTTACAAAAATCAACTGACCCAGGAGCAGAAGGTAAATGACCAATGACAACGACCTGTCTTCCTAGATGCGTCCTGTTCAGCGATAAGGCTCATTTCTGGATGAATAGGCACGTCAACAAACGAACGAAATTTGGGGCAATGACAATCCACATGCGATCCAAGAACGTACAATGTATCATGAAAAGTCTTTGTTTGCTGTTTGGTGTTTTGGGCTGATGGCATCATCGGTCCATGACTATTTGAGAACGACATTAGTCAGACCATCACCGTCAACGACGAGTGCTATAGGTCAAGAATTACCAATTTCTTTTGGCCAGATTTTGATGATAGCGACATCAAAGACAAGTGTTACGCGGTCAGGCTGCATTGGATATTGCGTAAGACTGACTTTATGGCCCACTAATCCACTAAAGCTAAATTTCATCATTACAATTTTTAGCGATGGAGATTTAGCTTTAGTGAGTTGCAGAACAAGGTTACTAGTCATCTCATGCGGGGTTAATTTAAATAACCACCGAGATCGTGATATTTGACACTGTTAGGCATTTTCTTGTGGTGTTCTCTTAAGTCGCAGGTCTATGCGAATCATCAACAAATCACAGGGGATCTCAAAGCTAACATAACCCAAATCCTCAATCAAGTTCAGTATAATTTATTTGCCAGAGTCATGATAAAATTTGACATTTCAGATGCGCACCAGCTCTTGAAACAGTGGACAACATTTGCACGATTCAACTTTTGCAATCTGATTTGCTGCTCCAGACTTTTTGCTACTGACAAATGAACAAATTGTCTTGCAAAATTTTCATGAAAAAAATTTTAATCCAAATAAGGAACATATTTTTCTCCTTTTAGTTTTTTTTAGTTTAGTTTTTAAAATCCTCAATTTTCTTTTGGCTTATTGTGATGATTAATTTAATTTTTTTGTTTACTTGCTTTTGAATTTTGCACAACTTTTAATAACGCATGCCACTTAAAATCAAGTCATTTAAATAATCATACGAGCAATCAAATCAAAAGTTTTGTTTTTTATTTACTTGTCGTCTTTTTTTTTCTCTTAGTTTTACTGCGACTGCTGCAGCAGACGTTTGTTGCGAATTGATATCTTGCGTGCGTTTTGCCATGGCTGAGGCTATTGTTGGTGTTTATGGCAGATTTTTAATTTTTTGCTAATTTGGTTACTTGGCTTCTGTTGTGATTGCATTGATGTTAGCAAAAAATCTAAAGAAAAAAAAAAGATTTCAATCACCTTAAACTATTATTTAAAACTCGTGTTAATATCAAAAATACTCACAGTAACGAGTACAAGCAAAATACAAAAAAAAAATTTATGTATGGCTCATGTGAGACAGTTATTCTGAATCGTTTTCCGTTGGCTAGATAACATCGAAAGAAATCTCTTAGATATTCATATTAGACTAGCCTATTTTCATGAACTTTTGAGGCATGTGCAACTTGATTAATAAATCCAGCTTTTTTATTTAAGTAAAAATGTTTTTGTTTAGTCTACATAATTATTTTGGTATTTTAATGTCATTTGCGAATTCTTTCATGTAAATAAAAAGTAGTTGACTAATTTTTAAATTTAATTCCACGTTTGGTTGGTGTTTTCAAACTTCTTTGAGGATTCCTTATTAACATATATAAATTTTTATGAAACAATTTTACATTTTCAAAATCTTCACAGATTTGTAGATAAGAGATTCCCTACAGAGGAAATAATAATTTACTTATTTTTAATAAAAATCGTTCGGCTGATGTCCATATTAGAATGATAATTATGGTAAAAATTAACATAAATAAAAAATATTTCTATTTTTATCGATTTGGAAACGGGTTTAAATGAGCATTTACTCTGCTCTGCTCTGCTTTTTCTCTCTCTTTATTACATTTTCTTTTATTAAAAAAAATATATGATCACTGAAAAAAATACACTTTCGTTTCCTTGTAATATTAGATATACGCCCACTTTTCTAGAATCGTTAAAATCTTTAATGGGCACGGCCACGCCCACTTATTTAAAAACAAAATTATGTTTTTTTAAAAGACGAAACTGTTTGCCAAGTTTCGTGCGAATCGGATAAGCAGAAGTACATATATGTAACTTAATAATAAACTTTCATGGTCGTATCCCCGCCCACTTTCTTAAATGTCAGATTGAGTATCTTTTAGAGCTCAGGGTGTGTGCCAATTTTCGTAAAAAGTTAAGTTTCAATGGTGATGGCTGTGCCCATTTTTTCAACGTCGAGATTGTGTCATTAAGAGAGCGCAATTTGTGTGCTAAGTTTCGCAGCAATTGGATAAGTAAAATATCATAAAATCAAAAAAAAAAATAGTGCGCGTGTCTTGGCCCACTTTTTTTTTTGCAATGGTACCAAATGTAAGCTACATACACCCTTTCGGATAAAAAGAAGAATTTTTAAAATCGGTTTAAAAGATAGTGCGTTATAAAGTAAGCAAACATACAAACGAGTTGATAACCTAAAGGTTTCTAGACCAATTACTTCTGAAACTAAGTACTATTTAAAATGGAAAGGAATTGAAAGCCATTATTTTCTCAAGTAAATTCTTCCAAAGTCTCAAAATGATTTCATTAATACCACTTAATTTGTTGTTTAATTAAAGAACCATCATGAGCATTATTTTTATATAGTGGAATACATGTAGAATTTTCCTAATTATCACAATGACCACTTTTCCTTCCATATTATTAATGAGATCTCGTACCATATTTTTCATTAATTGTTGAGTATAGTCTCAGTCCCCGTTCCTGTATTTCGCCACAATATTCATCAATTTTACTAGGATTGTTAAGTGATTAACAGTCCGCTGTTAACTGCAAAATATGCTCTGCAAACTTTTTGGTTTTTGTCTCTGCTAATTAAATTTAAATTTATTCTCACACACATCAAATTATATAAAAAATGCCCAAATTTATTTAAAAATTAATGCCCTAATTCTGTTCGACGATTGTATCGTCTTGTCTATGGACGAAAATAAGCCGCAGTTGTGATTCTTTAGAACAATTATTATTTATTGTCCATGCTAGAAGGTTCGTGTATTTGCTTTATGATTTTGTTCTAAACATTATATCCAACACTTATTTTTTCAAATATTTTTCAAACTATTGTATAATGTTTTAATTTTAGTTTTATATTTTAAAAACATGGTAATAATATTTTTATTTTTAATTATCACAGACAACAACCATTTTTGAAGAAAATAATTTAGTGAATTCAAAAACAAGAACTTAAAAGTATTTTCAAACTAAAACGTCCTAAATCTTCTTACTGAATTAGGGCATAACACTATTCTATTCTAGTCTATGAGAGCTGCTACTATGAGAGTATTTTGTAATGTTGCATTTTACATCATAAACTTATTTTATATATTATATAAATATTTTTTTTAAATCTAAGTTTTAAGAAGTGAAAACATATTGCAAGTTGATTGCGAATCCCTGCTTCAAATTATACAATATTGTTGCAATATAAGACTGCAACTAAACTTTAAACTATTAGTTGCCATAGTGCATGGTTATTGTAGAGTTGTTAATTTTATATTTTATATTTTTTTGTTTTCTTCATTTATTATTAAGAACAACAACCAAGAAGTCGGCTTGGCAAGCAACATAAGTGTATACTAACAAATAAATTAACTTCTTTTTTTCATAGCACAATATTGAGAAATCATACATACAAATTATGATCATAATGATAGTCATGCAAACTTGTACAATATTTTGGCTTGTGTACGCGGCGTATACTTGATATAACACATACGAGTCCAAGAGGAGGAGGACAAATGCTAACATGCAGACAGCAACAGCATAAGAAGTCAAAAGATCACGCCAAGAGGCGGAGAGTTTATGAAAACAGAAGAAAAAAACAATTAAACTAATACAAAATCTAAGTACGACTACAATTCAATCTAGTTTAAACTGTGAGTCAATATACTCGTATATACATACACACAGAAATATGTTTGTATGTTTTTCTTTATGTCGTATATGCATACATTTGATTGAGAGTGTGTGCTGGCGAGCATTTGTGGCCTTAAAGTCGATAACCGAAAGACTCTAAAGTCTACAGCTGCAAGCCAGCGAATGTATTGCCTCAAAGTTGTAGTCCTTCAAAGCGAATCAACAATTGATAGTTGTTTCTTGAAAAACACATTCGAGATTGGTCTCTACTGCTCCACTAATGATTTGAAGGTAATCAAAATATAAAAATGAAATATTTAATAAACGAAAAACTAAGTGGACAAACTAAAATGCAAATTTGCTAAGTAACAGTATGCATGCAATGGGAAAGAAAAAACACCAGAAACCTTAAAAAAATTAATTGCAAGCATCAATTGTGATGATGATTTTTAACTTCCGGCAACGGCAACATATCTTTTTCTCTAGCGGTTTCAGTTGCTCAAGAGGTTTTAAGTATTTAAAAAATTACCTTCCATTAACCAAGAATCATTATTGACAATAAACTTTTTCCTCTTTTAAAAGAATTTTGTTTTTTCTTTTGATTTTCTAACTTACATTTTTAATTATGGAATTTAGTTTGCTACATCATGGTCTTTTTAGTTTTTTCTTTCTTTTTTTTTTCTTTGGCTATGGCACCTGTTTTAAGGTGACAAGTAGTTTTGTAAGGTTTTTAACTAGCACAGCTTTTTTTATTACTGTTTTTTATCGTTTTTGAGAGTTTCAAAACCGAAGCGTTTTTGTTTTACGACTTGCTGTAAAACTTCTAGTTTTATCACATAAAATATGCGGTCAAAATATTCAAAATTTTGTTTTACTTGTGGTGACGGTGATGGTTTGAATTTAAACAAACCGGAATTGAAGTCGATGGCCAGAATTAAATACACATTTAATTTGTTTTTAATAACATTAATAATTTATTTAATCATTGTGTTCCTTTGAAGAAAATTATATTTCAAGCAGAGAGAATTTTTGATTAAATTATATTTTTTAATATTATGGAAACAAGTACCTGTTTATTCATTAATTTTAATTAATTTTAAAACACAGTGTCACAGTAAAAATAAGCCTGTAAGAAATCTCGATATGGATTATACATTGAAATTTTCTTTAAGAAGTTACTCGTACTACTTTAAGAATACTAAACCGAGCTTAACAGCAGAAATCACTCTTCGTTGCAATGTGCTGGTGCAAATATTGCAGATGTAGCAAGTTTAGAATATATACTACTTTCTGCAATACCACACCAAACAACCATATTCAATAGAAATTTCTTAAGCTATGTACAGACGATTGTAAGATCTTACAATATTGTCAGATCTGGCAATGTGCTGACAATATACTGGCAATCAAAAATTGCCACCACACGGTTGTATCAAATTTTTCAGAAAATCTTAGAATTTATTACCAGATAAATTCATCTGACAAAATCGTCAGTCGAAAAATTGTCAGTTCACACGGTTGTCATATACAAAAATTTTCAGAACTGTTGTTTTGCGTTGCCAGACTCAAGGAATTTATTAGAAATTGTTAAATATCAATCACTTTTGGTTGTGTTAAATGTAAAAAATTAAAATATAAATTATTATGAACCATAAAGAAGCAATTGCAATGATTTTGTCGGCATATATTTTTTTATTTATATTTTCCTTAAAATAAAGCGTATGCAGTGTTGCCCATAGAAAGAATTCTCTTACAATGACGCCATTGTCAGATGCATAAAGTTCGCACATCTGACAATATTAAAATGTCTGACAAATATCTAGCAATAAATTTACAATGTGTTCGCGCGATTGTAAGATACCTGACAATTTGCTGTCAGCTGTTAGTCTTACAATGAACTGACAATGCTTTTTCTGGCAACGATGTCAGACAAAAATTGCCAGTTCAGACGGTTGTAAGAAATTTTTAGCACATTTTACTAACAATGTTGTAAGATCTGACAACCGTGTGTACATAGCTTTATACTAATTCATATGTGCAACACAAATAACAATTTCAGACTGAGAAGTACAGGAGTGTTTGCAACGCTTCAACATCTGTGTGTTTGTTCTGTTTATAAAATAAAAACAACTAAACTCCGCAGTAAGCTGGTTCAGAATCAATAATCAATCAATCAATCTTAAAATTAATTTAAAAAACAATTCATATTTGATCTGAAATAAATTATGATTCCTGGAGAATTATTATCGATAACAGGCTGTGGATTTTTTTTTTGTTATTGTATGTGAAAGACCTGTACAATTTATAGTTAAGATTCTATGTAATAAATTTTATGGGGCTTTCCATATTTTCGTAAAATTTTAAGTTTATAATTGTATAAATTTTAAAGATCAAAAGAAATCAAAAAGCCGAAAACATTCAGAGAAACATAAAAGTGTCTTTTTCAATCCTATTTGTACTTTTGCATCAGCCACGAGCCACCTGTAGAACACTTTTTCATTTTAATGCAAATACTAAAAAATTATAAGAAAAATTTGTCTCCAAATTGCTCGTAAAGGGTGCTTTTATGGAGGTATAAAACTTTTAGTTGGCAACACTTTTTTAATGGGCGGCCATTTTGTCAGGTATCAAGTGATGTATGTTTAGTTTTTCAATATGAATGCACTGACTGACGTCTTAACAACGCTTCCAAATTATGCAAGTTTATTTTGAAAATCATTGTTCTGTTTGAAATATGTATCGCGCACTACGCTCATTTCACGGTCAACATAATCGTGCCTCAGAGCAATTAATTTGATTAACTATGAAAGTTTTTCGAACCATGTTTACTCTAAATGATAATACGCATATACAGAGACGCCGTACAGTGCGTAGAGAAAAAGTCATTTCTGCTGTAGAGCGTAGCGCAGAGGAAGACACGAATCAATCTATCCGCCACGATTACCTACTTCTTCGTTCATCGGTAGAACAACCACAAGGTGCAGGAGCTGTGATTTCAACAACACGGGGAAACATGTCACACAGCTCGTGCCACAATTGATTTATTGAAGGAACGGTTTGGTAACCGCATAGTTTCACGTTTCGGACCCGTGAATTGGCCACCAAGATCGAGCGATTTAATGCCGCTAGACTTTTTTATGTGGGGATATGTGAAGTCGCTAGTCTGCGACGATAAGCCGGAACGACTGACTACTTGGAGGACAACATTCGCCGCGTTATTGCCCATATACGGTCACAAATACTGGGGGGTTATTATGTAATCCAATTCGAACGGAAATACTTTCGAATTGTAATGTTAATAACATACACATTCGAACAGTTTTCTTTTCGAATCGAATTACATAATAACTCCCCTGGAAAGTCATCGAAAATTTAACCTCCAGATCAGACTACGTCCGAGCCAGCCGTGGCGGGCATATGCCAGAAGTCATATTTAAATTACAATGCCAGAATATGATCTTCCGAATAAAGTAAATTTCATGTCAATTTATAAATTGACAATTTTATTCCATTTCAAAATGCTATACCTCTATTAAAAACACCCTATATATTGCTATTATTTTTTTACTTTTTTTTGTTTGTACACGCATAACTCTGTCATTTGTAAACCGATTTTCAAAATTATTTTTTGTCTGAAAGGGTTTGCCTGCAGTTTTCTTTCGTAATTTTTTTCTCTTAGGTCGGAGGGGAAATTTGCTCCCCCAGGCATAATTCTCTCATTTCTGAAACGGTTTTCAAAATTTATTTTTTTTAAGGTTTTGTTTGCCACATAATTTTGTTTCGAAAATAGGAGAGGGGAATTTGCTCCCCGTAGTCATAACTCTTTCGTTTATGAACCGATTTTCAAAATTCTTTTTTTTTTTTTTTGTCTGAAGAGGGTTGCCTGGAGTTCATGAAAATGTGCACTAGAAAATAGTACACGTTTGCCAAAAAAAATTCACCCGATATGTCTGATTTGTGGCTGTTTTATGTAATATTTGAAATCAGATAGATAAGTGTATTTTTATATTTGTTATGAAATAAGATGATTTTGCTAAATAAATGAGGGATTTGACTGAAAAAACCTAAAAAATTATGTAGTTGTATATTCTTTACATATATTTTTTTGGATTTAAAAATTCGTAAGAAAATTATCGTTTAATATAAAATGTAAGAATTGTTGTGTGTTTTAATAAACAAAAAAGAAATAAAAATTAAAAAATTCAGTTTAGTACAATTTTCTTGAATGTATATTAAATGCTTCTGAAAATTTGACTATATGAAAATCTGCTCTCCTGGCTACATTTTTAAGCGGGCGGGTAACAATTAAAATTCAGATTAATAACAGTAGAGGAATTTGTAAAACTGGATATGCAATTTTTTTCGTAAGCGATTAATTTTAAATTTCGTAGAAAAATTTAGTATATTCGCCCAATGCTGGATGTAGCGTACATGATTTAATCAACTGCAGACAAGCTTTTAAGCTTTGCGGAATTTATTCTAATAAGAATTGTTTAAAAATTAATGAAATAAAACTTAAATAATAATTAATAAATAATAATAAATTTAAAATTTCAACTCCAGGCTTCTTTGAAATTTTTTTTTTTTTTTTTTTTTTTTTTTGGAATAATGAAAGAGAAAATTTTAAGTTGAAAACAATTTTGGAGAAAACCGTCCAAAAATTAAGCTCTAATTTTGCCAAAGTTTTGCTCTTATTCACTCTTCTATCAAATTTTTTATATTGATTTTTTTTCACGGCTGTAGGAATTCAGATAACTCAAGAATTTCTTGTACATATTATCACAAATTTTATTAAAAATTTAAAATATTTTTTTTTGGAAAATTTTGTTTATGCTATTACCGGAGATATTTACTCAATCAGGAATCAAGTCGAAGCCGCAAAATGAAATGTTTTAATTCAAAGCCAAATTTTTTTGAAACTATTAAAGATATCACTATAAAATAACCTGCATTTTCTATGCCTTTTTAAAAACTTGGCAACAAATTTATTTGAAATTATACGATATGAAATTAAAAAAAGTTATGAAGCCATTAAGGTTTTTCATACCCAAGGTAGTCAACTTTAACACTTTGTAGATCAACGTGTGCTTCAACAGGGTAGTTCAAGTTTCAAGTTTCTTAAAGCTTAGGTCTTCCTCTACATACAACATTTTGTTATCGTATCGCAAATTTCACAGATACAGATTTAGTACCCTTTTAATCTATTTGGAAACACCGCAAATAATCGATTTTGGTCATAAAATTAAGTTCGAAAATTATGCTGCTTAATCTTTTTTGGCGGTTAGGGACGATACTATGTTCTGTGCAGAAACGATTTTTCCGCTCTGTTTGCTTGTGAATACCAAAAGAAGGTGGTTTACTATACTTTTTTATTGATAGTTAGTAATGTAAAGAATGTATGTAACACTAGAACAGCAACCAACAAAAAATGTGGGTTGCACCACTTCTGCGCCGATGGCCTCAGAAATTATATTAAAAAATCATGGTACTATTTGATTCTCTTCAATAAAGTTTAATATTAAACCTACATATCATATTTTCCGGTATTTAATAAAATTTAATATTACAAAATAGTTTAATGTCTCAAGAAATTACATTAATTATTCCCAGACTTTTACACACACAAAAGGTAATATAAAATATTTTGCAATATCAATTAAAATTTTGTAACAACAATTACAAAATTAATTAAATTGCCACCAGTCCGCAGTTTAATAATATCAATTAAGTTTTTCTCTCGAATTAATGGAAGCAATTAAAAATTTAATTTAATCACTTCAATACTTAATAAAAAATATTAATTGGTGAACTAAGTTTTCGGAGTTTATTTCACATTATCCGAGTGTGCAGAATTTTAAATAAAAATCGTCTATTATTACAAAAGAAAACATGTATGTGTCTTAAGTCTTTTGTTTGGCGGCGATAAACAAATAAATCGTTATAAAATTCTTTCATAAGCCTGCATAAGAGTTGACATTTTTTGTTTGTATCTTTATCTTTTGACACAATGAACAACCTCAAGTAATGAAATTGTAAAACATGTATTAGGAAAAATGGCAATAAATAACAATCGACCATCATATTTCAGCGTGTGGGGTGAGTTAACAAGTCTTTAAGTGACTTCTTAAGCAATATTTCTTGGGAATGCATAAAAATATTTTGCATTAAAGCAAAATATATACTAAAAGGAGTTTCTAAGCAAAGTTATTAAAATTAAAGGCAATAAAGAGTTGACGAATGTTTGGTGCTAAATTCGTGCTAACTGCTGCAACAGCTTTTGACACAAGGAGCAATTTTGCGAATTATGTTTAAAAAAAACAACTTACAATAACAACACAGCTTTGAAAAGGCGGAAAATGTTGTTTTTGGTAGCTTTAATACACAACCATTTGGCTGTTGTTTTATTTTTTTTTTTTTTTGTTAATAAAACGTTAGCAGTTTTACATCATACTTAAGTTGAATAATGTTGATGGTGTTTGATGTGGCTGGATGATAGTGATGAGGACTTACTTTGTTGTTAAGTGAGGGTAACAAAAATCAAGTTTTTGTGCTTTGCAACATATTTTTATTTTAATATTTATTTGTATTTATTTTCGTTTGGTCATCAAAAAAAAATAATAATTTTAACAAAAATCCAGTTTATATTATGGGTGAACTACAACTGGTGGTTAGTTTGCTGCTGCTTTTTATTATTATTTTATTTTGCGTTAAAAAAAATGGTGTCAGCAGCGTCAGTTAAACCAGAGTTGAGTCTTAAGCTTTGTTGCTGTTGTTTTACGCGTTTTGTGTTTGGAACACTTTTAGTTTTTAGTTGAGTGCAAACTGCCTTACTTTCGATTTCATTTGAGTGGAGTGATCTTAGTCAATTTGATTACTTAAAGCTTTTGCTGCTTAAAGCAAAAACAAAGGAATGAGTAAAGTTTAAGCCTCAACACTCAGAGTTTAAGTGAGAGCTCTGCTATTAAGCTCTTTTGCTGCTGGCTTGTATTTTAGCCTCCTTTTTATGACACTTACCCTCTTCAAATACAACATTTAAGTAAATTTTTATTATTAAATACACTTACACGTAGTGTCGTATACGTATACATAAGTGTATATATGTAAAAATCATGCTGAGATTTTACGACTCTAGCTTTGGTTAGTCAAAATTATAACTGCTTAAGCTTTAGTCTGTTGTGGTGTGATAAAAATACGTTAGTAATCAATTGCAACTCCAACAGCATAGACATTTGTGGTCTTCAAAAGCGCGTCTAGTCGTTGTGTTTTTTTTCTTTCTTCGTTGTTTGAAAATTCAAGCGTGAATTTTTAGGCCCCAAAAATTCACCGAAAACAAAAACAAAACGGAGGATACTCAATAAACTTATAATTCTCTATTAACAAAAACAAAAAAAAAAGTTAGCCAACAGCAACAACAAGTGTCTACGTTTCTACTAAAAATGTACGTGTTAATTTAATTGAAATAGAAGTATTAAAGGCAAGCAAATCAAGAAACTAAAATGAAACTGCTTAATCATTCATTACACGTTAGTTAAATGCACATAAAATCATGATATGAAGAATAAATAATCTTCACTAAAAAAAAAGCTTTATGAAATTACGAAAAATTTAATTTTAAAAAAAAATAATATGTTGCAGCTCATACATTAATTATCATCATTTTGTTATTGTAAACAAAAGAGCAAAACTAGTGGTGTGCGGTTTTTTTTTTATTATATCTATCAAACATTTGGTATTGTGCAATATTATTGTTAATCTATTCAAAAAATAAATCCATTCGCTTTCGTTGGTTTGAAAGCAGGTTTTCTTTTAAAAGAATTACGGTATTCTATATACCGAAATTCTAAATTATTTTATTCCCATAAGAAAATATTCATTTGCTTTTAGGTACATACCTTACCTTATTACTTTTATATTTTAACTAAGTGTCTTAAAATCTATAACGTTTTTATCAAGATTTTATTGTAATTAAGGTGACTTATAAAATTACAAAAATGATACATTTTCATAAACGAAATTGATTAAATTTTTTTGTGTACTTAGGACTGGAATTGTAATATATCTTTCTAACAAAGTTTTTGTTTTAAACTACCCAGCAAAAAAAAATACAACTAGTTCCAAAGGCTTACCACTTTCATTGCATACCAATCACTACAGGTACTGAATTTAATATTCTAAGGCTGTTGTTTATATAAAAAATTGTTCCAGACAACCTTTTAAGCGAATACCATTCAGTCATTTGGATGATTTCCGTCCTATGACAACTAAGTGATAAATTCATTGATGATTCACCAGAAATGGAATTATTTGGAGCTGAGTTCATAAATGCTGTAACTAATCATTTCTATTGTCAATTTTTGCTGGGTAATAGTTTAAAACTTTCAAAGAACACGCTTTTGTAGCAAGCCAAATCAAACAAAATAAGTAATTGAAATTTATTTGCTGGTGGTTAAGCGATGTCTATATGCATTTCATTGTTGCTTTAACAAATCGTGAGTAGACTTCAACCACACATTTTGAACAGTCACAAACCTCTTATCTTATGCACAGACTTTCATAAACTATTTGAGAATTCACAAATAATAATATTTTTGAAAATCACAAATGCAAAAATTTGTTTATTGTAGTCAAATAACGTTACTTAGAATACCATTCAAAATAAATTACAAAACTCCAAATAATAAAAAAAACTCACAAGACATGATTGAGAATTACAAGAGAAAATATCAGTATGTAATTCCCATTTATTTAACTAACAACTTTATATACAATGAAAAAAAGTCGTAAAACTCATAACACTTTTGGGAGACTTTTAATAGACTTGAAAGTAGAGGTAGGCCATTCTGGAAGATCAATATTTTTAAGACTACCAATATATATGGTTCAAAATTTTTAAAAATTTAAATTAAATTATACACAAAACGAATACAATAAGCATATAGCACCTCCTGTCATTTGTATATATGTCATGGGTTCATATTAGGAAAATTTTAGCTGGCCTTTACTGTAGTTATGGTATTGTATGACATAATTCTCATATGTTTCATGTCGAACTTAATATTATATTTAGTAAGAGCTAAACAACTCAAATCTCTGACACTACCTTAAGAATATCACTCACTTTTTTAATAGTATATTTTTTTTTAATAAAACCAACAGTCAGGGAATGACCTCTACTCATTCAATGCATGGTGCTAGAAACTAGAAGAATTGGTTATGGAGGAGATGATAGACAGATGATAGATTTGAACTTAGTCACGTTGAAAGTGAATAACTGGAAACACTTCTGCAGGTAGTTTATTCCACATACGGCGTAGTGCGATTTATTGGCAAATCGTTAACAAATTGATGCGCTCCTAATGAAGCACGTCTTGTGCGTAAATATATGTAGAGCAGGTTCCCTAATTGCATTAAAACACATTTCAGTCTAGTTGCGAGATGGAACATGGAAATACTCCTCATATTGAGTTGATGCTCCCATGAATCAATAGAGTTATATACCCTAATATCACAGTAGATCTTCTTCGCCCTCTTCTGTAAGCGGTCGAGCAGCCCCAAAATAGGTTTAAAAAGACCGGCCCACACATGACAGTTGTACTGTTTTTTCAGCTGTATATAGGTGGTATAAATAGTAAGGAGATCAGATGGAGGGAAGTATCTTTTACATCGTTTCAAAAAACATTGGCACTGGAATGCTTTTTTTTAGACTTAGCAAATGTGTTCAATCCACCCAACAGCACACTGAATTTTCATACCAAGAACTTCAAGATCTTCCCATTCCTTAATACTTATAATAACCATAGTTACAGATAGAGCAGCATTTTCTATCAAGCATCTATTGGTTAGCATACATGGACCCTATTCGGATTGTGGTATTCCCTAATATACCTTGAAATCATTTGATGAGATCCCATCTAACTATAAGAAATGAGGGAAGTCATCACCGATACCAAAAACTAATACATTTTGACAAAATTGCACCATACCACACTCAATCAAACGCCTTGGAGATATCTAGAGCCAGCACCTAACTTTCGCCGAAACGTCTAATGTTATTACACAATTTTTCCGTCAGGGAGGGCAAGTAGGTCACCCGCAGAGCGGCCTCTACGAAAGCGATACTAGCGGCCGTTGCATAAGCTTTTGCACTCTAGATACCTTACGACTACTTTTTCGAACATTTTCGTCAACGAAATCGCTGGAACGAATTATCTGAGCTAAATCAAATTAGCAGCATTCAAGTTTTCTTTTTGAAAAAAAAATTTAATGGGTATGACTCCGCCCACTTTTCCGCACCCAATCTTATATCACTGCAAGAGAGCAAAGTGTCTATAAAACTTTATAAGAATGTCATATATATTATCGGCCTTAGTTATAAAAATTATTAAGGCCTTACAAAACGGTTTCAAGACAAATTTTCATAAAAAAATTTTCTTTATAAAGCCTTAATAATTTTTATAAATAACGCTGTGTATCATTATATTATTATATTATGACTAAGTTTAACGGGTGTGACTTCGGCGACTTTTTTAAAGGATCAAAATCTTTGAAGCTTATAAAAAATTTTAAAGCAAGTCCAACATCGGGAAATCGTCATAATTTACTAACAGATATTAGTTAATATAAAATTTTGAAGACTGAACTATTATTATCAAATTATAAACATAATAATTTGAACATGAGTCTGCAATAGAAAAAATACTAAAACACCTTAAGATGTCGTGCATACATTCATACATTGTACATTGTGTTCAGCATTTTTAATCATTTATTTTCCTATGGCCGTCTCCGACAAAAATTTATTTTGTATCTTAAGCCTGCTTTAGTGAAAAATCGTACGAAATTTTGTTCAATTCAATCAAAACGAAATAGAAAACAAAAGAAAAATCGTGTACTACATCCCATTCTTCTCTCCTCTCTCAAACTTTCTGAAAGAAATATTTCATAGTGTGAACCGTGAGTAACTAACTAAATACCGGTTTGGCCTTTAGGGCAAAAAAAAATAGTTTGTACGTGCCGACACATGTCATTAGTAAAATCGTAGAAGGTTATCTGAAGATCTATGCAAATTTGCTTGGAAAGCCCCATATACAAAAATTGTACCACTTTAATAATCGTTTAGAAGCCCGCGTTAGTTATTAACACTATTAACTTCTTTCAATTAACATAGAAAGTATAATTACATAGAAATTATAATTTTAAATTAATTTTAAATTTTTTAATACATAGACCCAACCAGTAGTTTAACATCATAATTATGAAACATAAAGACAAGAAAAGTTGTTTTGAGTTCAGAGTTTTCAGTTGGACATTTTTAGTTTATATGAAAAATCTTTTCAGAAACAAAGTGCATCTAGACGTGCATAAAACACCATTGAACAAAGATTCTGCTCATTAATAAAAAAATATATTTCAGTATTTTCTATATTTTTAATTAATTTTGATGGCAATAGTTGAAATATTTCCATTTGTGTAAATTACGGTGTTTAATATCTTGAAGCTAAAAATATAATTTTCTAAAAAAAATGTAAAAGGCAAAATAAAAAAATAAAAACCAGTTAAAAATAACTTAAAAACTTTATGCCACTTTTTTCTCTAAAAAACAGATTCAAATATCAGTATGCAGACTTAATATGCAAATAACTTTATTGACAAAAAAAGGCAATAAAATAATGATGTGCTAAAGTCTATTAGTGAATTTAAAAAAAAAACAAGTTGCAAATAAATATTAGTCTAGAATAAACAAAAAAACTAAATAGAAAATAAAAGCATTTTTTAAATAAGAGCTACTGCAAAGTCAATTATAAAACAAAGGTCAAGGAGAAAAAAATATTTACATATCTGTTATTTGCAAGTACAATGTCAACGTCAAGTATTTTAATTTTTTTTTTACAAATTGATTTTCGTAATAAACTTGATTGTTTATTTTCTCTCATTTTAATTATATGGGCATGAGGGCATCATAAAAAAGTTCTACAGAAGCAAAATGCACTATTAATTCCTGGCTTTCGAAATTATACAAATTGATTCTATCTCACATCTATATGCTACATACCAACTTTTAAATAATTTTTCTTTTTTTTTTTGAGTTTTTATTACAATAAAACTTTAACTTTTCTGCTTTTAAGTGTATTTGAACATAAAGAATTTTCGAATTTTTCATTTTCTATAGAAATTCGAAATATCTTTACTACAAACAAAAGACTAAAGACACAAAGTTCGTATAATTCAATATCTCTATAAACAAACACAAGACTTAAGACACAAACTTTACCATCGCAATGTATTAACAGATAGCATTAGACTTAAGATGCGAACTTTGTTTTTCGATGTCTTTTCGCGATATAAAAGACTTAAGACAAAAACTTAGTTTTTCAATTGGATCCTTTCAACAATGTTAAGACTAAAAACACAAACTTTGTATATGTATTCAATGTCTGCTAGTTAAACACAAGACTTAAGAAACAAACGTTACCATTTTAATGTATTAATGCCAATCAAAGGACTTAAGATACGAACTTTCCTTTTCGTTGGATTTGTGCACTAAAAAGACTTAAGACAAAAACATGGTTTTTTCAATGGTTTCATTTCTGCAATTTTAAGACTAAAGCCTGGTACTCTGTTCACAATTTCGTGCGAAATGCTGTCAAACTACATATAAAAGTATTTGGTGTGAAATATTTGCGAAATAAATTCGCAAAAGTAGTACTCTGTTCTTGTTGTGAAAAACACATAAAATCATGTCTTTCCATGCAAAATTAGTCTGGCATCATTTTAGTTTAGCTGCGAAACAACATGAGCAGTGCTTTTTTCGCACGGAATTTTAACAATGTTGCATACTTTCAAGCAATAAAAGCTAGAAATTTATATAAAAAAACCGCGAGTTGGGCTACATTTAGTACATGTCAAATTTTTCACGCGAAATAATCAATGGTGCTGAAAATTTTTCACAACTTTGAACACAGTACCAGCCTTAAGGAAACAAACTTTTTTTATGTTTATTCCAATCTAAGGACTTAAAACTAGAGCGTGTCGTGTTTTCCTTCGTGACACGAACACGCACGACTCAACACGAGGTTTTCGTGACAAAAAATCTGGTTTCGAGCGTGTTCGGGTCGTTTCGTGTTGAGCAAAATTTACACGAAAAACACGAAACTATTTTAAATGTAAAATATGTATGAATGAATTTCCAGTAGAGAAAAAATTTAATATTTTGTATCGTCAAATACACAACACCAGCATATTTCTTGATATTCTATGGCCTTCTGAAGCTTAGAGTTCTGTACGTAAGCAGATAGTATCAGCTGTGGTGGTAGAGTGTATCAGCTGGCAGTGCCAACTCGGTGCCAAGCGACTCTTGAAAAAAAAAATAAAATTTTCGTATTCGTGTTCGTGTCGTGTCTTATTGGTAAAATTCGACACGCGCCCATCTCTACTTAAAACACAAATTTTATTTTTTGATGTTCTGCAAATTTGTTTTATTATTTAATTGTTTATAGCAGTATTGTTAAAAGCTGTATTGACTAGGAATTTGTTTTTGTTTTTTTTTTGTTTTTTGCTTAAGCAACGTCTATATACATTTCGTTCCTGCTTAACCAAAAAACAAACAAAAGTTCTAAAAATACATATTAAAGACTGAATGTCAAACAAATATATTTCAGTGTCTTATATAGCTTTATATATTTGCCTACAAAAAACTCGCAAGAAATTTTTATAAGAAACAGTTTTGTGGAACATTTTAACCCCATAAATCTTCCTTATATGGGTTCTATTTTGTTTCTTCTAGAAAAACAGAATCAATAATTACTTATTAAACAGATACTCGTATGTATACAAAATTTGTTTTGTACACCTTTTGTAAACCAAAATATTTTTTTATGAACATTATTTAGAAGAAAAAAAATAATTTTGGTTTACAAAAGGTTTTCAAAACGGCTTTTGTATGCAAATTTGTGTAATAAACGCTTTGTAAATCTAAATTATTTTTTTATGAATACGTCAGTAAATCTAAGTCAAAGTGTAAAATTTTTACTAGTATTAATTTCGTACTTATTTATAAGTGGTGCTAAAAATTTTATAGTTTTAAAATGAATTGATGTAGACTTACAATGGAATTACGTGGCGAATGTTTTTGTAAAAAATTGTAACCAGTTTAATTTCCATTTATTGCTACTTATTTAACTTTTGTTATGGAAGAGAAAAAAAACATACACCCAGAGAAAATTTTAATATTTGCATAAAACTGATGCAAACATCGTGTACATAAAATGCAAGTATGAGTTAGTACGAAATTAAAACTTAAGCGCATTTTAAAATTTGTTTAATTTAATTTAATTTAATTGATCTTAATTTCGAGTTTTGCTACATAAAGAGAATTGTATATAGAAAAAACTTTATTTTGTATTCAATTACTAAATTCGAAAAAGCAAACAATATTTTTTTATTGAAATAGGACCTGCCAGGGATTTTGTAAAACTAAAAACTTAAATTCCTAAAATTTAAAAACACATTTTTTCTTTATTAAAACAATTTACTATAAATTCATTAAACCAAATAAAGCAAATAATGAAATTTAAAATCAGTTGCAAAAACTTGTTTGTTAAAACAAAAAATTATCATATTTTTTTCTGTGTAGTGGCATTAAAATATTTTAATCCATTATATTCAAATTTAAAGGTACTTTTTTGCATAATTTTTTAAAGGGTCGGAAAACTTGCACATGGTGAAAATTTAGTCATCTAAGAATGTTTCTCAAAAAATATTTCACATAAGATTTTGGGTTAAGGTTCTAAATATTTAATATCATATCAAAAAAATGAGGATTGCATGTCTTCCAAAAATTGCGCAAAACTTCTAAATATATCTACACAACACTCTACAAAATGGGAGGAACTTCAACCCGCTTTAAATTAAATCCAAATGAAAACTTTCAAGCCACGGATACATGTGTTTTTTTTTGTCTTCCTGCCAGAACTTGTTGTCGTACAGTGTTTTAAGCAGTTAACAAGAAACGTAAGGCATACGCTTGATAAATGGAATTTCTAGAGACAATATTTTACAAACTTGCTTACTTTTCGCCAGATAAACTTTAAATCGTCTACCTGTTAAGCTTTTGAAATTTTCTGTTATCTAAGTTATATGGGTTACTTTTAAAATCAGTTTACTTTTGTTATGTAAAAAATAATAACATCAAGTTAAAGGTGACAACCCTACACTAAACAGCCATGCAGTGAGTGATGATTTCTCAAGCTCTCAAAATATTAAGCAGAAAAAAACAAACAAAAAATGCATTAAATAGGTATGAAGTATTATTTTACATAAACAACAAAAACTATACATAATAAAACTGGTTTAAAAGATGTGGCGTACTCGTGCTTAATGTAAAATATGTATGAATGTACATATGTACGAAAAAAAAACAAAAATTTTAAACACTACTACCACACATTTTACCATTTACGGATGACATAATATTTCTTTCTATTTGAGTTAAACGAAATTGAAAGAAGAAAATAAAAACACAAACAGAAAGAAATCACAAATAAACAAACAAACAAACAAACCATAACATTTCAGCTAAGAAAACAAAATATCTACATGTTGGCGAACACAGATCTAAGCCCGCCAGTCATATGCTCTTTCTTATGTCCGCTTCTTTAGCGCAATTGCATGGTGTGCCGGTAACAGAGAAATCAACAACAAATATAAACACATGAATGTTGAACGCATGGCCGGCAGCTAAAAGTTTAGCACTTACATACACACGAGTACATACTTTTCTCAATATTCCCCAATGCAATGTTTATTTTTATTATTTTTACATTTTAGTTTTTTATGGATGCTTCATGCTTGCATTAGTATAACTGCTACTTTGCAATGTATTGTTATTGAAGTGTTACCACATATTTTTTTGTGGCTTTTGGTAGTGTTGTTGTAGCTGTTGTCCGTGTTTGGCGTAACTTGTTTTTGGAGCCAAAATTAAATTAACACTTCTTGCATTTTACAGTTGATTATTTTGCTTTAAAATTTTACGGCCCTATTCTAAAAAAATAATTTGTACATCAAGTTTGCTTTAGTGAAAATTTGTATTGAAGTTTTAATTTAACATACACTTCAAAAGCAGATTATTTTTTTTAATAAGGCAGTTATTATGTTTTTTGTGTTGCAGCATTTTAAAACTTTACAGGAATTTTCTTTTCAGGAACTAGAAAACATTAGAGCCAATTCCACAAATTCTTTTTATATATCAATTCATTATTTAAAAGTCGTTTTTCATATATATATATATATATATATATATATTTTTTATTTTTTTTTTTTGTCAAAGAAAAACAATTTTTTAATATGAATTGATATTTAAATAGAATGGGTGAAATTGGCCCATAGTGCTACGTGTATTTAGCCTTTTGAATTTGTATACAACGCCATTACAATACTTTGAGTATTGAAATTTATTTGTTGGTGATTAAGCATTGTCTATACATTTCATTGGTGCTTAGCCACATCGTCAGTAGACTTCAACTACATTTTGAACACACACAAACCTCTTATCTTATGCACAGACTTTCAACAACTATTTGAGAATTCACAAATAATAATATTTTTGAAAATCACAAATGAAACATAAGCGTAGTAGGCTTCGAAACTTTAACAAAACCGAGCAAATAATTTATATTCTACACCTTTATACAATTAGAAATCCTTTGTTAAAGTTTCATTTGTGATTTTCAAAAATATTATTATTTGTGAATTCTAAAATTCTAACCATCGTACAGCGGGAGAATTTAAAAATTAAATCGAAATTAATCTGCAGTTTCTACTACAAAAATATTTGCTCAATTCACAACCCTTATTGTATAGTTTAAAGTTGTATTTGAGAGACAATTTCAAACAAAATTTCTCAAAACAAAAACAAGTTATTTGCAAAATATTTTTGTTTTGGGGGATGTGGTTTGAAATTGTCTCCTCAAATACAGCTTTAAATGATGCAAGCTACATTTTCATTGCTTCCAAAAAATCGATATGTTAATTTGGCGACAATTAGCAGAAAAACAAGTTAAAATTTATTTTAGTCACACAAATTCTTTTAATTTCTCTGTAATTTTAGAAAATAATAAAAAAAAAATCGAGTTTCTTAAAAAAATCTATAAACTAACTTTGGCCTAAAAATTAAAAGTTATTTGCCTAAATTTACATGCAAACACTGTTTCGCGTGTAAAAAGAAACAGATTATAAAAATGGATAAATTTTTACCAAAAAAAAAATATTGTTATAGAACGCCAAAAAGGAAATTTTTCTTAAAATCGCATCGAAAAAGAGAACTTCTTGCAGTGACAAATCATTAAAAATTCTCCAAATTTTCAAACTCTACATTTTCATGACTTCTTTGGAGTGTTGTTTTTTTTACTGGGTTGTTATATGGCTGGTGAATTTTTATTTATTTTTTTTTTTTTATAAAATATTTTGTGCCAAGATAATTTTTTTAACGAAAACAGAGTTCACGAGGGTTTTTGCCGAATCACAGTAAATATATATATATATGTGACCTGCTCCACGAAAAGGGACCTCTGCGCCGAAAAGAAGTTATTGAGAAAAACGCGTTTAAAAAAGAGCGTTTTTTTTCCTATAAGAATCACTCAAAAAGTAAAAAAGAAAATTTTCGGCGCAGAGGTCCCTTTTCGTGAAGCAGGTCACATATGTTTTTTTTTTAACTTTATCTACCAACAACTTTGGACTGAGGAAGTAGATTTGAATAAAAAATTTTTGTCTTATTCACAAATTATTTTTAAACAAATGCTGCATGGAAAACTCTTTCACAAACGTCTTATAAATCAAAAAAAAAAATTTTTTTTTGTAATACTGCCTTATTCATAAAAAATAATTTTGTTTTATAAAAGGTTTACAAATCAAGTTTGGTATAGAAATCTGTTTAATACAGCTTTTATAATTTAAATTTATTTTTATGAATAATGCCTTTAGTTGGTTTCACACCTAAAGTTAAAACCTGGTTTAGTAATGTAAACAAATAACAAAAATTAATTGTAAATATTTTGACAAACACTGACAGAACGGAACAACATGATGCTTTAAAGTTATTTTCATTTAATGATCAAACAGAATAAGTCCGCAACTTCAGGAAAAATCGCTGTCAGATTAACAAAACCCATAATAAAATATACGGCAGTAACTTCAAATGCTCTCTAATTTTTGTTTAATTTTCTTTTGTGCTTATTTTTCTTTGTAGTTTTGTTTACAAAATGTATGAGAGAATATTTATTTATATATGAGAGCACAAGAAAAAACGCTGTTAAAATAAAATAGATTCTATCTCTCGACTGCTTTCTGGGGCTGGTTTTTTTGTGTGTCAATTTGTAGGAGAAATGTGTTTATGCCGCAATTCTGTTTGTTCATTTAATCATTTGATTGATTTCATTAAATACTTTAATAGAAATAATCAAAATTTTGAATTAGTTTTTTTTTTGTGAAAAAATTTAAATTCTATTAATTGTTTAAAAATGTTGTTTTTCGATATCATCAGTTTGACAACAGCTGCAAAATCTTAATTTTTTATTGATTCGAATCGTTTAGATGATTTAAACCAACTTTTTATTTTTTCTATGATCATAATTCGGTTAATAAACTATTTTTTGCTTAAAAAAAATAATCAAATTAAATAATGCACTCACCTGTAGGCCGCCAAATGATTTTTAGACATGCAATAAAAGAAAAAAGAAAAATCATTAGAAAGTCATCTAAATTTGTTATACAATAAATTAATGCCAAATATATAAATTACATAAATCAACTGCCCGTTTTTTGTATGTAATGAATTTTCAATTCAAAACAAATACTTAAATAATACTATTCCTGCTGGTTAATATTTTAATTAAATTCGGGCTTTTTGCATCGAATATAATTTTCGATTTCTGCAAAAATGTGTTTGGTTGTCCTTCAGTTATAGAGTTCTTTGAGTTTCAAGTTAGATTAAGGGAATGGTGAACCTTAATAGTGGCAGCAACACTAAATTTTATTCAAATTCATACAAACATGCATTAGTAAATCCAAAAAAATATAAATATATATACGAGTATATATTATACCATTTTATTAAAACTATAAATTTAACTCATTTTCGCAACCCCGTCAATTGGCAACTAAAACATTTATATACTCATGATTCATGAGATCCCACACTAAAAAATCAAATAACTGATTGTTGGAACTGTTGTGTTGAAAAAAAAGACCTTCTCAAAAGAGACACGTACGAAAAATGTGAATATATATATGAATGTATGTGTATATGTAAAATTTTTAAAAACAAACATTTACATAAAAAATTAATTGATAAATACGAGTGTTACAAGTGCTCAGATATTTCAGCTCATAAAAATAAACAAAACATTTTTCAAACAAATAAAAATAAATTAAACAATTTCTACAATTTAATTTTATAAATAAATTATGTGTCTGTTGACATTAAAAATTAACATACTCGTAATTTGGTGATTACCATGGTAGTCTGTTCAAATACAATAAAAAGAAAAAGAAAAAAGTGCACACAAGAAGCTGACCTTGGCCGATTTCCAAACAAAATGAACGAATAATATATATAAAAGAGATTGGCATATATATGTATATTTAGAAATACCTGCACATGTCTGTATAATTATAATTTATAACTCAAAGTAAACAAAATCTAAGAGCAAGGCTAATTTGCAGGCCATCTAGCTTTTTGCCATATAATTTAAACAAACAAAAAGCGTTTTCTTGCTTCTAACAAGATATAAATATAATTAAACGAAATGAAGTTTTTAATTTATTTTTATTTAATATTTAATATTCAAAAATTTTTTGGGTTGCAGTCTACTGATGAGTTCCAAAAGCAGGAACGAAATGCATATAGACAATTGCTTAACCATAAAAACAAGAAAAATTTTCAAATTAAATTAATAATTAGTTTTTTATTTATTTTATTTACAGTTTGGTTAAGTCCACGTTTTGGTTTGTACAAAATAAACAAAACCTCATAAAAAGTTGTTGGTTAAAAAAACGTCTCAGCAAGGAAAATTTACTATTACAATTCACACACCAACACTAGCTACAAAGCCAAAATGAGGCCATATATAATAACATTCGCCTGCCTCTTCTCTGCCCTCGCTTTTGTTACTGCCGCACCAGTACCAGGCTCCGATCAGGAACTAGATGTGCTACAGATTCCACTTTCAAATGGAAAGGTAAGTCTTAAACATTAAATTTATTTTAAAATTAAATTAAATCATTAAAAAAAACCTTGCCAAGCTCTACAAAACAAAAACCATTTTCATTAAAAAATAAGACTTAAACCCAGCAAAAACACCAGGCCATCAATTATAACGCTGATGGTAAACTTATCGCTTTGGCTCATTTTTTGTGGTGCTTAATGTTGGTCTATAATTTGTTAAGCTTTTTGGTTTTTATTCGAGCAAACTTAGTTCCCTATCATTTGCACACTGGTTAATGAGATTTGTAAACTTATTTTAGCAAGTACTATTTACAAAGGCAACAAGTAGCGAATTTAAAATATTAAAAAAAAATCTTGCTTTGTTTTTCTTCTATCATACAAAATAAATATAAAAGATAAAAAAATAAAAGATATTTCTCGTTAAATAAACTAAACTATAATAGACTAAAGATCTTATTAATGAAAAGTTGATATACATGGTTTCTTATAATAAGTTCCAATAATCGTATGTGCGAGAAAATACTGTTTAAATAATAATTCCTTGACTTTCTAAACTGCCCGCCTCTAAACTAAAAATACAACACGCAGCTGTCAGTTGAATTGTGTCAAAATTTGAACAAGCTGTGCCATTTATTTTGTGTTTCACAGTCATTGATAGCAGACTACCGCGTGAATTTGGGAAGAAAATGGAAAAAAGTAAAGTTCATAATTTTTGGCTTAAAAAAAACATCACTCAAATCAAGGTTAAGCTTGATCAATACTACAAAGACTCTTCAACATCGTTTACAATGGTTTACTGAATTTCGTTATGACTGTACAAGCACGGAAGATGCCGAACGTTCCGGACGCCCAGTTGAGGTCGTCGGAGATTGAAAGCGAGAGAGATTGTGGAAGCCATAGGTATCAGAGCATGACAAAAAAAAATGGTTTTAAGTATTTTTTGAGCTATGAATGTGTACAGCTAAAAATACAAAAACACGCTCATATACCAACACACACATTAATTTTAAACCGAATACGTATAACTATAAACATCCAACAACTGTGTTTATACATACTTTTTAAATTACGCAGCACAAAGAACTATAATTTAAATTAATAGACTGTATGAGCTACAATCTTACGCATGAGTATAAAAATACTCTGAGTATTAATCGGTTACACATGCGTATATATAGGGCTATTTTATTTACACACACATATAAAGCATATTATTAAACTACCACACATTTTCTATTCTTTTATTATATAGGGGCAATTGCACGATATCGACAACGTTCGACTTGTGGCACACTTACATTTCAAACAACAATAAAATATTAAAATTTGTTTTTGTATTTAATGTAAGTGTGCGACAAGTCGGACGTTGTCGATATCGTGGGACTGGCCCATATGTATATGTATACGGTGACCAATGGTGAATAAATATCCCGAGCATCATGCATATAACTTTTTTGTCCGATTAAATATCCGTAGCCAGAGTATTAAGATGCTTATAAGTATGAGAGAGAGTCAATGCGTTTGATACGCATGTGCCTTTTTATTTTTAGTTGTAGCGTATTTTAGTTTTTTGCATAAACGAAGTAGAGATCTTCGAATCGGCTATAGTCATAGTTGCTTGATTGAAAATATGTGAGCGTACGAATTGTTTGCGCTACAATTATTATTATTCGCAGTTACTAAAATTAAGACTATTTGAATGAATGAATGAATTAAGTCAAACGGGAAACACAGGACACTGCGACCAAAGTAGATCTATTGTATCCCTTGCGAGGTGCTAGAGCACCTCAACCAGAACTACTCTCCTGATGTATCTCAGGATTGCTAGTGGGTCTAGTGTTGGCAGTTCCCAATACTCTAATAAGTGCTTGCCCAATTGGATATATCTTCTGTGGAATAATGCTTCACAGTCCTTCAGAATATGCTCTGGGGTTTCATCGTCGTGCTCACAGAATCTGCACAGACTGTTACTCTCAATGCCAAGTCTGTTGAGGTGTTTTCCTGTGATGAAGCCTGTGAGCATTCTTAGATTGTTTTTACTCAAAGAATATTTACTTGTGTATATTTTTTTTTTTTGTACTAATAGTAATTCTCTGATAAGTATCTCACATGGCTTAGTAGTTTCAATTTTGAAGGATCACTTGGGTATGAGAAAGGTTTCAGCAAGATGTTTGGCGGATTTGCTCACAATCGAGCACAAACGCAATCGTGTGACAATTTCGCTGGAGTGTTTGGCGTTTTTTTTTTTCTTAGAAATATAGACGTGGATCACCTGCAACACATCAGATACCAAACAACAGCCAAAACAGTGGGTTTCTCAGCGTCAGTCGGAGCCAAAAAAGGACAAGGTGGGTTTGTCAGGCAATGAAGTCATGGCAAAGGACTTTTTGGCATGCATGCGTTATAATCCACATTGACTAGTTTCGAAAGGGAAACCAATCAACGGCAAATATTATGTCAACTTATTGGGTTTATTTAACAAGGATTTTAACGTATTTGACCAAGAAAAATGTTTTATTCCACCAGGACAATGCAAGGGTACAGACATGTGCAGTTTCCATGGCAAAACATCATAAAGTTGGCTATGAAAAGCTTCCTCTTCCTCGAGTGGCTGTGGAGATTGTAGAGATTGGAATCCAACATCGAAATCGTCTCAAAACAAACTTTTGATGACCTCGACAGGCAGGCAGGGATAAATAAATTGAAGAAGCATTGGGCAAAGTGTATAGAGCTCGAAGAAACTTATGTGTATGGAAATGAAAATTATTTTTTATAAAAAAAACTGTTTCTCAGACTTATTTACCCGCCTTTATTCCTTTATCTATTTATTTTTTTAATAAATTTCATTACCCACAAATGTTCTGTAATATTCCTTTTATTCATAATTCTCTTGATGCGAAGCACGTGGAGGAGAGCGCTTACAATGTGCAAAACATTCTTTATAAATAATTGTTTTTTTACTTTTTTTTTTGTTAATTAATTATTCTAATGACGTTTTCAACACATGAGTGGAATTTTTTATTTGCATTAAAAAAGAAAAAGAAATGAAGAGTATTTATACGCATGTTACATACAGACTCAGTTATTCCGTCTGCCAGCCCTAAAATGGCTTTTACCATTTTAAACAGTTTGAAAATTTTTCTTACTAATCCCATAAACAACGAAATTGGTGAACGAATTTTGGCGTACTTTGAAAACAGAAATGAAACAAATCTCCGGAAAAAAGAAAGAAGAAAGATAAGTTCAGTTTGATTTAATGCCACTTCTATAATCTCAGCAAAATCCTAATTATTTTGTGCGATTTTTTAGGAAGTTATAGCGCAGTGTCTTACTGCCTATCTTTTTTTGACTTATAATCTCATTTGGAACAACAACTTAATTAAGCTTTTGTTTTTGTATATTTCGAACTGAAGGTATTGTGTAAAGTGGGCAGAAGTGAATACCGAATTTCCCAATTCAAGTGTAAGGTGTAATTTTAATAAGCATAAAAACATTAAAGCCCGATAAATTTGTTCTGTAAAATTATATGTATGTAACTGTCTAGATGTGATATTATCAGATTGCAAGGTAAACTGCAACTGCAGCTCATTTTAACAATTACAACTCATATAATTACATTTTTAAATATTTGTTAAAGCAAAAAATATGCAAACAACAAGCAGACACGACGATATTATTGCAGTTAATGATTTTAACATGTTAAGTATTTAGCGCTCGCAAAAAATATAATATTTTTGTTTAAAAAATATTCACACTTTCATCTAGCAAATACATCAAGTTTTTTTTTTTAACACGAGTATATTTCAATGAACTCAGCAAGGTTAGTAAACTTTCAGTTAACAAGAAATTTAGTTTTACAATTAAGTCCTTCAACTGTTGCAACACACTTCTAAACAAACTTACTGAAATAATCCCAATTGTATGAATCATTTAAATTTAAACTTCCTTTTACAAAATACAACTGGAAAAACTTGCAAACGGTATTCAGGTCTTTGGGTTTGCATGGTTAATAAAAAACATGTCTACAAAAAAAAAAAAAAAAAAAACAATTGCTGTAAATCAAACCAGTTCCTGGCTTCACACACTCTTACCAATACCAAGGAAGTTTGGTATTAACAGAAAAATACTAAAACTAAAAAGAGAGAGAGGCTTTTAAAAAAAATTGAAAGTAATTTTCCATTAACTCTACCAACTGCTGCAGTAGTTAAGAAAAAAAGCTTTTTTACATTGTAGAGCAAGTAATGATCGTCTAGAGTACGAGTATTAAGTGTTTTTCCACTTTTTTTTATTAAAAAAAAAACAAGAGGAAAAAGAAAAATTTTAGGCAGTTTAATTACAATTGTTGCGAATATTATTAAACTTACAAGAAAACCCAAAAACTAAACTGGCTTACAGACATTCAGAAATGTAAGGGGTGAGATCACTGAATACTTAAAGAAAAAGCTTAAATTTATCCAGCTATACAGGTCCAGTTCTTTACACAACAATAAGAAATTGTTACCACATTTTTGGGAGCAAATTGCATTTAAAATTGTATTCCCACATATCGAAATTGCTTTTGCCTTGACCATAAGCCAGGTATTGAAATGTTCTTTGCCTCTAATCTCTCTGTGTGTAATGAAAGAAATTTCGGGAATTCGTTTGACTTTAGTTAAATATTTGTTATTCGATTCAGATACACAGAAAAAAATATTTCCAAAAAAAATTTCAAACATATGTACGTCTGTTTGAAATAAAATTCAATTGCTTTGGATTTTTTTAATGTTTCAGTAAATTAATTGTTCCATTTTTTATATGCAAAAAAACATATACATAGAGTGAAAAATTCTAATCCAACAATTAATATAAAGTAGCATTTGCAACCATATTATTTAGAGAAGATTTCTGTTCAAATATGAAAATGACATACGAGTATGCTGCACAGATTAGTAATTTACTATGCCTAATATTTAAAAATGCAATTTTACACTTAAAAACATTTCATTTTAAACCCAAAAAATATATGCCATTCTTATAATGAAACACTTTATCTCAAAAAATCGGTCAATACGAAATTAGCTTAAAGTTTTATATGCATATGTAAGTGTTTAAGCCATTGGAACTAAGGGCAGTCCGTATCTAAGTTTAAATATATTTTTATTTTATGTTTTTTAATTTACTTTTGGTTCCCCCATTTTTGCTTTAGTAAAATCGTTTCAATTTTCAATTGTGGTTTTTCTTTCTTTCTTTTATTTTTTTGCAACTAAAATTCCATGAAGTATTAGGTTCCAATTATTGCTGCTGACACGTTCCGCTGTCATTATTTAATTGCAACGTAGGCAACACGCTGTCGTTGGAATTTTTATACCCATACATACAAATATATTTATATACGTCTATAACAAGTACAGCCACCAATCTGTCAGTTTGTTAATAGCTCCCCGTAATGTCTTCAATATATTAATAATTTTTTTTTTTTTTTTATAAGCTATTAGTCTAGTTGCTTATTAGTTTTATAAAATACAAAATAAACAATTATTTGCATATTAAATTTCGATTAACGTGGGCTTTGACTTTATCCCCTGGCTATTTGTTTTAACTTTGTATTATGAATTTATTTTACTTTATACGGCGTAAGAGAATATGGAGTTTTTTGAGGACTTTGTAAACGTCAAATGCTTTTGGTTTAAAGATTGAACGCATGGTAACAGCATAAACAGTACAAATGTATACGAAGGCGGATCAATAAGTCCGTGACTTTTCAAACTTCCCTCGTAGTTATATTAACGTAGCAGTGTGACAACTTCAAAGGATTGTTTGGAGTTGTTTAACCGCAATCGGAATGAGTTTTTGCGGCGTTTTGTAACTGTGGATGAAACATGGATCCATTACTGTACTCCGGAGACCAAGCAGCAGTCTAAACAATGGGCTTCTCCGGGTGAACCTGCTCCGAAGAAGGCCAAGGTAAGTTTGTAGGCCAATAAGGTGATGGCAGCAGTTTTTTGGGCTGCACGCGGGATAATTCACATCGATTACCTTGAAAAGGGAAAAACAATAAACGGTGAATATTATGCCAACTTATTAGACCGATTCAATGAGGATTTCAAAATAAAACGACCCCATATGGCTAAGAAAAAAGTTCTTTTTCGTCAAGATAATGTACGGGTGCACACGTGTGCAGTCTCAATGGCAACTCTATGAAATGCGCTACGAATTGGTACCTTATCCGCCATATTCTCCGGATTTAGCCCCTAGTGACTAGGTACCTCCTATTTCCAAAGAAAAGAAAGAGATTTAGCTCCAACGATGAAATTATTGACCAAACAAATGCCTATTTTAAGGACCTCGAAAAATCCCATTTTTTGGAAGGGATACAAAAACTGGAGAAACGTTGGACTAAGTGTATTGAGTTAAAAAAAGATTATGTTGAAAAATAAATTTTTGTTTTGCAAAAAAAAACTGTGTTTCATTCAAAAAGTCACGGCCTTATTGACCCGCCCTCGTAGTATATTGTAATGGTGAACACTCGTAAATTATAAAAAACACCCACAAATATTTTAGTATAGATTAAACTAGAAGACAACAAGTTTTTATTATACATAAATATATATTTATGTAGCGCTTTTAAAAATTATTTTTTTGTATGCTATGAAAACTGCTTACATGAAATTTGTTGTGGTTAGTTAAGATTTATTTTTAATCAAATAAAATTCAAAAGCTCTATGTATATGTATTTTATTTTGTGATATTTGATTTAATTTGATTTTTCTTTTTCTAAATCTGTACTTGAATTCAGTAAATTTTTGTGAACCGAAAATCCTAATATTTATCAATATATTTATTCGTTTGCAGTAACAAATCATAATATTCTATATTTTTTTTAAGATAGTGTACAATTGTGCTTCACTCACCATTTAATTTACATCATGTGGCATCTCTGCAGACAAAATTTCAAAATAAGCGAAAAGCACAAAGAAGAATATAAAAAAAATAAATTAGTTTGAGTTTCTGAATGTACTGGTTTTACTTCAATCCACAGCGAATATCGTTAAAAAAAATTGTATTGGACAGCAAAATCGATAAGTTTTCGTTATAAGGTTGGGCAAATTTGAGGTCAGCAAGTAAATTGGCTGTCGAGTGATGAAATGTCAAGAATTTAGCTGTCATCCTTTGACATTTATTTAGTAAAAAGTTAAAAAACTGTAATGATTTTCATTTAATTTGATTTCGCTTCTGCTTTCGCTTTTGAAAAATACAACAGTTTCAGTCAAAGCAAGATATTAAAATGATTTACAAACAATTGCGCAGTACTTTCAGCAGTCGACAATTTGAAAAGTTTGCATTTGATTTGATTTTGCTTTTGATTAGTATCGCAAGCAAAAGCAAAAGCAGTTTATATGATTTTGTAAGTACCAAACAGTCACAGTCGAAGAAACAAAAACTCTTGCTTTTAGAAGTTTTAAGCAATCGCAGTAAGGTGGTTTTTGTTTTTGCCTCTTGTCTGATGTGCCAAAACAACAACAAAAACATGACAAACACCACAAAATAGTTGACTGAAAAAAAGAAAGAAAAGAAAGTTTCTAAAACAAGAGCTTTTGCTTCTTCGACTGTGACAAAAGCATACAGACTGCTTATGCTTTTACTAGCGAAACTAGCCAAAAGCAACAGCAAATCAAATTCAAACTTTTGAAATCGTCGACCGTTGAAAGTACTGCGCAATTGCTAATAAATCGTTTGCTGCTTCTGCTTCGACTGTGACTGCTGTTGATTTTCACAAGCGCAAGCAAAAGCATTGGTTGATTTTAAACAGTTGGAAAAAGCCAAAGCAGCAAAAAGTAAAAATTTTACGACTGTTGATACTTCGATTTCAGTTTCTTAAACACTAATTTTAACCATGGAACGCTACACTTTTGAAAAAAGAATTTTAATTGTGAAATTTGTGAATTTTAATTTGTAAGAGCGGATTTACGTGAACAAACCAGAAACAACTGGAGCTTTGGAAGAGAGAAATTCGGCGCTGTATTGATCTTCTATTACGATTATCGTATCGCTTTAATAAATGTAGCGCAAAATTATCATTTTTGCTATTCATATTTGCTGTCGGCTGAAATAAAAAAAAGGTAAAATCTCAAGCTCAAATTTATTTAATTTTTTTATTAATTCTTTATGATTTTGGCTTATTGTCAAGAAAAATTAACATGATTTTTTTAAGTGACAATTTTTACAGAGTTATTTAGCTTTTGAATTCATAAAGCATACACGAGTTTGGCTTTTGTATTTTTTTTTCCTTTGTTTAAAGAACAGTCCACACTCGGTTGATTTAATCTGTTATAAAATTTACATAAAAGAAAAGTCGATTAAATAATTTAATTTATTTCAAAATCTTCAAAAGTCGACAAACTATTTAACACTTTTATGTGTGCTTCATTTTATTACTGTGATTAGAGAAGCTATTAAACTAAGTTAAAAATTTAAGGTATTAAATTTTTAGGGCATTATAATTTAATGAGCAAAATTAAATACTGAGTTTTTAAATGTCCAGTATTTTAGGCGGCTCATTTAAAAGCCACATAATATAAATGCGGTTTTAATGGTAATAGATAAAAAAAAGGAATTTATATTTATGAGCATTAAATTCCTTAAAAAAGAATTAATTTTTTTATTAGGGATACAAGATTTTTCAATTTCGCCAAATTCCGGTTTTTGGAAAGCGCTTAATAATTATTTAGTTATTAATTTGATTTTGGAAGCGTTGAACTCATTACACAAACCCAAGTTATAGATAACACTAATCAATAATAAATTTTCCAAAAAATATTTTCATAAGCACATAAATAAACGATTATTATGCCATTTAAACATGAATCAATTTATTTATTGTATTATTTTGCAATCTTTCTTCCTGCTATAAAAATCTCCTGGCCATTTGACTTATGATGTCATACTCGTACATGGAGAAAAATTTATTGAAACAGTTTTTGTTTTCTTAACCTACATTTTATATACTCGTATGAATAAATTGCATTTCCTGCATTTCTCAGGCGTTGTATCAATAGAAAACCAAATACATTTTCTTTGACAAACAACTGTGGCGCAGGAAAAAAAGCCAACCAGTTTCAGATATTCAACTCCTGACCACCTCACACAATAACTTAAAGACACACTTACACACATATATACATGAATATATTATTTGAAACTGAAACTTAAGCACATTCACTACGACCAGAAAAACAAGTCGTTATTGTTAAGCGCCAGCAGTTGGACCGAAAATAATTATCCTCGACATAATTTTAACAAATAATAATAAAAAATTTAATTGCAAACACAATCACATATCAAGGAGGTTACAAAACATTTTATGAATTATAAAACTTTGTAACAAAACCAGCATTAATGTGTTTTATTCGAAAAAAAATAACGTAAAACTATCGATTGTAATTAGTTTTTTATAAAAAGTTTATATTAATATTAAGACAAAACTATTGATTTTGGTGTAAAGCGTGAGAATTGTAACGATTAAGTGATTAGCACCGGTTAGTTTGCGAGTTCGTTATTTTCTCACAGGCATAATTTTGCACAAAATTAATTATTTATTAGTTGATTTTAATGCTTCAATAGAATAGCAATTTGGCAAATTAAGAACGTTACAAAATTCTATAGAAATAGTCTCTAAAAGCCTTTCAAATTTGAAAGGAGGAAATATAGACCGCAATCTAAAGGGTTTAAATTAGAATTAGTGTCTTTACTTATAACTCTTATAACTTATTTTAATGAGTCGTTTTAGCTGTTGAGGTTTATAATAATGACTTTCAATTAATAATAAAATTTTCTTTAATTCATAATATTAGTTCTAATCTAAGACTGTTTTCTCCAATAGGGCATTTACGCCTGCACAAAATCTAGCAGATTTTAATTAAAATCTTTAGGAAAATCTATACCATTTGCGAATTTTTTTACATTTATAGGACATTTACATTGTCTAAAAATTTAGTACTTACGAGATTCCCAGCTAAATCTAGTTGCTTTTTACTAGATTTGCCATACAAAACCAAATCTAATTTTTTAATAGATTTGTAAAAAATCTACTAAAAATCTAATATTTTTATTTATTTTTTACTACCCTGTACATCATAATTTATATGGAAAGTGAGTGAATTAGCTACGCTCTACACAATTTTCCATTGAAGGCAAGTGAATGAGCTAAGTCGGCATTTTTTCCTTACAATTTAATATTAAATTTGAGACAAAATCTTGGAAAATGTCAAAAAAGATTGGTGTAAACGATATAGATTTCGTTAAAGATTTCTAATCAAATGTATTAGATTTGGAGACAATCTAATGCCCTAATTCAGTAAGAAGATTTAGGACGTTTTTATTTGAAAATACTTCTGAGTTCTTATTTTTGAATTTCCTAAATTATTTACTTCAAAAATAGTTGTTGTCTTTGATAATGAAAAATAAAAATATTATTACCATGTTTTTAAAACATAAAAATAAAATTAAAGTATTATACAATAGTTTGAAAAATATTTTAAAAAATATAATATAATGTTTAGAACAAAATCACAAAGCAAATACACGAACCTTCTAGCATGGACAATAAATAATAATTGTTTTAAAAGAATTACAACTGCGGCTTTTTTTCGTCCATAGGCAAGACGATACAATCGTCGACCAGAATTAGGGTATAAATACAAACCTCGATAATACGAGGTTTGTTATCCAAAACAAAACCTATCAGCTGAAAATTCTCCAAAACTACAACCAAACAACTGCAATGTAGCCAACTCACAAACCTTTTGAAGAAAACAAAAAGAAGAAGACATTTATCAAGACTTTTGTTATCAAAAACAGAAGCCATTAACTGAAAAATTTCCCAAATTACTACCAAACAACTACAATATAGCCAAGTCACACATCATTTCAATCAGACCGTAGCTAATTCAATCATGTTTTTTATAAATAAGTTACACAGAGTAATAAAAAATAAATAAAAGTATTAGATTTTGAATAGATTTCCTACAAATCTACTGGCAAATTAGATTTCGTTTTGTATAGCAAATCTAGTAGAAAGCAGCAAGATTTAGCTCAAAATCTCGTAAGTATTAGATTTCGAAACAATGTAAGGGCCAGCCCCATGATGTTCGACTCGTCGCACAGTTACATTAAAAACAAACAAAAAATTTAAAATTCTGTTGTTGGTGACATCGTGAGACATCCCCTAAATGTCCTATAAGTTCTACTAGATTTTAAATAGACTTTCACAAAATCTAGTGACAAAGTAGACTTATACAGGAAATCTACTAGATTTTTCTCAAAGGTAAACACACTATAAGACGAAAAGCTACACAGAAAAATTATTCAACAGACTATTGAAGCTGGCATGACTACTCCATTCGAAAGCGCAGTAAATTGCAAAGTAGTTCAACTTCAACTTAACTACTTTCTTAATTTATATAAGGATTTTATTGATTTTCTTGGAAGCTCTTTTTTACTGGGATGACAATTTTAAATGCTACCGTGACGGCAATTCCGTTAGCTTTAAACTAACTTAAGCTAACTATTTCGCAACTAGTTCTGACTGACACTTTCAACTGACTAATTTAACATTGCGATGTCCTAGGCGGTAGTCAATTGTCCCACTCTGCATTACTTTCCAATTAACTTAAAGTTGACTTCTTTTAAAATCACCTGGTAGTCAGCAAATTTAAAAAAAATTCTGTGGTTCGAGCATGTATCATCAAATGTTGTGTACTCAACGCGCTAACTACCCAGCCTAGGTACCATCTAAAATAATAACAGCAAAATGTTAATATTAAACTGAATTAGTTTCAAAGTAGCTGAGAATAAATTTGTTGGCTTTCACCAAATTCGATTATGTACTCAACTTAAGAATAAATTTTGGATTTGTTCTGGATGACATTGCAGTTAGCTGTTAGTCAGCCTAAGAAAAGTTAACTTTTTTTTTAATTATTTTTGCAGTCAACCACACATTCTCCGACAGGGTAGTTATTCCTACTTTTAATTATCATATAAATTGTTGCCTGAATTTCCCTTAACCAAATTGTTCTTGGTTATTCTAACCAATGGCTGTTTACAAAATTATTTTTAACACAAATTTTTAATGAGATTTAGATATGTTTTAATTTAAAATAACTAATTTAAAGTAGTTACTGAATTAAGAATGTAAATTGATGTCGCAAGAGAATTTTTTATTTTTTTTTTTTTGTAAAAAAAAGCAATTTTTAATTTATCAATTTATCATCTGCGATGACTTTCTGCTTAAAATTTAAATTTTTTTTATTAAACAGTAAATGTTTTGCAATTACATCATTTGGTTAATTATTTCATGCGCTATTTAACCAATTATAACAAGGAAGATGCCTACAAAGTTGGTCGAAATATCGGTAAATAAATAAACAAAAATTAAAACAAAAATAATTTTATTTATTTATTAAAACAGACCTAAAGCCGAACATATACACACCTAATTGTTAATTATAACAAAGGTTAACAAACTAACCAATTTAAATAGTTGATTTTACTGCAAACTAAAGTTGTTGTTTTTTTTCGAATTATATCAACAAGCTGTTCGTCTATATAATCAATTTTAGTTACTAACCCCCGACTAAAAACGGGGTGTTATAAGTTTGTAGTGTGTGTCTGTGTATCTGTGACTTGATCGAGAGTATTCTTAGCTCTGTTTGAAGAAAATAGGTCTAGCCGCTTAGAAGATATCACATCTTTTCTAGATATATTAAGTTGAATCTATGTGTACTTGACGCCGTAGCTTCCAAACGGCTAGACCGATTTGGATTTGGGTTTTCGTTTGAAAGCTGACTTGATCTCATATCTTTTCGTCTATACTTGAAAGTAATCGGTTCAGTCGTTTGGTCTGTACGTCGGGGGGTTCTTAAAATTTTTAATTTTTTTTATTAATTTAGTAAAATGTGTTCCAATAAGACGTTTATTTTCTGATAAGGCCGTCAAAAAGTTGTCATGATACAAACTCTTATTATCTGACAGATGAGAGGCCAAAACTAAACTATTAATGAAAACTAAACTATTAATGAAATGAAATTATTAAAATTCACTACAAAAAGGATGAATATATTGCAGCTATAGTTCGCGAAACTAAATGATTTTTGGCGCTTCGTGAAGCAGCTTTTCGGCCAGCAATTGTAAAATTGTGGGAAAAATTTTAGCTGTTGGGACTCATGCATGTAGCTCAAAAACAACTGAGAATATTGCTGTTAAAGCCCATAGTGTTGGGGAGAATCTAGATTCGTGCATTTCTCATCGATCTTTGGAATTGGGTATTCCACAAACTATATTGCGTAGAGGCTGAGGTATTCAGGCTTTTAAAGTTCAGTTCCGAGAAAAACTCACTCCTGTCGACCATTTAACAACGTCGTGTTTTGCTGATTGGGCCCTTGAAATGCTTCAAGCTAATCCGAAATTTCATCTAAAATTCATATTGAGTGATGAGGTTTTTTTTCGCATGGAAGGCTACTTCTATATGCATTTCATTCCTGCTTAAGGAACTCATTAGTACACTTCAATCCAAAATTTTTTTAAATAAGCTGAAAAAATTCATATTGATGTATATAGTTTTTTTTTAGATTATTTCAAAAACTTTTGGGTTGAACTCAACTGATGAGTACCTTAGGCGAGAACGCATATAGACGTTGCTTAAGCAAAAAAAAAAAAAACAATATAAAGAAAAAATTCCATTTTTGTTAATTTTATGTAAGTCTGAGTTATAATCGCAGGGTATAACTACTTATTATTTTCATTTTCATACTTATTGCATTTGATTTTAGCCTACACGTCATCACACCAAAATGAGCGTTCTTTCGACTACAGTCAAACATGGAAAGTTTATCATATGAATACTTTAAAAAAAACATCATGCTTAAAAATAACAATAATTTAATTTGATTACACAACAATTGCTCTTAAAAGAATATAATAAGGCGTGGTTTTCTGTTTTAGTTTTAAGGAAGTGCCAGACTAGACTGCTTTTAAGTAATTAATTAAATTCCAGCATGTCTTTCAAATTAAATGATCACTTTTCACAACTACTGTTCAACGTGCAGTGAGTGCTTCATTAACTCTCAATTATATCGGCATATTTCATAAGACTGCAGATCGAAAAGTTGTATAACAGCCTTCTTTTATTTTAATGCTCACGCATCAGTTAAAATTTAGCACGTATGCAAGTACGTACGAGTACATGTATAAATGTATGTATTTGAAAAAATATGCAAAAGCTTGTTTTTAAATGCTGTTGTAAACGAACTTAGTTATTGCAAATTACGCTTTACGCAAAAATTAAAAATTTTTTCAAAGTATCGAGGTTCTAAAGGGGGAATCTTTGAAATTGTTTTTCATGAAAGGCACATATTTTTTTAGCAATAACATATTGTCGATTAGGTCTGAACTTACTTACAAAGGCATATAAGGTCCAAGTCTATGCCAACTGAAAAATTTTGATGAAATTGTACCATCCTTTGAAAATAGCATGTTGTCCCTTTCGACTGCTTTTTGTCAAAATAATTAATATTTTTCATGGAATAATTTGTTCCTTTCTTTTCTTATCCAATACAAAAGCCATTCTATGAATTTATTTTCTCTGAAACTACAGTCATATAACTGCAATAAAGCTAGTTTACACACCTTTTTATGTACATCGATTTATCCTTAACCGACTTCAAAAAAAGGAGCAGGTTATACTTTGTTTTATTTTTTTTTTTTTTTTGCATAGTTACTTCATAAGTACATTTTAGAAAGATTGTAAAAATTATTAAGAGATACAGCTTCCATTTGGTCCCATTGCAATAAAAAATTTTTATTTGATTTTATGATATTCTGCTTATCCGACTGCTACGAAACTTGCCCAACACATTGCGCTCTCGTAACGACACAATCTCTCTGTTAAAAACAAATGGGCAGAGCCACGCCCGATAAAACTTAATATTGTATTTCGCTGACATCTATTTGACAAATTTTTTATAAAACTTTGTACACACCCTGAGCTCGAAAAAATACAAAATCTTGCATTCAAAAAAGTGGGCGGGGCCATGCGTATTAAATTTTAGTATTACTTTTCACGTGCTCGTGCTCAACCAATTTTTATGAAACTTTGCACACACCCTGAGCTTAAAAGAAGACACAATCTTTGATTCAAGAAAGTGGGCGGGGGTACGCCTATTAAATTTCAATATTATATTTCTCGTGCTTGAACTTAAGGAGTTTTCACGAAACTTGGCACGCACCTTGAGCTCTTAAATATACTTACAGCCGTATTCAAAAAATAATAATTTGAGATTGAAGTGTACGTTAAAACAAAATTTCGATACAAATTTTGACAAAAGAGGACTTGAAGTTCAAATAAATTTTTTGGATACGAACGTTAATCTGCTGATCAAAAAAATGGGCGGTGGTATCCCCATACCTTCTTTAGCGGTTTGCAACGAAAAGTGATTTCTGCTAATTTTAATTTTTTAGGATATTGTAATTTACTGAAAAGATCCTATTTGGTTGCAGTAGCAACTTTAATATATTAAATAGTATGTACTTCTAAGTATAAATAAAGCTTACAAAAATCCTTACATATGCACAAATATATTGGGTGATTTCTTAAGAACTTTCGTCTTGCTGAAACCATTTGGGCAAAACAAAAAGTAACAGAGGCCCAATTGCTGCGAACGGTGCCGTATCGATAATTCACGGTCATCAACAACACTGGCGGATACAGCTGCGATATTTTTCTCTGTCCACCCTCTACATATGCATGTTGGTGGTTTAATGTTCAATAATATAATTTTGGTGCGAGATTCCGAATTGCCGCCTCAGGAGGTCGCCCAAACTGACCATAAAATGAAAGAAGTTCATGGATACACTTCCTTAACCGAGCATGAATTTTGATAACAAAATTTAATGATCTGCAAGCGTTGCTTATTTGTAAGTCGATACATGATTAAATTATAGACCAACCTGAACATGTTTATTAGCAACATGATACACGGAAACAGCTGAGTTGTCAAACACAGTGTTGCGAGAAAGAAACTTGCTCTTTATTATATTTATTTACAATTGTTCAACTCACAAGCCACACGGCATCGTTTCGAGTTGTACGAGTATTTGAAAAAACAATTTGTAAAAAAATTTCTCAAAACAAAAATGTAATTTGTCGTTTCAAATACGACTTTAAACGATACAACAAGGCTTGTGAATTGAGCAAATTTGTGAACGATTAAAGTAGAAAATATTACGATTATTTTGAATAAAATACTTGAAATAGCGGCCAAAAAATAATTATTATTGATTAAACTATTAATCAATAGAAAAACAACCTAAATAAATTTTTCTGTACTTATCTTGAAGTCATTAGTAATATTTTGATTGACATTTAATTGTTAAATTGAGTAACCGATTAAATAAATTAATAACACTAGGAATGAGTTTATTGTTGTTTTTTTATATAAATTCAATGGGCGTTGTATAATACACACTTGTGTATGTACTCGTATGTATAATGCAATTGTCTGTTATATACTTTGTTTTAAGTAATTAAATCCAACAGTTTCAGTCATTCTATAAGACTTTAAATTTTATACGCATTCGTTCGTATTTTGTTGCTAGATAAACTAAAAAAAAACTGAAATGAAAAATTAAAAAAAAACTAACATGCATGGTCGTACATTCTGTTGGTTTTTTTTAACAAATTTCATAGCATTACTTTTAATCATTTTAAAGTGAATTCAACAATTCGTTTTGTAGCTTATAGAATATTTCTTGTTTAGTTTCGTTTAATTTTTTTTTTAAGTTTTTTGAAAATAATTTTAAAATTCTCGTTATGATGTGTTAATTGCTGGTATATAAAACATTTTGGATTTGCATGTGAATAATTGTGAACATTTCTTGGTCGTTGCGTTTTTTTTTTAAAGTTTCTTAACTTTACAGCAAAAGAAACGATTTAAATATTTCAAGAGAAACTTCATTATAATCAACTTAAGTCATTAGCATATTGCAAAGCTATTTTAGCTTTAATTAAAAATATACAACAGATAATCGATTTGTTTTGAAACAATTATTCATACAACTGCTTAGATTACATACATATATTTTGCGAGGCAATATATTAGAAGTCGTAAACGACTGTTCAAGTAAGTAAGGTCTATGCAAGGGTGCTAAGCTAGAATTTACTTATATTTTTATACAATTCAGGGCTCCATTTCCATGATGTCGAACGTGACGTTTAGAAAGAAAACAATTCAAAATAAAACGGATATTTACTTTGCTAATAAACGTTCGCACTTTAAGTGGTGCTAAGTCTGATTTGAAGCAATTTTTTCTTTTCAAGATAATGTGACAAAAATAGAAAATGTTTTAGTGGTCAACGATTAAAGCGCTGACTTAAGCGCAACCTGAAGTAATATTTTGATCGTACTAATTTTACATTATTGTGCACTGATGTCTCTTTAAAATGGTTCTGAGTTTACCCAAAACTGATTTATATATTTTTTTTTTTAATTAATTTCAATCACAGTCGCATGTGACATGTTCATCATGATATTTATATTGTTTCTGTTGCTCTTCTTATTAAATACAAAATAAACAAAATATATTAAATATAAATGAAAAGCTTACTCAAAATAACAATAAAGTATTCAACATTAGCATAATAACTTAACAAAAATATTACTTTGTAATAACTTTTTATATTTCTTCAATTTTTCTCTCCACCGTTTGCAAATTTTTCCACTATTTTTGCTGATGTAAATTTCAATAATTTAAGAGCATTTAAAAGTTTTACAAGTAAATTTTTATTTTCATACATGCAATACCGAAGTATATTTTTAGTTGACATAAAGTCTATTTATTTAATTTGAAATTTGGCTTGTTTTTATGGTTAAGCAATTGTGTATAGGCATTTCGTTCCGGCTTTTGGAACTTAGCAGTAGAGTTCAACCCAAAAAATTTTTGAATTTAGCTAACAATTTTTATTTGTTGATCTTAAACTTACAATGTCGCACGTGACAAAGTTCATATAGGGACCCTAACAGAAGTCTTTGCACTTTTCAAGCCAAGCGATTTGTTAAATAATATATTTTATTAATTGTACACTTAGAATGTCGCACGTGACAATCATTATATAGATACCACGATTTTTTGACTCTTTGTGCCCCCAGACAAATTTTAGAGAGAAAAAGGAAATGCATAAGGCTTCTCTTTAAAAAAGGTTATCACAACAAAACTTGTTAAAGAAATTGAAAAGAACAAAATTCAATGGATAATTTATTTCTTTAAGAACGTTTATCAAAACTAAACGTGATAAAGAAATATCAAAATGAAAAAACTTAAGATTTTGGGAATTTTAATTCAAATATTTCGAAATGGGTTATGTATAAATGTAGAATTTTTTTATATGAGTTAAATTTGATTGTTTCTGCATGGGCAGTGGATGTGGGCTGATTTTGATGAAATGCAATTTTTTAATTAAGTTTTTGCACAAAAAATTTATGAAGCCACCCCACTGTGCGATATCCTTAATACACTAAGGGCCATTATTACAACTTACCGATAACTAAAGGCAAGATTTTGTCGGACGGATAATTGGCTTAGCATTATAAAACCTTCATTTATTATTTTTTTATCCATTAAATATTACTATTATATATAATAATAACAAACAAAAATTGAAGTTGTAATAAAGCAAAGCTTTTTATCGGGCAGACAAAATCCTGCCTTTAACTATCGGCAAGTTGTAATAATGCCACTAAAATTACTAAATTATATTTCTAATAAAGCGAATGTTATGTTTGAAATTACATATCTTATCGCAGTATATTACTTCACTTTAACCAAAAAAAACACCATATCGCGCCAGAACCGCCAAAAAGTTTAAGTGACATAATTTTCGAACTTCAGTTTTCTAGCAAAATCAATTATTTGTGTTCATAAATAATAGATTTTCGATATAGATATGTATGTAAATATGAATATGTGAAAAAATATGCCCATTAAAATATTTTAAGCACTAAATGACAGAAAACAAGTTCTTGCTTACAAATAATCATATTGTGGCATTTTAATCTTACTAGATGAAATAACCCGAATGACTACAAGAGATTAATAACTAAAAAGGGTAGATACAGTTTATGAAATACACACACATAAACACATATGCAAATATATGTTTATGTATACATATATACATAAAGTATGTGTTGCGCACGAGATCATAAGACATTTCACTATCACTTCAGTACAGTGAAAAATATTTGATTGTTACCAATTTCTTTGAGTTGTTTACTCCGGTTATAACAGACATAATTCCTAACTTCGTCGGAGTTCGTTAAAACCAAAGTCGACTGTACTAGCAAGTGACATAAAGATACACTCTGTGTTGTTAAACTACAACCTCATTAATCTTGCAAAACCATCCGTCGAATTTAACAAATCACTGATCACTTTGACGACTCAATATTCCTTTCAATGATCACATCATTTAAATTAAAGACTTAAGTGCTTTTTTTAACTAATATAAACTATATCATTCCATTAAACATATCATATTTTTTTTTGGAGGCGTAATAAATTCAACTCAAGTTGAAAGTACAGTTTTAAAGTACTTTTCCGTGCACTTACATATGTTAATAGACATATACTCGTACATACATACATTGATACATCTATAAAATATTTTATAATGCATTTGAACGAGTTTGTGTGAGTGTGAGCAATTATAAATTAATATGTTGGCTATTTTAAATCAAATACCATTCAATTTTATTATTGTTATTTCGTGTGCTCCAAAGTACTTATCGCTTTTATGTCGGTTAAGGTCACACACATATTAAATGAAATATGTATGCATTTGCGGTTTGAACAAACGAACAAGAAAAAAAACTACAAAATTTTATACAAAAATGCGAATAATTAATCGTTTTTTTTTGTTCTTCTTCTTCATCTGCTCGCAACTGTTTAGGTTATTTAGTTATTTTAATTGTGTTATTTCTACAATTTCTATTTTTTAATGATGGCTAATTACAGTCGCAATGCTTAATTGTTTAGTGGAAATTGTTTAAGTGAATGTTACACTGATCTGCAAAGAAATTATCCTTTGAACAAAAATAGCCCATTACGTTTATATTTTTTGTAATGAGAGTGAATAATTAAAAAAACCTTGGGGTAAATTACGGGATTCGATATCGAAAAAATTTTCATACAATTACAATAATGCATACAAATAATTGTGTTTGCATGGAAATTTCGAACGATATCGAATGCCGTAATTTTTATTTGATTTATATACATATAATGTTTCTTGAAAGAAAATTTTTTTAGAAATTCTTTAGAGGAAAATAAAAATATTTAAAAATAAAATTTATCAATACCATTTTTAGGGTTCCGCACACCAAAAAGTGAAAAGGAACCCTATTGTTTTTGCTACGATGGCCGATTGTCCGTTACAGGCTGTTTTCTCGCAAGCCGTAAGAGCTACTGACCTGAAATTTCCACAGAATACGTAAAGCTTTGGCTGCTACAACAACAAATATATGGCATTTAAAACTTAAAAGGGTGTTCTAAAGCGATCAACGAAAAATGTTTAAATCCCAATGTAATATACAAACAATTATATATAAACACTTGGAATTTTGCAAAGTTAGTATATATTTATGCAGACTAGAACAATTAACACTGAAATTTAAAAAAATCAAAACTATACCCTTTGTATTCTATCAGTTAATGTAATGTTTACTATGTAACTCTGTCAACTTGCTGTAACTTGCAAACCAAAAGACTCTAAAATTAAAAAACCCAAAATAAAAAACATCGCCAAATCGAAAAAAAAAAAATTGCCAAAAACCGTAAAAAATCGCCACAACTAAAAAATTGCCAAAAATAAAAAAGTAGCTAAAACTAAAATAAACCACCTAAAAACAGAAAAAATCACCAAAAACTAAGAAAAATCGCCAAAAATAAGAAAAACAGCGAAAACCGAAAAAATTCCAAAAACTAAGAATAAACGCCAAAAACTAAAGAAATCGACAAAACAAAAATAAAAAATCGACAAAAAACGAAAAAACTTTACGGCATGCTTAAAATTGTCTACATCAGGGAAGATATTCTATTATATAGACTAAGGTTCGTATACGAATACGAATATTTAAAAAAATAAATAAATAAATAAATGCATAAATCCTAAACAAAATTTAAATAAATTTCTAAAAATATTATTTTTTACGAATTCATTAAATTTTTTATAGAAATTTGTGCTTTGTAACATTTTCAAATGTTATTTAATGACTATCATTAAAATGTTGGGTAGTTTTTATTAACTTTAAAGTACGCCAACAGGAGTATGAAGGTATTTTTCATAACAATTTTTTAATATTTCATATTGCAGGCATAAATAGAGCCCTAATTTAATGTCTATAAATTTCAAATATAATATTCGTATTCGCGAATATCGTTTCAAATATTTGCATTCGTATTCGCGAATAAAAATTAACGTTCGTTACATCACTATTTATTTTTTTTTATGTTGGGGAACTAATTCTCGTATCGTTATTCATACTGTGTAAAAATTTCATACAATTTTCTTTAAAATTATATATAAAACTTTCAGCTCATTTTCTGTGAAACCAGCTTTTTCAAGTTATGACGTTGTTGAAGTAAGTGAGCGATATGCTACCATTAGTTATTAATATTCTTAAAATTTCGATGCTATTTAAACCGGATTTTAGTTTTAAAAATAAAAAATAATTTATTCAAAAGTTGCCTCTACATTTTTGTTTAATAAACTACGTTTTTACTAAAGCATTAAATAATTTTGTTTGCCAATTATTTAAAAGTACGTGCCAAATATTGTAATTTTTTTTTTTTTTTTTTTTCAAAATAGTATTTAAAGATGCTTGACAAGTTTCAATTGATGCATTCCAAACATGTGGGCATTTCCACAAAAATTTCTACTTTCATTACATCATGTTTCAATTAAATACTTATAATTCAGAACTATGATTTTAAATTGACTTTTTTAATTTACTATTACCTCACTGTTCTAATATACATATTAAAAAATTAATTTAATGTTTTGAAACTTCAGTTTTCTGAGAGAATTAATGAGTATATTTTAATACATTCGGTATGACAAATTGATTTGCGAAGAACAAAAAATAAGTCATGATAGAGTTTAACGTACAAAAAAAGTATTTTTATCTAATGCATATTAATTAGCACAAAATTAATTTTTATAACGACTTTTAATTATTTCACATTTAACATGACATGAAAGTAGAGTGTTTGTGTGTGCATCAGTGTGTGTGCACTTGTAATATTTTGTAATAGACACTGCAATATTCCTAACGTGCGTGTTTCTTACACATTCAATTAAAATAAAATTATAACATGCTGTAAAGTATTAACACTTCACCTCTATAAATCATAAACTCATAAACATTAAAGACATCACACAAAAGTTCAGAGAAAAACTCACAATGATTTAAAATGAACTGTAAAAAATAACAGCACGCGTCATCTGTCACGAAACTCCCACGATTCTAATGACAAAAGAAAAATAATAATAACACAAACAATAACATATTACGAAGCATTGTTATTTTAACAGACACGATGAACATAATTAACAACATAATTATCTTTAAAATGTTAAATATTTGCAGACAATAGATGTGAGTAAGTACAAACATGAAGACAAATGCACCAAATGAGAAAATATATACATATGTATGTATGTACATATCGAGTCATAACCACAAAAAAAACTTAAGCGACATATTTTTTTAAATTCGTTTTTTGACGAAAATCTAGTAATTACGATCATAAGCACTAGATTTTCGATTCGATTTCGATTGTCGATTTAGCTGTTTTGAGGTTATGGCGCGATATGTATATGAGGCAATAAGGAAAAAGTGCTTCAGTCTAATTTCGTAGTTTTTTAAGAGAGCATTTTCAAATTCCAATTTCCAATTTCTGTAATAGGGCTTTTACATTTGAGCAAACTCTAGTACTTACAAGATTTCGGGAAAATCTAGTACATAGATTTCACAAATAAACAAAAAAAAATCTACTTCGTCGCTAGATTTTGCCCAAATCTACTTAAAATTGAGTAGAACTTAGTGATGAAACTACAGGCAAATCCCGGTATAACGAACGATATAATGTCAGGCCCATTCGTTATACCGAAAAATTCGTTATATCGCAAAGTGTTATATTAATTATTATTATTGTACAATAAAAAGAATGAGAGCACTTTGTTTTCAAATAAGCAACCAAATACGAACTAACGGTATCACATTTTTTGTTTGCATTTACATTGCTGCTGTAGTTTTTGTTTAATATTTTTTTGCTGTTCGTTATACAGAGCACATATTTATCAAAACATTCGCTATATAAAGAAAAACTAAATGTTAGAAATATGTTTCTAGCAAGATTTTGTTTTTTATTTTGCGATTTTTTCTTCATCATTCGTTATATCCAATATAAAATTAGGATATTATTCGCTATATAAGCTTGTTTATGTAAGAAATCTGGACGTTCGTTTTATCGGATTTTCGTTAAAGCAAGATTCGTTATACCGAGATTTGCCTGTATTACTAAAAAGTAAACCTCTTTACTTAAAAAGATCCTCGAATTAGCTAGATTGCAGTTGTTTTGTTGTAATTTAGGATAAATTTCAGTCAATGATTTTTGTCTTGAATACAAAATCTTGATAAATGTAAAAAAACTTGATGCAAACGGTACAGATTTTGATAAAGATTTTAATTGAAATTTACTAGATTTCGTGAAGGCGTACATGTCCTATAAGTTTTTATGCCAAAAGAAATCGCATATTGAAATAAAATAAGCAGAAAGTAATTTTGCTGTAACTTTCTTAAAAATCATATAATATAAAATTATGTTGGTATTATTATCTCAATTTTCGCTTAAGTCAACTTAATCGGTTTTTCACAGAAAAAAGTATTCACCAATTAATGTTTTCAATTAAGAATTTAATTGATTCAATTAAATTTTTAATTGTATTAATTAATTTGAGTGGAAAAACTTAATTAATATTATAAAATTATTTAAAGATGAAAATATAATTCATTTTTTAATTGATATTACAAATATTTTAATTAATATTACAAAATTATTCATACAACTTTTTTGTGTGTTCCTTTCTGCCACAGATATAATGATTTTTAAACATTTTTGCTTGAAAAGATTGTGTATTTCACAAAATGTGGAAAAGAAGAAACCGCTTTAAATTTTTAATAAATTTTATTTTTAATTTCAGTGATTTAAAGGTTATAGAAATTTTTTTAAACTCTTTGCTTTGTAAAAAAAACACCTTTGGGATTTTTCAAATTGTGAATCAAAATGTATAAAAATTACATAATTTGTTATAAAATGTTTTAACTAAAATTATAGTAATAGAAATTTTAAGCACAAAAGTGAAAATGACTGGCTATTGTTGCCAATTTGTAAACGTTTTTGAATGAAAAAGCTACTCGTTGCTTAAAGATATTAGTTAAAGTAAAGCTTAATTTCAACAATGCAGCAGCACTTTTACTCAATTCAGTTTAAGTTTGAATTTTTGCAAGAAACAATAAAACAAATAAATATTATAAGGAAACGGGCAATTGAAATCGCTAAGCAAAACAAAACAAAAAACTAACAGCTGTCATTGTAAAAAAAAACATCAGAAGTACGTGAGTAAAAGCCGCCATCATCACCCAAAGTTACAGTGTTTTGGATTTTAAATTGTATACAGCAATCAATTGCTTCGATTATACTGTGCAACTTAACAAAACATAACAAAGTTCTAAGGACTTATTCTGGCAGAGGCATTTGAAAGTTCACTTCTGGACTTAATAAATTATTTCGAAATAAAAAAACAAATTTTTCAACTTTATTTTTTAATTACATATTTTAATACCTACTTTAGGCTCAAAAGGTGAGTAGGAAAATCGCTAGTTAATTTCAGTGCAAATGCTATGCCGAGTACGCACTATGGCATTTTGTGACATCGCAATAGTGTACTGGTGGCAACGTTTGTCATTTCCGATATTTTTCGTTGTGTGGCTTTCCATATAAAAAACATAATTTGAGCGCCGTTGCACACATTCTGAAAATGGCACCACAAATGACAACACAAGAAATGCCAGATGTGTACTTGGCATTACTGCATTTTTAAGGGGCACCCCTTATTTTTGCATAAGCTGCTCAATTAAAAATAAGTAGTCTACAAGCCAACCGGTAACTATTTAGTTAAGACTTGCATAACTAATAAGCAAAGTTTTTTTTTTGCGCATTAATTGTTCGATATCACCAGGCGATGCACTTGTAGGTGTAAATTTTTTTCTTAAACAAATTAACAATAGTTTTCGTAATAACAAAAACAAAATTAAATATGTATATACATTCAACAGCATCCAAGATACAACCCAAATTGTTAATGTTTATACAACATTCACTTTTAACTTGTTGATCTTTCAACAAAGAGATAATTTAATTTAAACAATAACACAAACACAGTTCCGCGAATATTTAAAAACAAATAAGAAAAAACACTTTCACTTTTTTCAACAAACACTCCAAAAGTTTTAAATGAAAACCCCAAAGTTCCACCCATGACTTTTGAAAGCTCACTAAAAATCTTAAAATATTAAAAAATGCTCTATTAATTATTTACTTTCAGGAATTGGATGTTCTAACATTGGGAAGCCGCGAGCAAGAACAATTGATAGCAGAACGTAATAAAAGAACAATAGGTTTATTACGTGACCTGTTTCCTGACATAACAAAGGTATGTTTTAAATACTCAATGTTATTCTTCATATAAGGTAAAGAATTCGAAAATAACACTAGAGTTTTGGATATGAATACACAATTAATTGACTTGATTATTTTAATTTTTAACTTGTATGTATTTTTACTTTATTTATCAAAGAAAATTAATTATATACATATATTTCACTTTTATTGATGAATAAGTATTTAAAAAAAAAGAGAACCAAATGTAGGTGTGTTATGTAAATTCACAGGATTTTGTTGTACACACACATTTCAAACAGCCCAAGCACGTGTCAGTCAGTCAGTCAGTCATGCATTCATTCGTTTGATTTGAAATAAAAATCACTGACTGATCTGGCTTTTGTCGAGCAAAATAAAAGAAAGAAAAAAAACAAGCTAATGAATGAATTTTAAATTTGTAAATTTTCAATGCTCTAAAAATAGCAATTGAACCAGGAAATAAATCGTTTTGTTAATAATATTCTTAAACAAGTGGGCCCCATTGTCTTGGGCACCGCTTTAAATCCCACTAATGATCGCCCACGTTTACCCATAACTGAAGCTGATGTTGATGATGACTTGGATATAAATGCCAGAAATAGCACAATGCCAAAGGATTTTACAATTTATGAACCAGATGATGAATTTGAAAGATCACAAAAAACCTTAGATAAAAGGCAACAAAATGCGGAGGATTCAATAAAATAAATTATAAAAATATATTAAATATTCCGAAGAAATTATACATAATTGGCATAATGAAAAATGTTCCAACACAATTGGTATTCTGTTTTAATGTGGCATAAAGATTGGCAGCTCTATTTATATGTATGAAAAAATTGGCAACATTGGTAAAAAAAAATTATATGATTTAATTGGCAATGCGTGGTTAAGGAATTCAACTCTAAAGGAATTAAAAATATGAGTGTATTTAAGACAAGGCATTACATTTTTATGGTACTTTAATACAATTTGAAAGGTGTGAAAAATAATATTTATTTGACATTAGAACTTTATATGCAAATATGCATGAGGGGTCGCAGTACAAAATGTACTTTTCTAAAAAGTAGTATAGTATACTATACTGCAAAAAGTATCTATTTCAAAAGTTCTTCTTTTTTGGTAAAAAAAAAACTTTAATTTAAAAGTCCTTTAATTTCTAACACTTTCAAACATATATTTTTCCGATTTCTTCTTTTCTTATGATAAGAATGAAACGTGTTATACTTTTAAGGTTCACGCTTTGAGATAATGGAGTGAAAAAGCAATCCTCAATTGGCCAATATTTAGAAATACACACATTTTGTTTTACGACTCCTCATAAATATATGAAACTCATCCTTTTTTTCAATTGGCAACCATTATTGAAGAAAATATCACAATACTTATATAACAAAGTGTGACAAAAAAAAATACCTGTGACGCATCACTATTTTTCTGGTAGGTATTGTCGAGTATAACAACAACCTGTATTTGAAATTTTCGAAACATCTCCAAAATCTTGAGTTACGGGTAAAAACGCGGGTTTTCCTACCCGTATGCACTTATCAACCTCTAACTAACTTATCAAGCGATTTTAAATTTATAAACGGATTTAGAAAGAAGAGACTAAGACTAAAGACTTTATTTATAAAACATTTATAAGGAGCTTAAGTACGATACCCGTTTTTTAACAAAAAGTCTTCTAATAAAATATTTAATAACTCGGTCAATTTCTGAGGAATTTAAAAAAACAAACCTGTAAAATACTCAAAATCAATTATGTCTTTTATCACTAACCAGAAGCAACTGTAGACTTTTAGAGGAGGTATTAACTGGACACTGCTGGACGGCTTCGTATGCCGTCAAAATAGGACATATACTTGACGGTACCTGCAGGAAATGTATACACAAAAAAGTAATATGAATGAGTTTGTAATATTAATTAAAATATTTGTAATATTAATTAAAAAATTAATTAAATTTTCACCTACAAACAATTTGATAATATCAATTAAGTTTTTCCACTCAAATTAATTAATACAATTAAAAATTTAATTGAATCAATTAAATTATTAATTGAAAACATTAATTGGTGAATACTTTTTTCTGTGTAAGGAACCCGGGGTATTGGAGACAGTAGAACATCTACTGTGCCACTGTTCGGCTCTAAGCCGCACTAGATATGACTTGGTCTTGGTGATCACACTCTTCGAAGTTTTGAACTTGTATCGGGAATGGAAATGTGTAGACTGCTAAGGTTTGTTAAATTTGTGTGGGAGTCATTCCATACAGGCACCACGAACTAGGCTGCCATACTTACAGGTTTCTTGTCGTCTGCTGGTATCGCTAAGGATCAGTACTGGTCTATGCGAGGTCCTTGACCAACCAGACTAACCTAACCTAACCTAACCTAACCTTAAAAATACTGCCTAAGAACGAATCCAAAGTAGGAAAGGGAGAAAAAAAACCCAAATAATTATGTTTGGTGAAAAAATACGCACATCTATCTGAAATTTACTGAAACAAAATATACATGGTTCGAAAGGTCTTAGTCTCTTCTTTCTAAATAAGTTTATATATTTAAAATCGGTTGATACTTAAGTTAGTTAGAGGTTGCGAAAAACCTATTTTGGAGGTGTTTCAAAAATTTAAAATACAGATTGTTGTTATACTCGACAATACCTACTAGAAAAATAGTAACACGTCCCAGGTATTTCAATTCCATTAAAATTTGTCACACAGTGTAACTATTGGCGTTTAGATTACCCACGGTCACGTTAATTCTACCCATAATTTGTATAGCAAAAAATACATAATTTCGGCATAAACACATTTTCCATGCAAATTGATACAAAAAAGCAGCCCCAGAAAGCAGTCGAGATATAAAGTTTATTTTATTTTGACAGCGTTTTTTCTTATGCTCTCACATATGTACTCGTATAAATAAATATTCTCGGAACAATGCTACCATACTTTCAGTAAATTTCATACATTTTGTTAACAAAACTACAAAGAAAGTAAGCACAAAAGAAAATAAAACAAAAATTAGAGAGCATTTGAAGTTACTGCCGTAGATTTTATTATTTGCTTTGCTAATTTGACAGCGATTTTTCCTGAAGTTGCGGACTTACTCTGTTTGGTCACTTTCTCTTCCTGTCTGTTTGTATTTCTCCCAGCTGAATTAAGTACACTTTACGTGTGGAAAAGGGGTCTTTGCAAATAATTATTTAGGTCTTACATACGAGTATGTAGGAGAGAAGGCAAAAGAGTTCCCATTCTCTTGTCTCGTCTCTGCTAGAAACTCAAGATTTTGCGAAGTAAATTTAGCGTGAACGAAAGCCGCCAAAAACACATTCAAATTTATTAAAGACGTTGTGAAAATGAAATGCCTTGTAAAGATTTGAACAACCGATATGGGACTCAAATTAAAAATTAATTATTTCATTTTGAAGCCACTTATTACTAACTACATGCAAAAGAAAAAAAATCGTTTTTTTTAGCAAAGAAAACCAATAAGTAAATAACAAATATCTCACTAAATTCAAAATCCCAGAAACACCAATAATAAATGTTACTTCGTCATAAAAGTTCAGCGAGCTAGGTAAAAGGTTCGATTAAGCATGCATGGAATTTATTAAGTTTAAAAATTATTCCATATTATGGTCACTCTCTATGTTACACTCACAACTGCAGATTGCATAATTTTACACAGAATAAATGTTAAAAAAAAGCAATAAAAACCCACAAATTCTGTTTTCCCATAAAAAACTATGTTTTTTTTAAATAGCAAATTGATGGTATAGTAAATCGTATCATAGCTCAGGTGATACGGGTAGCCGGACCCGATGTCTTACGCTCCGTATTGAATAATAATCGTAATACGACACCCAGACCAAATTTAGCCGCTGATTTTGATGATGACGATGTTGATGAGGATGTGGATACAAATAAGTTGGGTGGCGATACTAAGTCGTCATCAGATGACGATAATTCCCGAGTTCAAATTGATTTGCCCACATTTCCACCAGAAACCTCCCAGGCTGATGCCACAAATAAAGTGAGTTCGAGCAGTTTAGCAGCCAGCTCTGCATCAACCTCAACAACAACCCCTACTACCACAACTTCAACAACTAGCAGTACCACCCCTTCTACCACCTCATCCACTACTAGCAGTACAACAACTACTACTACAACTAGCCCTATTTCCACCACTCCTCCCTCCACAACATCCCTACCTTCTACTACCATCGCCACAACCTCAACGACAACCGATAGTCCCATTCTGGTTATAGCGCCAACTACCACTACTACTTCTACTACTACTACTACTACTACTACTCCCATTCCCACTACCACCATCGCCACTGTTGAATCTAATATTACCCTTAATGTACCTAACTCGTTAACCTCATCAATGGTGAACTCATTAACAACATCTCTGCAAAATGAATTTAGTGCAAATTCAGAACCCAGAGAGAGGAGTATTAATGAATCACAATTGATGGCTATTGTTGAAAGTTTAAATCGTTTATTAAATTCTACAAATTATTTTGTTGCCACCAGAGATAATTTGGCCGCATCATCGGCGCCATCACAGCCAACAGCAACAACAACAACAGCAACTTCAACTACTATAACAGCAGATTCAGCCACAACACCAAAAATTACCAAACTATTGCCAGTCAATAACTAAACACAACTCTGTTAAATTGATAAGACGCAGACCTGCAAATCGCATCGCTTTATATTACGACATTCCACTCATTTACAGCAAACTATCCTTTGGGATTTACTTACGTTATTTATTAATATTCATTTATAGTTTATCTTGCATCGTTATGTAGAAGTTATTTTTATTTTGTTTTCTAATTTCATATTTATTGAATGGTAGATAAATAATTGCCTTTCTGCACTTATATTCATCATTTTGTGATTTCATGCAACAATACAATATTTACTGCAATTTTTCTCATTTTAGTTATTATTTGCAAAAAGTAGTTAAGATTTTATTACAAACAAACTCATTGGCAACAATTCATCTTTTTTTTTTTAAACAACAAAAAAAATAATTATGTATATAATTACAAAAGGCATGAGAGTTAAAATATTGAAAATACGTACATACTTGCTGAATTTACAACCTATTGTATGTGGGAGTCGTAGTGCGTACATGAGTTGCTGATAATTTTAATAAAAACATTGTTTATAAACAAATGTTTACGTAGCAAATACCAACAACGTTTGTACGACCTGCAACTCCAACAATAGTTTGTGAATTGGGCAACTATATACTTATATATTTTAAAATTTTATTAGAAAATTAGTATGTATCTATCATTAAATGATAAATGTAGTTGGCAACACTTACGAAAGACTACAATTACAGGGGAAAAGCTTTTTCACACAAGTCTTAAGTTTATGAAATAGTGACGACAAAAGAATACGGAGAGGTAGACGCAACTTTCTTTTATTTTATTTTTTTTTTTTTTCTTGTCAATAAGTAATTTCGGTAGCTATGCGTGCACACTTGAATTGTATGAATTGCACTGTACAACAACTAAAATAGCAAAGTTCCAAAAATTTATTCTGCCAGAGCAGACTAAAAACTAAACTCGTATATCGGAGTTTGGGAAGCTTACGGCTGCGTTTTCTAGAAAACAAGGTTAGATAGATTTTTTTCCACTTTTTGTGTAAATAAGATTATGCCTACGGCGAATTACCACTCAGCTGCCGCCGAGAGTGTGTACCAGGCAAAATGTTTTCTATTCATCCAAAAAAAAAAAAACAATAATGTTTTAAGTTACCAAAATAGTTGACAAAAGCGGTGACTATTAGACGCTTAAGCACAAACTTCGTACAGGAACTGTCTGGAGTTTAATTCATCAGTAGTACTGGTGACAAATGCCTTATTTACATTAGGAATTTTTTCATAAATTTGCATGTATTTTGTTGCATGAAACTTTTTCTATTTGCTAATTGCAGCGCTATAAACGATAATGATGTATGAAAAAGGACGTAGCATGAATCTTTTTTGACCTGCGTTGCTTCTCCAGGCCTTCTATTGAGAAATGAAATATTTTCATGCAACTAATTTCATGAAAAAAATGTTTAATGTAAATTAGGTAAAAGTCAACAATGAATCACTATTGACATTTCCTACAGGGAAGTTACTGCCTGTCTGTGTGTGTGTGTGTGTGCGGGGAAACACGTTCACGTCATTCTTAAAAGATAGACCTCATTTAGATCTCGTGAGGTAGTGCACCGGTTGAAGTTTGAGAATTTTCGAAAATTGAATCCAAAGTCTAATCAGTTCTCAGACGAAAAAAAAACAACCTAAACTACGGTCTCAAAAATTTTTAAATCGATTTTCGGAATTCATTTATTTTTTAACTTGAAAAACTCGCGTAGTTTGCAATAATGCAAAATTGTTTAAAAAAAATTCAACAGATCAAATAGATTTTTAAAAAATTAATAAATTTTCGCCCACTTTAATATTGAGCTTAGCGGGAACTTGGCCTACAAGATCAACCGCTTTCCATATTTTTCCCAGTCTTTTCTGCCAGAATCAGTCATTATTAGAACCTTGTTAATTGGTTAAATATTTGGCCTTGTTGTACAGTAATACACTGTAGCAATAGATGCATTTGAAATCAAAAAATTGCAAATAAGATCAGGGATTTTATTTTTGTAAATATGAACGTTTTATAAGCCATTATTTCAAAAGAATAGTTCCTTAATTTTAGGGATATAGCACAGTGAACGTTCATTAGTCTTTGATTTTAAGTTTCCTAGGGCAGTAAATTCTAGAGTTAAAATTAAAGGTGTTGAGATTGAACTTGAACAGCCAACCTAATCAAACATTTTGATTAGAAAAATCGATAATGTAGGTGCCTTTTGGGAAATTTATATTTTTAAGCAAGGAATAACGCAATCAGATACATTACGGGTCTAAATCACGTCACCAAAATGATAATATTTATATAAAAACCAAATTTTTTAATTTTTAAAAATATAAAAAAATAATTAAACTTTTAAAAATGTTCTTTTTGGTTCTCATAAAAATAGTAAAAATTATGACAGGCCAAGCAAAGCCTGAATTTATTTACTTTTCTTTGGTGAGGAATTTTAGTGAAAAACAAAAGCAACATTTAAAAAATTTTTTAAATTTTTGTTTTTTATATATCTAAAGGCTAGGGCTCACTATCCTACACAACGGCATGACTTTTGAAAAAATACAGCCCTGATATAATGAATTATTGTTGTAACTCCATCATACGGGTGTTGTATTTTCTCAAAACACACAAAAAAGTAATATGAATGAGTTTGTAATATTAATTAAAATATTTGTAATATTAATTAAAAAATTAATTAAATTTTCACCTATAAACAATTTGATAATATCAATTAAGTTTTTCCACTCAAATTAATTAATACAATTAAAAATTTAATTGAATCAATTAAATTATTAATTGAAAACATTAATTTGGTGAATACTTTTTTCTGTGCAGTCTTACGATTGTGTGAGATAGTGAGTCCAAGACTTAAATATCACTTTTTGTTGGCGTGATTTATTTTCAGGGTCTACTTTTTTACATTACTTTCCTCATTTTAATTCCATTTTTACCACGACGCATTAAAAACAAAACACTTCCAAAACTAACATTAAAGTTTAATTCACACAATTGTTGTTGTAGCAAATCGATGATCAAGCTAATATGATTATTGCAAAAGTTTTGCGTGCTTTGGGTCCCACTATACTGCGTAGCGCCGTGCAAGGTAATGCTGCCAATAGAGCAAGAACCTCTTTTGATGCTGATTTTGATGACGACGATGATGATGATGATGATGACAGCAGCTCCAGTAGTGGCAGCAGCGGTACTAAAGTCTCTATAGAATTGCCCACTTTTGAGCCAGAAGATGATAATGAAGTTGATAGTGGGGACAAGTCTACAACGACTACAACAACAACTACTACAGAATCCACAAAATGAATGTGAGGAAATCATTGCTACAACAACTTTTACACAAAATTTGAAGCGAAATGATGGATATAGAAAATTTTGAAACAAATTCTGCTTGTATAAAATCAATATCACTTACGATATTTCAAAATTTTTTATTCATTAATTTCGCCTAGTTTTTGCTAACAAGCAATTGATTTTTAATGAAAATTTTCTCTTTTTTTATTGAAATTTTCGAACAGAAATTTTTAAAGCACACACACTCTGAAAATAATTGGCAGTGAACAAACAAGCAACAACAGACACCTTTTACACAAAATCAACTAAATTCGATGAAATAATAAAATAAAAAGTTTTCAAAACTGTCTGCCTTTCAAACGAGTATAAAAAACTATGTTTCCTCTAATACTATCTCTTGCGTTTTGTTAAATAATCTCTGCTTTTTTTCATCGGTTTAAGCTTAGCCTAAGTTTAGTTTAATTGTGTTTTTTTCAGGATATTTTCTATTTTTAGTCCTTGCTATTATACATAAGTTGCAAAATTAATAATGTAATTTCTCTGTTAAATAGGAATTGGCTTTTATTATAAGAAAAATATAAACAGAAAATTAACCATTCGAATGATCATGATTTCTCATGCTTTTTGTTTTCTCTTTTCTCTTTTTTTCTTTTTCATGCGCATACTACATAACAATAAAAAAAAATTAAAAATTAAAAAATCAACTTGTGAAATAACAAACATCGTTTTAATCAAAAAAAAAAAACAAACGATAACCCATCAACCACAAATGCCACAAATGTAAAAAAAAACAAAACAAACCCAAATTAATCAATTGTTTGAAAATGTATACAAAATACATCATTATGCACGTGTATTCATTTTAATTAATAATGTAATTAAAATGTTGGTATTAAAAAATAACTAATAATTTAATACTTATTTTTATAACATTTTTGTTGGTTTTGAATTTTGAAAAAAAAATAATGCAAACGAACTGGTGACTCTTGAACATCTGCCACACATTTGAACGCACATTGTACGGTACACATGAACACTTTATCGCCACAATGTCTCATTTACACTTGTGATATTTGCACCATATCCTGCTCGCACTCTTTCTATCCCTATCATTATGCACAACTGCTCTTATCATTACCATTACCATTACCAACTGTCTCTTCTTATGCATTCCCATGTATTTTTCTCACTAAATGCTATGCTGTTTCTTTTCCTCCCTCTTTCGTTTACTAATACTTTTTTTGCACGTTAACTATAATAACGAAAACAACTACAAAATAACAAATTTGCCCCCACCAAAAACGCACATCTTAAAAACAATATGTAAAACTAAAATCTTAACATGGAACAACAAACACCCTGGCTTTTCCAATTCAATTAAAAACAAAAATGATATTGTTACTCCCGGTCGTATGAATACAACAAAAATCCAAACAAATGAAATAATTAATTCGAACTCAAATCGAATCGTATTTCAAAATTCAATGCACAATGATGTCGTTTTGATTCGCATTTAAAAGAACGGTGCCACTGATACGCAAATCGATTTATCGGCCATTAACAAACAATTGGAAGAAACTATCCGAGTTGCCCGACAAGTCAAAGAGGCCGAAGCCGCCGCCCAAGCTGTAGCTGCTCTTCAACAATCCGCTCAGCTACCCATACCTACGTCGCCCAAGGTTGAAGAGACCATACAATTGAGTTTCAACAATGAATTAACCAACACTGACAAACCCAAAGCGATAAGCAACGAATTGCAATTGAGCGATTCCAAGTCGCCAGCTATTGATGAACTGTCTTTGGACTCAAACGAAGATACCACCGACTTGGATGATCGAAACAAAAGGTATTTTTCTTTAGGTTGAAGCTTTTTAAGCATATGTATGATGTATTCTGATATGCACATACATACATACATACATACGCATACATAAATGAAATTGGCCCTTCTAACGTTCTTACCATACTATTTATTATACATTCACAGTTACATAGAGACACTTTTCAAAATTTCGGTAACACAACACTATTGTATTTTTCTTTTCCAACAAATTCTCATATTTAGCAATATTTTCAAAAGATTCTTGCAGTTTGGCGGTGCCGGTGCAGCTGGCGGTGCCAGCAGTAGCTCAAGTTCCGGCAGCGCCGGAGGTGCTGGCGGTGCAGGAGGTTCCGGCAACTTTTTATTCGATATTGTCAGAGTAAGTAAATAATATTTTAAACATAAATTCAATTCAACGAACCAAGCCAGGAATAATTTAGCGAAATTTTAAAATTTTTTTATTTTTAATATCAAGGCGTATTCATACCAGTAGTGCGATTCAGTAGCTTCTTTCGAACCGAAAACCGTAATATTAATAGATATATTTATTCATTTGAAGTAAACACAATTTCATTCTGTATTTGTTTTTACGATAGTGTGCGACTCACTGTGTTGTCCGCTTAAAGTTTTTGTTCGGAAAAAAATTGTATATGTAGTTTGCATTGATGGTTGCATTAAAGGCTGCATTGTCTGTGGCAAAATATGGAAACATGTAATATAAACGTGTTGCGTAAACACATTGCAAAGTGTGTACCCACTATTAGGCAATTTAACACTAACAAACATGTATTTCTCTACAGTGTTGCACTTCATAGCAATATCAAATATTTTAATTTGTTATTCTTATTAAAATTATCGAGACATTAAAAGTAACGAGATTCAAAGTATTACAGTCGACTGTTTGTCATTTAATGTGTAAAAATATTTTTAAAAAAAAGTTTGCCATCAAATTCGAAAATAAAAATTTGTACAATATACACATAAAGATTTTCTGGCTACTAGAGGATGCAGAGATTTTTTCCTTTTCCACAAAAAGGTTTTACTGTAACGAATATTTTATTGCTTTTATTGTCATGGATTTTTATTAGTTATATTAATACACATAATCTTAATTTTTTATTTTTAAAGCTTTTCTCTGGTAGTGTGCAAACACAAGCTGGCGATGAGGCAGCCAATAGTGTGAGCAGTTCCTCTGACTCCGATAGTGATAGCAATCGTGCTAATGATGGCTACACGGAAGGTATTCCTGGCCCTGTAACCAGATTGGTCGTTTTAGCCAACAGAGGTTTGGCCAATTTGGTACAAGATTTAATTTTGGTAAGTTTAATAAATAAATAAAGGCATAGTGCCTTTGCATATCGTTACCTAGCTCATGATGTTTTTGGAATCGAGATTTTTGCATTTATGGATACATTAGATGGTTTTCTATCGACATATACGAGTACAAAAAAAACTCGATTTCAAAAAAATAACGAAATAGGGTATTTTTATATTATGGTAGCGATATGTATGAATGTGCGTGTAAATAAGGGGACATTATCTTGGTTGGCGTATTTTAACTTTGACTACGACGTTGCAACATTTGTTCTTTAATCTAGGGCAAAGATGTCGTAGTAGAAGTCCAAAAACGCCAACCACGTTAAAGCCCATTACACCCATAAGTATGTTCATATGTATATTCAGTGTGTCATAGAAACTGAACTCTTAAGAAAGTGAAAACAAAAACGTATACAAAAGTGAAAAAAAATTTTAAAGTTTACCTTCAATTCTATCATGTAGAATCAAGGCGCATTCATTTTCAAGATTACAAAACTACAAAAATGAAAAAAACAACAATATGGCTTTTTAGTTGAACCAACATGTCAAAAAGTGAATTTGTCTAACAAAATAAAGATAAAAATTATTCACATGAAGTTGAAAAAATTTCTTCATGCTGGCTTGCTTTGCAACAATAAGAACTTTTCACGATTTTTTAATATATTTTTTTAATATTTTTAAATTTGTTTCTAAAAAATTTTTTAATAAAGTATTATACATGTTCAATGTTTTCAACATTTTATTTTAATTTCGTAAACAATTTCCGGGCAACTTTAATTTGAAAACAAGAATAGCTCAGCTGCGTCTTGGCTACTACCTGGCGAATGTGCCTTCGTATAGAATTGAGCGTAAAAATATATTGGTGCATATTTTCTAGGGCAACAGATGAAAATTTTGCTGCCTCAAGTTTGTTTGTTGAGACCTTCAAAAATTATTTGTGCATACTTTTAGGAGTAACAAATAAAAATTTACTTAGTTTATTGAGACTTATTTTTCTCATATTACAAGAATTACCAAAATAACATTTTTAAGGAGAACTTAAAACTATAAAGCATTGTTACATAATTATTTTTGTTAATGCTATTTTTGTTAATGCTACGTGCTTACCGAAATTAAAGAAAATTATTCATATAGAGATAAAATAACATTGAAATTTGAATAGTGCTTGCTCCCGGCACTTGTCTAATACAATAGAGTCATATCTACCAAAAAAAACGACTTCTTGAATTATGTTTTTGTAATAAGTCTTTTAAATTGAATTTTCCAAATTGTATATTTACTCGTATTTCGCTTTCGCTCAAATTCTTTGACAGATCTGATTATGTGTATATACATATATGTTACTTTTTTTTCAAAAAGTTTATCGGTGGGAGGGGAGGGCCTTTCATGTACTTTTTGTTTTCTAATTTGTAGTTTTTATTAAAATTTATAATTTTTTTTCTTAAATTTTTGTTAACACATCTTTGCTTTTATTTTCAAAATGTCCAAAAAAATAATATTAAAGTAAACATGTAAAGAAATAGAACTTTATTACAGGCGCGAATGAAAGTTTAAAAGAGAATTAAAGAAAAATTTAGCAAGAAAAATTTCACAGTGTGAACCGTTACCATATGATACAAAAATACATACATACATATGTTATTACTCTATATTTATTTATGCATTCATATACAATATATTTTTCTATTTCTTCCCTAGCGTGTGGCTGCTACAAGTGAGAAATTCGTTAACTTCAAGGCCAAACTTATCACCGCACTCATTTAAAAGCATCAAGCTTACAACTTACTAGCTAGCGACAGCTGTTCATTTCTAAATTAGTCAAACTTCCTTTCTTTCAATACAAGACAACGAAAATTTTTCTTTAAACAAAACAATTAGTTTATTGTAATTTAAATATTTGTTCAAAAAAAAAATAGTAATTGGTAAAATACATACATATGTTTAAAGAACTAATTCATACAAAATACTTTATCACCCACTATTTATCATTCTTTTTTATATCTTATTTATTAAAATTAGAAGAAACAAAAACTCACCCTACTTCCTTAATGCAAATTGTACTTTTCGTAAATAGAAAAGAATAAGCAAAAGATTAGTACTAACAATAGTTAGATAGAACAAAAATCATATCAATCGTAGCCCTTTATTTTGTAGTATGCTGCTTGTAAATATTAAATGCCTCCTTTTTATTTTGTAGTATTGTTTGTTATTGTAATTTTTCCTATTTTTATAAAAGTTTTCTTATGCGTTACTTCTTACAAAAAAAAATAATAAATAAATAAATGATAATTAAAAATACATTTGTTCATGACTGTGGTGTTTTATAAACTATTTTACTATTAATTTGTTGCCGTTCGTTTTGAAAACGAAAACCCATCATTAAAATAAAAACAAAGAGTAGAATTTTGTAGTTGCTCTCATTAAGTACTCAGTAGCAGTTAAATATTACAACATACATACATACATACATGCATACATACTTATTACATATTCACATAAATATTTACTTGTTAACATTTTACACTGTAAAATATTAATGTTAAAAAGAAATCTGCTTAAGTTCTGAAGTTGTTGTTAAATGTTCTGTAAAATCTAAATTAATCTTTGTATTTACTGCCCATTTCAGAAATAATTAATTGCCCATCTATTAAAAAAAATATATTAAGTGACAATAATTTTTAATATTATGTATCTATCTACATTGGAATTGTTTGTTTCTAAAAGCGCAAGTCATTTCTTATTTTACTAGTTTTAAGTTTTATAAAAATGTATCCCTAATCCTTGAATTGCCTAAAAAGATATATGCAAAGTTAATTAGTTGCCGAATTTAAGAATTGCTTTTACAACTTTGGTATGGAATTTTCATATATTTTACTCCTTTTTTTCTAGTAATTTTAAATATTAAGCATTAAAATACTTTTCCTTTGTGTATAAAATGTGCCCTTTTGAATTTTTTTTTTTGTCCTTTTGTGTCTTTTGTTAATTTTTAAGTGTTGTAAATAAAAATAAATGAAAATTATGTAGTTAAAAATAAACAAAAATATAATTTTAAAAAAAATCTAGAGAGAGTCTATTTACTTTTTGGGGTTTTGTTTGGTAATTTTACCCATTTTATACACACGTGTCAAAATATTTACTTCCGTTTTGTGTGAGCGTCAAGTGGTTAGAGAAATTGTAGCACTTACAAGTGGTTGAATGAAAAATATTGTGTTGTGCCGCAATATCTAGATATAGATATTTCAAAATGGTACAAGCACAGTATTTACTTCGTAACAATTTTTAAAACAAAATCAATATAGATATTTCTAAATATGGTTAACTGAAATACAAAATCACATAACTACACTTTTCTAAATTTTATAGGAGAGAAAAAATAATAACAAAATTACTCAAGTGACTGAAAAAAAGTTTCTTTACTTTCAATTTTAATTACGCTGATTGTTATGATACAGGTTTGAAAATTTGTAGAGACATGTGTTTCGATCTAATACCCATCAATTAATTAAAAATTCGATTTTGAATTTTTTGTTAATCAAGTGGTTATGTATTTCAGCTGACGATATGTATACAAAACACAAATACAATGTATGTACCTATAACTGACATACATAGATGCTTAAACCATACAACCGGTGTGCTCCAAACTGGTTTCATTAAAAAGACAATTTCGTGAACGTGCATGAGATCCATTTGTTCCATTTGTGAAGCCGATTTTCGAATTTTGGCATTTTTCCTAATTTTGAACATTTGAAAATTTTTAAATTTTTATGCGTAAATGCAGTAAGAAGGGATTTTTTGAATTTAGAGTTTTAAGTTAATAAGAACAGGTAAAATCGGTATCTCTACATCTCCGGAACTAATAAAGCTGGCACCAAAAATCCATCTTTATTTGAATTTATGTAAAAAAATAAAAAATACGTGAACAAGTGTGGTACTTTTAAGGGGATAAAATGGGAGAAAAGCAACGTTGGTACTTTTATGTATCGCATTTATCTTGGACAGCAATAAGCACAGAAATTGAATTTACATGAAATTGTAGTCCTTTTAAAAAAAATTAAATGTTTTTAACACTTTTTGAATTTTAACGTATAAGGGGTCAAACAGATCTCTCTTTTTGGTACTTTTTTATATAAATTAATATATAGTAAAAAAAATTCATATAAGAAATAGAGAAGTATATTTTTTTACTATAAACATACGACGATTTTTAGTCAATTTCTTCTGGGTTAAATTCTACAGACAAGTTCCATAAGCAAGAACGAATTGTATATAGAGTTGTTTAACCAAAAAAAAAAACAAGCAAAAATTCCTGAAAATTACTGAAAAGTACCTCTTTAATAAATAGTAAATAAAGACATGCGTTTTTTTTCTACAGAGGGACAAAAAAATTACATAAACGGGTTAATTCCTCATAGTCCAAAACTTTTTGAAACCTAATGCTGGACTAATTTTGCTTTATAATAAACAAAATTTTCATTTTTCAACAAATAAACCCAAATATGTTTATTTTTTTAGCTTGGTAGCACATGCCGGGTATCCGCAAGTTTAAAATAAAAATTACACATAATTTAGTTATTCGTAGGCAACAAAAAATATGTAATTAATTAATCTAAACGATCAGCAATTTTAATTAGTTGAGTTGTCTATACCCAGCAAACAAATCAAAAGAAAACAGAACGACTTAAATTAATTTGTATTATTTACTTAAAAATAAAATAAAATAAAATAAAATAAAATAAAATAAAATTAAATAAAATAAAATTAAATTAAATTAAATAAAATTAAATAAAATAAAATTAAATTAAATAAAATAAAATAAAATTAAATTAAATAAGATAAAATAAAATAAAATATATTGTTTTAGCAATAGTGGTACAAAATACGGTTAAATGGAATATTTTGTAAAGTGTTGACAATATTGTGCAACAACACAGAAAAAAGCCGAGACACCCCAACTTAATTTTTGGCCGTAGAACACCAATGGTATACCCCATTGCATTGTCTAGCAGGCTAATTTTATACAATATATGGAAAAAGGCTTCGAAAACTCTTTTGAAATAACATTATTTATTGTTTATTTGTCGATACTTAACTCTAACAATAATAGCCGTCTATTTTCAGGTGGATACAGTTCAATTATTTCCAGTTTGTGGCACTATTTACGGCCCACGATGTCGACAAAAAAGTTTCTATCGCTTACTTATGTATATTGAAAACAAACAAAAAAACATTAGAAAATTTGTTTTTGTTTTCAATATAAAAAAAAATTAATCAGAAATAATATCTTAGTCTGGCTTAAGTTCAGTAATTTCAATTCTTGTTGAATGAAATAGTTTTTTATTAATTAATGTGAGTTTTCTAAAGAAGAGAAGAAAAATTAAATTAGACTTTATAAGCTGGGGAAGTAGAAATAATTAATGTGATGATCGTAAAAGATAAGCAAGAATAGTTAAACATACTTAGGTAGAGTGATATAACTTCGTGCTAACCTCCACCCCAGTAGATAGACTTGGGTGCTGATGAAGTGCGTAGCTGCATAGAAAAATATCGGAAGGTGGAAGGTCATCATTATAAGAGTTGAATTTTGACAAACAAATAAAAGCTAAAGTGATTTCAAAAGGTATTTTCCAAACCTTTAGATACATAATAGGGAAACTTGGTATCTTGGTATCATTTTAATTTTACTTGAGTAGCACACTTCAACAAAAAAGTGACCACCCAAAAACACAACTCTCACTACACCCTAAAATAAACCAACCCTCCATTAACTAAGAACAACCAGATCTTCCCATTGAATCCAATGAATACTAAACACTACTCGTACATACATAAATTCTTCAATATTCCGAAAATAAAATACATATCATTCATAGTTTGTTTACGAGTGCACATAATCAGCTTATAAATAAAATTATCATTGCTCATACACATCTCAAGTGTTTATGGACAATTTGTCGTCATTAATGACTTAATTCAGTTTACAGTATTTTTTTAAGTACTCGAATAGATTGTGGATGCCACAAACAAAAACAAATAACACAACAATAAAAACATTTAATAAATTTGAGTGAATAATAAAACAGTAGCCCAAGCGCAAAGCAAAATATCTTATATGACCATCATTCTCATCTCAGCCCAATCCTCACTTCTACTCTACTCTTAACGAAATAAATATTGTACAATTTATAATAAATAACACAAATTCTGTATGTTTTTCAAAAGATCGAATGTACAATTTGTACATATAAGTGTGACTGCAAACATCGTAATATTTTCAGTCTTGTGGGAGAAAGCCAACAAGTTACAAGGCAAAAAGATCGAATTGAAATTGCTTAGTAGTTAAACAAAAAGAATACACAAACTAAATATAATACAATTATTTTAATTAACAAATTTATTTTAATTAACCCAACAATTTGTATTTAAATCCAACTATGGCATTCTGTACAAACTACGTTCAAATAGAAATGTGTACGAATAGTCGCATCAGTCCCTCAGAATCAGATTCATCGAATAGCACTACCAAGCCAAGACATGTTGTTAATGCTCGGGAACGTTGCCGCACTCAGAGGTACGAGTAACCGTTTAGTTCCAGTTTCTTTTTGCACTTTATCGTAGTTATTTTTTTGCATAAATAATAAATTTATTAGTTTTTCCAGTGTCAATTCCGCTTTCAACACTTTACGCACTTTAATACCCACCGAACCTTACGATCGGAAGCTGTCTAAAATTGAGATACTGCGTCTGGCAAAAAGTTATATTGCTCATTTGGATGCAGTTATTCTAACAGGTAAGGAAAAAGTTCAAAGTGTTTACAAAATAAAATAAACAAAATTAAGCAGGCAGGTCCTGTTATAAAAAGAGTACTACCAAAACAGCTCAATCAGGTACCACCATAAGCCCAGCTGATTAATGTTTACAGAAAAGAAAAATTTTCAAATTTTGCATAAAGTGCATGTCAGTGTGTGTAATTTTGCTTAAAATGTTTGTTTCTAACAACAAAATGCATTTGTTTTTGGGTGTTGTAATTTAGTTGTACAGCTGTTGACACCTCATTGAACTGCCTTGGGTACTACTATGGAATTCGATTATAACGAACACAGCTTATAACAAATTATTGCCTGTAACGAACAACTGATACGGTCCCAACAGTTAAGCATGCATAATTATATCATACAAATTAGAATAGAGAATTTTCACTTTTTAGGCTTATAACTAACAAAAAATTCTCAGTTTACTTTCTGATATTTTGTGTAAATTAATTGTCCTCGTGACTTAAAAATAAATAAAGTAAAAATATTTGGAATTTTTCCTAAGATAAATGCAACATGATGTTTATGCTCTATTAGTTTCTTTTAATTGTAGAATTTACCCATGTACTCGTATGTGTACGAGTATGTATATTTGTTACGTTTTCTTTTAAATTTTTCAAGTTGTCGTTATAGTTACACCCAGCAAACAATTAAAGTAATTTTTAATAAAACATGCAACAAGTGATAAACACTTCGAAAGTATCAAGAATGGCATATACATATTATATATATCATAATAAAAAAGAGAAAAAAAACACCTTAAGAAGATACACAAAGGTGTGTCGAAGTATTGTTGAAAAATAGATATTGTTAATTTTATTTAAGAAAGACCTCAGGCTTAAAATAAAAATAGTTATTGAATAATAATAAAAGGCCAAATAAAAGTTTCAAAGATCATTTAGTAGGTTACTTTTATATAGGGTTGCCAGTCGTCCTTTTTTCCCCCGGACACCGTCCTATTTTTTAGGGCGTTCGGGTGGTCCTACTTCGTTTTTATCAATTGTTTGGAGTTGTCCTACTTTTTACACTTATGTTTTTAAAGCTGCTTAATTATTTTCAAGGCTTATTTTTCTACTTAATAATAACTGAGAGGAGTTTTATATAACAACGAACTTAAAACTGAAGACTATAAAGTTAATTCACAAACTTATCGAAAGGGAGCATAGATCAAAATCGCAAAAATTAGAGATTTATTTGGTATTGGGTCTAAATGAAAGATTTGATGGTTTGATACTGAAACATTCTGTTTATCCTCAATGCTTGATTTCTTCGAGAACGAATAATTCAATTGCAGTCTAGTACTGTTATATCAAAAATTGGTCTTATTGAGTTTGTTGACCTGAATGTAGCTTTATATTCTGTAACTAAGTATTGCTAACACGGTCAGCCTTACACCTCATAGAAGTTCTGTTAAGTTGACAAAAAGTATGCTTTGAGCTCTTGTCCAGAATAAGGTGTAATTCTTCTAAAGAAGACGTGGAGAAATTCTAGTACATCTACAGATACGCATCCGCCGCATCATATGCAACATAAACTACTGCAGCACTTGTTCAAACAAATATATGAAATCGTCTTCCTCCGAAAAATTTTAGAAATTTTTTTGTATTTATATTGGCTCATAATCATAGTCAAAACAAAGTGTACTTTAGGAGCTTACAACCAATATTTTGTATGATAATACTGGCTTTAAATTTTTAAAGTAAACTTTGTTTAGGTCTATGAGTTTGCGTCATTTATTTTAAATTCTGATAACTTCTATCCCTGTAATGATGTATAATAACAAAAAAGAACTTAATTTCTATTTGGTTTATTTTACCTTTAATTTCAATTCAGATACTTTGATAAATTTTTTCATGCCTTTTTTTAAATCTTTTAAAGTTCCTTCATTTAGAACTCAAATTTCTATTTTTTTCGACAATTATTCAGTAAAAAGATTTTATAAAAAATTTCAAGAAGATTAAGTCATGAAATTTTTCCAAACCCTTTTGATTATCTACACCTCTTACCAACAAAACAAAATTTAATACAACTAATTTTATAAAATATTTCATCGTGAAAAATTAGTCCTAAATCGAAACTTTTGCATTGTTGGTTGCACAGTATTTTAAATACATTTTTTTTGTTTATTAATTAAATATATTTATTTATGAAAATAGTGTCCCTTTTTTTGGGCCAAATGACCTCGTTTTTTGTGGTTGTCGTCCTCTTTTTCTTAAAATGGAAATGGTAACCCTACTTTTATATATCAAAAAAAAAATCAAACTTTCCAACCCTGGAATCATGTTTTTGATTTTCGAAATTGAATATCAATTTAATTCGTACTGAAGTCTAAAACTGGTTTAATTAACAAAAAGAAAAACAAAAATTAGTTTTGGCTGGATACTTTATATACAAAACAAAAACTTTGAATTTTCCAGCTCTGAAACAATCTCTGATTTTATTGATTTTCATTACCAGTCTATTTTACACAATTTGCCAGGTAGTAGCATGACACAGCTGAGATATTTTTTAATTCTTCAAGTTAAAGTTGGGCGGAAACTTTAAAAATTTTCACGAAAAAGAAATAAAAAAATTAAGAAAATTTCAACACGAAAAATATTTTATTAAATAAAATTTGTTAAAACATGTTGAAAAATTCTCAACGTTGCAAATTTTGCTAGTGGTAGCCGCCACGAAGAAATTTTTTCAACTTAATGTGAATATTTTTATTCATATTTTGTTAAACAAATCCTATTTTTCACATTTTTGCTCAACTAAAAAGCCATATTGTTTTTTCATTGTTCCATTTTTGCAATCTTGCTGTTAGCTGGAAAGGAACGTCGACTGCGATGAATAGTTGTTGTTTTTTACATTTATTTTCATTTACATATCGCTCATTTACTCAACAACGTCATAACTCAAAAAAATTAAATTTTTAAGTGAATGCTGCAGAATTAATCCTTATACCGTTACTCATATTGTGTAAAAATTTCATACAAATATCTTGTTTACTTAGCTTTTGAGAGAAAAATAAGCTTTTTTTCCATTAAGTTGTGTGAAAATTTAAGAAATTTATTATTCGACATATTATCAAAGTCTATTTTAATGGAAATTTATTTGCTGGTGGTTAAGCATTGTCTATATACATATTTTGTTGGTGCTTAGCCAAATCATCAGTTGACTTCAACCAGATTTTGAACAGTCACAAACCTCTTATCTTATGCACAGACTTTCAAAAACTATTTGAGAATCTATTTAACCCCGTACGTAGGGCTAGATGAATTCCACCGTTAGCTTTAGGCAAAGGATGACGCTGATATATCACCATCCATTCAACCCCTAAAGCATGGATCCTGATAGTTAAGTCCCGGGGTTTCGAGAAATACCGATACTAGAAAAGCCCGATATTTCCGATCCAGCGGCTGTAATCCCTAGTATGTGAAACACCAATTCGTAAAGAATTCGTAACGACTGGTCGATAAAATTTTCCGCTTTCGGAATCGAAATATTACCGAAATCTTAACGATTTTTGTATGAAATGGTTAATACGACTTTGCAACGATTGTCGGTACGAAATCGATACGATATCTCGGTACGAATTCGTAATGACATGTAGATACGATTTCTAAATATTTGTTTGTACAGCAGAGTACCGCTTCACCGTTATGTTGCTGCTTTTGTCAAAATAATTGGCACATACGCATATTTGTTAATATTTATTACAATTCTTTTTTTATTGATATATTATATTTATTTGAAACAAAATTTTTCACATATTTTTACTTATGTACTTAAAAATCAAAGTTTAACCCCCATATTCATAAAAAAAATAAAGAGTTTGAAATCAATTTTAGGAAAATTTTGTATGAAAAATTTTAAATAAAATACATTTCAAATTAATTTCAAATTTTATGAATATGGGGGTAAATGTTTTTAAAATTTTTGTTAAGAAAAGTTTTGCAAAGAAACTACCGAAATGTCTTAACGAATTCGGTACGACAAGTCTGACTTCAGAAAAAGTCGAAACATTTCGCTTGGGGGATTGCTACGCACCGAAGTTTTTAAAAATTCTATAGAATACATAAGTCAACATTAGGAACAATAAATTAAACTAGTCGAAATCAAAATTCAGGGGAATATTGGTTAAAATTCGGGAGGATTGAAATTTGGGCCACTTTTTACAGAGGTTGCGAAAGTGTTAAAATTGGAATTAGAGTTAATTTAGGGAAAATAGACCAGAAAGGAGAACCTGTTTCTATGCCACTTATTAAATAACAACAGTTCTTATTTAAAATGCTTAACTTACATTGTATGGAGTCTTCACTGTGTGTCTTTTCATGACCAGAGCCGAACCACACAGAAATCTGATAAAAAAAAAGTATATAAAAAATAAAAAAGGGGGGAAATTAATTTGTTAACTAAACAAAGCTTAATCTGTTACAAAGCAGATACGGAGCTCTGATTATTAACAATATAACAAACCATAAAATATATTAAACTTGTATAAATCAATTCAATATTAGTGAATACAAGGAAACGATGAAATTAGCCTCAACACCTATTGAAACTATTTGCTCAGCAATACAATGAGAAAGACAGTAAATATTAAAAAATACTTTGTTGCGATCCTTTTAGAGTTTCAGCCAAATATGCTTTATAATCCTTTCTCTGAATGACAAAAGTGTTAAGGGATTATCTATCATTTTTTATTTTGTTATGGCTGCACCAGGCATTCCAAAGTGATATGTCTATCAGGTGAAAAAAAACTTCATATGCCAGCGAATTGATCGCTTGGAGACTAAAACATACAGCAAAATTATCTCCCACAAACTGCCATGAAATTAAAGCTAAATACATTTCAGTAATAATGCGACACTTAGTATAAGCGACATGAGTTTTTGTGAAAACTTCAACGTCACATATGTATATGTGATATTGAGTAGCGAACGTGCTAAAACCTAGTTAAATTTTGCGTACCCAAGGCGAATTCACATCGGGTGATCCTAATTCACCAGCTGACATAATTTCTGTGCTGTCAATCAATGCAAAACGCTAGGAAATATTCTGACAGCAGGAAATTTTACACTAGCAAATATACAAGGCGAATACGCAGAGTTGCAAATTAAGACCACCTGGTATCAATTCGCCTTGTGCGTAACTATGTATGTATGCTAACTTCATGTCAGTTTATCGGCTTGTATCTAGAATTAACCAGACTAAAGACGTAAGCATTGTTCCAAACAAGCCCAAGTAAATAATGTTGAAATTTTAAAATTTGTATTAATTTCTTAATATTTGTTCTATGTTTTTTTTTTGTTCTTTCTTTTAATTTAAGAGTACATATATATATACATACATACTACATATCTACTTACATACGTATGCACTTGCCCTGCATGAAATGTCACTGGTGAAACAGTAGTAATCCACTAGTGACTTTGTCACCAGCACTACTGACAAATTATAACCCAGACATTGTTTCTTGCTATAGACATTTCTGTGGTTTTCATTCATAGCAACATATGTTACATTTTTCTCATTTCGAGTTTATGATGTCCAATTTATTATATTTTAAATTCTTTTTATAAAGATCTAATAAATTTTTTTTAAAATTTGGACCTACATATATCATTTTTTTGTAATACAACAACACATCTTTTACGTTTTTTTTTTCAAATAAGTTTCAACACTAACGTAGTGTGTTGACAAACATTGACTTGCAAAAGAATTATTTTCTTACAAAGAAACACAGCGCCACTTACGTTTCTACGCATCAAAAACAAAATTAATATGTAAATACTCCGTTGCCATTGTCTTCAAAAAGTTACCAAAACAGTGGACAAAAGTTGCGACTTGGGGACACTTAACCCCACGCTTCCTTCAGGGTAGATACACAATCCTAATTCAAAACATCTAAAATATGTGTACATGGATATGTATGCATGTGTGGTTTTCCAAATCCCCAAATTTCGCGATTTAGAAATGTCTCATTCTGAGATAACAAGATTTTCCCGGATCCCGAGATTTTTTGTGATTTTGATATTTCTTCGGGATTATTTGAGAAACTGAATTTCGTTATGAAAGTGTTTTATTTAAGGCAATCAAAATGTTTAAAACAATTTCAATTATGTGTATGTCAGTTTTTATTGCTCAAGTTTCGATTGTACAATTTGAGGTAATTGTTGGCAGAATTTTACAAATATTACGAAGATTATTTTAATGGACATCTACCTGTTACTATTAAATATCGGTTGGCTAATTCTCTTATGATGTCGCAAGTTCTATATGGATGGTAGGTTGTGTCTGGGACGTTCTCAAATGCTATATCCAGAATTAATAGCATTGTTAATACGATATGTATACAATATTGGCCGCAGGGAGCATATTACTGACTATATAATAAAATTTCTAGGGTGCACCTTTCCCAGTTTTTTGAGGTTACGTTGCTTGATTCTTTGTCATAGGGTTATTAAAACTAGTTGCCCATTATTATTGTCCAAGAGATTTATCTTTAGTCGGTCGACGGGAAATCCACAGATTTCTATTCCTAGCATTTTAAATTCTTTTTATGAAAAATCATTTTTAGAAAGAGTAGCTCGCTATTGGAATCATTTACCAATTGAACTTCGCATCTTTTCGCAGTCTAACAATGTTTTCCGTCTCAAACTTTTAAATTTCTTTAAATCTACATAATCTGTTCTCCTACTGCTTTGTGTATATATGTATATATGTCCTTATACTATATATTATACATGTTATGTTAAATTAAATATAAATATATCTTTTAATTTCACCAATATTATACGATTTGTTAACATACTTTACTGAGTTAATCCTAATTAAATTGACTTATCCTACTAGTATTGCTATTGATCTGGGCTATCAGAATATTTACTGCCTTTTGAGATTCTAATGATTGTAATTATTTTTCTTGAACACTATGGTTGGGGGACCAATAAAAGATTCCTTTTTTATAATTAAAAATTTTTATATTTTTATAATGAAAATTTTATATTTTTATAATGAAAATTTTATATTTTTGTAATTAATATATTTTAATTTACTAAGTAATATATGTGTAAGTTTTTCCTTTTAGGTTTTATATTACTTTGAATAAACAAATAAATTAATTCCGCCAGCTGTCATTTGATTGTTTTATTTCCAAAAAAAAATACAAAACCGATAACATTTGATTTTATGACACTTAAAACCGATAAAGATTCAAGTTCGAACAAAAAACCGATAACATTCGATTTCATGACACCAACATAATTTTTTTGTCGGTTTTAAATCCAATTCCGATAAGATTGGATTCTATAACACCACCTAATATTTAATTGCTCACGTTATTTAATTATGTGTGTTTTCCACTGTTTCCTGTTTGTTTGAAAATTGTATTCAAAAATTATTTCAAACTTGTTTTTACAAAATATTCTATATTTTGTAAAAACAAATTGTATAAATTTCAACAATTTAAAGTTTAGAGAAAAAATACAGTGATTATAAATATTTTATTGTCTTGAAAAGCAATGTAATGTTTTGTAATCAGATTAAATTGAATTTACATATCGATGGTCACAAGTAGAAAGGCAGGCCCTAACTAGTATTTTCACGAAATTGAGTTTTTCAGTTTTTCATTTCACACAAATACACCTTGTCATAAAAATTTATTGCAATGGTGTTATTACAAGCAGTTTTACAAAGCAGTTGTACAAGCGCTTGTCCTGTTTATTATTTTGTTCTTACAGTTACAGTTATTTGAGTTAGGTCTTTTCTACTTGTGACCACTGATATGTACATATGTATGTACATAAGTATCTTTTATTAAAGAAAGCGAAACTGAGCTGCATATTCCAAGCTGTGGATGTACAAAACATTGTAAAAGTATGAATGTAGCATTTTTTAAGTGCCCTACATGATCTGGTGTTCGCCAACAGTGACTTAGAGCCTGCAAAATCTGTGAAATGGACTTGCTAAAAGATCTGATTGGGTATTTTAGCCTTTTTTTAGAAAATAATGTTGCAATCAACAAGAAACGAGTGATATAGATTAAACAAAATGCAATATCGATCAATTTTTGTTAAATTTAATGAACATTTTGGTTTATCAATGCCAAATTTAGATGAAAATATATGTAGTTAAAAGACTTCTTTTAGGCAGAAAACTTAAAAAGATGAGACAAGTTATTGCATAACCACTTTTCAAACTTCACAGATATGTATTTATGTATGTATGTATGTATAGCACTTTATTTATACACAAATTTTTCCTAAGATAATTCCACAGGAAAAATTCTTATTTTTCAAAACGAAGAGAGAATGGAAGCACGTTCTATGTATATTTATACTATGGTCTGCCATATTCTAGAAAAATAATTTGGGTTTGAAGTCTATATACTCGTATGTTAAAAAAATCTATATAAATTTTGTCTAAAGGCTCAGTTAGCCGACTGTAATGTAGTGTAACTGCAACAGTAGGAAACAGCTGATCGATATTGTTATGTGAAAAGTAATAGAAATAGTTATAGAGATGTAATGTAACGTAATCTACTTTTCATATAAAAATATCGATCAGCTGTTTCCTACATTACAGTTACATTGCGGTACAGTTGGCTAACTGAGCCTTAACCCGGCATTTACACATATATACATATGTAAGTAATTACTTGCAAGTACTGTCCAAACTTGCGATTTGTGTTGCAGCAACTTTTTACTTTTTAATAGAAAAAAGCGAGAGAGGAATACAAAATGTGTATATTTCTATACACAAAACGAAACTTTCGAAGAAATAGCGGAAAGTCTTGCATTTTACTTGAGTGTTTACACAGTCAGTTGTAAGTTTAATTTCAAAACGTTTTCGCAGCGTGCATATCTTCTGAAAATAAATTTGATTTTTGATGAGAAATAAATTCCTTGAAGGGCGTCTTTGACTCGCACACGAAGGGTTCTGTACGAACTGTACATATGTATGTATGTAATATACGAACTTTGTCCTATATATAGTCGAATATCTTACCTGATGTAGATATTTTTCTATTTTTTTTTGGCGTTTTTTTTTTAGTTTAGCGCTTTTTTCGTTTTGCCAGTTTTAACGATTTTTAGTTCTGACGCTTTTTTTTGTTTTGTCGATTTTTTCGGTTTTTGGCGATGTTTTTAGTTTATTTATTTATTTCAAGAGTTTGTCTCTTACGATTTCCAAGATACAACAAGTTGTCAAAATTACATTAACTGATAGAATATCCTTTAATTTTAATTTTTTAAATTGCTGTGTTAATTTTTGTAGGCAGCATAAAAATACACTTACATATGATTACTTTGAAAATTTCAAGTGTCTATATTAATTGTCTGTATATTACATTAGGATTTCAAAATTTTGCGTTGCTCGCTATCGAACAACGTTTGAATGTTTGAATCAAAAGGTTTTCCATAGGTATGTAGTGGTTATGCTTTTTGGGCAAGTGTTTGCCCAAGTGTGACTGTACCTGAAGTTAATAATATCTCACTCCATATCTATGTACATACATATAAACTTTTTGTTAATTTTTACTTTTTATTTCTTAGGAAATACGGAAAAGCCATGTAGTACATATTCCACGAGGGATCTTCAATGGAATCAAAATATATCAGAATGTCGAACAGCAATATGTACATTTTGTGCCAATAATTATAATAAAAGTTAATTTATTATGAAATTTAATAAAAAACATTTAAAAGCTTTTATAACTTTGTAAATTTATTTGTTAAACATTTTTTAAATGTTGTTTTAATATATAATAAATAAGATCGAGTCAAACTGACTATTTGATTGTAATTTCTTATTTAAAATCTACTCATGATCCAACAAGATCACTATCCGGCAATTGACCGGTCATTTTATCGGTAGTAGTGCATAATATATCAGTCACTGCGTAGAACAAAGTTTCTATCATATTATGAAGGGAAAATGGAACAAATCTAGTTTAATGATAATAAAACTTATATTAAATGATAGAAAATTGAATTCTAAGAAAAAACTGTTACGTCCAAAAATCCTCGGAAAAATTCTCCAAACTTATGAATATCTTATGGCATTTTTTTGTTAGTTCATGATTTATGAAAGTTATCATATGAAAGTTATCAAAATTATTACATGGTAAAAATATTTTCAAGGACAATATAGTTGTATTTTGTCCTATTTTTTGTTTGTTTTGAAATTAAAGGCAAATATTTACTGCTCAAGTTTTAATTTTGTTTTATTATATTTTTTTATAAATAACAAATAATAAATAATGATAAAAGTTAAATTAATCATGCTTTTATATATACGAGTATGATATGATATTTCCCGAATACTAAAGATTGTCTGTATAGCCTTCCTTCCACCGGGCTCAAAGATTTTCTGCTCTATGATATTTCCCGACATATTGTTATAATAAATCAAGAACTTACAAAGAAAATGCCATAAGACATTCAAAACTTTTGAGGTTCGTAACTCCGTAAATATGCCTTTCCGAGAATTTTTGTGTATAAAAGTTTTTTTAAAATTGAATTTTCTATCATTTAAGATAAGTTTTATTTTATTTATAGGAGCTTCAATAAAATAGATTTAAGCTTTAAGTTTAATTTATATATGTTGAAGCTTATATTAAAAAAATATTTAAATATCAAGTAAAAATGTTGCCGTTATTCTGAAAGCACATATTTCGGAACAAATCAAGTTTAGGGGCACCTCTCTATAGAAAATTGAAAAATAAGAAAAAAAAATTAAATAAAAAAATTGGCGGCGAGGCTTAGTTTTTGAGTTATGGGCCTCTGAAATTCTAGTACAATATTGTGATCATACGGTCGGTGGTCGTGCGTGAGACACGTAAATAAAATAAAATAAACTTTCAAATATATACAGATAAAAAGGGAAAGCCAACTGCTATAGAAGAAACCGATGAAAAATGCGTAAATGTAATATAAATTTACATATATTAATTTTAAAATATTAATGTAGACCTTGGCGCTTACTTTTATGTCTCACCGTACCCTATTTTGTTCGCCGCACCATTGGTGCTATGTTCAATGTTTGTACGTTATACGTTCACATTTTGGATGTTTTTTTAATGTTTGTACGTGTATGGGTCTGAGACCATGTTTGTGCAAAGGCGGCGAAAAAATCGAAATATTTAGATATTTTCATGTTGTTGTTGTGAATACAACAAGAAGGGAGTGAATAAGTAAATAGAAGAGGAGAGAATTATCGTTGAATCCGCCGCGCCCAGTGTTGTCAGACTTATTTTCAGCTGGAAGCTCGCCAAATGACTTTTCGAATATCGCCAATATAATAAAACATTAATGGCGATTTCTTTTCTGAAAAAAATATTTTACACTATATGTATGTAACATTTTTAAATGTTACCTAGAATCACTCAAAGTGCTACATATTATATTACTACAATCAAACAAAATTAGCTGCTTTTATTTACAACAGTTACATTTTATCACTAAGACGTTTTTCGCACACTATTATGATTTCTAAACACACATTGACATTACTAATTACGTCTAAAAATATCAAAACAGTCACAATATTTAAATAAATATTTATTTATTTTCATTTTTATAATAATGATTTTTATATTTTGTATTTAAGAAACCTTCTCTCGAAATTATAAACATGACATGCAAAATAAATCCTTCGTTACCACAATTAGAAAAAAGTCCAGTATGTATACCTAAAATAAAGTGAGGGTAAAATGTGTAAGATATTTACATGTTTTTCATGCAACATATTCAGAAAAGAAATTGAAAATTTTTCCCACAGTTGTATTTTTTGTACAAACGAACACAGAAATGTAAAACATGTAACATATATGCAACATATTTGTCAGAAAAAATCGCTATAAGTTTTAGCTAAAAAATAGTTTTCTTTTGTAATTAAATTACAAATATTTTTAAATTCAAAATTAAGTGCGTAACGTCTATCGTAAGACATAAAAGTTATATTGTTTTTTTTTCGTCTTTATTATGTTACTCCACAAACACATACATTAACATATAAATACTAGCGTATAAAATTACTTAACAACATACTCCAAAAGAAAAAATTATTTCATTCAATAAGGATTGAATTTACTGAACTTAAGCCAGATTAAGAAATTATTTCTGATTAAAATTCACTATAGTTCAATTAAATTTAAAATTGTCTCAATCAAAAATATTCTTTGTAGCTAAAATTCAATGTTTTATTATATTGGCGATATTCCACAAGTCATCTGGTGGCGAGGAAGCTGAAAATACATCTGACAGCACTGGATACATCTGACAACCACGGCTACCAGATGTGACGATTTATCGTTATTTTGACGATGTTTGGTGCCGAAAATAGCAAAATGACGATTCGACGATATTTTTCTTAAAACTGACGATTTTTCAATAGTCCAAAAATCTATTATTATTAGAATTCATATATGTATACCCAATAAAAGATTTTGGTGTAGTTTTGCAGACTCCTTCTTAATAATTTATTAAATAATTTAAAAAAATTTATTTGCTGATGGGTTAGCGTTAAATAAAAATAGAATATTGACATTTATTATTTAAATTTACCCTTCCAACTTTGAAATTTTTAGTCAATACCCCATGTTGCGAAAAATGAACATAAATTCAGACATATGTATATACTAATGATGTAACGAATGTCAAATTTTGATATTCGCAAATACGAATATTATATGTGAAAATTTTAGACATTAAATTGAGTCCTATTTACGACTACAAAATTAAATATAAAAAATTTGTTATGAAAAAGAATTTCATACTTATGTTCGCGTACATTTAAGTAAATACAAGTAGTAATTTAAAAAAATCAAAAAACCCGACTGCGACCAACTTTGAACCATTCAATATGCTAATCGGTCATTTGAAATGAAAAATCATAAGAGAAACCTAAAGATGATTTTAAAATACCAGTCGAATGATACCCATTTTGATCTAGTTCGCTGACTTTTTATTTTTTTCGTATTTAAAAAATGGCGTCTGTTGGCCGCCATATTAAATTTTTACTACTGTCATATATTTAGTGACTATCCCGTGATTAAGACAAATCACGCGTTCGGTTTATATAAGACCGCAAAAGAACACATATACCTACATACATACATATATATAGGCTGATAAACACAATACCCTTCTTTGTATCGCGCAGTCGGGTAAAAAACTATCCAAAATTTTAATGGTCGTCAGTAAATAATACTAACTTTTTAAAATTTTGTAAATTCATTAACACGGAAAACTATAGCGGACTATTTGGCGGAAAAACGGATAGAAAATTACGTCGATCATCTAACATGGTTCAAACTAAGTTGGATAAAGAACAGGATTTTTAGTAAGTGTTGGTGTTAATTTTATTTACACACTTCATCGTAATAGGCTTGATAGAGAAAAAGCTTAACTTTTATTTTTGAAGTAAAACATTCCTCTCTTTAGGTGAAGAAAAGTACTTCAACTTTTTAAATGTCAATTGTACAAGAAGTTTGTTTCGTTTGTTTTGAATTGTTTTGTTTGTTTTTAATTGTTTTGTTTGAATTGAAGTAAATTTCTTTTTTTTAGTTATTACAAACTAATATACAAATAGAATATTTATTATGCAATTTTTTTTTTAATTTCTTGTAGGATTTATGCATTTATTTATTTTATTTTTGGGAAAAATATATATATCTAAATATGGACGAATATTCGGGAATTCGAATACGAATATTCGTGCATCACTAATACATACATATGTATGAAAGTGTGTATATGGGTTCAATTAAAATAAACTTTATGTACTTATATATACACACATATGCATACATATCGATGGTATTAAGTAGACACCCCTAACTCCTATTTGTTAAGAAATTTATTTTTTCAGTGATTCCAATACATTTCACACAAATACACCTCGTCACAAAAATTTACTGCAATAGTGTAAAAAATAACGCTTTTACAAGTATGTAGTTGTCCAAAAATGTTACATTTTGAATATTATACTTTTCATTAGGTTTAACCTTCTACTGTAAAGTTACAATTATTTGATTTAGGGATTGAAACCAACGATATATTGATCTCTGTGTAAATTGATATTCTCAAAACACATAAATTGTGAAAAAAGTCTGAGTTCCTATCAAAAATGTCCGCCATTAAAAGAAATGAGCCCAAAACCTGGACGTGCTAACTTTTTTTATTTTTGAAAATTTTACCAATGAGCGGAACAAAGTAATGAAAGAGTAAAAACATTACGAATAACTTCGTGTGAAATTTCATACATGAACATGAATTGTAATGTTTTTGTTTTCTAATAAATACATACATTTATAAAATAAAATATACGTATACATGTTAAAAAAGGTACATTTTCGTTTGTCCGATTTTTCTGACGATTTTTCGAGTATAAAATGACGATTATTTTATATTTTATCGGGATTTCGACGATTTTTCGATGATTTTATCTGGCAGCCCTGCTGACAACACTGGATTCATTCTGACAACACTGGATTCATTCGCCATTTTAGTTTTTTTTTGGATACGGGTGTTTTCTTTGGCTGTAACTTAAAACATTAGAGTGGAAAAATATTTTTTAACAAAAATGGTAAAATATAGCAATATTCTTACAAATTATAAATAAAAACTTTTATTTAGCATCCCATTGAACGATTGAGATTGAATTCTTAGTAATGTTAAGTGATATTTGTGTAAATTTGTCTGGATATACTTGCCGGGTGTTAGAAAAGAAAAGAGGAACAATTAATGTGTATTGAGAAGCACAATGACCGCATCATTAAATGGATGAGAAATGTGTTGAAAGAAAAATTGCACGTGAGGTTTTTATTCCAGATTATTCTTAATTAAAATAAAACTTGAAAGAAATTTCAATGATTTTATGATTGTTCAATGGTTAAATTAATTTTTAAGAAGATTAAAAAGAAATTTATTTCATATATTTTGACTTGTCTAATACAAAATGTGAAACAGCGTGTTTCAATATGAATCATACTCTTCGTTGTATGTATAAATTAGAAATTTGCTCTTGTATAGAAATAAGGATATTAAGAGAGAATAACGAAATAAAAAGGCTTTTTCAATGGAAATAAGTAAGGTTATGTTAAGTGCTGAACTAATCCCTTTTTTTAGGAACCTACAAATAGCAAAAGTTACCAGATGCTTATTATAATTGTATGCTTTCATTATTATTGTTTAGGAGATGTCTTTGAATCCTGTACGTGTCCTTAAAAATGAGGCACAAGAAGAAAAAGCCGAGATGGCTCGTCTGTCTTCGTTTATAGGAGCTATTGCTATTGGCGACTTAGTTAAAAGTACCTTAGGTCCCAAAGGTATGGATAAAATCCTAGTGAGCCATGGTCGCGAGTCTGGTAAAGTGAGCGTTACAAACGATGGTGCTACAATATTGCGTGCTGTGGGTGTGGATAATCCAGCAGCCAAAATCTTAGTAGATATGTCCCGTGTCCAAGACGAAGAAGTCGGCGATGGCACGACTTCGGTCACAGTTTTAGCAGCTGAACTTTTACGTGAAGCTGAAAAATTAATTGATCAAAAACTCCATCCACAAATTATTATTGCTGGTTGGCGTATGGCTACCAAAGTAGCCCGTGAAGCCTTAACAGAATCATCGCAAGATAACTCGGCAAATGATGCTAAATTCAAAGAGGACCTTATGAATATTTCCCGCACTACATTGTCTTCAAAAATTTTACATCAACACAAGGATTTCTTTGCCAAGTTAGCTGTTGATGCAGTTTTACGTTTGAAGGGTTCTGGTGAACTGCACGCAATACAAATCATTAAAAAGAGCGGTGGCACATTAGAAGACTCGTTTTTGGATGAAGGTTTCTTGTTGGACAAAAAACCTGGTGTACACCAGCCTCAGAGAGTAAGAAAGTTCTTTTTTTTATATACCCACATATATTTATAAGCATAACTCCATTAAGCAGGAGAAATATGTTGTACATTATGGATCCGTCAAATTGGTTGTGAATTATGTTTTTCTTTTAATATTTATATCACAGCCATTTTGACGAGTTTCATGGTGTATTACCAACTTTAATATGTGAAAATTAATTAGTTATTAAAAATAAAATGGAAACGTAAATTAAAAAAGTGCGATAAAGATATTAAAATTTAGTATACTGAGTTCCCCATGAAACATAAATTTTAAATTATAATTAATACAATTCCAGATTGAAAAAGCCAAAATTCTCATTGCGAATACGCCAATGGATACTGATAAAATTAAAGTTTTCGGCAGTACTATCAAGGTCGACAGCTTAGCAAAAATTGCTGATTTAGAGTTGGCGGAAAAAGAGAAAATGAAGGACAAAGTTCAAAAAATTCTCAATCACAACTGTAATGTGTTCATCAATCGTCAGCTAATATACAACTATCCGGAGCAATTATTTGCTGATGCAGGTGTAATGGCAATTGAACATGCCGACTTTGACGGTATTGAACGTTTGGCTTTGGTCACAGGTGGTGAAATTGTGTCGACATTCGAAAACCCCGCTTTAGTTAAATTGGGTGAATGTGACCTTATTGAACAAGTAATGATTGGAGAGGACATACTGCTTCGCTTTAGTGGCGTTAAGTTGGGTGAAGCGTGTACCATTGTTATACGTGGAGCTACACAGCAAATTTTGGATGAAGCAGATCGTTCTTTGCACGATGCTTTATGCGTGTTGGCTGCCACTGTTAAGGAATCACGTATAATTTATGGAGGTGGTTCATCTGAAGCACTGATGGCAAACGCTGTACTGAAAAAGGCTGCCGAAACTGCTGGCAAAGAAGCTATTGCTATGGAAGCATTTGCACGTATGTTGCTATAATTTTGTTTTTGATTTTAGTCATATTTTCAATTCCTATTTAAATTCTTTAGGCGCTCTTTTGGCTTTGCCCACTGCTATTGCTGATAATGCAGGTTACGATTCTGCCCAATTAATTTCCGAGCTAAGAGCAGCTCATGCTCAAGGCAAAACTTCTGCAGGACTTGACATGGACAAGGGTAAAGTAGGTGATATGAAGGAATTGGGAATTACCGAATCATTTGCTGTTAAACGTCAAGTTCTTTTATCAGCAGCTGAGGCCGCCGAAATGATTTTACGTGTAGATAACATAATTAAATGTGCTCCTAGAAGACGTGTTCCAGATCGCGGCTACTGTTAAGCTTATATTTCATATATCATTTCCTTTCATAAAACAACTCATGATTTTCCCTAGAATTCAAACATTTTTGAAATCATATTTTGTTAAAAACAAAGATTAGTTAATAGACACTTTTATCCCCACAGGGAATCGTTTTATAAATAAAATTTGTATTGATCTTGTTTTCAAATAATTTGGAAATAAAACAACTTAACCCAGACTTCTAAGCGTTTGTAATGCTAAATGTTTTAGACATTTCTCTAATTTATATATACATATATATTAATTCAATAAATCGAAACTTTGTATTTCAAGCAAAACTAACAACAAACTTAAATTCATCTGAATAAATTAAAAAAACTAATAAAAATAATTACTAAGAAATTGTTTTTTTTTTTTAAATGGATAGTTTTTAGAACACCCAAAAAATTAAAATGTTTATCAAATTAAGGAATTAAAACAATGTCACTTACCTTACCCAGCAAGCATCAAAATTACTGGTGGAGTTTCAAATTTGAAGAAAAGTAGATCGGTCGGCCCTGGATTTCGCTGTATTATTGCATTTTTATTACGAACACATTTTTGCGACATTAGGAAAGCTATAGATATTGAAATTAATTTCTCGCCATTGCGGACAACTTTTTCACTATTTTTAAAAATCGAATTGAAGTAGAAAGCTTAACTTGGCTGTTATATCGCCAACAATATGGAATAAAGCGAAAGATGCCTTATATTGACGTTGACTATGATTTTGAAAAGAAAAGATTTAACAGCGGGTTGTCAACATCTTATACACTTGGAAGGATTTATAACGCACATTTACACTAAATTAAACTAAACACTTGCTCCCGGCGAAATAGGATTAAAAAATTTTGTTCTACTCAGGAAGGCTCCCGAAAGTAAACAACTATAGTTGCGGGTTTTCATCATACGATTATCCATATCTAAAAAGCATTTTTAACGCATATTTAAACTATATTCAGTTAAACACTTTCTCCCGACAAGTAAAAAAAAGGAAAACGATATTAAGACACATAACTATTGGCGTTCGATTTTGGAAGGCAGCACTCAGCATGCATTCCTTTCTTGCATTGACCTTAACTGATTTTGGAAAAAAAAAATACTTAGCTGGTTGTCTACATTTAAATTGGCACACTTAAAACAAATTCAACCAAACACTTGCTCCCGGCAAAATATAATTAAGAAATTTTTTGTTTCCATATAAGAAGTCAGCCTCGCGACAGTAAAAACGTAGTGGCGGATTGTCAACATATGATTATCCAAGTGTAAAAAGCATTTCTAACGCGTTTTCAAACTATATTCAGTTGAACACTTTCTCCCGACAAGTTAAAAAAAGCAAAACGATGTTGAGATACTTGTATTGGCATTCGATTTTGGAAGGCACCACTTTAGTGGTTCGCGGTAATATATTTTTTCATTTGCAACACCGCATAAGAATCGCTCACGGCTTTTCATGAGATAAGACAGCTAAACTCTCATTAATTTAATTAATTAACATATAGGTATTTATTTTGAATGTTAAGATTTGCCTTTGGGATATTTTATACCTATGCATATAAGAACACTAGTGCTTTTTCAGCTTTGTAACAAACACCTCTATAAGCAATTTTCTTAAATTTTCATCACAACTTTACAATTGAAATAAATTATTGCTTTTTAACTTTCTATTATTAATTTTCAATATGCTTTAATGCAATTGCACTTCACTTCTTAAGACAACCGATTGTGTTACTAAATGCCGCTAAAAAAAATTGGTTGCCACATCAAATCAAAATTGCCATATCAATCAAAGTTGCCATATTTTTTTCATTGTCATGTCATGATGCCATATCGCACAGATAATTATAATTTTGTAGAGGAAGTGGATAAGCCGTTTTACGGAAATTAACTAGGAAACAGGAACTGGAAATGAAAGCAAAATTATTGTGGTTAAAAAAAATCAAATAAGATTGCAACTGTTGTGATAATACAAAAGGTTCGTGGTAGTTTTGGATATTTTTATCTAGGCATCAGTAATGTTATTCTTGCTACCAAACACGTCTAACGTAATATAGAGAATTACACACAATTTCATTTGAAAACAACAACTGGTTTTAGAGAAGAAACTCTAGTTGGTATGCTAGTTGCTTAAAACTGTGCTACCGACGAAAACTCGCACGCTGTCCAGTCTCAGTGGTGAAAATATTGTAAACAAGAAATTCTGCTTGCCGGCATGTATTTTTCATTCCTAAAAGTGCATTCTGGAGACCAACGGCTCGATTATGGATGGCAACCGAGCTGGTATTACAGGTGGCAACTGTCAACTAAGAGCTGGTAATTTCAGTTGCAATATTGGCAACCACAAATTTGCAATTGCTGCATAATTTTAAGAGCAAAAAGAAAATATGATTTACAGCTAAAAAAAAAAGAGATTGTTAAAACTTATTTTAGGCAAAAACATATACTCATAGTAGAGGCGGTAATTCTAAAGAGCCGTCTAAAAGATTCAACCTTTTGGACTTCATTCTCTTTAGTCCATATTTACACTATGCAAGTCTTATTGCTAAGCTGATTAGTTTGTTAGGAAAGAGAGACGAGGGGAAAAGAAACTTTACTGTTCTCCTCGTCTCTCTCTCTCTCCATCAAACTAATCAGCTTAGCAATAAGACTTGCATAGTGTAAATATGGACTTATCAAAAATAAATACCACTTAACTAATCATTTTTATGATCAGTAATGTTTTAAGCACTTTTACTTAATAATTTTCTTTTTAGCACTTGTATTTCTTACATTTTGAATTTTTGTTTGCATTATTTTCGGTTGCCAATCGTATTTTCGATAACTTTTTGGCAACTGGAGGAAATTACCACACAAATACCAATTTTTATTTCAGTTGCGTTGCTAGTTAACTCGGCAACTGAAGTTCGGGTGCCATCCATAATCGAGCCACAAGAATCTTAAGATTGCCTATCAACTAAAGCTGGGTTGCTATTATCAATTTTTTTTTTCTAACCCCCGACCAAAAAGAGGAGTTATAAGTTTTTAGTGTGGTTTAGTTTTTTCTGTTTGAAAGGTGACTTGATCGAGTGTTGAAGAAAATCGTTTCAAGCGTTTAGAAGATATCACATCTTTTATAGACATATTGTGGGGTTTTAAAATGTTTAATTTTTGTTATTATGTAATTTCCCAAAATATAGAAAAGTAGGTATAATTCCTTATTTTTTTTTTTTGAAGCTATTCGAAATGAAGATTTTAGTCAATCAGTTTCCTTAATATTATAATTAATCTGGCAAAAAATAAGTGAACCTCGAAAAACTAAGGACAATAAAATTAGTTAGCTGACCGAACAATTAGACAGAGGATCTATCTCGCTATTTGAGTTTTTAATGTCATTGTAAATACTGAAAACCTTATGAATATGATATATTATAAAAAATAGAAGAGGACGAAACGGAATTAGAAGATATTGAAGAAAGTGAAATCATATTAAGCCAAGTGATAGCAGTCTAAAATGTAAAATTTACATTAGGCAATCCAGAAATATAATTTTAATGCCATATCAGCAAATTTAAGCTTTGTTCCACATGTTCCCAAAATTTAAATTTGTTATCTAAAAGAAATAAATCCTTCGTGATACGTATGTCATACGTATGTTATAACTTTTCTGGACATCATTTTCCCAAGGGTCTATCTTACGGGAAATATTGTTTTGATAATAAAAACATTTTCAATATTATTGCAACAATCGCCTTAAAAATAAATAGGTTGTTTTAGCAACAGAATTTCGATAATTTGTGTATATTTGTGTATATTTATTAATTTTGTTTGCATAAATATTTTTATATAGAACTCATTAATACATAATTTCAGTTTTAAGTGGTAGATTTTATTCTTCTTCAGACAATGTTTTTATTTTTTATGTATTAAATTTAATTTTTCAAGAGAAATCGCAATTAAATTTTAGATAGAACTACTTCTTGCTATCTGCTGGTTTTTTTTAAATAGTTTCCATATAAAAAGAAACTGTTTAGGAAATAATATTTTTTTTTTTTTTTTGATTTTTTTAATAAATGTACAAAATATTTTATACAAATTAAAATTGTTTAACAATTTATTAAAAGTTTTGAGTTATTGTAAAATATGAAAGATTTTAATTTGCAATAAACTTATAATACTTAAGAGGAGGAGCATAATAAAATTAATAAAATAAAAATGGAAAAAAGGAAAACAATTTTAAAATATGAACTATATCAAATACCAAAAAAAAGAGAAAGATTTAAAATTTAACTAAAGCGAATGAAAAGAAAAAGAAAAAGTAAAGGAAACTAGAATTGCTTAATTATAAAATTGCCATTTAAAACAACTTTAATGTCTTTTCTTAAAGCTGTATAAATATGTAATATAATTTATGCTTTGTTCGCTTTTTAATTTTTATGTTTCCATTTCGTTTTAAATTTCATCACTTTGATTCATTTTGAGCTCATTTAGTGTAGCATTAAATCTAGACCATTCATCCCTTGATGGTTGTGCAAAACTATCTGCCACATCGTAGACGTACAAATAACCACCATCGTCACCAACTGTGATTTGCTGGCCATTTGGCATCCACGATACGCGATTTAAAGCTGGAGCACCATCAACTACAACTGATACTGTGGGTACTTCGGTGTCTTGATTAAGATTCCATAAATCAAGACGACCGCTACCATCTACAGCAGCAAATAGAGAGGGATGAGTGGGAGACCAGGCTACGTCCATGACATAATCAGAATTGTCTTCAAAAGAGTACAAAGGTTTGGTATCTTTCAAAGACCACAACTTGATGGTCCAATCGATGGAAGATGTAAGGAACAAATGCCCAAAATCTGGGGAGGATTGGTTGTAGTGTGTTGAGATGCCAGTAACAGGACCAACATGCTTCTCAAAAGTTTCATTGACACCAGAACGCAAGCCGTGACGGGATGCTGTAAATGTTTATGATAAATATGATAAATGTTACGTTTTTTTTTTGTTGTAATTCCAAAACTTACCCGAGTAAACGTAACCATCTTCACTGCCCATAACTAAACTATTAATCTCGTTGGCCGGAAACGCCATGCAGGTAATAGCTATGGATTTCTTTTGACTCTGTTGCAGTTCTAAAGTATCCTGCGGTTGTGACAACATATCCAAGCTCCACGAACACAATTTGCCATCAGATGAAATCGAGATGACGTTATGGGCATTTTGTGTGCCAACCATTTGTAGGCAATAAACTGGATGTGTATGAGCTGCAGCTGACAGGGGTGTACGTTGGATGGGTGTACGTTTTTGCACCCGATTATCCCACAAAACAACTTGACCGGAATAAGTACCGCCCAAAATAAGATTCGGATTAAACTTGGCAAAGCAAGTGGACATGACAGCACTTTGACAATGAAACACATCTTCTGGTGTGGTTTTTTTGAATTTCGTATTCCAAACCATGACAACGCCATCAGGTTCATTAGGGCTTTCCTGAAAGTTTAAATTCCTTTAGTGAATTTCACAGCAAATATCACACTAGGCCTGAATTACCTCATTGTTATGATAGGAAGCAACAAGTAGTTCCGGGAAATGTGTGGACCAATCCATGCATGTAATGCACCGATTCTTGGACCACCGATCATCATAGAAAACACGATTTAAAGAAATGCGTGCATGAGATTTTTCATCATTTGCCTCTTCATTGTCACCGCCACCAATATAATCCAAGTAGATGTCGACATTTTCTGATATAGCACGTTCCATAATTCGACCAGCACGTAATACAAACCTCTGGAAGTCCTCCGATAAGATAATCGTTTGCTTTTGCTCTTCAGACAGTTCTTTTACTAAAATTTCACATTATCAATTCCATAAATTTGAGGCGATATTTGTTAAACTAAGAAGACGAAGAAAATCAACTCACTCTCTTTCTTTTCTTCTTGCTCTTTTTTCTGCTCCATGGGCGTAATGGCTGGTGCTACATCTTTGACTGTTGGTAGACCATGTGTCAAATAACCGGGTGGCAATTTTGAAGTAAATCCATCCAAATGTTGTAGTGAACTCTCTTCGTCATCTCCTTGGGCATCAAATGCAAGCACTGTTTAAGGTATAAAAACTAACACAGCTAAAGGAACATGACAATCGACAGAACAGGAACAAATTCTACTACTTTTTTTTTTGTTTCGTTTTTGTGTTTTTTTTTTTAATATCATAATTATAATTTACATTTGAACTTGTTGAGACTTATTAAAGAACTTTTCGTTTCGTTTTAATTATGTTGGCATTAACAAGATATTTTTCCATGTTAAAATAAGAAACAAAGTGGTGAAGTGCATACTGTTTTAGTAGTAAAAAAAAACACTTTAAAATTTCCAATAAAAGCCAGGTGTTGCTTATTGTTTGCAAACTCGAATGCATACGAGTTAAGTTAAACAAAAGTGCTCTCGCTTTCCACTGTTATATTGTATAGCACGTATGAATTCTTAACTATAGCTTGTGCTTTTTTTTTTTTTTGAAAGAAATTTTAAATTAAAATCTTTAGTGCTGTTTAGTAGTATTTACAATTATATTTAAATAAATTTACATTTAGATCCCATTTTCTATTATTTTTGTAAAATGTTTGCTAGACTTTTTAAAATACTTATTTTAATATACGAGTACAAACAAGACCGTGCTAATTTATTGTCGTAACCAAACAAAATTTTTTATCGAGTTGCACGACGAAGGTTACGCTTTTTTGGGCAAATGTTTGCCAAGTGTGTATTTTTACATTTGTTTTTTCAGTATACAGTAAAAATGAAATCTACTACAAATTCTAAGTACATTTTCCGAAACCATAGGATTAAAAACAAACCCTATTCCGCACAAATCGACATGAAGATTGAATGAATACCACAATTAAATAATTCGCTGTTGTTTTATGCTGATTTGTAGTTTTCGAAAATTAACTTTTCGAAAACTACAAATCAGCATAATTTTCGAAAACTTGTAAGAGAAAATAAAAAATGGGATCTATAACATAAATATTACACGGATTACACACTTCAGATTGGTTACCCCACAACTGAAACTTGTTTTTTAGGTCGGCTGGGACGCTGGACTCGTATCTGCAATATGTTTTTTAAAATGTTCTAATTCCTGAGATATACAATTAATTATATACAATGTTGACAACTGGAATAAGGGAGAATATGTCAAAAAGGCTCCATGAAAAATAGCCCCAAACTTAAAAATTAAAAATCACGCCAAATTAAAAAATTATCTAAAGCCAAAAACGGAAAAAAATCTTGGGTTCTGTCATGAAACGAATGAATTGCAACAACAACAGTGTAAATTGAAACAAAAAATAGTTTTTTATCAATTATTGGAAGAATGTGGGAAATAAGTCTTTCTGTATATCTTTTGAAAAGTTTCTCACAAAAACATGACGCATTTTGAATCGGTGCGAGAACAAAAAATATTACATAAACATACGGCTTTTTGTTTTTTGTCTGGTCTCAGTTGAAAGTGGAACCTATATTCATCTGATATATTTGAGAAAATATATATATAATAAAAAAAATGTAGTCTATAATTACACTTGGATCGAACTCATTCAGTAGGTCCTTATTGACACAAACCAATGATCAAACCCATTTAAATTACATGCGTTTGATCATAGGTTTGTGTCCAAAACTAGCTACTGAAAGAGCTCCATACAAGCCTAATGGCTTCGTTAGTCAAATCGTATCGTCTTACTTTTGAAGTTGTCGTATCGTTTAAGTCTGTACGTTAGTTAGTAAAAACGTGAGGCTGCCAGCGAAAGTGTCAGCTGTTACTTTGCTTTATACGTGTGTGTGTATGTATGTAAGCCAGAAGTTGACGTTTGCTACGTAAAAATCTATTTTCTGTAGATTTTTACGTAGCAAACGTTGCCAACACATTTTCAATAAGCATCAACATGCTTATTAAATGTTACGGATTTTGTCAGCTGACACGCAACAGCACGATACGATTTCAGTAATTCTACCATAATGCTTTTATTGTCGTTCCCTACTCAACTTAGTTTCGTCGTCTAACAATCAAACCAAATTAATTAATTATTTTTAAGTTGGAAATCAAACAAATTTTTATTTGAAATTATTGTGGCACAGGACAAATAAATACAAGCCGGTAGATTTGGATCGAACTCATTCAATTAATTATTGACACAAACTAATGATCAAACAGATGTAATTTAAATGGGTTTAATCATAGGTTTGTGTCAAAAACGACCGACTGAATGAGTTCGACTCTCAGACAACCAAACTGAGTTGAGCTGAGAACAACAATATGGGCATGAATTCAGCGACACAGATAACCTAAGAAACAACTTTCAGTGGTGGGACAACAAAAAGTTGGACGCTTTTTATATATAGACTTGTGTATTCGGCTTATTTCGAAGTCTTTCAGCAGCTCGTTTTAGGCACAAACGTATGATCAAACCAATTTAAATTACAATGTGTCTAAAACGAGCTACTGAAAGTGTTTGATACAACTCTATTGTGTATACGTATTTCAAAAATGTCTAAAAGTATATTTTCCAGATTTTTTTGAGTAGAATTTTAATTTCATTTTAAGTGTTAACATAAATATTTTTTTTAATCCGTTAATTATGTTGAATTAATGTTAAACACAGACAAATGGTATTTGTTATCGTTTTTATATAATGCGTGCATAAGAGTTAAAAAATAATAGAACGAAATTATGAAAAAAATATACAATGAATTTTAGAATTCATTCGAAATTATAAAATGGTATAAAAATAACGTAACTAGTACGAGTATATTTAAAATTAAAGAAAATAAAAACAAGCCGAAATATTAGTGCAAAAAAAATATATAAATTAATACAATCAATACATGAGTATTACACAGACTGGCACACATTTCAGTGTTTTGGCTTTATACAATATTTCTTTTTTATTTCAAATCCAATAAATTTAAATTGGGCCGAACAAAACTGATTGTGAAAATCAGTTGAAATTCATCACACCTTTCCAAAACGAATCGTTTTAAAATTGTTCGATGTTCATCACATAACTTCAGATACAATATGATTTTATTTTATTTCAATGACAATTTTTTTTTCAGTTAATTTAAGATCTTTGATAAATTAAGAACCAGGCTGACAACTGCTTATGTTCTTGTTCTAGATCCACATGTTCTCGAATTTTAAGTTTTTTGAGTTTCAAATCTTACTTGATTTGAAATGTAATTTTTTTTATGTCAAAATAAAGATCTAAGCGAACGAAGAATGCTAGTTCATGGAAGTGTGGTAAATTATAATTTCTATATGTATTTGGAAAGCTTTCGTCCGCACATCTGTTTTTGTTTGTTGTGTAGTAAAGACTTCTAATATAATTAATCCTATCTGAAATGTAATTCATTTAGCAGATCCTATTGAATTGCTTGAACTATTACAAGTCCTTTAACAAAATAATAATCACACCTCGTTGTTATTGCTTTTTGACATTGAAATCCATTATGCTGCAGAGTTTTTAGTCAGTCGTATACACTGAGGGAAAAAAGCGGTGGAAAAATCGATTGGTTTTTAAGAACAACACGGTATCATACATATGTTCTTATTTTGCTGACAGTCGTTCTTATTTTAACACCATACCCTTTTTAATTTATTACCAATAGTTATTGATTTGATAACAGATCATTCATAATTTATTAACTTATGGTATTTTTGTACAATTTATGCATAATTTCATTACAGATCGTGCTTGACTTATTATCTTATCGAATTTTTATACGGTTTGTTCTTAGTTTGATAACGCATTAAGCTTGATTTGATACCGAAGGTTAACAAAGTATTCTTCACGATCGTACTCATTTTGATGACAATCGTTAACGCAATTTTTTCCCTCTGTGTAATAACAAAAAATAATAATAATGTGAATAATGTAATAAAATTAAAATTATGTCTACATTTTAATGACTCTTTGCCGCACATAAATATATTTTGCCAGTCGAAAGCACAACATCAAGTTGGTGATTTTGATATTTTAAAAGTGAAATTGTAGAATTCCAAATTATTTTCATTTAAATGGAAAAATTCTTTTGGCATCATCAAACAAGCTGTAAGTAAATTTTTAATTATTTAATTAGAAATATAGTACGAAAAAAAAATGAATTTTTTTGTGAGCTGATTTTTAAACAGTGTGAGTGAGCAGTTGCGCATCCAATTCACCTTATTCGATTAGCTGGCCAAACCCACATTTGAAAATTTAAATAAAATATACAATAGCTACTACTCTTGTGCTGGCGGCTTAATTTGTTTTGTTACATGGATCATTTTTTAACTCAGAATCCAAGAAATTTATTTTGCTAAGAATTTTAAGAAATCGTGGTACATGGAACTACTAGAATGCATCAAATGCAGTTATTAAACATTATTTTTATCTATATACATATATGTATGTACATATGCATTCACATGAGTATGCATGTGCACTATTTGAGTTCAATCCACCTTGAATCCGTTTAAATTTAATTCTCCTTATTAGAAATTGACATATCGCAAAAAGAGCAAACAGTGAAAACTAATGGAATTAAATTCCATTATGTTAAACAAGAAAATAATATAGTCAAAACCAATTACGTATATAGAAGATTACTTTATAGACGATAAATACATACAATGTAAGTTAATTTTCGGTGCAGTGTTTTTGAAATCCAATACTTTTTAATTTCTAATATCAGGTTTCAAACAAACCTTATAATTAAAAAAAATTGTATTTAAAATTAAATGCAAGATTTTTGTATATATATATAAAAAAAATTTCTCCACCCAATTTTTCAATTTCAACAATTACTGCTCTTTTTCTTATTTTTAATATTTTTTCAATCGTTTTTATCATATGCAACAAAATCTAATAGTAATATATTTTCGTTTGTTATATAAAATAATTATTCTTTACAAGTTACTTAAAAATAAAATTTTTAATGTTTAAAGTGCTAAAGAGAAATTTGCATTTTTTTTACAATGGCTGGCAGCAGTGGCGGTGATGCGAGGAAAAATAAAAATATTATATTGAGGTTTGTGAAAAACTCATACGCCGACCATTGAATACAAAATAAGGAACATGATTTATTTTAGTTTCGAAAAGTTAAAATTGGAATAGGGCAATGACAAATATGTATTAGATACATACACACGTATGCATGTACATATACATATGTATACATATATGGTTTTAGACAATAATATTACGTACATAAATCATGATGAAATTTAAATAAAAAGCAAAATGGTTTCGTTTTTTTTTTCTTGGTTCAAAATTATATACAATATTTTATACAAATAAAGGACATGATGCACTGTCATTAACAGTCGTGCGATTTTTGAGAAAATACAACCCTGGTATGATGGAGTTTATGAACATTTAACAGTTTTAAAAGACAATAACAATTCATCAGATCAGTACCTGGATTCTGTAACTTTTTGCGAACCGAAAATCGTAATATTTTTAGACATATTTATTCGTTTCCGGTAACGATAATGTGATTCCGCAATTTCTTTTTTACGATAGTCTCCAGCTTTATCTTACTCACCATTTAATTAAATATTTTGTGGTATCTCTGTATAGAAAATGTGAAAATAAGTGAAAATGACAAATATTAAAAAAATAAAAACTCAATGAATATCGTTATATATGTTACTGCGAATATCGTTATATATGTTACTGAATAGCAAAGTCGATAAAATTTAGTTATATTTATTATAGCGATACGATTATCATAATAAAAGTTACTGAATCCAGGTACAGGCTTGTATTTTTTCGTAGATCGGGCGATTGTGTGGCATAGTGAGTCATGGCCTTAAGTCAGCGTAGCAAATTACAGCATTAAGTGTCGATTGCAATTCTAAAAAATTCCAAATTACATATTCCACTACATTGAAATATTTTGAAATTTCGTTCGATATCGAGTTTCATACAGGAATGTTCTGAAAATCACCTATTTCAAATCACATGTGATTTTAAGAAATGATGTTTGATACTCTATACAAATGAAATGTGATTTTCAGAACATGCCTCAGGTTTTACACGTACAAGTTTTTGTTGTTCATGTTTTGATTTTGTATGATAGAGATGAGAAAATTTAAATTTATTTGCTGGTGGTTAAGCATTGTCTTTATATATATTTCATTGGTGCTTAGCCAAATCCTCAGACAGACTTCAACCACATATTGAACAGTCAAAAACCTCTTATCTTATGCACAGACTTTCAAAAACTATTTGATAATTCACAAATAATATTTTTGAAAATCACAAATGAAGTCCACTGATGAATTGGCTAAGCACCAATGAAATATATAGATAATGCTTAACCACCAGCAAATAAATTTGAATTAAAATAAACTTATGGCAATATGTCGAATAATACATTTCTTACCTACCATTTACACATGAAACTAATTTCAAGAAAGTCGCAATACGCTCACATTTTTTCGCTACCCCACTCATATTGTTTTTATTTTTTACTCAGCTTTCAACGATATTTTCAAGAAAGAAAATTTTTGACGATTTCAGAAAGTAAAATGAAAAAAAGGTTACAGTGTTACCCACATTAAAAATTTATAGAAATATACAGGATTATGGCAAAATTACATGAAGAAGACAACTCATGGCTTTTTAAAACAATAATATTATTAAAATATTAACAATAATAATTATTCCCAATTTATTGCCTTATAAGTTTGCGTAGGTGATATTCTAGGTAACTCTAATTAAGTATTAAACAAAACAATTTTTTCCAACTTTACTTTTCGACATTTTTAAAATGAACTTTCACTTTCCTATGAAAATGAACAAGAAATTTTCATGAAAGTAATTTATTTCATTAAAATTTTTATTCATAATACGTATACAGAAATTTCAAGAAAACACTTTCATGTGTAAATGTGACGTTAAATATGGAGATGAGAAAATAATATACATATACCTTTTGTATTTTATTTTTTTCTCTCATTATAAAATCAAAACTTGCAAAAAAAAAATTGATGCGTGTAAAAACCTGAGTAAGTATGAAGCACTTAAAACAAAAAATATAAAAATGAGCATCGCATTTAAAGAATATTCGGCTTTTTTTATTTAATTGTGAATAATTACGAAATTACGAAGACATTTCAAGTTTTAACTAATTTCTGGCATTTAAGTCATATACGGGTATACATACATATTTCGAGATTTGCTGAATTCAGAAAAAATATATAGTAGAATTTTATGGCGAATATCTTTTTTTTTTTTTTTTGCAACGTTTCAACAAACAAAAGTGTGCACAGAAAATACGGTTTCTAAAAGCGTTGTAATCTAATCAATACTGCGGAAGAAACAGATTTATTACCATTATTTTTACCCAGGCGTTAATTGCAGTGCAGAAGCTGCTTTGGCTCATAAGCGAGCACAACTGCTAGGTAAAAACTTACTCGGAATAAAAATGTATGTTTCCGTTTACTGAGATATCATATCTGTGGGCATTTGACAAAATAGCTTCTCTTGAGATAAGACAATTTTCCAAAATTTTTATGGTAAATATAACATATTATTGTGCTTCTTTTGCTCTAGTTGCCATATTTCTACGACCTTTAGAACACAAGATATGCAATCGAATAATCGACCTCTTGCAGATTTTTCCCACTTTCAATTTGACAAAACGACTTCTTTTGATTTGAAAATAAATTAAAAATTCAAGCGAAAAACTGATAACTGCCATTTGATTAAATAGCTTGTCTCCAATTAGTTCTAGCACGTTTTTACCAATTCTCTTTCGACAAAACAGCTTATTTCGAAAGAAGTCGTTTTATCAAAAGCAAGGTTTGAAAAACTTACAACTTGTCTTGACTGAAGCGACAAAGATAATTGTCTAATTTAATTAAGACAATTTTGACAAAATGACTTTTTTTAATCCATTTGACAAAATATTTTAATTTTGTTGTTGTTATTTTAAAGAAAACTATTGCTTCTAGAAGGGAAAAAGATCGCAAAACGTTCATTAAGTATTTGTGTATTACATCCAAGTAAAGGGTCCGCCATCTAACGTTTTTTTTTCAACTAGTGCTTATTTCGTGAATGGTAACACTTAGCTTCGCTAAGTGGGCCTGCGATCGACTTACAGAAGATCACGATTTTGCCAAAAAAATCATCTTTTCAGATGAAGCTCATTTTGATCTTGGCGGGTATGTAAACAAGCAAAATTGTCGCATTTGGGGCACAGAAAACCCGCACGCATACATTGAAAAGCCGACGCACCCAAAACGAGTCACTGTATGGTGCGGATTTTGGTCCAGAGGCATAATTGGGCCATTTTTCGAAAATGAGCAAGGAGTGGCCGTTACAGTCAATGGCGATCGTTATCGGGCCATGTTGAACGAATTTTTGTTCACAAAAATTGAAGAGGAGGATATTGGCAACATTTGGTTTCAACAGGACGGCGCTACGTGCCACACAGCCGAAGCTACACACGATGTTTTGCGCCCTGTTTTCAAAAAAAAAGTTATCTGGCGGACCCTTTGTAAGATTTCTCTGACTTCCTAAACAATAACTTTCATTAGTCACTTTAACGCTATACTGAAAATCTGTTGGTTTAGAAAGAAAACGTTTTGTCAACTGTCCACAGATATGTATGTATGTATTAGAGGTGAGCGGAAGATAATAAAAAGTACACAGTATTGTATTTTTTTTCAAGACCGAATATTGTTTTAGTATGAATTGATATATATGTATGTATATATTGTAAAGCAACTGAAAAAAAGCGAACAAAATCGTTGTATAGTAGTTGAATAGAGAGTCAACTATGCAATATTTTTATTGCACACTTCATTTCACAAACTCAAAATTTCATATAATATTCAGTGATAATAAAACTTCTTACAAATATGTATATGCATGATGAAAGATGTTATTTTGATTCTTTATTTTTTAAAGTGCTAAATTTATAAATTGTAGCACTTAGAACAGCATCACATGCGAACTAACTCGCCCAAAGAATCCGAATTATTTATTTTTTCTTCATCAATCAGTATGCAACAGTTAAATTTTTTCTTCGACACTATTGTCAATGGGTATGCAATAGTGCAATTTCCTTCGACACTACAATAAATAATGTCCTTGCTTGCGAGATAAACAAATCATGTTGCATGCTTTTGATATAAGGGGCATATATGTATGTATATGCCGTTTTCTTTTCTAGAAAAAGTGCAAAATTTTTTAAAATTTTTTACTTTTTGTTAAGAAAAATTTAATTTAGAAAAAAATTGCGCTCGAAATAAAAAAAATTTAAAAAAAAACCATTTTATTGCGAATTTTCATTGAAAAGTGCATTAAATGTAACATTTTTTCCTAGAAATGAAAACGTCATTAGTCTCTGAAAGTTTCTGATATTCCAAAAACATGATTAAAATAAGAATTTATTGAGGATATACAGAACTAGGTATATATGTATGTATGCAAGTATGTATGTATGTAAGTATATGTATTTATGAGAGCTGTAAATTAATCATTAATTTTTTATTAAATTCGCGAAACATTCATTCATACACTGAATTAGCAAATGTTGAATTAATTCTTTTCACACAAAAAAAATTAATTGAATGAAATTTTAGTCAATTCAAATGAATTTGTCAAATGAATTGCAATTCGTTTCTTATTCAAATGAATTACAAAAAGTAATTAGCAATTCATGGCCATCTCATTTGAATTGAATTGATTCATTGTTCTAATTCATTTGAATGAATTCAAAATCAATTCAATTCAAACGAATTGGAAATGAATTGCAATTCACTTTAACAATTTTTTTTTTTAATTGAAAACGAGTTTGAATTGGAAACGAACTGAATGAAATTCATTTTTGCCTAATTCGTTTGAATTTATTCAAATTTCATTCAATTATTTTTTGTTGTGAAAACAATTAATTCAAAATTTAGCTAATTCGTAACGAATTAAAATAAAAAATTAATGATTCATATATAGCTGTGGTATTTATGCACATACATCAATATCGATGGTCTCAAGTTTAAAGGCCCTAACTCGTATTTTTTACTAAATTAAGTTTTACAGTGATTCCAATACACGTCACAAAAGTTCATTGCAATAGTGTAAAAAATAACGCTTTTACAAGCAGTTGAACAGTTTATATTATGTTTTTACCTTCTCCTGTTAAGCTACAATTATTTGAGTTAGGGACTTTTTAAATGATATCAACGATATTTATGGATATAATTATGTACATACATATGTATGTATGTGTGTTCCATCGAGCTGGGAGAGTTAGCTATACCTATTTCTATAAATTAGTAAACAAATATCCTTCACAAAGTTTGAATTTAAAATTTGTTATTTACTTTTCTGACATTATTCATAAATGAAAATACATACATATGGTCATGCTTTGTGTTAAAACATAAAAATAAATTATGCATTCCCAAAATTGATTTTTATATTATTTGTTCACCAACACCAAATTTCCATATAAAATTTTATATAAAATAAATGCATATTTTACGAACAATTTTTTTTTTCATTCTCTTAAAAAATTTATACCTATGGGAAATCGTAAATAGTTTTTGAAGTAGAGAAGTATTAAATATGCATATAAAATCAGCAGCATTCATATGTATATATGAACAAATAAATTGAGGTTTTCAAATTTCGCGGCGGATGTGGATACTAAAGTTGTTCACAATTCCAACTTAATGCTCACAATACACTACTGACTACAATATTTTGAGTGAAATTTTCCATCAAATGCACTTCATAATACTAAATGAAACTTCGATCGTTAGTCGAATATTGAAACTTTCGCATAAGATGCTGTTTTAGATTTTTTTTTTTGGGAAACATACACACATCCATATGTGCTTACCAGTAAAGGCACTGAATATTATGAAGTATAAATATGTACAATAATTTGAAATATGGTTTCAAGCAAAGGCAATAAATAATCAAAAATAGATTTAAGTATCAAGGCATATTCATATAAGGTAGACTCTCCTCAATTTGATTTGAACAATCATACTTAATATTCATCGTACTTAATGTCAAAAAATGAATTAAAATACAAGCGGCGAAAACAGTCACCTGATATGAATTCGCCTCGTTGAACTAGTAATTAGGAATCAAGGCGAATCCGGGTAACATGAGGTGGTCCCAATAGCCCAGGTGACTATTTTCTTCGCTTATAACTTGAATATCCCTTCGTTTTCAAAAACAAATTTTTCAGTAATTATTTTTTTTTGTAGTTTTTATTTTTTTTTTTTTTTTGCTTACAAAAGTAGAAATTTTTCCAAAGCGAATTGAGCCGAGTATATCTTACATGAATATGCATTGGTAGGAATCATTATAAAATTTGTTTAAAAAAGAACAATATGAAAAATAACATTTACATAAGCATTAACACATTTAATTATGATTTTGTTGATTATGAATGAGTTAAAAATAATAATCGAGAGAAAGATGATAAATTGTAGGGGTTTTTTTTCGTAACAGTATATCAAGTGCATGTTAGAAGAAGAATTATCTTGAGTTACTTTTATAATTAAATATTTAATAGTGTGTGTAGGCCTAAGTTTCTGATGTTAAGGATAAAAGAATTTTGACGTTCCTATTTTGCTTCATGTCGATTCCGTCACTGTTTGCGAAAATTGAAAGAGTACCTACCTGTGAATTCATCCTCCCATTCTAAACCCGGATTAAGATTGTATTCATCTTGAAAAATAGAAAAGCATAATCACATTTCGAAATTGATTTTTGTTTTAGTTTTTTTTTTTTTTTTTTTTTGAACTAAGGCAAAATAAGGTAAAATAATTAATTCCCAAAAAGGTTCGTTTAAGATTTAAATAAAAAAAAATTAAAACAAATATTACGAAAAACACTAGCTTTTTTGGGAATTTCGAATATTTGAAACATGCAGTAGTGGTGTACACCTCTTAAATTTTGGAATGACTTGTGGTTAAAAACGTTTCAAGGGTTAAACGCAAACGTGTTTAAACGTAACACATGTAAATAATAATAAAGTTAAAACACACGATAATGAATGATTTTCTCAAACTTAGAAGTTAAAAATTTACTTAAAACTATAAAAAAAATTAATAAAAATACTCAAAGATGATAATAACAATTTCAAAATTAATCACTTGCAGTGAAAATTGTGAAACTGCTTGTTGTATAACTGCTAAAACTTCTGTTTAAAACTAATAACAAAATCATATAAATTATGTTAATCTTTCAATTGAAATAATAAAAAATGGGTGGAGAAAAATAAATCTTTGTTGGTGACTTCTGATTTTCTATACTTTATGCAATTATTTTATATACAAAATAAAAATATATTTATATCAAGAAAATCTTCAAATTGTTAACGCATTTGAGTTAACAATATTAAGAAGAGGTAAAAAAATTAAAACGAAACAAAAAACAATATACACAAATATTTTGCTACGATGTAAGAAAATAACGCTAATAGTAACTAAAGGAGAATTCAAAAAGTAATATGTGGTTTAAATCTAATTAACTACATGCGAGTACACATTGATAAACGAAAAAAAATACTACGCAAATCTACAATCGATTACAATGAACACAATCAAACTTACCATAGTAACCCGTAGCATGAGCTAAAAGTGTCGAACAGAAGAAAATAGATAATGTTCAATTAGTAAAAATAACGTATAAAAATTATTACAAAATATTCTATTCTATGTTTACTTGACATTTTTCTAATTTTATTTTTAAATTGAATATCTGAACAATAAACCAAAAGACCACAAAGGTTAGGAAGATTAATGGGTTTTCATATAACATAAATATCTTATATTATTCTAAAACTATCATGTATAAATATTCAACATAGGTCATGTTTGTCAAATAAGGGAGGTACTGGATGACGCAGTGGAACACACAATGCTCTTTCTCCAATTTAGAGTTGTATTTTAAATAATAATAAAAAAGAAAAATTATAGAATTTTTTTATGATTTGTTTTCTATTTCTATTCTTTTAGATATTAAACTTCTATGTAAAACTTTTTGCTTTAAAATCACTCAACTAAAAACTTGAATTGAATTCCACTTGTATGTGTGTATATAATAGGGGTTTCACTATGAGGTAATGCAAAGCATGCAAACGATGCAAATGAGTGCAAAAATGCACACTTTTGTACAATACAACAATTGAGAAAAAATAGTAGTGCATATTTGCTCAGTTGCAAATAAAATAAAAAAACTTCTGTCATATCGACCGTCATATTTTTTTTTTTTGTAAAAAGGAAAATTTTAATTGAAATTTTTTGTGGTCACTTTGGCGAAAAAATTAAATAAAAATGTAGATGTAAATAAACTAGGGCAATGAGGTGAAGAGCTAATAAATCGGTGAATGTTTAAACGCTGGTTTAGTAGAACTAAACATAAATGGATGCATCATATAAAGGGTGTTTTTTTCTCGACACAAGTTTAAATCATAATAAAACAAGGAAATATATTTTTAATATCAATGAAACGGGCTTGATTGGAAAGATGATTTTATGAAATTAATGTTTAAATATGATTTGTGTCATGTGGCCGCCACGGCTGGCGCGTAGAAGGCGCAATCTGGAGCACCAATTATTTGAAGATATATGGGCCAATGACTCCGCCAGCCCATAAAGCGCACCAAACAGTAATTTTCTGTGGATGTAATGGTTTTTCGACAAAAGCTTGTGGATTCTCCTCACTCCAAATGCGACAATTCTGCTTATATATAGTCAGTCACAAAACTTTTTTAAAATACTATTAATACCATCTTGGGCATATGGTCTAGTTACTCCGCCCATATTTGTGCAACAATACTTTGCAAATTTACTTTGTAAAGTATTTATGAAATAAATAAATAAATTAAAATAAGATTACAAATGATCTATTTGAGCATTGAGTACAATCAAGAATAAAATTCAAACAATATCAAACAATATCAAGTACTAGGTATAACAAAAAATTCTAATTGGAAAAGGGAGAAGTTTCTTACGGAATTTTATTCATGATTGCACTGAAATAATCAGGGCAGGTTTTTTGAAATACAAGAATAGGAGAGAAGGGAAAAGTGTTCATAATTGGGCTGTATGTGTAGTGTAAAAAATAATATAGTGGCAGCACTAGAATAAAGTAAAAAAACCAGCTGTTTTGCAACAGACTATCAATTCTTTATACAAACGAAACGGGAAAAAAGTTTGGAAAGAGAAAATGTTTTAAAAAAAAGGGAATAAATTAATGATCGCCAAATTTTACTGAGGTAAAAATTAATTTTATGCTTGGCGAAGTAGAAAAGTATAAAAGAACAATAGAGTGTAACGTGTCTTTCATGACTTTCAGATTCGTGTGAAAGTGAATCTTTTCCGCATATTTTGGTGTCCTGACATTCACTTTCGAATAATTTTTTCGTTTTACTTTCGACTGCACCAAGCAACGTGAAAGTAAATAGAATCGGCTTTTTTCCACAATAAAATTAATTTATTTTAAACAAAATCGATATCTCATCTACCTAATCCGGAAATTTAAACCAATATATATTTGGTTTTAATACATAGAAAAGGGGATATGAAAAACATTCCCACATTAGCAACCAATTTTGCAAAAAAATTCGGAAGTATGCCGCGCTGGATATAAATGCATTTATTTCATAAATTTTATACATAAAAAACTAAAACTAATACTGCATAGCTTGTGTACCCATTGCGTTCTTGCATAACCGTTTCTAAATTGCCTTTCGAAAATTGCAGACACCAAATCTTCTTTTTTGCGATTCGGAAATTTTCATTCTAATTGAAAAAGTTCGAAAGTCATGACAGACAAATAAGAAAACAGATGGAACAAGAAAAAGTTGATGCAGTTTTTCGGACTCACTCGATCTTCAAAACAAAGAAGGCAAGAACAGTATCGATCTGGCCGAGATGTCTTATCAGCAGCAATTGTAACAAATACGTATAGTTAATAAAATATCTAAAATTTGCCATCCAGAACAAATGTTGGAGTAGTTAGCTCCAGATTACTATAGGCTTTGGTCTTAGAAATGTCGAAAGCATTATGACACTATGATCTTTATGACTACCGTTTGAATCCCCTAATAGTTTTCACATGTGATAAAAGTATAAATAAATAAATAAATATCAAATTCAAACTAAATATAATTTGTATATTGATAGAAAATTATCGCGTTACATACTAAATACTCATAATTCCTTTACTACCTTATTTCCTTACTGCCTTATTCATGAACAATAATCAGGTATTCAGGTATGTGATGAGAATCGATCCATTTAAAAATAAATCGTTTTTTTATATCGACAAAAGTGAAGAATTTTGATTGATTTAATTAATATTCTACTTAGATATCTAATTTGCTTAAAATGGCTTTTGTTGCAACCGTTGCTGTAATTATTTTGGAAAAAAATCACCAAAATGAGGAAAATCTAAAACGTATATGTTTAAGGGACAAATCGGATCCCTCAAATTTACCGAAAGTAGTGTAAGTGTAAGCAAACTTTGTTTCGCAAAATATATATTTTATAAATAAGCTGGTAAAGGAAAGATAATGTCATCCTACTCTACTACTACTCGATGTGGTGGTTTTAATGTTTTCGAAGGACAGCACAAATATTTACATATAGAGTATAAAGTATTTTTTTAACTGAGTTCATGTAAATAAATTTCAATATAAGTACCTAACTAACATATTTACATACATATGTAATTTTTTTTATAAATTCGGTTTTAGGAGAGCCTTTTGGTTTATTGTTCTACTAAATAGAGATTCATTAATAAAAAAAATTGGCAAGCAATTTTTATTTTTATTAAAAACGAAGTGATGTTGTATATTAAAAAATAAAACTAATCGACATCTCTTAAAAAAGGGATTATATTCAAATGTAAAATTAAATTTAACACAAACGTATCAAGGATAATTAGATATGTATTAGTATTTATATTAATTTAAAATCAAAAGTCTTAAATATTACCAGTACCTTTGCGTGGTCTCCACCAATCCTCCATATATCCTGACAGAGGTGAGGAGTGGCAAGAAAGAACTGTATTTGTTATTTTATTTCGCTACGTTTTTCATCTTGTTTAAATTATGTAATAATTCATCTTATATAATATTGTTAGGCGGGAATTTTAAATAGAAATTTTAGCATTTACAACAACAGCTACATACAAACTTACTTTATGATGTTATAAAACAAAAAAGTTATTAAAATGATATAACGAAAATTTAATTATATAGGTTTATGCTTTTCAAAATATACATACATACATACATGTGTAGGGAAAAAAACAAATCATTCATGGGGGACCAAAAAAATAATTTTTAAGATTTTAAAGAAAATAAGAAATCGTGTGAGTCTGCATTTACACATGACTGTTTTCATGAAATTTGTTTCATACAATTTTTGGCAAAACTTTTATGATTTGAGTTTGAATGTATTTCGGGAATTGTTTTTGCATTATTTTATCCTAAAGAGCTTACGGAAACCTTTAAAAAAATGTGCAATAAATTTTGTAAAAAGGCCATAGTTTTTATTTTTTTCGAGCAAAAATTAGAATAACAAAAATTACCTTTTATATATCATATCTTTTTGAATAGAAATAAAAAATTAGTAAAACGTGCAATAAATTCTTATGTTTAAAAATTTGTTCTTAAATTGCTCAGAAAACTTGTTGGAGAAGTGCTCAGTGCGTCACGAGCGTTTTCATTTCTCCAACTGATCAAGTTTAACTTTAACAGTTTTTTTTATATGTACATATACAATTTTCAATCAAAAATTTAGAATTTAAAAATCGAACCGTTGAATTCTTTTTAACCGACTTCAAAGAAAGGAGGACGTTATCAATACGTCTCTATGTTTTTTTGGGGTGTTACTTAATAATTAGGTTCATATTACATCGATTGTAATTTTTTAGTCTGAGAGGGTATAGCTTCCCATTGGTCCCATTGCAAAAAAAAAAAAATTGGGCGGGAGCACGCCCACAATTTTTTTTTTATTATTTGGTTTTATGATATTCTACTTATTTGATTGCTACGAAACCAAGCAAACACCTTTGGTTCTTGTAATTATATAATTTTAAAGTTGAAAAAAGGGGCGGGGATTCGCCCATTAAAATCTATTATTAAATTTCATGTGTCTCTACTAAACCGATTTTTACGAAACTTACCACACACCTTGTGCTCAGAAATAGACATAATCTTCCATTTGAAAAAATGGGCGGAGTCACGCCCATTAAAATTTAATATTTTATTTTAAGTGGTTCTACTGTACCGATTTTTAAAAATCTTAACACACACCCTGAGCTCTGAAGAACACAACAACTTGCATTTAAAAAGTGGGCGGAGGAACGCCCATTAAAATTTAATTTTATGTATATTGCAGTCGGTTTTTTTTTTGGCAGAATTATGTATTTCTTTTTTAAAGAGAAGTATTACTCACGCAATGAATGCTTACTAATATTACTAGAAGTTACCTTCTTTAGGAAATGGATAGTGATAGATAGTTTTTAATAATGCAGTGTTGCGTAGCCTCTGGTGTTAATGAGACGTATTAAATTTTCGACGCTGTGTTTAGTAGCCATTTTTATTGGTATATTCTCCGATGATTCCGCTACACAATACCGACGATGTCGTATGTATGTATGTACATATATTTAAGCATAAACAGTAAAATGATAGTTTTAAGTAAAGAAAGTTATATATATATATATACATATATATGTATAGATGTATGTACATCATTTTTTAACAATTTGTTTTATAACTTTATAAGACTACACTTTTTCAACTTGAAACATAAATATGCGTGAAAACAACAAACATGCAATATGTCATAAATATGAATGTAAATAGTAAAATACTGCTTAAGGCCGTCATACTCTATCATACACAGTCGTTCGATCTGTCAAAAAAAACGATATGATAGTGTGGATTAAAAATTTAATATGTGTGACAGATTTTTTTACAAGTCTGACCGATTTTCAAAAGTTTATGAAAATATTCATAAAATGATAATTTCTATTATATCAGAGATGCATTTTCTGATAAGAAAACAGCAATGTCTGCTTCATTTATTTAAGAGAAGGCGCTTAAAAATTTTCATTGCTTGTGTAATTTATGCACACATATGTATGTATGTATATAACAACATAATTAAATACAAAAATTATTTTAAATGACGGAAAATTGCATTTGTTTACATTAGTAAACCAAATATATGTTTTTGCATCTTTTTTGTGTAATAGTGTGGCACCTATAAGAGATTTTGTTGCGATTTTTATTTGAGTGTGACAGAATTCAGTCGGATTTTCTAGTGAATGAATCGTACGACTGTGTATGATAGTGTATCACGGCCTTTATGAAGATTGCGGTTTTTGCAAATGCCCTTTTCAACAATAAGTACATATATGAATAAATGTATATTGTTAATAGTTTTATACATAAATTCACATTCTTTATCTGATAGATGTATTGTTTTAAGCTTGTCTGCTTGATTATAAGTGGTATCATGGGAGTAGAAAGATCATTCTTAGAGTGCCATGCCCCAAGAAATGCTGTTGAATTCGCCCTATTCCGCCAGAGAATTATTAAAAATTCTTTTGAATACGTAATATTATTATTTATTTATTTTAAAATTCCTCATGAAAATCACCAGTATTCATACCCCAACCCCCTCGCGAAAAACATTTCAATGTACATACAACAATGAGTTGTACACGTTTTTGTTGAATTCCACTTTAATAAAGGAACCTGCTATTTACGGCTGAGACTAACTACCCTACACAATCGTACCGAGTTTTGAAAAAATACAAGCCTGATCTAATGAATTCAGGTTTACTCTGTAATTCGAAACGAAAGGAAATGCTTTCGAATTGTAATGTTAATAACATACAGACCCCAGGGTTGAGTTGTCTCAAAAGTCATACGATTGTGTAGGGCAATGAATACTAAATAGGCTTTAGAAAACATCCTTAACATAATTATTGAGCAAACAATTGTTTTGGGCATAAAAAAATTTAAAATTTTTTTAATTGCTGCCTTAAGCAAGCCCACACGCAATGTGTATTTTTTTTTAATTTCAGCGAGGGCTAACCCAGAAAAATCAAAATAACAATACTATTATTATTATGCAAGTTATACAAAATTGTCTCCGCTAATTTTAACACCATTTATGATACATTTAGATACATATGTATGTGCGCACACGGCTGATATTTGTCATACATGGATATGCACATTTCACTTTTAGCACGAAAACAAAAAGTTTGTTTTACATATGTGCCAATACAGATGGAAGAAAATACACAAAATGTTTCAAAGAGATCATATGTAAAAGTTCGGTATGATGAACATATGTATGTACATAAGTCGTTAAAGGAGTACAGAAACGTATTTTATTTTCTAAAACTCAAAGTAACATATTATATGTTTCATTCATTAATATTCTCCCACAGATATGATGAACATCGCAATATAATTTAATGCAAATAAATCATTGGCCAGACTATATATAACTTCTATTTATGGAAGTTTTCGAAATACTTTTAACATTTCATTCTAGAAAAATTTAAAAACAAAATTGAAGAAATTTATTTATCAAATATACAGATTTCAGCTCTTTAAGAAGACTTCAAAATAACTTTGCAAACTTCAAATGATTTTTTGGCCGACTAACACACAAACTTTTTTTCGTTTTTGTATGAAACATGATTATGCAAGTTAATTTAATATTCCTTTCAGTTTTATGAAAAAGTAAATGGAGTTCAATGAATAGTAAGTAATAAAAAAAAATAGTAGTTCTTAAAAAAAGACATTCCATGTAAAAATATATTATATGTACTTTTAAAAGGGAACTCATTATGAATAAAATTAGTAACGAAAACAAATATTTAAAGCAAAAGTATAAAATACGTACCATCGCGTTCATGACCGCCACTACTATTGGTTTGAGTTTGTTTTGAATATGTAAGAGTTTCTTTTGGTGGAATGTTAGTAGCTTGAACACTATAAACACTCAAGTTTAAGGGTTTTTTGCCAGCACTAAAAATAATTTTTAATAATTTTATATTAAATATTTATAAACGGAAATAATAATGAATGAAAAAACTACCTGGGACCGTTCATATTTGTTTGCAAACTAGCATCCGGTGTTTGAGTATTTGAATTATCCGAATTTAACGAATTAACTGAAGACAAAGATGTTAAAACTTCCGAAACTGGAGCAACACCCAAAGAAGATAACATTTCATCTAAATCTCTGTAAAAAGAAGTAGAAAAGAAGAAAAGTAATATTACTTTTCAGTTAGATTCATATATATGTATATATATATTTTATTTAATTGTTAACATACTTTCTCTGATCTTTGTCGGCTCGTACAGATATTTCTTCCATATCCTTCATTTCCTTTTCGCGACGACGTCTGTCTTTTTCCTCGCGCAAAGCTGCCAAGCGAGCTTTTTTGCGTTCTAATTCTGCTTTACGATCCATTTTGATTGAAAGCGTTTGGCTTTTAGTTTTGTGACAACAGTTGGTAAGGAAGGTAGAATTAGTTTTGTGGATTTTCGTACAAGTTTAGAAGAGAACAATGCAATCTGAAATCATGTATTTTTAATCTAATTAGCAAGTTTGTAGTTTATTAAAGAGAAAGAATAAATAACTTTTATATAGTAGTATAGTAGATACCTATTAATAAAAATATGTTTTATTTGGAATTTATTACTTGAGATATTCGCGAATGGTTACACATAAATTCGTATCCACCACTGTGTATATGTATGTATATTTATTATGGTATCATATAATAATAAATTCACTTTAAGTAATTTTCATTTTCAATTGCATGTACATATATGTAAATATATCGACCTATTGGACATGTATGGATGCATGTATTTACTGAATACCGATATCGGTGCATAGTGTGAACATCCAAAGATTTGTTCTTTAATGTATTTATTTATTTATTTAACCCATATTGTAATACATAAGCCGAGAAGGCCAAAAGCGAAAAAATCTGCCCGACAAGAAAATTATGCATCCATGATTCAATAATATTCACCTGTATTGCGTATGTCGAGTCGAATTTTCGTCTACGACAGTTTTGTCCTAGATTAAAAAAACCTTGTAGACATTTCCTTTAATCTAGAAAAGTAAATTATCGTAGACGAATTATTTTACAATGACTTCAACAGTAAGGGAAAATATTATGTATTTTCGTCTAGCAAAGTATTTGGGGTATAACCATAATTTATAGTAACTGAATTGATTTATAAAGTGCGTTTGATGAGAGTGGCATGATCTAGATTCACGCATGGTTTTAATGCATTTTTTCAATTTATGGATATTTAATTTTTTTTTTATTATTATTAATTTCATTATAACATACTACATGCGTTTAAAGCAAGTTTCACCATTTGGCATTTGGAAGTTTATGTTTTATACTAGACATTTTATTTATTTTGTATACACTGCAAATGTGAACAAAAACCAAATATTAATCACAAAAAGTTAATAAAAAAACTAACAATTCAAAGGCGTAACTCAATGAAATGCGTCAATTACGGCTTTTATGATGATGTCACCAATATTAAATCTAAATATTGCCAACAATTGCTATTCTTGTTAATAAGGACTTTGCTTAACCTTAATATTTTTACATTAAATTTCAGTCAACATTGATTTCCTCTTGGCAAAAAAAAAGACATTTTATTTGCTAGGAAAAAATAAGACAAAAATCAATAACCAGCATACAGGCAGAACGTCATTCCCGTCATTTTCGTTGTCTACATACCAAAATATAAAGGCTGTTTTTTTTTGTTTGCTGACTGCACCTTTCGGTAATGTATACAATTTTTTACACAATTTTATAATTTTTTTTCAACAGAGTTTTTGTCACAATGTCTACATTTTTATTCTTGGTTATGGCATGTACCTTCTTTTAACTTTTTATTATAAAATAATAAATTTTTTGGGGATTTTAAGTACTTAAATTAACATATTTTTTTAGAGCACAAACTACAAATCTTTTCTTATGCGAGTTTTACAATTATTCATTAAAATAGTTGTCTCTTAATATTAAGTTATATAGCTGTCCTGCTCTCTAAGAAACCTGCATTATCTACCATCTCTGTCATTTGAGAAACGGTTCTATCAACACGAAAAATACTAGAAACACAGATGGCGCTGTAAAGCATTTTCAAATAATTTGGGAGACATTACATATGCAGATACAATTCTCTAAAATAATCGAAAAGCGAGGTTAGTAGAGGTTATATAAAAGCACAAAAGAGTACATACTAAAATAAATAAAACATGATATTTTAGTCTTAGGCTTCAAAAATAAAAATGAATAATTTAATTTAAAATTGTGTACTATTTCCACCCTGCGGCTGATTTCGTTTCTATATATACCGCTTTTAAATATGGCAGCTCTATTATGTATATAACTGCATAAGGAGGCGGAAATTTTCTTTGTGGTTCTATTGTGAGAATATTTCAAAAATCAATTTGTATTATTTTGAGCCTTATTTTAGTTTTAACCGTAAGCGACAAAAATTAATGTTTTCTGAAGAAACATTCAAATATGTTTTACACACGTATTTTGTCGCTTACGACAACATTTTACAGCCTGTATGTTAAAAGTTATCAAAAAATTTGCAATTTTCACAATTATAAACTATGGGTAGGCCCATAAAAGCTTTAATTTCAATAAAAAAGTTATCTTTTTACTACATCTCTGCCACAATTAAATCGCAAATATGGCACGATTTGATGACAGGTCGATTCATATTATCGCTTTAATAGATATTGAGTTACATATTTATCTATGTTGGCAAGGTGATTTCTAACAGTTTATTAAATGTCAACGGTTTGTCATGAACACCAAGGAATAATAAAATTATTAACTGATAAAAGCAGCATTTAATGTAAAATATAATTAAATATATGTACATAAATATAATTTTTTAAACAAAAATGGCAGATACAGCAAATCCTGAGGAAGAGGCATCAGAAACTCTAGAAGTTGAAAGAGCTAGGCATGTGATTTTTTTTTACCAAGTAAACTGTTTAATTTAATCTTTTTGATTTAGTTTCAAACAATTATATCAAAAAGTAATACAGTGGGCACCTCCCGATAATGAATATGAAGTGACTGAAGATTCTTTTGATACCGCACTGGCCTGGGAGGCCCTTTTAACTTTGCCTAGTTGCCAAGAAATGATGATTAAAGAAGAAAATCAACAACTTTTAAACATAGTTGTGGGCGTTAATGTAACTCAAGAGTTTCCTTGGAAACAGATAACTTATAAAAATTTACGTGACTTATTCGATTATCTATCAAATGGCCAACTGTTACACAATGCCTTTCAGGGTTATGATCTTGAGAGCCATGTTTTGGTTGGCTATGTACCTTTAATTACTCAAGATATGGATGAGCCTCCAGCTGGAGATCCTTTTGTTTTGTATATTAATCCAGCCGATGCAAAACTGGCTTTGGAAATTATACGCAATCTGGAAACTTTTGAACGTTTAATGGTGAACAAACGTTTGCTAAAACAACCACGAAAATGGGTTTCACTTGGCAGCGAAGAAGAAGTTAATTTGACCATCGCTCATCGCTATCATGAAAATGTCGATGTTGAGATACAAAGTGTTTATCCCCTGACAATACCGTCTAACAAAGAATTCAGCTTTCGTTTAAGTAATGATGTAAGGGATGGTTATGTTGAGTTGGTACCTTCAGAAAGTGCCCACTTTGAAAATGTTTCCCGGCGGCGTATTACTGTAGGCATACAATCATCATTTCCTCGTATTGATATAGAACAACAGACTGATCCCACGTTTCCTACAAATGCTTGGGCTCAATATTTGTATGAAATAGATGAAGACGGTGGGGAAAATTTAATCTAAGTTATATATGACAAAATTTCTAGTTTTGATTTTGTATCAAATTTAGATGATTGTCTTGATGAGGAATCTGAAGAGGAAGAAACTAAAGATAAGGTTGTAAGTAAGCCTGCTACTCCTGACCCTCCTGTGAAACCAAAGTCGGCACCTGAGGTCTCGCACAATATTAAGTTGTTACTAAAAACCCTTGACTTTAATCAAATTGATATGTACCGGTGAGTCTTTTATGAACATTGAAATGTTCTACCTTACAAAAAAAAAACAAAAAATTCTCCCAAGAATTTCAATATGAATTGCAAAATATTTTCATAAGCATAAGAACATTATGAATTTTTTAAATTGAACTGCACTGTGTACTTTTTTTTAATATTTAAAGCTTACAAATTAAACAGTTTTAACCATTCTGGTTTTCTAAGGACGAGAACACTTAAAATCAAATCAATCAATAAAGATTATTTTCCTGATTTAAACTGAAAGAATCACACTAATAGAGAAGTGTTACGTACAAAATTAATACACCAAGATACTCCATTTTACATGGACTACCTATAGATGCATTGATTTTTATTTGTTTGATTTTTATTAAAAAACTCAACTTTACCGATTATTTCTTGATTCTTATTTATTCATCAGAAAATAACAGTTATTTTGTAAGTTATATTTATTCCTCATGAAATAACAGTTACTTTTTGATTTTGATTTTTTTGCTCAAAAAATTTAATTTTTAAACTGAATAAAATATATATAAAAAAGTTAATTTAATTTAACAGGTAATGGTAGGTACAGACTTAGCAATGTGTTTATGCAATCAAGCAGGTTGCATTGTCGGTCGCATAGTATGTAATCTTGTTTATGGTTGCGTTCGAAGTTGCATTCGAAGTTGCATTCGAAGTTTCGAAAAACTCACAATGCTTTGATGTTTATAGGTTGCATTGTAGGTTGCACTATAAGAGTTTTTTTTTAACAGACTCTGGCGATAAATTCAAGTTTAAATCGGTTAATATTACCCCTTATTGTGAATGGAGTTGTCGATGTCACATCAAGACGACAGTAAATATTAATCGCTTGACTTTTCTTTATCGGTAATTGTTGTCGACAATGAGTAGACAAGTAACAATTTTTACTGTCATCTTGATGTGACGTAGACGACGCCATTAATACCCCTTAATTTTAACACAAAAAATACGCTTTTTACAGATTAAGAATTAAGCAAACAAATAAAAATCAAAAAGTAACTGTTATTTCGTGAGGAATAAATAAAACTTTCCAAATAACTGTTAATTTATGAGGAATAAATAAAACTCGCGAAATAACTTTTATTTTGTGAGGAATAATTAAAAATCAAGAAATAATGATTAAAAAGTAATTTTTAAAATAAAACTTTTAACCGTTACGGTTCCTGCTTAAAATAGATTAGTTGGGAAAATGCCTGAATATAAAATAAAAAGGAGGTATAAGTTTTCCCTTTTTATGAATCAGAGTTGGAAACCATGCAGCCATACAAGTTTTCTTTAAAATATTATGAAAAGCATTTAAACCCTCCAACTCCTCTCTGTATGGGAAGAGTGCCCTTAAACTGGAATATAGCAAGCTAAATATTTTAAAAATTATTTACCTTAAAATTTTATTATAAGTCCCTCTTGCTGATTCTGAACTCTCATTTCAAACCATGGAAACCGTTATTTTAAAGGTATAGGATACGCTCAGATTTTTTGTAAAATCTTACAAGAAGCATTTTGTGGAATATTTCAACCGTCTAACTATTCCTGATATGAGTCCTTTTTGTAAAATAAGCAACAAGTACTCAAATTCCTTTATGGGTTGATTTCGTACTTTTTATACAAATTTAATTACAAGTATAGGATGTATTATACAAAATCCTATGGGAAACTCTTTGGTGGAACATGTGAACTCATTTACGTGAGAGTCTTTTCTGTCTCTTTAGTAAATAGGGTTAAAATAAGTATATTCTGAAACGCTGATATAACGGATTTAAATGTTCTATTCGTCACACTACCAGTTATTAACTTGACTGCACCCTGTCAAAAATACTTGTGTGGCAACACTTTATTCTTGCGAAAGCAATGAATAGTTGTTTTTTTCTATTCTATTTTCATTACATAATTCTTACAAATACAGTACGAGCTGAAAAAAGTCAGCCAATGTAGAAATGGTAAAGTAAGAAAATAAAAAACATATTAATTAATGAGTTCTTGTTTCAACCTTGATATTAGTTGAACTTCTCATTTATTTAAATGAAAGTTTAACATAATATCTCTAGCTGTTCTTAGAAATTTTTGGGTAAAGGTGCCCTGATGATTTGCATTAGCAACAGTGGAATGCTCATAGGATCCTCCAACTAATTTCTCAGTAATCAGTTTAAATTTATTTTTAATAAAAATATATTTTGCTGAATAAGTTAAATATTAATTTTGCCGTTAAAAATTTTTAAACTTGTGTAATTGTAATAATTCCCTAAAAACACCACATATTTTTTTAGTTAGATGAAATTTTCCAATAAGAAAGCGGGAAGTGCATCACCCATACGAAAATAATAACGTCCTTCTAGAGCTGGGGAAAACAATACTCGTATATCATTCAATGTTTTCTATAGCAAAATGTTATTACTAATTATTATTACACTTGCAGTAACGACTATCCTTACATTGCGGATAGATGTGTCCAGCATTACACATCACCATACTTGGCCGAGACTTTATGTTTTGCTAACATTGCTAAAAGTCAGCACAGATACGTGTGTGGCTATGACTGGTATCCCAAATTAGCAGGACTTATTGTTGCCTCATATACTTTTAGTACAGCGGCCACCATAGAAACAGGTACGTATTCCCTTTGCGAAAAGTTTTATCAAATTAAGTTTAAGCTATAGCATTTGTTTCAGAGCAGTCAGCTCTAAATGTGACATCATACAGAGAAATGTATTAGAACACAAGCCAATATTAATGTGGAGTTTTAGCGATAATCTTAATTATAAACTAGAATTGGAATCCCCCTTGGAAGTGATGATCTTATCGTTTTGTCCTTATGAAGCCAATATACTTTTGGGTGGTGCCTCTAATGGCCAAATTATTTTGTGGGACTTGCAAGATCGTGCCGACAATCTAGATGTCGAAGAAATGTTGTCTCCCGCGCAAATAAGTTATCGTATGCTAATGACTGATTATCTGAAGTGGGCCATACTAATTAACGAAGATATAATAGTATCCCCGGCTACTGTAACGGATTTAGAGCATTCCCAAAAGGGCACCATAACATCCATACAGTGGCTCGGCAGTAATCGTTTTATCAATGCGTCTGGTAAATTAAATGTTGTTCCCCGTAACTCGATAAAGTATCGGTATTTTATGACCAGTTCTTTAGATGGCACAATTGCATTTTGGAATTTAGATGCCCACACAAGCAAGAAAGTTAGTAGTTACATGCGTCGCGACCTGCCAACAGCTCTTACACAGAGTGAGTCAGCGTATAAGGGAAAAATATTAATGCCTGTCTTTAGAGTAACTTTTAATGAACCACTCACTGCCTTTATAACCGATAGCCCAGTATTTAGGTGCCATGTCAAAGAGAAAGATGCCAAAGCTGGGAAAAACCTCTATAACTATGCTATTGAGTCCGAAGAGATTAATTTGTCGGAAGTAAGGCAATCGTGTATAACATCTTCATACTATGGGCACGTAGAACGTTTAACATGGTCAGGTCTATACGCCGATACTGCTGGTAATGAAATTGTTAATACTTCTGTGAATTTTGCGCGAATTCATGATGGACCTGTTGTCTCAATGAAAAGAAATCCATTTTTTCCTTGGCTTTTTGTTTCGATTGGTCGCACTATATTTGCAGTTTGGAAGGAGGACTATAATTATTCGCCCATATTTTGGCGGAAACGTAAAAGTGATTTAACAGCGGTGGCTTGGAGCGAGTCTCGACCATCAGTGTTGTTTCTCACACGTATAGATGGCAGTGTTGAAGCTTGGGATATATTGTGTAAGCAAAAAAAAAACTCTTGCTATGCTTATAAGTTCATTTTAACTTGTATCTTTCTTGCTCTTAGCCCGGGACGATGATGCCGTTTTGAATGACACGTTAGGTGGTGGGATTGTAACTGCCATTTGCGAAAATAAAATTCCACTACCGGAGAAGTTATTAGGAATCGGTGATTACAATAGTAGCCTGCGTATGTTGAAATTACCCACGAGTCTTTATATGGCTATAAGTCGAGAAGAGGAGGTAAAAAAACTGTTCAAGCTTATTATGCATTAATTAAATATTATTTATATTAATTCGAAGGACACGGAAGCATATATTCTAAAGGAAGAAGCCCGCAAGAAACATATACAAGCTTGGGAACACCAGTACAATGAAAGGAATAAAGAGTTCATCGAATCTAAATTACAAGCTGAACGTGATGCCCATGCAGAAATGGAGCGAATTGAAAAGGAAGCCATGCTAAAAGCCAATCGAAAAGCTAAAGAAGAAGAAGATGCCAGAAAGTACTTAAATATAAATTGCATACCCTTATTCCAGTTGCCAACATCGACGTCACGTCAATATAATACCGAAAAATTGGTGCTTGTGCAATCGATCTCAAGAACTATTTTGTGCTATTGACAGTATATTTCTGTTCCCCAAGGTCAAGGAAATAGCATGTCAATAGCAATCAGATGTTTTTTACGGCGTGCAGACAAGCTCCATGTTTTTGGTATTGTATTGACGTGACGACGATGTTGGCAACTGGAATAAGGGTGGTTATGTATCGTTTTATTAATTGAATATCTTACATTAATGTTAGAGCTGCTGAGCCGGTTACACAGATGAATTATACGGAACGCATGAAAAAACAATGGTACGAGCTGAACCTGAATCGGCTTTTGGGCATTTTAATGTCACGCAAACGTGTGAACGAAAAACAATTGCAAGAACAAACAGTTTTGGAAAAAGAACGCTTGGCATATGAAGCGGCTAAAAAAGAATCTCTTGCCCATGTCCTTAAGGTAGTGGCCGCTGAAGTTGCATCCGTACGTTTGCGTATTTTGCCACAAGAAATACCAGATTTGCAACGCAACGATATGATACAATCGACGGTGGAGAGTATTATGAAAACGGTGGAACCCTATAATTCTATTGAAGATGAAGCTAATGCTGCTATTAAGGATTTTGATGCCTTTGATAGCATAGACTATTCGGAATTCTTGCATCGTGGCCAACAGAGACGCAAACATCTCAATAAATCATTGGGTGGAAATACAGAACGTTGGTTGTGGTATGAAAATATGCTGAAAGATAATTTAATCAACGATTGTGACTGGGGTTTGGAAACTTTTGCGGAGCTTTTGCAGAATACAGACGTGGGATCTCTGCCAGCATCAGAGCTGAGTTTACTAAAAATTAGGGAAGATGAGGAGGCCGTTCAAGCAGATGGAGAAGGAGATTAAACAATTGTATGCAATGTTATAACTGTAATTTCGTAAGATTTACTCGCATAGTACGTACATACATAAATTCCAATGAATTACAGTGGATCGAAGAAAATGTTGCGGCAGTCACCCCTAAGATAGACATACAGGGCAATTATGGATAAAATTCCGCGTGAGATTTCTCACTTTTGAAATTGTTGCCCGGGAGAAATCTCACGCGGAATTGTACTCATAATTGGCCTGATAGAAAGATATTTTAAAAACTATTCTAAAACTGGAAAAAATGTGTCTACTGTCTTATCTAGTTTTTTATATGGGTATCGTGTAAGTCGTTGTTGTAAGTTATTATTATTTTCTAAAACTAATTATCTAGTTGTTAAATTCAGTAAAATTTCCTTTTTTTCGATAAATCTAACAGATATATGCAGATGACTACACCAAAACATAAACAAAAAAATAAATTACAAAAAAAATAATTTTATCTAACCAACTTCAACAATGCCCCGTGTTGAACTTTTTCACAATTTTTGGAAGTGTACACAGCTTTCATTTTATTTAGCTGTCTTTCAGAAATAATTCCCCTCCACAAACCCTCATACTTTTGTGCATACCTTCGCTTTTATTTTCTTCTCTTTTATTTCTGTTTTTTTTAGCAATTTTTAGCTTAATATAAAATGAGTCGTTTTAATGATAAAAGGAATTAACGCTAAGAAAAATCAATGCTTGCTTTGTTCTACCTGACACACATTTTTCCAACATCCTACTATTATAATTTCATTAAATACCCCTTAGCGCAACTTTTCTAAAAAAAAAATTTCATAGATCTCTCCAGTTTCAAGAATTTAGAATCCTAATCGACTTAGCAACTACTGTTAAGTAACTAACAGTGTTCTGTTATGTGCAAAATGTGCTTTGTTACGGCTCAGTTAGCCGACTGTAATGTAATGTAACTGCAACAGCAGGAAACAGCTGATTGATATTGTTATGTGAAAAGTAATGAAAATGGTTATAGAAATCTAATGTAACGTAACCTACTTTTCACATAAAAATATCGATCAGTTGTTTGCTAAGTTGCAGTTACTTTTCATTACAGTCGGCTAACTGAGCCTTTAGGTCGAGTTTACATTTGGCATTTCATGTGTTGTCACTTTGTGGTGTCATTTTCATATGAATCCCATCAAATTTTTCGATTACACACAATTTTGTTGTGTGATTGTGACAGGAAAGGGTTCCAACCCTAAAAAATGGCAATACGGTATCATTGTCTACATCAAGAACTAATTTTGACATAATGACATTTAGTGTTGTTTGCTTTAACATTGTGAGACTTTGTTTCTCGCATTGTTTGTTAATTAATATTTATAAAAATGGATAATAGCAAAATTATTCAATTGGCTAGTGCCACCGTGTGCTTATCAATAATAAGAAAAAAATTAAGAAAATCTAAAAAACAGCAAAAAAAAAGTGGTGGAAAAGACCAGGGCTTAATATGCGCACTACCAAAGGATTTTATTGTACTCTGCATTCCAGTTTACGGAAGCAGGATTCAAGTTGGTTTAAAAAATTCGTGCGCATAAGGAAGTCATTTCGACTTTCTACATAGGTCATTCCACACAGCCTCACAAACTTCTACAAGCTGAATTAACTGTGTCGTCATGTCATGAGTCCATGACGCTTGAATTTTCCTTACACTCTGACGCTGACATTTTCTTTTTGTGTTAGCAATGCTGTCAACTTATTCTCAAAACTGTTCACATCAGATGCGTAAACAGTTTGTGTGATAATGCCACACAACGCAAACTATCGGAAATGACAAACTTTGCCACTAGTTCCCACTGCTATTTCTGACATATTTGTCACAAAATGCCACAGTGTGTATGTACTCGTCCTTAGAAGTTCTGTACCTGGATTCTGTAACTTTTTGCGAACCGAAAATCGTAATATTTATCGACATATTTAATCTTTTGCGGTAACGATAATGTGATTCCGTAATATCTTTTTTACGATAGTCTCCAGCTTTATCTTAATAGAAAATGTGAAAATAAGCGAAAAGCACAAAGAATAATAAAGAAAAACTCAATCAATTTAAGCGTGTGATTTTATTATCTTTTCGTCCAACCGACAGCGAATATCGTTAAAATATGTTATTGAATAGCAAAGTCGATAAATTTTCATTATATTTAATATAGCGACACGATTATCGTAATAAAAGTTACTGAATCCAGGTGCTGGTTTTTTCTCTGCTCCACACACATAAATAACATTGAGATAAATCGGTAAGTTTTCGTTAAATTCGAAAAATTGTTCATAACTTCTCGTACCTTTGTTTGTGTTAGGTTTATAATTTAATTTATGAATTTAACTAGTCAAATATTTACCGATGTTAGGCTCAGCTCCCATATTAAAAATAATTGTTTATGTACATGAAAAATTAACGTTTTAATAAATGAAACACGTTTTTACAATGGATTTTTGTTAATTTTGTATACGTTTTTATTTATTTTATTTGTGGGTTTGAAACTCACTGCATTTGTTATAACTTCGTGCCTTTTTTTGCTCGTAAATGAACAACTGAGCAAATCAAAAATTATGAGCGGCTGATTAAAACAGGTATTGCGGAATAATCATTATATGCCAAACTGTGATGAATGTGATGCAAAATAGTTACATATAAATAAATAGAGATTCTACCGGGAAGATAGCTGCAGCAAATATTCACATCATTTGCAGTGTAATATAATTTTTATTTGAACTCCAACTCTGCAGTTATCTATTAAATGTGTAGTACCTTTCAATTGTAAGTGCCTTTCTTTCCCCTTTTCTATTTACTTAAAACATATTTAACTTCGCAAAAAATTTAGCACAACTTCAAAATTTTTTAATTATGTATCTTAAAAATATTATTAATTCTCTATACTAGATTTAAATTTTTAATGTAAATTGATTTTAAGATATCTTCTAATTCAAGAAATTTATTATTCGACATATTGTCATAATTATATTGTAAGTGAAATTTATTTGCTGGTGGTTAAGCGATGTCTATATGCATTTCATTGTCTAAAACGTTTACATAACACAAAATTAGTTGATAAGCTTGTTGGTCTTATTAAATAATTTAAAATATTAAGAAGGTGTTGCTGGCGTGAAATGAAAACTAGTTTGCACTGTAAAATACAAATATTTGCTGCTATTTTTTCTCTGCCAACTTGGGAATAACTTGTTTTCCATTTGCTGGAGTTAGCAGCACATATCTTTTGATCAAAAAAAAAAAAATGTGGTTAATCATTCCAGGAAATATTAAATTTAATAAAAAGAATGCAATTAGAATGCAAGTTTCTAAGTAATTTATGATAGCAATAAGAAAAAATAGCATAACATTTTTTAACAAACATGCACTCGGTTTATTTTCCACAAGCGTTCATTTTTCAACGTTTTTATTCGATATTTAGAAAATTGCATGCGTACGCACTCCTATGAGAAGCAAATGAATTTCAATAATTTTTAACAGTCCGACAAGACATCGACAACACCTATTTCTTTGAATTGTAAGCACCTCGACAGCAGAGTTGTATAACCTTGAAATAAAGAAAACCGGCATGCTTTAAAACTGTTTGATAAGCGACTGTATTTTAACACAAGTGAATGTTCGAAAACAAAAATTATGTACAAAAAAACTTGAAAAAAAAGAAACAACACTTTTACTCTCGTTCGGCAAAACCTATTTACAATAGATATTAAACGAATTGATGAATGACCCTACATATTAGGATAAACAAATACTATGTATTTGTTTGCCTTAGAGAGGGTATAGACCTTTTTGTACTCCATGCAATATAAATATAAATAAGGTGAAGTTTTAAAATATGTATTTTGCTATTCATTTTTTCTTACGAAAATTCTCTTTCTTAAATTTGCGAAAAAGTCAACGGGATTCAAGTGTATTCTGATCTGAAAGTGTTGCACCACTGCTGCTTGTTTCGTATGATTTTGACACAAGATTGCCATTGCGAGAAATTTTCCTTTTTAAAGCCTATTCATTGGACTGGAAAAATTTATTCCTTCAATGATCTGTTTCATTAGACAAAATGGTTAATAATAAAAAAACATCCACTACTTTACTCCAAATCGCATTATTGTTTTATTCAGTTACTGTGTTAGCTTCCAATCTTGTGGTATTCGCTAACACACTGTGCTTTGAGCGGGAAAATCCATCTTAAAATTTGTCAATGATTGACATCAAATTTACAACTTATTTTTCTTAATTTTTTTTTAACTTCCCTCTGATTCCTACTGATTTCACCACAATCTTATAAAATCGGGTTTTGATCAGTTCTTGACGTTTTTAACTCATGGCAAATCTATACTGACTATTCTTACGGGAATGTACGTATGTATGTATGTGTGTAAACCTCTCATAACTTAAGAATGGTTTAACCGGTCAGGTTGAGAACGAATTGATGTTATAACAATAAAGTCAACAACAAAATATATACGAAACGGTGGTTAATAAAATAAAAACAATGCATTGTTTAAATGAGAATATTTTATTCTAAAAATCCAAAGCAGGAAGAATCAGCTATTTTTATAAAATAAACGTGCTCAGCTCACTTTAACAATAGATGATTTCAATTTGGGCATTTTTCGACATCATTTTTCCCTCTCTGTGTATGTAAACAAATAATGAGAATATTGTTTTCTCAAAACCAGTATAAGTTTTATCAGAACGACGAAGAATCAAGTGTTCTTAAAATCTTGACAGCATTCCAATGTAAAATTGCAAATAACAATGCTCAGCTCACTTTAACAACGGATGGTTTAAATTTTTTTTCGACCGGGCTTTTCCCTCTGTGTATGCAAATAAACAACAAACATGGTTCTTATTACATTAAGAATTTCTTTTACGTATTTTGCCTATTAATTTGTATTTGTATTTATTTAACAAGCCTAGCACAACAAGATTGACATCTTATAAATTAAAGTGCTAGTGAGAAAGTGCATAATTAAGAGTTCAAATTTCGAGTACAAACATAAAAATCAATAGTTAAATCAAATAAGCAAATGTTCTATTGACACAAAATAATAAAAATTATAAAATTACAAAAAAGAGATGAAAGTAGACTAAGGAAAAAAGGAGATGAAAGTAGAAAAGCAGGGTATTACATAAGAAATTAGTTATACAGTTAACAAATAAACTTGAGGAGAAAGTTACATAATTTAAAGTGAACATTACACTAAAAAAATTCAAGCACTAAAATGGCAATTTGGGGGCAAATAAAAATTTCAGTCAAAAAAATGTGTCGCTTAATATCGATATGTTAATTGTTTAAATGAATGAAAAAATAACAAACGAACGAATTAGTTCATTTATATGAATTTGAAACGAAATTTATGTACATAATGAAACCATTCGCGAGTATTACATATTGTAGGGTACCTGAAACAAGTTTGTAAGAAGAAACTTGCTTGTCAAAAGTGTCATCCTGCAACAAAAGCTACGAATACTAAATATTCAGCAGATGCTAATTTATTAAACAGAAATTAAACGATAAAAATAGAATAGAGGCACAATATTATTTTAGGAATAAAATTAATGTGTATCATTAAAAAATATGTATAACGTTTAAATAAAAAAGTATTGCCACATAATTATATTGCTGTAAAACTGTATTGTTCTACATTTTTTTTTTGACGATTTGTTAAAAATAAAGAAATTTATAAACATTTTCGATCCCATTTTAAAATTTTGTGGAGGCATATAATATTTGCTTTTTGAACATACAAATAAATGCACCTAACAAACAAATGATGTGAAATAGGAAGTCTTTTGATAATCGATTTTAAGGTGCCCATAGACTGTGCAATATTATTGAGTAGTTTATTGGTATTATTATTGCCATTTTGCGCCACACTATTCAATAACTTGCAAACATTAGAATAAAATATATGGTGTAATTTTCCTACAATATATCTAAAAGTAAGCCAAATACTATAATAAAATACACACACAAAATACTATAATAAAATACACACACATGTGCGTTTAATAAATCTTAAAATTGATTTTTCGTAATACATATTAGATATATACAAATATGTATATATACGGCCTAATTCATAAAAAATATTTTAGGTTTATTACAAGTTTAATAAACCTGAAATATTTTTTATGAATAAGGCAGATAATATATAACCCTAAGCAAATTAAAATTTTGAATGAGGTTATTTTACGGGAAGAAAATATTGTGCAATGTTGGCAACAAATTTCACAATATATTGCACTTATTTTGGTTGTACAGTAAAAATCAAATACTAATCACAATAACAATAAAAAAAAATTAAATATACTTAATAGTAACAAACCAAAAATGTTTGTCTTAAGTAGAACAAAAAATAAGCAAATTAACTAACATGTGCATAATTAGTAAAGAACAAGCGACAATGGCAAGACTGTAAGTTTAGAGATGGTAAAATTGAGCTTTCATTACAAACAAAAAAAAAAGCTTTCAGCAAATTGCAATACGGTGAATCAAAACAATTCACATGTTCCATTTGCACTGAAAAGCTGATGATGAAGGTGCAGCTACCTTCGAAAACAGCTAGTTGTTCCGTTCTGCTAGTGTTTGTCAGAGTATTTACAATTAACTTTGGTGTTATTTGTTCATTAATAACTTTCAAATGTAATTTGGCTTAGAGAGCGATACGAGCTTTAATATACTCATATTCAAATCATAAATATAAAATCAAAATTTTTTTGATTTTTGCTGATATTATTGTACAATACGATAAATTGCACAATTATATTGCAAGTGTTTGGCCCGATTTAAACATTATTCTCAGCGCTTTCGTAACCTTAAACATAGATTTCATTGTAAGCAATTTACTTAAAATTGTTGTTCGTAATTGGATGTGAAGTCTATTTAGCTAAAACATAAATTTTAAAGCTAAAAAGAAACCAGGCAGACAGCCCTGGTACAGAACGCAAGTCCGATTGAAAGTGGTTTCAATTGCGGAAATCAAGTCTTTAGAAAACGAAAAACGAAAAATTTATTTGAAAAGAAGAGCACTTCAAATTGTCAAAGTGGTTTTGATATTTTTAATGATTTATTAAAAAAAAAAATAATAAAAAATAATTCAAAATGAAAGATTAAATGGTATGATTGATTATTACACACATTTTTCAATACATTTTAATTTCTAAACTTGTTGAGGCAAACAAAATAAGTTGATGTATTTTTTAATCGAAGTATTATTGTGCTTTTTTCACCAATCATTTGTTTTTTGTTTCGTTATGCACAACACTGCCATTTTTTATTTGAAAGGCAGAGATTTTATAATTTCTGGGACTGAACAAAATCGATCGGAATCTGAAGAACTTAAAACGGTCGGAATTGTAAATAAGAAATCAAAGTAATCCTATCGGAATCTGTGACATGTTTGAGAGGCTAAGTTTATGCTTAATTTCTAATACTATACTAGTAGCACATATCTAGATAATCATTTAAATGGTGTTTATTTTACTCCAACATGAGAACTTCCACTTTATAAAAATGTGATAAAATCATCATGTTGGGAACGGTTTGATATTGTGTTTATTGGGTTGTAGTTGTTTGTTGTTGTATGTATTTCGGTTGCCAAACTAGATCAGAGTTGTAAGCCTTGAAATTATTAACTGCATAAGTTCGCGTATCGGCCAATTTTGTAAAAGTTATGATATTTATGTATTTAGGTTTGCTGCTATTCATACTAACCACAAATTGGCATTGTTACAGTTGGTGTTCGTGAAATTAAGAGATGTACACATGCTACTATCCATGTACATATGTATGTATGTATATTTAAGTATACTTAGTTAATACCAATTTGATATTGACCAGCAGAGATGAAAAGATGTTTCTCTTTCAAAGTCAATCTTCAGTAGAAAATATTAGTACGAATGTTTATATGAAAATATAAATTCAGATGTTTTTACATACATACATATATACATACATACATATATAATTGACTTTAATATAGAAAGGCTCTAACTCATTGTTTTTTTAAATCGAGATTTTTGCATTTTTCTATACATTAGATGCTCTTCTATCGCAATATACAAAAACTCCATTTAAAAAAAATAATGAGTTAGGGCCTTTCTATATTAAGGTAACGATATATGCAAAGAAAACTTAAAAAAATTATAAATTTTTATCCTTAAATAAAAAAATCGCTAACAATTTATATGATTTCAATTAAAGTGTTCAATTGAATGCTTCGGGAAAATGTAAACACACTGTTGTTCCAGAAAGTGAAAGACTTACACTTTTCCTTGATGGAATAGAAATACCCTTCATAGATAATCTTAAATATCTTGGAATTACTTTTAATAATATTTTCAAATTTAATGGACATGCAAGAATAGTTTTAAAGAAAGCATTCAAGATATTGGGTGCTTTTTCAAGAATTTTTTATAATAAAAGCCTTTCGAAGAGAACTAAGCTACTTTTATACAAGACAAGTATCAGACCAATTTTCATATACGGGTTTGCAATATGGTTTAGTGTCTCACCTATTGTTATTAAAGAAATGGAAATATTTGAACGTAAAGTTTTAAGGTGTTGTATTCAGAAAAATTTCGAATCATTAAATAGGCGCTTTTCAAACCCGTTTATTTACTGCAATTCGAAAATAACTCCAATCGGTCTATATTTATCTGATATTATTAAGAAATTCATAAATAGACTAGAAATGCATGATAATTATCTTATGAGTTAAATTTATAATGAACAGAAAGTTTTCACTTGGAGTAACACCAATTATCTCTCAGCTATTGGTTTTTGTAATGAAGATCCTATTGATTTTGATATAAATTCTAACATAAGACATCGCTTTTTTACGAAAAGTATACCTGGTACTCATAGACGCTAGTATCTTTTTTGAGAATTTTATTTAATTTTTTTTTTACTTTCCTTTTAATTTTTATTTTAAGTTTTGTTTTTTAAACCTAAGTATATTCTAAGAGTTCTCCTCTTATGTTGTGTTAGCCTCGGGAGCAATGGCATATCGTCCTATATCTAATTTTATTAACATTTTATTATACTTATCTCATTTTTAAAGCTTGGTGCTGTTAAAATTGTATAGTTTTTAAGATAATACTTTATAGTCTTAAGTTTTCTTTGTATCATTAACTTTAAAAACTTTCATTGTTAAAAAAAAGGCTCAATAAATTTTTACTTTACTTTACTTTGAATTAATCAAACAATAAATTCAAATTAAAAAGCCCAATAATTGAAATGTTGACCAGAATGAACTAAAAATTGTATTGAACAAATTAAGCAGTTTAATTGGTTTATCTTCTATATACCCTGCATTTCCATAGTGCTAATGCCAAATTATAGCTATAAAATTGTTGTTTCTATTTTTGACACATTGTGCCAACAAAGAATCCATGTTGTTTTTTGCATTGTTGTCCCAACTACTCAGGTGACTATTTTCGCCACTTGTAATTTTAATATCCGTTAGATTTTTCATCAAAAGTATAAAGTTTTCACAGCGAATTGAGCCTAATACACCTTATATGAATTTGCCTTAAATTGTTGAATACTTTCAATATACTTACATATGTATGTACATATATAACATTTTCCATATCTGGTACAAGTAGATATTCTAAATACTCATGTACATATGTACCTAAATATGTGCATATATGCCTACATTTATATATTTATGTATTCAGTTCTTTTATCGAAGACTAACGAGTACGACCACTTTCAAAATTTGAATTTGGAATTGAATTCGTATCACGTACACAATTTCTTTTTTTTTTAATTTTTTTAGGTTACTTTTTGTATATTAAACATTATTTTAGACATTAAAAGATAGTTCTTTACCACTGCACTATCTGATATGAGTCATAAAGTTGACGGACGGTGTTGGTTTGCATTAAAAAGGGCCAGAATGAATTGATATTGAAAACATTTGGAGTTTTGCAAATAACAAAATGATTCACCAAAGCAAAATAAATGCATACAAGTGTGCTTGCTCCAATAAAGTACAGTAGATTGTTATTACCAAAAAACTTCTTCGCACCTGATTCGTTTGGCATAGAATTTTCGGTGGTCGTAAACTATGCTTGTACTATTAGGGAGAAACTCACCAGACGGACGATGATTTGAGGGGTCAAAGAAGACATAACATTCAAACAGTAACAATATGATCAGATTAAAGAAAAAACCAAAAATGCTAATTAATATCCGTCTTCAAATACCAAAATTTTTTAAAAACTTTCAACTCATAATTTATTAGATATCATGGGCCTAATTACGAGTGTCGTATTTAGGTTTCATTATTATAATTTTGTACTAGACTAAAGAACTTTGTAACATTTTTTCACTAACCTAGTACAAAATGGTCGCAGTCGAAGTTGAAATGCCCCATATTCCTGTATATATATATATACATATATAAATTTAGTCGTTAGAAATGATAATATATCAAATAAAAAGTCTGAAGAAAGAAAATTTTAAAATTAAAAAAAAAACTTTAATGAACTGCAATTGTAAAATAATCTAATGTAAATGTTGCTGCTACATAATAGACCGAGCTTGGAAGAGGTCAGTCTGATACAAGACCATGGTGTCGACAACGTTCGACTTGTCACACACTTATATTTGAAACAACAACAAAATATTAAAATTTGTTGTTGTGTTGAATGTAAGTCTGCGACAAGTCGAACATTTTCGACATCGTGTGATTGACCCGTATTGCCCAGTATAAAATAATAAATTTTTTATGAAAGAAATTGGAATGATTCCACAAATCAAATTAGAGATTTGTTGTTTGAAGAGAAAAGAAAATTAATTTAAAAAATACCGGATGGATGTTATAAAGAAATTTTCATTTGCAGATGAATTTAACTCAGTAACTATAAGATACATATGCAACCTTCGCTGCAACGGAGTCATAACTTAAAAAAAACATTTTTACAGAAAACGGGTGGTAAGTTTTCAATTTACTAACAACTTAATGGTAAAATAAAAGAGGTTGGTATACAAAAGATTTTTGTGAAAGTTTTACACAATATAAGAAACAATATGATGATTATTTATGATTAGATTAGGCTAAACTTCGTATCGTTATGTGAGCCAAATTACATGTTATTATTTTTTGGTTTGTTATTATTTTATTTATTTAATTGTAAATTTTTTCCACAAGTCAACGATTTTGGTGTTTGGCCCACTGTGTGTGGTGTCAGTTGATGTAGATTTCTGCTTTATATACTCAGTATTTCAGTGCAAATGGAATATGTGAATTGTTTTGATTCATCATAATGAAATTTACAACACTCTTGCCATTGTCGCTTGTTCTTTACTAATTATGCACATGTTAGTTAATTTGCTTGTTTTTGTTCTAATTAAGACAATTATTTTTCATTTTTTACTATTCAGTATATTTATTTAATTTCTAACGACGATTAATTCTGTAATTTTAACCACAAAAAAGTTTTGACTTATGACTGTCTTGCAGCACAGGCAATTATATCAGGTGGCACGACCTATGAAATGTCGCAACGTTTGTTTTAAAATTATTTTTGGGATGTTCATCCTCATAACTTGAACTCAGAACTTTTTGACAGCACAATATTACTTAAAGTTGTATAAAAATCGTATCATAAAATATTTTTATTTTTATTCCGTCCTGCTGTGCGATATTGAGTTTGCTTTTAATTTTATACTTATCGTAAATTTTTAATTTTTTTTAAGACCCAATCAATTTTAAAATTATTACGATTTGAATTGAGTTTGTTTTAATTAGCAATAAGGAGTCTTTTCCCAACAAACATGAAGCCAAGTGTTTTGAGAGCGGTTGACTTTTTATTTCCCCCCTCTTACACTGTAACAATAAACAAAATTATTTTATTTTTCTCCCAAGAGTTGAGTATATGTATTCAAGATATTTTTATGAAATTTTTACACAATATGAATAACATTGTGAGGATTAATTCTGCACCACTTACTCATAATTTCAATATTTTGAGTTATGAGGTTCTGTTACGAAATGAGCGATATGTATCTATGGATATGAAAGTTATTTATAACGAATATTTCAGAAACATCAGTCGTTAATCAGCTCTGGGCGGAAGAAAAGACTTGTGCCATTTAGTTCATTTCAGTGACCGGTCATTTAAGTTCATTATTTATAAATGAACAAGTTCGTTCATTTATTTCAATCGCACTTTTTAGTTCAATGAACTAGTTAGGTATACATGAACTGTCAAAAGATTTTCATTTAGTTGAATCATCTTTTTAGTTCAATGATTTGACATATACATACATACATACTAGTCCACTAGTTTAAAAATTTAACTAGTGGACTAGTGAGCGTAGAACAATTGAACTAGTTCATATAGTTCAAAGTACTGAATCGTTCATTTGAACTAGCACGTTCATGAACCACACAAGACTGCTGAAGAACAGCTCTCGCGTCATCGTAATTATTTCTTAAGCGGCCCACCCACTTGCAATATAATTGCACAATTTTTCGTATTGTACAATAATATCGCCAATGTGTATGTCATATTCGAAGGTGGCACAATATATTGGCAAATATCAAAAGACTTTTAATTTTTATTGTACAATCAAGACAATTATGTAATGTGATGGCAACATTGTTCAATGTTGTTTATTTTTTCACTGCCAGGAAAATTGGGCAATATATTTTTTTTAATGTTGTCCAATTTATTGCATAGTATAGGTCAAAACGACAATAATATGTACAACAACATATGCAATAATATTGTATAATGGATGGGCCGCTTTAAGTGCGGTCAGGCTTATGTGTGTTGTTTTGCTTTCGAGAGTTTTTCATCCCGCTCGTACTGGTTGACTGATATGCCACGAATAACCGTATAATCTTGCGGTTCTTCTGTGGAATTTCTTTAACAACCACGTTGCTACTCCCAATGTGAAGGCATAGGTCGTGTACAGTCAGTCACAAAACTTTTTTAAAATACTGTTAATAACATCTTGGGCATATGATCTAGTTACTCCGCACATATTTGTGCAACCATATTATGCAGACTTACTTTGTATAATATGTATCAATATATAAATAAATAAATTTCAGAAACATTTGAGTGCAATATTTGATAACAAGTTGAGAAGAAATTCATTTCGCAAGTTGATATAATAATTTCAACTCTCTTTCTTTCAAAAGCTATTAATCCTAAATTATTTCAAAATCATGTTTCTCGTTTTTCAAATGTTTTCTTGCAAAGCATTGTTAACTTGATATGAAACCCACATGTTTTCTGGGTTATTTGTCATTTAGGTTTAAATAAAAATTAATCCAAGCATCATTAAGTTTTCTTTGTTCGGGACAGTTTATTATAATAACAAAAAAAAAACTCATACAAAATTATATAAGAAAATTGTTTACTTTATTAACAAAAATAAACGCTTTATACAGAAATCCAATGAAGTTTTACAAAAAACAATTGGGAAGGCATATAAAAATTCAACACGCATTTTTAAAACTTGAATAAAATAATCTATTATTCACTTACATAAAAACGTTTGTACACTCATAAATAATTTGAAATGAAGGGAGTGAAAGAAAGGAATGGCTTACTTACTTTATGTAACGATTTGCATTTGATATGAAATCTTTATACAATAACGTAGATGAGATAGTGAGAAATTTTTCACTCACGATACTGAACGCTTAAAATGCAAAAATATGTGCAAGATTATACTCGTATATCTTCCCACAGTCATGAGTCATGACTAGTCAACAGTTTAAATAAACCTTCAGGGCATTATTTTCTTAAAAGTAAACTGAAAACGACTTTTAATTTGTTTGCTGTACACACTTGAATGAATGAAGAAATAATAATTTTGATTCAAGATTATCACGTGGTCGGTGCACATCTCTACTTAATATCCAAGAAATGACATTTAAACTTAATTGTCATGCTTGAGGCATGAAATAATAACAACATTTAAACAAAAGAAATAAATAAAAAAATATAAGAACATTACGAGATAGTTTTTTAAAAGAGTTTAAACAGAATTTTAGCACGAATGCTAAGATCAGGGTGACCAATTTAGATTTTTCTGTGGATGAATTTTAAATGGATTTTTATGTTTAAATGCAAACTGTGCTTTATCTTTCGATATTTTTAAGCTTCTTTTTGGACGAGAAGTAAAGCCTAGTATTCACGGTTAAATTGCATGAGCAGTATTATAATAATATTAGTGGAGTTTTGTCTGTATGCGTCACACCGACGCACAGTAGGGGATTTTGAAAAAAAATGGAAATAATTCTGCAATTACTTAACGGGCTGTCCGATTGACATAAAATTTGAGGAGGAGTTACAGAGCTTAAATCCGGAATTTATATATTTATATATTTAAAGGGGCTGACCCATAAACCCCAAAGTGGGCCACCTCGGGTTAACGAAAAATTCAAACCGATGCCAAGCTGACGTTTTTGATCTGATAAAAAAGATTTTTTGCAACTAGATTTTTCTATCCAAAAGCTAAAAAAATATGCTACATGTATGGATTTTCGCTTACAGTTTAGGACATATTCGAGAAAAAAAAATAAAAATTTTAACTTTTTTTCCTACCTTGGTCCACTGTTCTGCTAATGGAGAAGTCAAATCTCGTCCGATTTGAAAATGGACACTTACTATAGATTTAAAATTAAATTTTTAATATTTAGAAAAAAATTTGGTACCAAAGACACAATTTAGTCAACAGTTATACTCAATTTAAATAGAAATTTTGAAAAAAGTAGATTTTTCGGCGTTTTGTTTTCAGAAAAAGTGTGCTAATTATGTCGCTAGTATAAAAAAAAATTTGTAAGCATACCAACTCCATATTTATACTCATTTGAAAGGTAATACTATAGAAAATACTACAGAGAAATTTATGTTTGAAAATTTTCATTACTGAAGGAAATATACTATTTTTGCTATAAATATTAAATGTAAGGCCTTTTTTCCCATATTCCAAAGGTGGAATCGAAAAAGTTATCATTTAAATTTTTAAATATAGGGAAAGATAAGACAAATACAAATACAAAAAATATGGAGTTGTATAAGCGGGAACGAAATGGATATAGACAATGCTTAGCCAAAAAACAAGCAAACAAATTTTTGTATTTGAAATATATTTAAAACAAAAAATTTTGTACGAAAAATTTTAAATAAAATACATTTCAAACTGATTTTAAATTTTGTGAATACTGAGATAGATAAGTTTTTAACACGGCTTCGAACAATATGGGCAATCAAGAAAAATAATTTATTTGGTAGAACTAGAATGACCTCAAATACATTCAAGACTAAAACTAGTAAGAAAGATACACATTTGGCTGTATTTTTGGTTTAAAAGATTTTTTTAAGTCAATTTCAAAAATTAAATATGGTCATACTGGTTACAGACTTCATGTATGTATACATAAATATCTGAAAAAAGATTTTAAATAAACACAATAACGATAAGACAACTTGCACACCTAAGTAAGTAAATAAACAAATGTATAAAATAAAAAAATAAAAATTAAATAAACACAGCTTAGTAATAAAGGACTCAGACTTACGTGAGTAAGTTTCATTAAAATAAAAATTTTAAGCATTTGCAATAATTCATATTCTCACTACTTTTTCACTCTTTGTGTAAACAAAGTTGGAGTAGTTGATGCAATTGGAACAGTGTTTAAGGGTGTTTAAAAATTTTTCAAAATTACACCCAACAGTAGCTGAAACGTTATCACTCACACTCACGTCTTCTCACATGTGACAACTTTTGACTAATATTAATAATACATTCACCTTCGACATTATTTTATTTTATTTTTTTTTAATGTTTAAAAACCATAAATTTTCATTATTCTATTTGTATATATATCGAGCCTTATTTTTCATTTTATCGTAAGCGACAAAAATTAAAGTTTTCACGAGAAGGTTTTCTTTTAATATTCAAATATGTTTTTGTACGTAAATTTTCGCTTGCGATAAAATTTTAAAAGTTATCAAAAATGTTGGCAATTTGATAATTCTAGGCCTATAAAATTTTAATTTCAATAAAAAAGTATATTTTCAATAACATGTCGCTTACGATAAAATCACACCTGACAATTTTTAAACACTCCTTTTTAGACCTTTTAATTTGATTCAAGCATGCGTTAAAAAACTTTTGTTTTAAATTGGACAAGGCGAAGTCATACCAGGTGGTCGCAAGGGATCAGGTGACTATTTTCGCCGCTTTTAATTTGAATATACGTTGGATGTCAACACACATTTTTCAGTAAATTTTTTTGACATTTAAAGTATAAATTTACCTTATATGAAGTTGCCTTGAAACTGGATTTAAGAAAAAAATGATTTTCCATTTCTTCCCCGTACAGTAAGTATATATATTATTTTATTTTTCAGATGCTTTGTAACTTGAAAATAGAACACACTCTAAATCAAAATTGTCGTATGTACTAAACACAGAGAAACAACATATGCTATTGTTTAAAAGTGTTCTTTTGGGAAAGAGATATTGATAGAGAAGAGAAGTGGTGAAAGAATATCTAGAAGAAAGCTTCATTCTTTTATAAAACTGAGTTTTTTACACGTTTTTTAATTAGAGAGAGTGTAGCAGCGCCTCTGGCGTCAATGAGGCGAATTAAGTTTTCAAAGCTGTGTTTAGTAGCCATTTTATTGGTTATTTTACTTCGCCAATGATTCTGCTACACAATACCGATGAAAACGGGCGTTCTGATGTTACATTAGGATTAGTATCCGCTGAAGCTGGCATAGTTCATTGACCAGTGTCAACAACAACTGACACAAAAGGACACTAATGCCCATCAGAAAATGAGTGGTGTTGTTGTTTAATCACTTTGCCGGTGACCGGGCTCGAACCCAGGACCAACGGTTTTGTAGTCAACGTGCTAAGTACTTTAGCCAATGCCAACCTGTACAAATTTACTATGTGAAAAAGTGACATTCGACACGACAAATATGCTTCAGACAAATCAGAGTTATAAACTATTTAATCGGACAATTCGCCAAAATTGAGCTTTCCTTCAACATTTTTTCTTATATCGAGGGTTAATATTCAAAAAGTGATGTCTACAGTTTTACAGGAGAACAAGACTTTATTTTTTGTTAATTAAAATTTGTATTTTAGAATGTTTTAGAAATATTTTTTTAAATAAACTGACAGATAATAAATAATTCCAGCGAAGACTTTGCTATAAAAACTACTTTTTAGAAAATTCTATATAATAACATTTTTTAATACAAGCCACCTTGATATTTACGTAAATACAAACTAATTTATAAAGTCAGGTTTCACTTCATTAAATTTTGTGTTAATGACTTCCTACTGAGGCTCAAATACACTTTTATGCCAGAGCCGATAAACTTAAAAATATCAATATCTATTGGACTCTTGTTAACACTAATAACACTGTGCAACAGTGAAAAATTCGTACGGTCTTGATAGTATAGGTTCGATAGTACTGCCAAAGGGTACTAAAACACTTTACTCAGTTTGGCGATTTCGGTGACCAATTTTCTTTATGGGCTTCCAAAGATTTCGCCATACATTTATCTGTACTATCGAACCTATACTATCCAGTTCGTGTGTTTTTCCAAAAGTCTTCATTTGTTGCATAGTGTGTAATTATAGTAAGATATTTTTGTTTTAAATAAAATTTCCACTTGCCCAGTGTATGTGTTTCTGATGTTGATAAATTTTAAAGCATTTACAAACTCTTCATTTGCATTATTTTTGCAGAATTTTTATTTTTGCGCTTACACACACATTCATACATATCTACATACAAACATATTTACATTTTCAATCTCATTTCAATATTAAATATTGAACGAATACATACGTACTATGTATGTACAGTGGCGATCAGTTGTGGTTACATACTTACCAAGTACGACATAAAACCGTAAAAGAAATCGTCCAGGATTTTTATTAAAACGAGACAATAAAATAATAATTAAGATTGAGTAAATTTTGTGAAAAAATTCTATGTGTCCACTTCTGCACGTCTAAAAAAAAATTTTAATTCATATTATTTAGTGCTTTTTCTAACCGTTCTTTGATTTAATTACGCTTTAAATGCACCTGGGCATACTTTTGGCCAAACTCAAGCGGTAAGATTTGGAATATTTGCTCATTCCTTTTGGACTCGGAAAATTCATTAAATGTTGTTGGCTCACTGGCGTACTGAACAAGACTTTTTTTTTAAGAAAGCCCGTACATTTTCAATCGATTTGAGTTCGGGGCCTTATGTTGGCTGTTGTATTATGCGAAATGTTTGCTTTGAAAGCCAATTCTTTTTGATTCTGATCTCCAACTTGTTGATATACAACTTCATCCGCTGTGTAACCACTTTTTTCCACAGAACCATGTTCATTCTCTTTTAGGATGCTCAGATAATCTGCTGTTCTCATCATACTATCGATTTTTACTAATGATCCCAGACGGCACCAAGTGAAGTAGGTCAAAATCATCAAACTTCCACCTCCATGTTCCACAAGTGCTCGCCACTGTATGTATATTTATTTTTCATTGTCTCATTTTTCCCCAAAATATTTCTTATATCTAAGCCTGGCTTTAACATCAGCAATATCTCAAGCTTCTGATATTTATAAAGTTAACAAAAGGAACAACAACTAATTGCTGTACATCGCGGTAGTCGATGACAACAGCTGCAGAAAAAATTATTAAGCCCGGTATTTGCGGTTTTCATTATACGCACGCGCATACACACCTTAACAATTAGCGGATCAATATATATATACACACATATAAATATACCTACACACATACACATACATACATATGTATGTATGGATATGTGTACATAACAGCGAAACAGCAACAGCCAACAACAGAAAATAGTCGGCAAAACAGCCAGCAGCGCACACAATTTGGTCTTCAAAAGTAAGAGGCTTTTTCATTTGGCCGATAGTTTAAGTTTAACTGTCACTCAGTTTAGTCGCTTAAACTGAAAATTCAATTGCAAAACTTGCAACGAGTGTTAAGCATAAATTGATTGCAAGGATTTTATTTAAATTTAAAAAAAGTAAAGATTATATAAAATGAAGCAATTTGTAGTGTGTGCCATTGTTGCTGCTTTGTGTATTTCTAATGCAAGTGAGTGCCTTAATATACCTATTTAATATTTCAAATTGAAATAAAAAGTGATTTAAAAAAGAAGACAAAAAATGTAAATAAGTTCAAATAGTTAATTAAAAATGGAAGGCAGTTTTTAAAACTTTTACAAAGCGTATTTTTGTAAAAAAAAAATTATTCATTTTGAGAACATTTTTCTAGAATCTTAAATATTTTGGATAAAAAATCAAATATGGTGTATTTCGAATTCGGCGTTTCTCAATGCTTAAATTTTCTGACTACCGCCGATTACTGCGATTAATTTCAGCTTTTATACCAAGTCCTATGTAAGGCAGTGATGTACCAGCTCTTTGTTATGCGACAAGTGCTTATGCTTACACCTCGTATGTGAGCTTTCTTTGGCAATGTTTGCCAAATGGGGGTTCGCAGACCACCTGAGGTCCATAGCAACTTTCCCAGGTTTCCGTGAAAAAATCCGGAAACATTTATTTGAAACTTAATATTAGTTTTATTATGGTGAACTATTTTTGTTAATACTTAATATTTAATACATAAACATTAGTAATAAACTTTATTAAACACTGTTAAATATATCGAAAAAATCGGTTAAAAATATCCAACTTCTGGAACTAAGCCCCTGTTTCCACGACACGGACAGTCAACTTGAGTAGAAAATTCATATGAAAATCACTAATTTTTTTTTGGTGACTTTCATAAACATTTTCTAGACGAGTCGCCTTCTTGCCTTTTGGAAACAGATTGTTACTACGTCCGACTCAACACCGAATGACTAGCATTTAACAGCTGATTTGATTTTTATTTTTCTGACATTTCAAATAAAAGTTTACCTATATCGAAAATATAAAATTGGGGCATTCAAAGGGTAGTCTTAAGTCTCACAGTGCAAGGTCTACTTTTTAGGTCTATACAACTCTACAAAAATACAGCAGTACAAAAAGCAACACTATCTTTGATCTATCAGAAGCACATACAAACATTAACTAAGGTGTACTGCGCCCAAATATGTACACAACTTTTGACAGTTTAAAAATGAAAACACAACAAATCATTAGGAGGATTGCATTTTGAAATTTTTGTTTGAAAGAAAAACAAAACACCAGCAAATAAATTTCACTAATTATATTAAAATACATAATTTAAAACATTATAGAACTAAGACACTTGAGACTATAATTTGAATCCCTAATACTTGAAAGAAAAATTTAAACTAAGGACTTGCATATTTACATAAAAACAAAGGGGGCGTGAGCAACAAGTTTTTGGGAGCCCGTGGTCAATATAATGTGATATATATCAAGTAATTTCGTAGGTTGTGATTTTATTTTTTTTTTTTAATTTCTTTAGTTTGGTAGAACACGAATAAAAGATTGCTCATATCAAAAAATATAATCACCCCTATCGTGAATAACAAGTAGAATTTTTGTTCACGTGAAATTTTTATTCTCCTCGAAGGGAAAAATGCTATCGTGAATCTCCCGTGAAATTTTTTCACGCTATCAGTCCCAGTGAATGTAAAAAAGGGAAGAAGATTTTTTAAAGCTTAAAAATTAATTGAAAATCACACAAATTTAAATTTAATAATCAGAAATACACAAATTTAAGGTTCCAAATTATTATTTTTTAACTTAAAAGTTGTGTTTCTAGAATATTTAGATGCGGTGAAAAAAGAATTCTTCAGTATACCACCGCGGTACACCACGATGAAATTTACTGTGTGTGAACCAAAGCGATTCCTACTCCATGATAAATGGTTTTGCAGGGAATTATTGTTAAGAATCATGAACTTTACTTACTAAATTTGTCGTAAACATAAATATTTATAACTTTTAATATACAATTCGAAGGGAGATATCGAAATTATTCGATGCAATAATTTAGTTCGCCTGCAAAAATAAAGTGAACAAACCCAAGAGAAAAGTGAAAAATATTCACTGAATAGGTATCAAAAAAGAGAACTTCTTGCAATGACAACCCTATGTAAAAATCATTAGAAATTATCCAAATTTGAACTACTTACGGATAACAAGTTCGGTATCTTATTGGTTTCTTTGAAAGCTCTTTTTTTACTGGGATTTTGCAAATAGTAGCAGAACGGACTGAGTGATGAAATCAATCTCTGCCCGATCATTCTTTTCCAGTAGGATATAAAAGCTTAAATTGCAGTTATTCATATTAGATAACTCGCGGAATTGTCACAATTGGTGAATCGCAGAATGGGCAGCTAAATTCCAGTGTTCGGTTAGCACTACTGAATTCTTTATTTTAGACAATTGTTGTCCCCACTTTGCCACCTTTGCTGAGCAAGCCTAGTTAGTTCCCACTGAATTATGCACTTCTATCGTGAGCACTTTTTCCCTCGAAATAGTTTCCCTTTTCCCAAAATTACAATCAATCATTCAATCATTTTTCCCTAGAAATGTTTCCCTTTTTATGATTTCCCCTTTCATTAATAAAATTTTACACGGGAAATTTTCTCACTTTTCCCCTATTTTATTTTTGCAGTCGAACTGAATTAATACATCGTATAATTTCAGAGAATGCTATATCATATTCTCTCTTTTCCTCCTCACAAAAAAAAACTGCTGTTGTTCGTGCAAACCACAAATATGTGGCCCATAAACCTGTTCGTTGTACAAATCCACGCCTCATTTAACACCAAAGGCGCAAAACGTGCAAAAAAGTAGAGTTGTAAAGGAATGATGCTTTGCTCTATCTCTTCCTTCACCATCTGTCTTCTCTATCACTATCCATTTCCTAAAGAAGGTAACACCTAGTAGTAGACATTCATTGCCTGAATGTTACTTTACACGAGATAAAGACTTTGTTATTTGGAAGTAGTACTGATTCGACAATTTGCTCATGATTTAAACAAATAGTTGCCATTACAGGAAGATCTACATATTCATAAAAACAAGTCTTCAATAAATAGAAAAGTATATTTTATTTGTTGTTAATATTTTTGCTTCTAGGAAATGGCACTACTTTCAGACTTCATTACTTGTATTTGCAGATAACGTTACAGGGATTTTTAATGCAATTTCCAAGAAGAAGTTATTAGATTGTTTCTGAAAAGTTACCCAGAATTTTTTTACTAGAACCATTTCTATATGTTGTTGTGAAAGAGTTGGCGATATTTTTTTTATAACTGGCAAAGGAAAACGAATTTCTTTTAAAAACTAAGACGACCTACATTAATAAACTTCGTTCACAAATCTAAGTAAATAAAAACTTTCTCCATGATGAACTTGAAAAGTTTAAGTTAATTAAATTGACTTTGACCTTTAAGATAAGAAAAAATCATCATCAATAGAGATGTCGTTATAAAATTGAAAACCTTTAAATATTCCGTTTATATATTAATTTTTAACCATGTCTAAAAATAAACCAAATGTTTAAAAGACACTGTTATTAAGGTCGCCAGTTGCATTAATTAAAATTAAAAATAAAAATTTTATATTCAATCGATTTAGACACAAGTTTTGAAATTCTGAAACAAATATGTACTCGTAGTTGCGCATACCTTTTATACATGTATTCGTTAGATGTACATACTTTGTTTTCCTTTTGCCATTTAGCTTAAATATCATAGTTCAAATGACATTTTAACATACTGAAATCTTAACATTTTAAACTGGTTGTAGTATAGTGTAGGAAAATGAAAAAAAAGAAACATATAAAACAAAGCGTGTCTCTGACTTGTCTATCTGGATATTTGCTGGTATCTTTCCTATACTTAAAAACAAAACAGACAAGAAAAAAAAAGCCAAAACTTGTCTTGTATAAATGCATATTTTTTCTTAACTTAACATTTTACTCAACTCATACAAAAGTTTGTGCTTGTATTGTTGTATTGATTTCTGGTTTAAGCTTTTCAGCATTTCAAATTGTCATATTATGCAATTTAAAGTATGCGATTTCATTGTTAGCTAATGAAACCCACCTTTAAAGTTCAGCATGAAATATATACTCAACTAGATTTTTACTAATAAACAGCTAATTAAAGAGAAAAATACCAAAAGAAATTAATTTGCCCACCTTATTTTACATTAAATATAATATAACACAGTGGATTTCTTAGTCATCACTTGACTAAAAAAATGATTTTGGGGCTGGGCTGCAAGTTGTGTTGAAGCGTGTAATTTATGTTACTTATTTCACATTTTTCTACCACAATAATTATTGAATGTTTTGTGGGCTTTATTATGGCTAAAAGACAGCGGGAGGTGTTGAATTGGAAAATTAAACAATTGAGCTTATTGTATCATAATGGAGTAAAACGTAACGTAAATGTATTTCATTTTATATTTTGCATATGTACACATATCTAAATCTAATCTACAGTGGGGCGACAAAAGACAGCTTTAAAAGTTTTTTTACTGAAAACTCTCTTCAAGCTAAATATGTATATGCGGGCATGCTCTGACACTCGCATATCGCATAACATTTGCGATTGTGACTTGAACTCGCAAGGAGGTGTTTTGCAAATCGCAATCGCAATCGCAAGACTCTTGGCGAGCTCAATTCGCAAGAGTATACTGAAGTGAACTAATGAATTTAGCCTAAACCAAGCTTTAACGAAACACTAAAATTATTAATAAATGAAATTAAATAAGTTTTCTTTTGATTTTCATCAAAAATGGTAATAGTTTCGCAAAAATTTTACTATAAAATTGAAATTTATAAGATGTATTTTTGTTTTATTAATTTTGTGTTTGCATTGTTTACTTGTACACTGACGATTTCAACAAACAGCTGACCTAATTCAATATGGCAAGAAAAATGCATGAGTTACTACATGCTTGGCGATTTGCAACTCACATGCGATTTGAAAACCATGCGAGTGTCAGAACATACCTGATTGTTTAAAGCCGTAAGTCCATATTTACACTATTCAAGTCTTATTGCTAAGCTGATTAGTTTCTTAGGAAAGAGAGACGAGGGGAAAAGAAACGTTACTGTGCACCTCGTCTCTCTCTCCCTCAAACTAATCAGCTTAAGCAATAAGACTTGCATAGTGTAAATATGGACTTAGTGCCGTTAGTGCAAGCGTAATAATCATAAGCGTACCAGTGTTTTTTTTTTAATTTCGTAAAAAAATTTCTAGATTGGAAAATCCAATTTAAATATTTGACCAAAAAAAACAATTAGTTTAAATTAAAATTATTTTCGATTTAATCGTAAGCGACAAAACTTAATTTGTTCAGGAGAAGGTTGTTTTTATAATATTCAAATTTGTTTTACATACATAAATTATCGCTTACAATAGAATTTTACAGCCCGTATCTTAAAAGTTATCAACGATTTCGGCGTTTTTATAATTCTAAACTCAATAAAAAAGTATATTTTCGATAACATGTTGCTTACGATAAAATCGAAAATAAGGCTCGATATATTGAGGAATTCTTTAATTTTTTGAATACCATTTGCCTTTGTGGAAATAAGCTAAAGCTATGTTTAGACGGTTGTTAGGTCTTCCAATGTTTTCAGTAAAATGTGCTAAAAATTTCTTACAACTGAATGAAATGGTAATTTTTGTCTGACGTCGTTGCCAGAAAAAGCATTGTCGTCAGTCCATTGCAAAACTGGCAACAAATTGTCAGACATCTTGCAATCGTGTCAACATATTTCGGTGGCATTATAAAATTATCCCCAAATATTTGGCACACACTTTATTATTGGCAGATGTGCGAAGTTAATGCACTTACCAATGGCGTCATTGTAAGAAAATTCTTTCTATGCGTAACGCTGCACGCGCTTGTTTTTAAAGATAAATGAAAGTGCAAAAATATAATGAAATATATGCAGAAAAAGCCATTGCAATTGCTTCCTTATGGGGCACTGAAACCTGCACAAAATCTAGCAGATTGTAATTAAAATCTTTATGAAAATCAATACCGTTTACACCAAGTTTTGTTTTTGACATTTATCAAGACATTCTTATGCAAAACAAAACCCATCAACTGAAAAATTTCCAAAACTACAACCAAACAACCACACTGTAGCCAAGTCACACACCTTTTCAAGCAGACCGTAGCTAATTCAATCATCTTTTTTTATAAATGTGTTCGTACAGGGTAGTAATAAATAAATAAAAGTATTAGATTTTGGTTAGATTTCCTACAAATCTACTGACAAAATAGATTTTGCTTTGTATGGGAAATTTTGTAAAAAAGCAGCAAAATTTAGCTCGAAATCTCGTAAGTACTAGATTTCGAGACAATGTAAATGCCCTGTTATGATCCATAATAATTTATATTTTCACTTTTTATATTTAACACTAGCACAAACAATTGCTAATTGACAAATTCTAACAAATTCTTTGAGTCTGGCAACGCATAACAACAGATCTGACAACTTTTGCTTATGACAACAGTGTGAGTGAACTGACAATTTTTTGGTTGACGATTTTGTCATACAATCGTCTGGCAATAAATTGTAAGATTTTCTGATAAATTTGATACAACCGTTTGAAATGACAAATGGCAATTTTTGCTTGTCAGTACATTGTCAGCACATTACCAGATCTGAAAATATTGTAAGATCTGACAATCGTCTTACCGTACCGTCTTTTGGTCGCGTAAGATTTTTTCGAACTCTGTTTTTTCTTGTATGGTGATTTATAGTGAAATCGTACGAAAAAACTTTGTATCATATAAGATAACCGGACCTGTTCTGTAAAGCGCTGGATATGAAATCGCACGATTTTAAAAAGTAACTCCGACAATAGTAATATTTTTTAGATTTTTTTATTATATAGATTCTCAAACATCATATCTGAAAGAAAATTATCGTGAATGATTTTAAACTGCAGGACCATTATTAATTTTTTGAAAACGTGAAACGTGTGAACAGGGCCGAATGTTATTAAATCCAATTTTATTGGACCTTTCATCAACAATTTTGAATAAGTACGAAATTGACCTTTCACCTCATTTTAAGTTTTGTCTTCATTTATTTATTTATTAAAAGTTACAAACACAATTAAGAATTAGGATATAGTAATTTATTGTGGCGAGCATAGAAATAAGGACATTTACCAGTTGTAGTGAAGCAGACCAGAGAGCCTTATGATGGGAATCGAACCCACGATGGCCAGACTTATAAACTAGTTGACTAATCTAACCGCTAGTCCACCGCAGCACTAACCTAATTTTTTACTTAGTTTTGGTGTTTAATTGAACTTCGAGATTTGATGTATTCAGAGACTGGCAATTTTGTGGAATAGTTACATCAACATGTAAAGATATTTTCGCCTATTTTTGTGAGGACCGCCCGCAAAAATGGTGGCCGGAGCCGTAGTATAGTTTTTCTGTTTAAAATCATTACGGTTACCGAAAGCGTTAAATGATTAAAGGAAATTGATAACAGGATGCCACCCCGTATTTTTACGGATAGTAATGCTGTTGTCAAAGCCTTAATGAAGGAGGAAGTTAAGCCCCAGAGCGTCCTGATTAGCTGATAGGCTTGCCAAGTTGAGATCATCTTTGAATAGCATCACACTGCAGAGCGTCAGACTTTTTAAGAAAATCAAAACCCATGGGCGATTGGAGGGAACGTGAGAGAGTTTAACAAAATGGTACTGTGGGAAATCTCATTCGATATAACACTACCTGCATCATTGCCGAGCGTTTTAGTAAGCATAAGAGTAAATTATTTTTAGTTTTCCTGCATCTTTGGTTAGGACACACAACTTGCCGGATCGGGCATAAGTGTAATCTCGTATGGGATTGAGTCAATGTTCTTACTCTTCTTTTTAACCTAAGCTAACATAAATTCCTTTTGCGAGGCGAGCAAAGGCTTTCAAAAGTATATTTTTTTAGTCTGTTAATACAAGGCGTATTGAGTAGCAGGTGGCCTTATCAGTTGACTTTACTCCGACCGTCAAACTCCATATAAAATAGCATAAAATCTTAACACAAACTGCCAGCATTCAAATACAAATAATCCTACAACAATTTTGTGTTAATTTTAATTGATTCAAAAATATGTTTCATATTCATCATAACTTTTATTAATTTTTCTATTTTTTCTTGATTTTATTTTAGGCGGTGCCTTCCAATGTCCCAAAGCCAACGGCCAGTTCGAACATGAATTACAATGTGATAAATATTACGAATGCGATGATGGTGTGCCCAAGGAAAAATTGTGCCCCGATGGTTTGGTATTCGATCCCTTAAATCGCAAAATTAACAAATGTGATCAACCTTTTAATGTAGACTGTGGCGATCGTATTGAATTGCGTAAGTTTGAAATAGTAAAATAAAATTGTAATAAAAGTTAAAAAAAAAATCATTTTATAGAACCTCCACAATCCTCGAAATTTTGTCCACGTAAAAATGGTTTCTTTGCCCATCCCGATGAAACTGTTTGTGACATTTTCTACAATTGCATTGAAGGTGATGCCCTTGAAACAAAGTGCACTGTAGGCTTGCATTTCGATGAATATAGCGGTACCTGTGTCTGGCCAGATACTGCCAAACGTGAAAACTGTGGCGTTACTATCAGTAAGCAGATTAACCAAATACATACATAAGTACTTTTTCCAATAAATATAAAACATTACATTTATCAACAGAAAAGTCTGGCAGTGGTTTTGAATGCCCCAAAGATCAAGCCAAAACCGATAAGCGCGGTCAAGTAGTCACCCATCCCAGATACCCACATCCCACCGATTGCCAGAAATTCTACGTTTGTTTGAATGGTGAAGATCCACGTGATTTGGGCTGTCAAACCGGTGAAGTATACAATGACGAAACTGAAATGTGTGACGCTCCTGAAAATGTTGCCGGTTGCGAAGATTGGTACAAAGATGCCGATGAGAAGAAAAATTAAGTGATTTATTAACAATCAAAACTACTACTCTCTTATAGAAGAGTCTTAAGCTGTTTATTTTTTTATAAAATCAAGTAGTCATTTAGGTTATTCCTATAGCTTTTAGTATTGAACAATGACCAACACGATCATTGTTTAAATTCTATTCAAAACTCATTAAGGTTGTTTTCAATCTTGAATTGAAATTTTCAATTTCCTTTTTCTTACAATCAAATTTGATCCTTTTTTCCTGTGGATTGAATTATGCTCTGACTGATGATGTTTTGCAAATGTCAAAGCTTGTGCAAGCAATAGTTTTCAAAACTTTTGTAAATATTTAATATAATATATGTATATGAAAAAATTACATTAAAATATTTAAAAATTTACACTCTATTTCAATTCTTTTGTTTTATGCTACATACAACTGTCTTGTTATAAACTATGTTTTCTTTTCTGCTTCCTTCTCACTTGATAACATTTAACGTCTTCTCTTAATTCTCCAGTATCTTATTATTCTTGTTTTTGAGATAAACACCTGTTATTTTTCTAATATCTTCTGCTCTTCTTTATCATTTTCACTCTCTTTACTTTGCAAACTCTTTTCTATTGGACATATCGTGAAGTAAAATCTTCAATCTTCTTTACATAATCTCCCACATAAGTCCTACTATTCAAATTTCTTCAAACTTAAGAATTTAAATTTTTTTTTGTATATCTGTAAAAACCTATGTAAACATTATTTAAGCTTATATTTTCAGTCCTTAAAGCTTTTCAATTTCTCTAAATCTATACTTCAAATTTAAAATCTATTATCTAATATTTTTGTAATTTTCAGTTCTGTCTAATATACTATTTTGTTTTTATAAGTTTAAAAAAAATTCTATTTTTCAATATTTTACAATAATCTTATTTTGTCATATTCGAAATGTCAATAGACTTCAATAAGACTTACGAGTAAATGAAAATTTCGCTCAATATCGAATGTTGTGGTTTGCTTGCTCTTAGTTCCTGCCTTAAGATTCTGACTTGCGCATCTCGAAAAATTCCTTCTAGTTCCTTCTGTTTATTATTCTATTTTCTACTACATATTCTTTACTTTTTCTCAGATCTTTGCTACCAATTTTTCTATACTCCTTTTATTCTCTATATCAACAACGTTTCCATAACAGTCTCAATACGTTTAAAAATACATAAGATTAAATTAATTTACATATCTAGTGTTCTAAGATAAATTTTTTAATAAAAAATAAATTAAAACAAAATAAATTGTTGATAACTGATTTGAACTGCATACATACATACATACATACATGCATACTTATGTTAAGTTGTATGTATAACTGTTGATCACTGAATATGACTACAGACTTATGTTATATCAAAAGTACCCTGAAGGAAACGTGGGGTTAAGTGGAAATGTGGGGTTAAGTCACCACTTTTGTCGAATATTTTGGTGACATTGTCAACAGAGCGTCGATTAATATTGTTTTTAATGCGTAGAAATCATTTTTTCAGATACACAGAACTATGCTTCTTCTTAATGTTTTATTGGTTTGTTGAAAATAAACGTGACGTCAAGCAAAATTTAAGCGTTGATAAAAATTATTTTAAGAAATAAAATTAAAAGGCTAATATAAATGTATTGAACAATAATTAAAAACATAATACACAAAAAGAAATTTAAAAAAAACAAATAAAATAACAATCCATACTGTATAAAAATAGAAAATATGAAAATTAAACAATTTTAAGTGAAAGGTGCCAATTATTGAAATTTTTGTTTGACCCTGTGGAAGATTTTGTGACATCAGACTTGTAACATTTCCAGATCCATACGTAAGTGTTTGACTTTACTAATTCAGCGAAACATAAAATTTTTTATTTACATACTCGTATACATATGTATTTAATATAAATGACAAACAATTTCCTGCAAGTGGTGAAAGCGTGAATCAGTAAAGTTTTACTACATACATTTCCCACAGTGTGGTGATATGGTCAATAGTAAGTTAGTACAATTTTACTATTGACATTTTCGACATATGGTCCCACAAGAACTACCTAGTCAGTATTGACGCAGTCTACTGGTAGATTTCGTAGGACAAGCCTGTGTTAAATGTCAATAGTAGTTAGCATTAGTTGGGATATAATTTGTCAGTAGTACTGGTGACATCATCAATAGATAATCAGTATAATTTTACTATTGACATTTCCTGCAGGGTACATTTACATTTGCATGTATATATAAATATATCAAGTACGTGCAAGTGCTCAGGTCATTGATTTTTTTTTTTTATATCCATACATAAATATTTTCCTGAATTGTTGTACAATTTTCCATATTTACATTTTTTCTAATTTTCTTCATCTTTTAGTTGCTAAATTTTTATGGAAAACATATTGTTTTCCTTAACATTGCTTTAGTTATGCAGAGTTGCCGTACTTGATACAAATACCCAGCAAAAAAAATAAAAAATTTGAAAATTTTGTAATTCTCCAAACCTAATAGACAAATGAGACAAACTGGCAACATCAGTCATACACAGCACGAGAAGAACGTGAAACAGAGGTATATGTAAATAAAGAAGTAAATTTGGATATTCAACTCGTGCTATAAAGATTACACAGCACGCTTCATTACACCACTCACCTACAAATCACTGTCGCATGAGTCATGTAGAAGGGACAAAATCCTAAGCATGAGGGACCTCTTGGAAATTTTCTTTAGTCTTCTAATGCAACTTCAGCTTTTTTTATTAAATGTTTGTATTTGTAGCATACATGGGCATACAGCATTATATATTTACTGCATTACAAGTAACCATTTCAGTAAGCAGTAAATTTTTACTGAATAATTAAAATAATAATTTGGGAATATTCCTGCGGTAACAAATGTTAAACTTAAAGTATTTTTCATTTGCATATTTTCTTGATATGAATATCTGTTTTCAACCAAGTTTAAGTTTGAAAAAAATTGCTCAGCTGTATTACCGCTATCAATTGGCCTTGATATTGAGCCAAAGAAAAAACCATGTTGCTTTTTGCATTGATGTAATTTTGCAGAATTGCTGCCACCTATAAAGTTAATTCACTATAGCAATGCGTATTCATTCACTGAATAGCAGTAAAATGAATATAAGATATGTGGTAAGAATTAAAAACGCATTTTATTTGTGAAATTGAAAATTCACAAATAAAAATTTGTACTAGTATAATGACCCTAAAAATTTGCTTTACATAACTTATTCAGCATCTATTTTAGCTGAAATATAAAAGGATTTGAATCGCAAAACTATTCGACAATTTATATACATACTGCCTTATTCATAAAAAATTATTTTGTGTTAAAAAAGGTTTACAAAACAAATTTTGTATGAAAAACTATTTTATAAACCTTTTATAAAACAAAAATATTATTTATGAATAAGGCCTTTAGTATATAGGTTGTTACAAAGTTTGACAAATATAATTAAAATGCAAACTAAGGATTTTTATTATTTGAAAGGCAATGTTGGTTTTGTATTTATTTAGAATATAATTTCGAAGAAGCAATATTGCAAAATTTTAAAAAGAGTTAGTAGAAAATTAATCGTATTTACTAATACATATGTACATACCTACATCGACTAATATTTAAATTTAATTTAGCGATTAGGAAAATACCGCGATTTTGCTAGAAATAGTTGACGTTATAGCATTTAACGTAGCGCGTTCTAGCGCGTTTTGAGGAGGAAATACCTGACAACGCTGCCTGAAATGTAAGAAAAATGTATTGAAAAATGTGTGTGTGTGTAACCTGGAGCTGTTGACATCGCCCGACAAGTATTCGCCTTGCTCTGTAGTGTTCTTTTTAAAAATATCAAAAAGGAAAAAATAAGTAAGCATATAAAAAATTTAAGCTTCATTGAAAACATTCAGTTGTGTAGATACTAATGAAAGTTTAAAAGATAATAAGAAGAAGATAACTTCTGAAAGAAAACTTTCATAATATTCAAAAGACTAAGAAATTTTTCTTAAGAACAGATAATAAAATTTTTGCTCTTTACTTAAAATAAGTTCGATCGATCTTTACTAATATTGTAATATTAAAGGAGCCACGTATTACAAACCCCTTTTACGTGACCAAATGCCAATTAAGGTGCAGAAAACAAAAGACTTATGAAACGAACTTATTATTGCTCCATGTAGTTAAACTGTGCATAGTAAACAAAAGACTTAAGAAACAAACTTGTTATTACTCAAAACTAAAAAAGTTAATGAGGTCTTACCGGATTATTCTGGTACGTTTCGAAAGTTTAAGCCTGAACCTAACGTTCAGATAAATCGGTATAGGAAGGCGTTTAAAATTTTTATTCTATGTTTATAATGCGTTCAGCAGTTTTATGTTATATATATATAACGAGTAATATTTTTGTGGAGTGTTTTAAACTTTGTAAACTATATTTGCTTTAATAAAGCTGTTTTCTTTAAAAAAAAAAAAAATTTACATTCTGCTGAAAAATTTACCATCCATCTTTCGCTTTCGCTTTCGAATAAAAACGGCATCCCTACTTATAGTTTGTGAAAAAACACAAAATATAATTTAAAGTGTACTTTCAGGCAATTGAAAAGCTTTACAAATTATATGAATCAACTGCTCCCTTAACAGTACTTAAATTGTAAAGTACCGTTTTATCGAATAAGGCCAAATAAGTATTGCTAATGTTTGTGCAGGTAAGTAATATGTATGTATAAATGTTTTAATAATAAGTTATATATAGTAATGAAACTTATTTTAACTTAGTTTTGCTTCGATTTCCTTTGTAAATAAGTAAAGAATCTATCTATTTAAATTAAGGTGCAAATCATTAACTCAAATCATTAAAGACAAACTGTCGAATTTTTTTAAGAACTGGGGCATAGAAAAAGTTTTCATACAATTTCAATTGTATTTGTATGGAAATTTCGATCGAAATCGAATGCAGTAATTTGCCTGTTGCTTAAATAGTTGAAGTAATCATAAAAATGTATTAGCAATAACACTTCCAATTGAGATCATTTAAATTCATAAGGACTTTCTGTGCTAAAATTACCACACTGATATTGACAACAATAAAAATATAAATTATTTTACGTTTGTGCAAGAATTTTTAAGTTGAAGAAAACTGATGATTTCTTAAGTAGAAATGAAATTATATATAAACACGCTTAAGCAACAGCGAATGTGTATTCAATTAAACTATTAATTAAAAAATAATATTTTACTTCAACACAAAACAAAGAAATCCAAATGTCACCATGTTTTTTGCTTAACTGGTTTTCTATATAAAGAAAGTTCGTACAACTTTTTGCCAAATTTTTAACTATTCCCTCAATAAATAACGATTTTATTAGCATAATAAAAATCTCCTAAGCAATAGCGCTTTTATTCGTTACGAAAGTTTTTTTATATATTATTTTGTCGGCGGTTTGCATTTTCTGTAACGATATCTACAATAGCTTTTACAGATTTATTTGATGTCTTTATAGCCATCACTCTAAAACTGCTTATTTTGTTTCATATCTATAAGTCGATACAAAAGCTTTTGTTATGAACAGGACAGTTCTGTTGAAATCCAGACAACTATAGTTTTTAAATTTATTTAAAAGTTTTAATGTTACACAGCTACTACAGTATCTGTTGGCTTTAATGTCCACAAAAGAAAAATCGGATGCAAGCACAGATGTATCAAAGATAAACTGTATTTGAATCAATAACTCTTTTCGTTGTGTTTTTTATTTCTGTATATTTAACAGTGTGAACTGCAAAAAACAAATCTTAACTATTGGTACAGCATTTAAGCTTTTCAGTTAAAAGTCAATTTATCAAAAATTATGTAACGTAATTGTTGCATATGTGTATGTATCTTGATAAAATGTTATACACACAATATATATGTCAATCAAATACTCGTATACAACAACAAAAATAAAAAATAATAATAAGAAACCATGTTAAAATACATTACACTGGCAAATGGCAATGGTAGCAATAGTAATAAATGTACTTTAATAAATTAAAAAAAAAAATAAATTAAACAAACAAGAGACAATACAAAGAAACACAGAAATAACAACAATTTCATACTCGTGTATGCATGTTTTTTCTTTGATATTGTTACGATATTTTGCAATAGTTGAATGAATTAATGAATGAGTAACCAACGAACCAACCAGTCAACCAACTAACCACACCAAACATTAAACCGACCAACCCATTACCTCAGGCTAGATGCGAGTAATCTATGCAACCTTTGAAAGACAGAAAACATTAAAAGTATAAAATCTATGTTGATGTCGATTTATTTACATATATGTATATTTATATAAATATCGCTCATTTATCAAACAACGTCACAACTCGAAAAAACTAGTTCGCCAGAAAACGAGTTTAAAGTTTTCAATTTACACACAACTTAATGGAAAAATAGAATTTTATTTAGCTTCCAAGAGTTAAGTATACAAGATATCTATATTGGATAAATTCTGCGTAATTAACTTATAAAATCCATTTTTTGAGTTATGACATTCTTTGAGTAAATGAACGATATATATGTATATACGAGTACATACATATATATCAGTATGATAATTTGGGTAGTGGCAAAAACTGTCTCAAAATTTTGCTGCAAATGTGTAGCAGTTAGGAATGCCAGTCTTATGAAGGGATTTAAGCCCACTATATGGGATTTAAGAGTTATAAAAAGGGAAACATGGCAATTTTTTGGCCTGATTTCCCTACTATCAGTCGAACATGTTTTCGCTATCATTTGTATACAGCTTGCTGTAAAGAAGAATTCAAGAAACAAAAATTGCAACCACTTGTGAGAAAAGCTTTTACTTTCAATCATACCAATTGGAACTCAAGCTTTTAGTAATTCATGTTAGGAAAGGTTTACAAATTTTACAATTGCACCCATTCATACAAATGTACATATAAATTTGTGTACATACTTACATATGTATGCAAAAATGCACCAATGCCTCAGTTAAGAAATACAGTGCTAAGAAAATACCAGAGTTGCCAAATAAAATTTCATTGTCATATTTGATACTTAGCAGAATTGTTTCTATAGAGAGAGAGAGAGAGAGAGAGAGAGAGAGTGATCGGAGGAGAGATCTAGAGAAGCTTCAACATTAACTAAATCCCTAGAAATATTTTTCATGACGTCAAAATCTACAACATCCGGAATTTTTTGTATGTCTGTAGGCCAGTAAGTGGGCGTCCAAGCCCATTTTTGAAATTGTGTTGAACAACGCTCTACCTCTAGGTGTAATAAGGCGCGAACCCCTGAACGTATGTTTTGCATTGTAGTCTCCAGCTGCTACGAAACAAGGTCCAAGCGATTTTTAGAAATCCTCGTATTGATCCTCAGTGATTGAGAATCTGGGAGGGGAGTAAATTTATGATATAACGAAATTTGTACAAAAATGTTTAACACTAATATTAGTTGCTTGTAGATGTTCTGCACAGATGTTATCAAGAATATAGTGCTTGAGTCTTGACTTTATTAGAATTGCTGATCCACCGCATGCTCTTCCTCTCGGCTCCTTTGTATCATATAAGGTATAGCCATTCATTTTGAAAAGGCTTCTCGAAGTCAAATAAGTCTCAGAAACTAACATTATATCAATATTTTTTTCCATAAGGAAGTGCTCAACTATTTTGCATTCGCAGCATTTCTTGCATCATGTTAGTCATATTTGTAGTAAAGTTGTTTATAGTTTGCACCAGATTATCAATAGTGGCTTCAAGGCGACAGAAATTAACAAAAAGTTATTTTCAATTTGAAAAAGCCGTCAAAAAATTAATTTTATTTATTTATTTTTTAATTGCTAATAGTGGCCTTCGTCCTTAATTAATTTAATTAAAATAAAAGAACTTTTCTTCTTCAATTTGTAAATTTATATGCCTATGTATGTATGTATGTATGTACACATAAATAATGTAACTTGTATCTAAAAATTACTAAAACTAAGGCATATTCATAGTCAAAACAAAGTATACTTTAAGAGTTTAAAGCCAATATTTTGTATGGTAATACTGGTTTTAAATTCCTAAAGTATAATTGGTTTTGACTCTGAATATGCGCTATTGTTTATAAAATGCACAATTGAACAGCTTAAGTGTACGAGTCAAAATTGTTGGGCAAACTTATTAGGTTCGTGTAAATAATTTTTAATAAAAATTTTGACAGTTTATTTACGAGAGTATAAAAATTAGAGTATAAATGGGAATGAAATAGAGATGCCACCTAGTTATGTAAGCCTTGAAAAATTTTTGTTTTTTTTTTGCGATGTTTCTGTGCTGTCAAATGTGTTTTGTTTTGGCGATTTTTCCGATCGTCATCCATGAACGTACAACTCGTCACATAAACACATAATTTTTGGATTATGACATACGTGAATGTACTGAAATGCCATTCAGCTTATACGATTGAACTATTACAATGCAATCACGGATGTGACGATTTGAGCTCTGGCTTTAAAAAATAAATCTATGTTACCCATTTTGTTCGAGAATTCGAAAGTAGTAATGACATTTATTTACTAATTTAATGAAATGATAATTGCACAAGGCGAATTTATACCAGGTGGTCTCTACAGCCCCAGTGACTATTTTCGCCTTTGTAATTTTAATGCCCTAAAATGTCAACACATTTTTCTTTTGTATATTTTTTGCCGTTTTAAATATGAATTTTTCAAACCAAGTGTAAGCTTTTAATTTTTTTTAGGAAGTTCTGGAAATATTGCCTTACGGATATTATCTATCGTCTTTTACACTTTAGAATTTTCCAAAAAAAAAATCTTGAACATCTTGTGAAAAATTTAAGATGAATTCACAATTGAATAAGGATGTTTGTTTGAAATTTTTTTTATTCAAATTTTGAACTTATTATGTTTGTGTACGTAATTCTCAGTAACATATTGAGAGTCTTTCTATAGAAATATGGATCTTTTATCTCTATTCAAGAATTTTTCGATTAAAATCTACTAAGCAGAACAGAAGCAGAAGCATACAGACGTTGCTTAACTACAAACAAACAAAAATACTTCATGTTAATACACGAAATAATCAATGTCAAATAAATATATTAAAAAATTTGTTTTTGTTTCTCATACAAACGCACAACAAATTCTGGCGTTGCTTTGCCTTTTGCAATGTATTTAATTTGTATTAAGTTTAAAAAGAATTTTTTGATATTTTAGAAATAATGTTTTTGTTTTGCATGTAATTTACGACTTGATGAATTGTTTTATAGGATTAGACCCTTAATATTTTTTTTTTTGGTAAGAATCAAGTTCAGAGTAAGATCATTCGAAATGTACTCATTTATAGAAAAAATTCAAGTATTAAAAATTGAAAGTGATCTCAGAACAAACTTGTTCTTTTATTTAACTGAAATATGTGACAACCAAAGCTTTTTCAAGATTTTTAGACAAATCTCACCGCCATATACGAGTAAATATATTTTTTTTCTTTTGTTGGATTCAATATTACCAACACATTTATTTCAACTGCTCAACCAGACGTTTCATTTGTGGATTTTAATTTAACATGCACAATCTGATTTCCAAACACACACGACAGCATTTGTGCAAAGTATGAATTTTAAAATGAAACAGAAACCGATAAAAAAAAATCGTATAATTTGTTGGGGAGAATTCAAACAAATAACAATAAAAAAATACGGAGAAATAAATTAAAACAAACTTTAAAAGCATATGCATGGTATAATGTATTCGTACAAGCAAATGACAAGCTTTGCAAACTTTAGTTAAAACACTGTTTAGTTAAGTTTGGAACGTGTAACCGTTAAAACGTACTTTTTCGCACGGAAATAAAATAAACAAAAGCTGAAAAACACCAAAACGCTCTACGAAAAAATTATACGTACGCTAACAAACGGTAACTGCCTTTTGCCACTTATACGAATATAAACAATTTTTGCTACTGACTTTCCGTGTAAACGTATGCAAATTTTTAGAAGCCAAGACTCAAGCGATTTTATTAAAAAAAAAAAAATTCATTGAAAACAATATGGCTTTTAAGTTAATCATTTTGGCCCTTTTTATCTCTTATGGTAAGTGCACAGAGACATATTTACACACATCGACGACATATCACATATTATATGTGGTTAAGTTTTTATTGAAAATTAATAAATAGAATAATGTTTGCATTGTGTTATGGTCAATTGGTTTAAGGCAATTGACTTGGCATTTTACTTTCAAAATTACTCGTACTAGACCACCTTACTTACATACCAACTGCGCCAAATCGTTTCCATTCAAGAAAAAACAAATATGACTTAATTATGCCAACATTGTGTGGCAGCCAGCAGTAACAGTAACTCTAGTAGCCACTATATTTGTTATCTGTGTTACCAACTCTTTTTGCCTTGTGGTATTAAGTTTGGTTTTTTGTACTGCTAATCAATTATTTAGTTACCTACTTTCGAGTATTATTATTTATGTATTTTTTTTGTATACATGTGTATACACATATATTACATATTCATTTCTTTAATTTTACGTAAATATCTGTGTATGAAATTAGATTGTTATCTGCTAGAAGGCGAGCTTTTATTAATTATAAGTACGCTAGTAATTTTTTTTTGTTTTCGAAATCACACATTCTATTATGAATAAATATTATTGGATTGGATATTAAGATTCCTGGTTTTATTTATTTTAATACGAAATTTTGTTGTTGACTAATTTCCATACGTTAGTGAATTTTTAATGAAGAAATTTGTAATGGAATATTACTTAATGTGTTGAAAAAAAATATATATGTATATTTCTTAGCCTCTTTGTTAAAGGAGAATTTAAATGTAAATGCCAACTACAGCAACAAATATTTATAAAAAATTATTTTAAAATTTGCGAAATAAATTAAAAAAAGGGATGATTAATTACTACTTTAGAAGTTTGTTGCTTGAGTCTTTCCATTTGCAATGCATTTTATGATGGGCATTGCACACAGTGACTTTTTGCAATTTTAGCTGGCCAAAGGTAAAAAAAAAGTTTCCCGATCTTGTTGATTACTTAATATGTGATAGACAGGAGAGCAGGTGATACAAAAACATGCTCATACACACAGATAAATTTCAACCTAAAATCTACGTAAACAAGGTTAAATGAACCTTTTTTTCTTTTTCGGCAATGATTACGCTTTATATGTGTTTCATGTTAGTCTAACATGATTTATAGTAATTTTCTAAGAAAATTTTTCCTTTTGAAATAACTTTATTTCACGCTGATTTAACATTTACGTACTGTTAAAATCAAAATGGAGAATCATGTTGAATCAATGTTATTTCAACTTGAAACAACATGAATTTAATTTAATGTAGTAATTTTATTTTATTAATTGTTTAACTTACGTATGGTTGGCACAGGTATCAGAAAAATTTTTGCTTGTATATAAATTGGCTTTCCCGGTAGTCAAGGCGCTTAAACCAGGAGTCACAACCACTTTCAATATTCCTTAGATACACACTAAATATACACCATCATGATCTAAATTTTAATTCAACATTATTTAAATGATCATTTAACATACAATTTATTTGAAAAGTTTTAGTTTAAAAAAAAAAAATTTAAAATACTTTGACATGTCTGCAAGATTCGAACCTGCCATACTCCGACTACGAGACTAGTACACTGCCTTCCATCCAGCATGTCGGCTATTTACAAATATCAAAATAAATAAAAACAATACAAAAACAACTCACACAACTAAGCACAAAAATGTATTGCAGATATGAGCAAAGCAAATAAACATCAACACACTTAAACAACATATTATTTTTTGTAAATTTAATACGATTTGAAATTAAAATTTTTGTATGGTGATTTTACATTGGTATTTTTTCTGTGTGTAAGAAGACAAAAAGAAATGATAATGAATACAACGATTATCAAATATTCAGTATCAATAGAAGCTGCAAAAGTTGTAAAAGTTTTTGTATGCATATTATCATTCATTTTTTCTTAGAATTTAATTAATAGTATTGGTTGGTTTTTGAGTAGTATAATGTATAATTTAGCCAAAAGCTCATTAAATTAAAAATCCACTAAAGAGAGTTCAGCTTTCACACTACTAACGAAATTTTAAGTAGAGTCTTTGGTTTTAAAATGAAAATCAAATAGGCTGCAATAAAGTGCAGTTTGTATATGAGTATTTCCACAGAAAAGTTCACCTTTTGTCACGTTACGTCACCAAGCAATTAAGCTTGTATTTTCACTAACGTGCAGTTTCTAAAAGTCAGGCAGACGATTCGTTTAGAATAGAAAATTTATATGAAAATCGCTCAAAAGATTAGTATTTTCCATATAAATTTTATACTCAAGTCAACCGTCTGGGTTGTAGAAATAGGGATATACATATGTAGAGCTAATTATGCACTACACCAAAATACAAAAAAAAAATATAAAATATACATTTTTCTTTGAAAAACAGACTACGTCATCAAGAGACGTAACGTGACAAAAGGTGAACTTTTCTAGGGAAATGGGCATATACTGTTATTGATTTTGACTATCTAAAGTTGCGAAAAGTCAAACAAAACTAGAAAGTGGTCTGTATATTTGACCAGATCCACCAACCTATATGTATTTTAACCCGCTGAGTTCGAATATTGTTTCCACGCGAAAAATTTATAAAATTATAATTTATAATAAGGTAAGGCATTAATTATGTATTTATGTATATGTGTGTCTTCTAGTCAGAATAATCTTTAAAGCAAAGAGTTAAAATTGGTTTTTTCAAAATTGTTGGAGATATTTAGCGAACTATTGATTGCTTTGGTTTGCAAATATGAATTTAAAATTCTGTTAGTTATTCCTATATATGTATGTTAATTTTTTTTTAATGGCAGAACAGCCGGTTTTCTATCTCTTATAATATATGTGCAATCTGAACTAGTTTTTATTAAGATTATATTTAAAGAAAAATAAAAATTAGTTTAGTATTTATGACAACAAAAGAATGTAGAAAACATACAAATTATCAAGGCGATTTCTTTATATTTTTGCCAGCACACACACTATTGTTATTCCAAAACAGCTGATGTCATATTAAAATAGAATACGCTCTAATTTAAATGTTATCATCTGACATTCCCGCCTGACTTTTACAGATTCATAATAATATAATAATAATGCTTTCACACGACATGTTTGTAGTTTTCGGTAGGAAATTTGGCATGTCAGTTGTAAAACACAGGCCGTGTGAAATCAGCTTTAGGTGTCCACACACATTTTACAACAATTTTGTTTTACATCCAAGGAATGCATGGTTCAATGCGACTTGACGCGAAAGAGTACATAATTGCTTTTGTTTCAAAATATAAATTTTAAATTTCAACACCTATGCTGTAACATCAAAAGTGTACATGTGATTTTTGTTTTTATGTACGAGTATGTATTAAGAAACACAAACTTGCTTTGTTTTGTAATGCCATAAAAATAGAGGAAATCAGTATTTAATTTTTAATAGATGAAAGAACTTTTATACAACTATGGTCTGTCTGTTCAAGGATGTCGAAAGAATAAAAAGTTCATTTGAAAAATTTTATGAAAAACAACAACAAAGTATAATTTTTTTCTCTTAAATAAAAATTGCCAAGCAAACTTTTTTTAATATCGGCCATTAAGGTAAAAATGTATGATTTTAAAAAATTAAATACGAAATCAAGTATTAATTGATTGTTTTATTCCTGTATAACATAACTTAAGTTTATTTAAAAACAAGTTGGATGCAAACTTAAAATACTCATATTAAAGAAAAAGATTAAAAATTAGTTTCAAGCATCAAATTGCTTCAAGTAATATAACAAATTGTTCAGTTTTGCACTTATTACCAAAATGACATCAAATCAATGCAAAAATTTTAAAATACGAGTATGTTATTTTTTCAATTAATATAATTTTAGTTTCTAATCAAAAATACAAATAAGTAAATGAAAAAATAATGCACAATCAATAAATCTAATGATTGAATTAGGCAACTTATGGTGTTTTCTTTTCTAGAAAAAATTTTTACATTTATTGCACTTTTCAATGAAAATTTCCAATAAAATAGTTTTTTGAAATAGAGAGTTTATTAGAAATTATTGTATTATCCCTTACGAGCGAAAATTTTTGCTTAAAACGAACGCTAAATTGTATTTTTCTTGATAAAAAATTAACAAATTTTGCACTTTTTTTAGAAAATAATGCCGTTTAGAAATTGATTGAAAATAATATTGAATAAAATAATTCTTATAAAATTTTACTTCTTTTTTATATTATATTATCTCTAAGTTTAGTAAGCAAAGTCTCTTGTTTTTTATATGTATAAAAGTTCTCTTTACATGTATTTCGATATTTAAGCTCTCCTTTGCGTGTATTTTTTAGTAAGAAGAATTGGCTTCTTCTTCAAAGGAGTTGCGAAATATTGAAATACGTACATATACAGAGAATTTTGATTTAAAAACAAGAGACCTTAAGCTTAATAAACTTAGAGGTTATTATATTGATTAAATTAATCAGGTTGCTTGAATCTCGAACCAAAAATCAACTAAGTGGATAACTAATTGAATAAAAATATTGATTCAAATTCAAGCGATATACATACATATATACATATGTATGTATGTTTTTGGTTTAGCTAGTCTATATGCTCTATAAAAAAATCTTCAAAAAAATTCTTATAAACCTCATATCTTTAAATAAAAACTACCAAAAACAATAGCAAATCACTAACATAACAAATTAAAGAGTTTCAACAAAAAATGCAACATAAATACGAATGCGTGTGCGTAATATCATGCCATCATAAACCGTAACTCGATACAGTTCTTCGAGAGCTAGAGTTGAACCAAAGTGGAATGAGACCGTAAAACAATCATAGTCCAGACAAGAAAAACAAGCCTGATTCCACTTAAAAATAGTTAAAATGAAGCAAGAGTTGTTCCCCAACCCAGAAATATTTTGTGATTGAATTTGATGTATTTAAGTGGCCGTTTAAACTTCTTAGTATTACCATACTGAAGCAAAAAAATGGTGGCAATATTTTTTCTGCAAATATCACAATGTCATCAAGCCATCAAGATTGTGCATTGCGCATGTCCGTTATTTATTATTGTGTGACGTAGACATACATAAATAGATATGTATTTGTTGTAAATAAAGTACATTTGTCTATCCCTCTCACACTTTTTACAACAAACACTCATTTCTACGCTATGATGACGTAGAAGCGCAGTGAAAAATTAAAAAAAAAAGGTATAATAAAAGTAAACATAATAATTTCTGATTGAATATGATTACTGCATACTTTTCTCTTAAATACGAGTATCATAATAAATTTAACTAAAAGAAAACTTTTTTTCAGATACATAAACTTTTACAAAATTGTTATCAGAATTTACAAAATATTTACTGATTGGAAATAATTTCTGTGGCAATAAGGAAAAAGTGCTTAAGTCATATTTTACGGTTTTGTAGGAGAACGCTTTTAAGCTTTCAAGTCGAATTTCAGAAATTTATTTATTTTGCAGTTAAATTTTAAAATTCGTTGTTAATTTAAATTTTCCAAAGAAAACATCGTTCTGCGCAATACAAATGATACATTTAATTTGAAGTATATCAAAGTATAAGCTGAGTTAAGCTGCTATTTTCTATGAGTCGAAAAAATATAAGTAGAAAGTTATTGCGCTATAATTGAGATTTTGACCAGGTGTACTTTTGAGTATCAAGATTACAGAGGTGCCATAAAGCTTATCTCGACTTAAGCACTTTTCCCTTTTTGCCACAGATTTGGTTACTGAAAATGAAATTTAATTTAGTGGGTCTAAATATTTGAAATGTATGCCGCAACTTTTATTTTAAAAAGTCTTAGTTCTGAAAGTAATGAATTTAGCATCATACTGCTTTCAAAAAAAAAAATTTTTCTTGTAGGAAAATACATATCTATGATTGTATATTTACTTTAATTTTTCGGAGAAAAAATATAATGACTTTTATTTGTTTTGTAAAACAGCTTAACTTTATACTTACTGTTTCTCTGTAAGTTATACTTCATTTTATTAAAAAAAAGCAAACAAAAAATAATAAGAGAAGAGTTATGAGGTTAAATTGTTTCACAAAAATTATTCTAGTAGTTTTTAACACAAATTCTGTACCTAAAATGCAAAATTCAAATATCTAGGCGGAATCAGTTATTATTGTTATTTTGGAAAAAGTTTTATACAGTGTATTTTTATGATGAATAATATTTAAGACTGTTGTATTAAAAATTCTCTGGGTGTAGACAAAACTCCTTCTTTGCATGATATGCAATGAAAAAATACATGAGTATTTTTATTTTGCATGACTGCTAAAATTTTCTTTATTTTAGCAGCGTTATTTATTTCCCAAGAAACTGTTTTCCTCAAAAACTTTACATTTCTTATGTAGATATTAAAAAAAAATTCTTTAGCAAATAAAAAACTTTGTAAAACAAAAATGAAATATTAAACTTACTTTATAATTCAGTTATTTGGAAAACTTGTAAAAATTTTTTTAACTTTATTTGTTAGCTATAAAACCAATAAAATATTTGTGTTTGATATTAAAAGAAACTCATTTGAAGGGCAAATAAATACTTAATTATTAGTCATGGGAATTAATTTTGTGCTATATTAAGCCAATCGTAATAAATAAATATTTGCAAACAGAATTATAATAAGCAAGCAATAACTTAAAAATAACTTCAATGTATTGATTTGTTAAATTATTATTCCATACATCACTATGTAAATAAAATTGATATTCTACCTCATTGTGTTTTCTTTCGGCACATAAATCTCATATAAACATGAACATTTCCGACTAGAAAACTATTTATGTCTAAAAGAATTACAAAGTTTTTATTTTCCTCTTTTGTTTGTTGTGTCTTTGTTTTCATACAAATTGTTCTTTCACTTCTAATTTATGTCAAAAATGTCTTCAAATGGTTAAAAAAAAATGTATGGGAAGAAGCAAAAAGTTCCATTAAAACGGTCGATAAATGTCAGTTTTTAAACATTGTATTACAAATTCCTAATAAGTGTAATAATAAATTTTCTATTATATAAAACTATAAAACTGTTTTATATTTATAAGAAAGAAGGTGGTGCGTGTTTTTCTGCCACTTGTGAATGTTAAATTCAAACATTCTAATCTTTATTTGGATTTTAATGGCTTTAACTGTCATTGCTTTTTGTCTCAAAATCGAAAGGAAAATCAAACAAACCAGTCTTTTAACAATAAAAAAATCCAAAAAAAAACTAGATTAAGTTTAAACCAAAAATACAATAAACGTTTTAAATTTGCGGCTCGAATTTATTTTGTAGCAACAAGTAAAGGCCGTTTAATAAAAAAAAGTATATACATGCATGCATACATACATACATATAACAAACCAGATCGGTATTAATTTGATGTATAGAAAAAAGTGGTTTAAGTTTTTTTTGTTTAAAGAACAATAACTGATACAAAAATTATGTAAAATATAACAGCAAATTGTTTTTTGATTAAAAGAAAGAAACGAGTTTGAATATACACATATTTCTACAATAAACTTAATTTTTTATTGTTTGCATAGACCAACAGTCATTAAATTGATCGACATCAACCCCCGGCTGTGATATTAAATAATTAGCAGTAGTTCTTAATATAGAGTTCTACTGGAAATTCAAAATAAGGAGTTTTCCAGGGAAACAAATATTATTATATATTATAGTCTATTTTATTCTTTTTTTTATACATACATACTTTCAATTAAAAATTTAATTTGTATTGTTGAATTTTCAAGCTTCTAACTTATTTATTTTTTAATACATTATTATTATTAAATGGTTATGATGTTAACAAATTTTTAATAAAAGTTTTAATAAATTTTTTTATCTTTAATCTTAAAAAACAACAAAATAATCACGCGTATTACGTATGTCGAGTCGAATTTTCTTCTGAGGCAGTTTTGTTCTAGATTAAAGAAAACTTGTATACGTTTGTTTTAATTTAGTACAAAATTCTCGTAGACGAATATTCGACTCGACATATGAAATACGGATGAATAATTAAAAAAAAAAAATGCAGCAATAGATCCATAACTGTTTCCAAAATAAAATCGGAAACTGTGATGCTTCTTCTTCAAATTGATTGGTATGGCAACAATGGTGCATAAACTTTAGGCAATTAATAACAAGTATGTAGCTTAAGTCTTTCGTTTTATCGAAGCAACAAACGCATGTATTTAGTGAAATATTCTGCACTACAGCTTTTAATTAGAAATTGGAATACAAATGTACATTATTTATAAAAGAACTGAAACGGGGGCAAAAGTATTTACTTTGAGAGCTGTTCATGCAAATTTCTAATTGTTCGAAAAACCGAGTTGTCTTCCAAATATACGATTGCCGAATTAGTCAACAAATCGGGTTTTTTGCTTATTTATTTATACCTTAAAACTGATTGCATTTGTACACACATATGCAACGTTTGTCAAGTTTATACCAGACAACTGCGCAAGACCTTCAATAAGTTACTAAATACTAGTGTATAGTTCTTCAGTGTAATGTTCTCCTTCTATTCAAATAGAAAGTTCTAATGCTCTATTCACAGCCAAGGAAACAATATACATATCTGTGTTTGTATTATTTTACAAAGTAAAATATTAAAACAAGAGTAGAATAATAGGATATTATAGTAAGCAAGGGCAATGGGCAACAAATTGTAGAAAAAGTAATAGAAAATGAAAATTGATGCAGAATCGAATAAAGTTGCTTGTTTCGTAAATATTGTTGTTTGAGGCCTTAAAATTTATTATGTTTGTACATTGTGATTCTCAATAACATATGAAGTTTTTTTTTAGCTTATTTCAAACTTTACCGATGAGTTGCATAAGTATGAACGAAATGCATATAGACTTTGCTTAGCCAAAAAGAAACAAGTCAAAATTCGTAATAAAAAACTCAGTTCTTTGAGTTAATATAATGTCATTTAGATCATTTAATTTGCACATTTATATGAATAAAATATTCTTTACGAGTCTTTACTAATTCTGTACAAAAATATTTCTCTCACGATTTTTCTTACCTCTGACTCGAAATAAGTCTAAAATGGTAAGTATAGGATTGCTTGCAAGTTTTATATAAAATCCTATGAAAAAAAAAACATTTTGTAGAACATTTTAACCCCCTAACTGTTCTACGTATGGGTGGCTCTCGAAGAAGAGCGCAAAAAGTACCTTTAAACGGTAATATTACGGACTAAACTGTTTCGCAAAAATATTTTCACAAGTCAAAACTTAAATTAACTGGACTAAGGCATTTTAAAATTCCTTGAAGTTAGATAATGTGATGAGGCAAGTATTTTAACTGTGATATTCTGCAAATAATGTTAAAACATACATAAAAAAAAACATTATAAAAATTGCCTCTGTGAAATGTTTCCTTTATTAGACTATATATGTATCTTGATATTTTAATAACTCTTAGGGCCAATCCCACGATGTCGAGAACGTTCAACTTGTCTCACACTTACATTCAAAAAAAAAAAAAAATTTAATATTTTGTTGCTGTTTCAAATGTAAGTGTGCGACAAACGCACGAACGTTGTCGGCATCGTGGGTTTGGCCCTTAAGTTCAATCTATTTAATAACTTTAAGAAATATTTTCCAATACCCATAAATTCAATAGGAATTTCATTCATGAAATAATCGATTTTTTCGCAAGCATAGTTCCCAATGTGTTACGTCACTTCAAAGCAGAAACCAAAAAAAAACTTGTTTACTTTTCGTGCATTTAACTGTAAACCTAAAATTAAATAAAAGTTTAATACCTGATGATCATACATAAGTAGCAGTTGCGAAGATGAGCAATTTCAAAACTTGTTTAACATACCTACACACATACATCCATATATACATACATATACAAGTGCAGTGGCTTTGTAGACACTGTCAACAAAAAATGCGAATGACATTTTGGCTTCATTTCACCGCATGCAGATGTATTAAGGAAACCCAGACCAAAGAAATGTGCAAAAAGATGCTTGCTGCCAACGATAGTCGTCATCATCATGTATTATTTTCCTCTTTGGTTAGCAGGATATATTTTGTATATATGTATGTACATACATACATGTGCATAACACTCGTATGGTGTGCAAACATTCATACATGCATATTTATGTTAATGAAGAAAGTACTTCCGACATTTCTTTTTGTTTCCAGAGTTTTCGTGCACAAAAAACTAGTAAATCTTGCATTAAGTTCCTCCTTGTGGATACAAAGTTTAAGCATAAGTTACAGACACTCTTCAGTGATTTGTACTCTTGTACAATTTATTTAACAGACATTTGTATATGAAAATTTATTTTGCAAAGGATATCAAATTTTTAACAAGCACATACATACGAGTATAACCAAGGCCTATTTATTTAGCGAACATATACAAACAAGCTTACCCAAGTATTTATAAATTGGATTAATTTGATTACTTAACATTATATTGTTAATATATTAATTGCCTTATTCATATAAACTATTTCAGGTTTATTAAGCGCTTATTTGACATATTTCTATGGGAAATTTGTCAAATAAACATGTAATAAAGCTAAAATATTTTTTATGAATAAGACCGTAAAAATTTATGAAATATAAAAGACTTTTTTATACAAACTAATTAAGGAAATTGTTCGAAAATTCGAATATTCGACAAAAATTATTGGAATAACTTTTTATTACAATTGAAAATTTGTGTCCGTTCAACACTAGTGACAACACTAGTGCATCATACATAGATAAATCTTGCATTTTTAGTACAACATCTTTTAAGCACTTTTATCTCTAAACGTACAAAAAACATTTTTTTGGAACTTTTTAAGTCTCCTTCATATTGGTTTTTTGTGCCTCTTCAAAAATGAAATACAAGTAAAAAAGAACCCTTAAAAGATAATATAATGGCTTAAAATATTCTACTTGAATATTTGCCACAAACTTTTACGATAAGTCCCTAAATACGCCTGTTCAACTTACATAGCATTACCCTAATATAGCAAAGCAATAAGTATTAATTTTTTTTTGAAATGAGATTTTTACATTTTTCGATACATTAGATGTTCTTCTATCGAAATGTATAAAGAACTCGATTTAAAAAAAAAAATAAAAAAAAAATAATGAGTTAGGGCCTTTCTATATTAAGGCAACGATACAATCAAGAAATATGTATTTGTATTACATTACTGATTTCATAATTTTTTTCTTTCTTCCTTCTTGAATGCCTTTAGCCTACTGCCTTCCCGTCGATTCCATCGAGTGTCCTGAGAAATATGGCGTACAGGCTTATGCTCACACCGAGCAATGCGATCAATTCTTTTTGTGCACCAATGGTACTTTAACTTTGGAGACATGTGAAAATGGTTTGTTGTTCGACGGCAAAGGTGCTGTACACAATCACTGTAACTACAATTGGGCTGTGGATTGCAAAGGAAGACAATGGGATCGTAAGTTATTAGAATAACTAACTTTAAAATAAATTGAATAATAATTAAAACAAAATCACTTTAGCCACCGCTATTTCAACGCCTGGTTGTGAATATCAATTTGGTATCTATCCCGTATCGAAAGAATGTTCTACCACGTACATTAAGTGTGCTCATGGCGAGCCAATTGAACAAGAATGTGATGCTGGTTTGGCATATGATGAACGTATACATGGTTGCAACTGGCCTGATCAGTTGTTGGAAACTTGTAATCCAGAAGGTATTTTTTTATTAAGATTATTGTATTAAAAATAAATTTTAAATAGGAAAGAATAAGTAGATCATAGTGTTTTTGGGTTCTGAATCGTTTGATTTAGAAAATTGTTTACCTCATTTTAAGTAAGTTGAATGATTTCATATTTTATAATTACTGTAGTAATTTGGTATACCAAAATATTTTTTTTACTTAGAACTTTAACAAAAAAAATAACAAACTTTTTTATGAAATTCTCTCATTCATTCAAAATCATTACAGCTGTTGTTGGCTTCAAGTGCCCAACTAAAGTTGATGGTCCTGCCGCCCGTTTCTGGCCTTTCCCACGTTTCGCTGTACCCGGTGATTGCCACCGTTTAATCACTTGTGTTGAGGGTCATCCCCGTCTTATAAGCTGTGGCGAAGATAAAGTGTTTGATGAGACCACTTTAACCTGCGAAGATCCCGAATATGCCCATGCTAAATGTGGTGGTTTTGGAAAATAAATCTCTTCTTACTGATTCTCAAAAATATGTAAAACTTTTACTCTTTCTATAAAATTTCAAAAATCACATTCTTTATATAATCCCCGTTTCATTTTTGTGTAAATAGTTTATCAGTTGTTTATATATATTATCCTTGTTAAAGTAAAAGACTTTTGAACGTAAATCTTTTTTATTTTATTAATATGTATGTATGTATATTTTTATTGATTAAGCCCCTTGATTGTTGAAATATTTGTCTTGATTGTAAAAAAAACTTTAAAATTAAAATAAGCAATAATAAAAAATTATGTTTTATTTATTAGTTAAAATGGCAGTACAAAATATACATGTGTTCTAAATCTCAATTTATTTATGCATTATGTACATAAGTCTGAATTGGACACACAAAATTGAAATTCGAACACTAAAAGTTTTGTTTTAATTTTATTAGGCAATTAAAAAAACTTTTTTGTTAATCAGCACGTAATTCAGCTGTAAGAAAGAAATATCTCTGTTTTTCTACCAGCTGAATTACAAATTGATCAACAAAAGTTGAAGTGTGTGAACCGGGACTACGAAGTAAATCAGTGCTGATAAACGGGAGAAATGTATTCGTGTATGTGTATTCACTTGTATAAGAAGGACACGGAAAGGTTTACTTTGCAAAGTCTTAATTCAGCTGGGAGAATGACAGACAGAGATAGTATTCCTCCCTCTGTCTTTCACACGGCTGAATTATAACTTTACAAAGTAAACTTTGCGTGTCTAATAATTGTATTAGATTATGTTGCCGGGTTGCTGGGAAGAAAGAGTAACCCCCTTTTTAGACATGCAAAGTTTACTTCTCAAAGACTTAATTCAGCTAGGAGAAAGACAGAAATAGAAAGTATTACCCCTTCCGTCTTTTACCCAGCTGAATCAAGACTTTGCAAAGTAAACTTTGCGTGTCTAAAAGGGGTATAGGTATTGAGGCCAATTGGCTGAAGTAAAAATGGTACCTGAGTACATATACATATATTAAAGACAAATGTAGCTTGTTTCCTTTAATCAACTACAAATAGTCGAAAAACGCCAACCACGATAAGGCCCATTAACTGTACAGCAGTGAAGTGCGATGAGAGTTTTATCAAGGTATTACCCCTTTTACAAACGGAAAGTTTACTTTGCAAAGTCTTAATTCAGTTGGGAGAAAGACAGAAAGAGAATATGCTACTACCTCTGTCTTTCACACGGCTGAATTAAGACTTTGCAAATACCCCTTTTCCACACGCAAAGTTTACTTTGCAAAGTCTTAATTCAGCTGTGTGAAAGACAGAGGTAGTAGTATAGTCTCTTTCTGTCTTTCTCCCAGCTGAATTAAGACTTTGGAAAGTAAACTTTGCGTGTGGAAAACGGGTAAAAGTAAAATTTCTGTGTCTAAAAGGGGTATATTCAAGATTGCTCTTAAGTTTCATAACAAAGTCTATACTTGGCTTTTTTCCAGGACAGCGACGAGGACGCTATCATAGGGGTAGAAAAGGCATTCTACATTGCTTTTGCCCCCCCCCCCCCCGCCTTTTCCCCTTAAATTATTAAAAATTGCCTGTAATTATCTATTTTAACATTAATCATGAATGTCGAGAGGTGCAATGTTTAATTTTTTACATTTTTATGTATTTAAATATTTTTTTTATTTCTTATTATTTTTGTTTAATACTTTTACTTCTGAGTCACTTTTCCTTCCTACGAGTCTTTTGTATAAAAATTTCTGTGACCACTTCAAAGAAAAAACTGTTATTTGTTAAATTTTAAAGACATTATTTTCCAATCTAAATAATTTTCAACTTTTTTGGATACGTTTTTATTATTTTTTATTAAGGTTCCGTACAGCAAAGGTGAAACCCTTATTGTTTTCGCTACGATGTCCGTCGGTCCGCATGTCCGTTACAAGCTGTTTTCTCGAGAGCCGTAAGAGCTATGGACCTGAAATTTTCACACAATATGTAAAACTTTGGCAGCAACAACAACAAATATATGAAAGTTAAAAAATAAAAGGTGCTCTAAAGCGAGCAACGAAACATGTTGAAATCCTCATGTAGGTTAGGTTAGGTTAGAAAGCTGCTGGTAAAGAAGGGTGAAAATTAGAGTCCAGCTCACTTGGGTCTAATGCAATCATCCCTTGTTTACAGGTAGTAAGTTGAAGAGAAGATAGAGTGGAAGAGAGAGGCTGAAAGGGTAGATGTAGAAGGGAGACAGTTATTTGTTATATGGAGTGGAGAGTGGGTCTAAAATTTGATCGTGGCTGTAGCAGCCACTGCTCCTATTATTGAGGCTCAAATTATTTAATCCCATTTCCGATAACTCGGCTAGGCTACTGAATGATAATCTGCCAAGGAAGTGCAGACGGAGAACCTCCAGAGCGGGACAAAAGCAGAGGAGATGAAGAATGCTTTCCTCCTCCTCTTCATCATTACAACTGAAGCAGTATTCATTATACGGGAGACCCATACGTTTAACATGGGTTCCAAAAGCGCATGGCGCCGGTCAGTCTGCCCACGAGATTCCTCAAGTGCTTCCTAGTGAAGTTCATGAGGTTTTTCGTTCTGTGGGGACTTAGGAGAGGCCAGAGGATTCTCACTATTGCGCAGGTGGGCTCATTGCGCCATTTGTCTTGAGCTGATTCAAGAAAGGCAACATCCTTATGTATACAGACAATTATACATATATAGACACTTGAAATTTTCAAAGTTAGTGTACTTTTATTCAGAAAACACCAATTAACAATGAAATTTAAAAAAATTAAAATTAAAGGGCATTCTATCAGTTAATGTAATTTTTACTACGTATTTTCGACAACTTGCTGTATCTTAAAAACCGTAAGAGCTCTTGAAATTTTCAAAAATGCTGAAACTAAAAAGTCTTAAAATAAAAATGCGTAAGAACCAAAAAAGCTCCAAAAATAAACAAAACCGCTAAAAACCGAAAAAAAGTTTACCGGGTATCTAAAGTTTTTTAGAAATGTTTACATTAGGTAAGATATTCGGTTATATATTCTAAAGTTCGTACGGAACCTTTCGTGTGCGAGTCAAAGTCGCACTTTACTGAATTTATTTCTAAAAATTCACGGAAGTGTGAGTGTGAATAAAATACTATTAGTTAGCTCATTTCTTAGGCCGGGTTGACATCTGTGTGCCATGTACACACATGCGTAAAAAATGCGTAACCACTAATTGCTAATGAAGAACTGTTTGATTCAGACGCGTATTTATTAAGTTAAACAGTTTCATACATAACTAATAGACAATTTTATAGAATCCAACATGGTTGGAAAGAGTTCAATAAATCAATCAATAAATACATACATGTCTGAATCAAGCAAAAAGTTTTTCATTAGTAATTAGTGGTTACGCTTTTTTGGGCACGTGGCACACAAGAAATGCCAGATGTAAACTGAGCCTTAGATTTATATTAAGTAAAAAATTACTTGAAATATTTTCTGAGATTATCGAAAGATTCATGGGAAATCGCTTGCCAGAATACAAAATAGTTTATGTACTCTCCAGTCGTAAGCGCTTACAATTTTCTGATTAACCCATTATTGTTTAATTGAGAAGTTCAAAAAATATAAAAAACCCTAACAAATATAAAAAAATTAGGTAAGTTATTGAAAATCAAAGTACGAATCTTCTTTTTTTTCAACGTTCATTTTCACGATCAATAAGTTATTGTCTATATATATTTCATTAACAACTGGAAGGTACTAACATAAGTACTCTCACACAATGATATAAATAAGTGGTTATTTTATTAATTTCTGATACCTATAAAATAATTCCCCAGCGAGAACAGTTGTCATTGATTACATACATAATGACAGAAATAGTGTATTATTTAAAATTTAAAAATTATGCAATGAAGAAGATTGATAGCAAATAACAAAAGAATGAATAAGTAATTAATTACTACTTTAGCATAGATTAATTTTGTTCAAAGTATGGTAGCTTATTAAGAGCCGTCGACATAAAAATTAATTAATGAAATTAGAATATCAGAGAGCAAATTACGGCACTCGTTATCGAACGAAATTACGAAATATTTCAATAGAGTTTATATGGAAATATTGCCGCCTGGCCTGTTCTGAAAATCACGTGGTTTCCAATCACGAAACGATTTGAAATCACGCAGACGATTTTATGCTGTGTGCAAATCACGTGATTTTACGGTTTTCGGCGTGGTTTTAATTTTTCAAAAAACACGAGAAAACAGCTGACTTTTTATATTTTTGCTTTGTTTGTTTATTTTTTGAGAGTCTAAATTAAAATAAAAAGTGAAAATTAAGTAATTAAAAATGCCTGGAGCTACTATATTGGCCGTAATTGCTCTAAAGATAAAAAGTAAATCACTAACAATTGCAAAAAAATTTAATATTTATTTTTGTGTGCATAAAACCTAATTTTATTACAAAAATAAATGAAAAACACATTACAGAATTACATTTTTAATAAATTCAAAACGAATTTCCTAAAAAAAATAGCCAAGTGCTTTCAAATCGGTAGTCATTTAGCATATCGGTTTTAAATCGCGTGATTTCAATATTTTTAGGGTGCAGAACACCTTTTGCGTGATTTCAAATGAAATCACTTTGACAAAAAGTGATTTTCAGAACACCCCTGTATATCCGGCTCAGTTTCGTTAAAAAATATTTTCTTAAGACGAACCTTCCTGAATAATAAATAAGTAAAACACATTTTGTAGTAAAACACATATTGAAGTAAAATATTTATTTTTGAGAGTACCGAATATATTCAAGTTTATAAAATAAAACTTACGAGATTATTTTTTTGTTTTTTGCATTAATAAATGTTAAGAGATAATGAAAAATACTTTTGCTTAAACAAATTGTGCTTATATTGCCACAAAGTCTTCTTTAATCGAACTACTAAAAAAGTTATTAATCAAGTATAGTTCTGCTATTTTCCTGTGGTGTTGAAAAGACTATAGCACGTATTAAGCCATCACGCACAGATTCATTGGGATCGCCAACATTAAAGCGAAATTTAACACGATTGCAAATGACATCGGGTACAGAGGTATACATGGGATACCAACCGATTTTATTGAAAACTACGAAAACTTTGTAGATTTGATTGCGATATATATAAACAGGACGATCAAATGAGATTTCCAGTAAAGAGTCATAGCGAACACGAGAAGTGCAGTGGGTGTAGCTTAGACGAGATCCTTGAACATCTTGAATATGGGCGTATAAAATTTCAGTGTAACGTTCGGAAAAACCAGCTGAGTTCATCAATTCTCCACAAAGTACTTGAGTGGGAACTTGAACGCCTGAAAAAACCAAAAGTTAAAAATACCTTCTTTGCATTTTTAAACAAACAAAAAAAAACCTGTAATCCAAATGTTGGTGTCAACTTGGAAGGTTAAACCACAATCGGTTACACTTGTATTACGATAATCAAACTGAGGATTAACTGTGCGAACGCAATACGAACGTCGCGTGTCGTGAGTAGCACCATCTGCTGAGTCTCCCACACCAGATATCAGTGACACTCCAGCAGTGTCTCGAGTTCTTTGAGCATTGTTTACGATGGAACTTCGATTTAAGCTCAGAATTTGAGGTTGAAAGTGAACCGTTGTTTCCATGGAAGGATAATTGTTAGCATTAACACTACCACCAAAGAAGTTGTTTGGCGGATGTGTATGTAGGAATGTAGATAAATCACGTTGGCTATTGCGTTGCTCACAATAGTTACGACTACTACGAGAACTACAAAAACCCTCAGGCATCGGACAATCGTTTATAGATGGACTAGAGATTTTTATAAGAATCGCTAATGCTTCATGTTCCTGCAAAAGTTTAGAACGAGCTGGACCTTCAGCAAACTGTTGCGGTGTCATGGTTAGAAAACGAATTTTTTTTACAGCTTTCTTTAACATCTCTTCATTTATGGCTAAACGTTGAACATCCATAAAGTAGTTAAGGCTCGCTGCAGCAGCGGCAGAGGAAGAAGGTTGATCGTAGGAACCTGATGAGGAAGCAGCTATAGTTGCCCTTTCTTCATTTTCCGAACCATCAGCCACAGATGCATCACTACTGTCCACAACAACAACATCGGGAGAAGGTGTATTATGCCGATAAGCCAAGTTATCGCCATTGCCATCATTATAATTTTCATCCTGTTCCTGCACCATTGCATTAACATCCGGCTCCATTTTAATTTCTTCAACACTCAACATGCCTCCTGCACAACCTGATACTGAAGCGTTTTGGTCTTGTAGTTGTGCTGAGTGTTGGACAGATTCATCTCTACACATACCCCTTTCATTAGCAAAACGTAATAGAGCATTAAACAGGTCCAACTCAGAGTCTATATTTAATTTGTCTTGGTCCAAAATAGCCATTAGAGTTGACATTTCTATATCTGTAAAACTTGGATCTGCCAAAACTTCTCGAGTATGACCAGCAATTAACTAAGAGTGAAAAATGTTTCCACTTTATTCGAAACTATATATGTATGTATGTATATTAAAACTTAAAAAATATTTATTTACAGAGGAAAACTAATGATTTTCTAATCCAACTTAAATGTATCTTTTTAAAAATGTTTGTCCACGAATTAATATTGAAAATGTATAGAACGAATGTGTGTTCTGTATTCCACGTGTAATTCAAACGTATAGAATTATCATTGACTTGTTATTTTAAATATTAACTTATACCAACAAATTCCGAACGATTTAATTGGACGTGGAATACAAAACATACCCGTATTTATATGCCGGTTTAGAACAACGAAGCCAAGGAGAATATGCCGCAATATATGTACATATTAATATAAGTTGGTTACTATCTAACATTTACTTTAAAACTTCAAATCATTTATCATATAACTACTTACTTCCATACTTCTATGCATTAGGCGCGACTCATCGAACAGTTTAGCAAACTCGTATGCGCGACAAGCATTTCTCGGGCTTAAATCAGACCATAAAAAGTTGGTACACTGTCCAACCACATGTGGCAATTCATATTTTTTTGCCACATAGCACAGTTCACAGGCCTTATCAAATGAGCTAATATTTATACGATCCGAGTATATGTATTCCAGCATTGCTTGAAAAGCATCTTGCTGAACGTCTGGTATTAAAATCGGATTGTTTTTATCCGCACTTGGACCAAAGAACATTCTTTCAAATACTGGTGAAGCCATTGCTAAAATTATTTTATGGCAAGCAATTAGTTTTTGGTTGGGCGGTGCACCACCAACCAGAAATCGACAATCGGCCCATTTTCCTGTCTGCAACAAATGTAGGCCACGATCTTTTATTTCATGAAATTCATTTTGCCAATCCAGCTCCATTGTTCTAAATTAAACTCTCACTATAGTTAGTAGACTTCCAAAATTATTATTTAAAATTTTTCACAAATATTGTTTACTCCGTATTAATAAATAAATGCGAATTAAGAAAAAGGAATTGATGAGAGAAAATTAATATAGAGATGCCACAATAATAAAATAAGAATGTTTGTATACACACAAGTATGGAGGTGCCAGACTGTAAATTTAATAAAAACGCTTGTTTTCCCCTTTTCCAGACCGAAGGCATTATTATGTATCGTTAGCATGTATAAAAAATCATGTAACAAAAAATATCAAAAAATACTAGCATATTGATACTAAGTACACAGATCTTCCATCTTAAACAAGGCACTATGGCCCTTATTATCAGGCTTGTTCTGAAAATCACCTGATATCGTTTTAAAATCACGCGAGTGATTTTGTGCTGTTTTGTTAATCACACTTTTTTTTTGTATATTACAATGTGATTTTAACTTGTCGAAAACACACAAATAATATGATTTCTTTATTTTGATAACGAAAAACAAACCTGAAATCTCAAAAGCAAATAATCCCCTTTATCGTGGTTGGAGAAAAGTCCTCAGTTTGCTATGCATGACCAAGTGTATTTTAATTTCCGTTGCTCTACATGATTCTTGAGCTTAAAATCTTAAAATTTGTTGCAAATTGTATAAATCCGAATGAGTGAATTTCACAGTAGCGACATTCTTTGTCATAATACCAAATGAGAAATAGTTACAGTCGAATAATAATAACTCAGAAAGAAAAGTTAAGCATAGAAAACTTTGAACATAGTTACAGTATATACAAGATATCAACATGTTCTTCGGCTACTAGGCATTATAAGCATTTATTTCTTATAATTTCAATAATAATAAATAAGAAATACCAAGTAGTTAAATAAAGAAAAAATACTTGATTATAAGATTTAGATTTTTGACCTTCGCATTTTCTTGGCTAATATTTACTCGAGAATATGCCATAAGTTATCTTGTGGGGTTGAGAACACAATAGCACGTATTAAACCATCCCGAACTGATTCACCTGGATCGCCAACGTTGAAACGAAATTTAACGCGGTTGCAAATAACGTCCGGCACAGCTGTATACATGGGATACCAACCAATTTTATTAAAGACAACAAAAACTTTGTAAATTTGATTGCGACAAATGTAAACAGGACGATCGAATGAAATCTCAAGCATAGAGTCGTAGAGAGCTCGAGATGTATAATGAGTGTAACTCAGACGTGATCCTTGTATGTTTTGTATATGGGCGTATAATATTTCGGTATAACGTTCGGAGAGACCTGCTGAATTCATGAGGTCCCCACAAAGTACTTGGGTGGGCACTTGAACTCCTAAAAATTATATATGTTAAAACATTTCTGTAACATTGTTGAATAGTCATACCTGTGATCCAAATGTTGCTATCAACTTGAAAAGTTAAACCGCAATCTGTCACACTAGTATTACGATAGTCAAAATGGGGATTAACTGTTCGGACGCAATATGAACGCGTTGTGTCAATTTCTGATTCACCTCCACCTGAAGTCAATGAAATAACCATATTGTCCCTAGATTTGTTAGCATTATTATGAGAAGATATATTACAAGTTCGATTTGAGGTTGAAGCTTGTGGTTGGACATTATCAATGGACGCGTCCATTGGAGTGTAATAGCACACGTTTCCATTATTTTGCCCAAAACTATTCGGAGTGTGTATATGATGAAAATTTGACAACTCACGTTGATTACCACGCTGATCGTAGTAGTTACGGTTGCTGCGAGAACTACAAAAACCATCTGGCATTGGACAATCATTTATGGATGGACTTGAGATTTTTATGAGAATAGCTAAAGCTTCATGTTGCTGTAAGAGTTTAGAACGTGCTGGGCCTTCAGCAAACTGCTTTGGTGTCATTGTAAGAAAACGAATTTTTTTGACCGCCTGTTTCAACATCTCCTCATCAACAATAGGATTATGAGTTTCCATAAAATAGTTTATATTCGAACCATTATTTGTTGCCGCTGCGGCAGATGTTGAAGGTTGATCAAAAGAAACTAAAGATTCCGCAGCTGTTGGGTCTACTACTTTTACCCTGGATGCCGATTCTGCTGAAGATGTTGACGGTTGAGCATATGAAACTGAAAGTTTCTCTGTCGTTGTGGTTACTACTATATTTTCAGGAACATCAACTACAGGGGTATCACTATCCACTACCTCTACGTCGGGAGATGGTATATCATGGGTATAGTTTTCACTATAATCATCACCGTTCTGCATCATTGCATTAACATCAGGCTCCATTTTAATTTCTTCGACTTGTACCAAACCTCCATCACCTACCAACTCTGAGGAGCTCCGGTCAGAATTTTGAGTTGTATTTAACATGGATTCGTTGCCAAATACACTCCTTTCATTGGCGAATCGTAATAAAGCATTAAATAAATCCAATTCGGAGTCAATATTCAATTTTTCTTGATCTAAAATAGCCATAAGTGTAGACATTTCTATATCTGTAAAACCGGGATCAGCTAAAACTTCACGAGTATGAACAGCAATTAACTATTTAGACAAATATCAAAGCAAAATAGTGTATCATTTTTCGTTTCGTTTTTTTTTTTTTTTTTGTCTTTAACCAACTAACCTCCATACTACTTTGCATCAGCCGCGGTTCATCGAAAAGTTTTGCAAACTCATAAGCTCGACAGGCGTTACTAGGACTTAAATCAGACCACAGAAAACGAGTACACTGTTCGACCACATGTGGCAGCATGTATTTTTTAGCAACGTAGCACAACTCACAGGCCTTGTCAAATGTACCAATATTTATGCTATCTGAGTATATGTATTCCAACATTGCATGGAAGGCATCAGGTTGAACATCTGGTATAACAATCGGATCATCTTTATCGGCTAGTTGCCCATAAAACATTCGCTCAAACACAGGTGATGCCATGGCTAAAATTAATTTATGGCCAGCGATAATTTTTTGATTTGGTGGTGCACCACCAACCAGAAAATGACAATCGGCCCATTTTTCGGTTTGCAATAAATGCAAGCCACGGTCCTTTATTTCGAAAAACTCTTGTTGCCAGTCTACGTCCATTACAAAATTATTTTTATTCCCTTTTTATAACAAACTACGCACTGAACTTTAAAAAATATATTAGTTTAAGGTTTATTTATTTATTCATCAGTATAGCAACACAAGGAATACATTTAAAACAGATTTGTGAAAGTAGTGATGCCACATCTTTGAAACTTCACACGTTAAAACTAGTGATACCAGATGTTTTCCATAAATATACATGCATTACAATAGAATTCACATTCAATGTTTTGCGATAACTGTTTCTAGTGTCGAAAACTTGCAGAGGCCTTATTTATAATAGATATTTTTGGTCGGTATGAATTGTAAAACGATTTTCCATATTTTTTATTAAAGCAAGTGTCTTAAACCGACTGCTAAAAAGAGCAGATTCTCAAATTCGGTTGTATTATATTTTAAGAACAAAATAGTCGAGACGCTGGTGCTTATCTCGACTAGTATTTCAATTTGTTTATTTTTAGTGCTGCCAAAGCTAATAAGTAACACCTCTAAAATTGTCATTAGTCAAGGTATGAACCTAAAACGAAAAGTACTCTATGCAAGTTTTTGTACAAAAAAATATTTTACTCCAACTATTTGCAACAATGAACCGAGAATAATTCGACAAATGACTCTATTGAATTTACTTTCGGGAAGCCGGTCAATTATAAGGAAAAATTGGTAAGATAAAAAGTAGAAACACAATTTGAAACGCCTGTAAATGTAATATTTTTCAGTCTTTATAATCTACCAGTAATATTTAAGGCCGGAATGACAAGTGAAGTCGATAAGGCCCAATCAGCCGCTCCTGCTGAAGATACAATTTTCGGTAAAATCTTACGCAAAGAAATACCGTGCAGTTTTATTTATGAAGATGAAAAATGCGTGGCATTCCACGATATTAATGGCCAGGCTCCAACTCATTTCTTGGTTATACCACGCAAACCAATTGTAATGCTTTCTCAGGCCGACGAATCTGATGCAAATTTATTGGGTCACCTGATGTTGGTAGGTAGTAAAGTAGCTAAGCAACTGGGGCTGGAAGATGGATATCGCGTTGTCATCAACAATGGCAAACATGGTGCTCAATCCGTGTATCATTTACATTTGCATTTCTTGGGTGGTCGTCAAATGCAATGGCCACCAGGCTAAAAGCAGCATGATGTACTGTCTAATTCGTTTATTGAATATGTACATATTCATAAAGTTTTTATTATTAAATATAAATATTGTTCTATACTAAAAACTGCTTAAAATCGTTGCATTTTATTTACTTAAATATACATATAAGTACATGCATACATGTACATATGTATATATTTTTGTGTGAGTATAGTATAAAAATGATAAGACAATAAGGTGGAGTTATAAAATCAAATAAGTGGAGTGGTATGCAAAAACGAAAAAAAAATGCTTTTGGTTTTTACCTATCATGAATATTAGAAAGCATTTTCTTTGAAATCGGACTAGGTATCTACTAAGAACAAACATCAAAAAATCATTTTCTTTCTAGGGTCAGTCCCAGCAAAAATTTGTGCCTGCTGGAAGCATTTTTTACATCGAAAAGTTTACAAACTCAGCAAAGCTTAAGGTCTAGCTAGGGTGGGTATTGCCTCTAATTTTATTGCTATTATTTTAGTCTTGGCTCTTTTTCTTTTAATATCTGCCATGTTAATGGACTACAAGTTAACACAAAATTTCTTATATTATTTCTGGAATTAGACTTGAAGATGGAAGTACTTACATATATTATGCACATATGTATGTATGTATGTTTATTCTTTAGGACTTTGCATATTAAAGTCAGATTATAGATAAATTATAATTATCTAACAAGTTAAAGTACAATATATTAAAAGACTATACATTAGTTCCCAATAAAATATTACCATCTGTCGAAGCCAGTCTCACAGATGGTGTGCTTTCTCCCAAAGAGCAACTGTTACCACTGGCAGTGCCACAAATATTGGCCGTTGAAATTATTGTTGAACTACTCTGTGTGTTGTATCGACGACGGTCTATTAAAGAGCTAGTGCCATAATAACCAGTTTCCCGCGTTTGTTGTTTCTTTTCAATAACCATATCAAAGAAACGTGACAATTTAACAGCATCTGTAGTACCAGCAGCGATACTACGAGGGTCACGACAATTAAGCCAAATTTCTTCGGCTCCACATTGTTCGGCTGAAACGAAATTTTAATGAGTATGTACCTACTACATATAATTGAAGAAATTTATACTGTATGACAAATTTTGTTAGAAAGATTAACAAATTCTTTCTTATTTGAACTACTATAACTAAACTATCCTTGGAAATTTTCAGCAGCTCATTTATATAATATATTTCCTTACAAATGAAATATTTTAACTGAATATTTGTGAAGAATGTATCGATTTGCCGTCGACTTAACTTTTTCTCAAAAGCAATTATTTTGTTAGTTTGTGTTAAACAAGAAAACCTATATTTACTTTTACCTATTCCGCCAGCTTTTTGCACCGTTTTCGGTTGTCGCCTCTCATCTACTAAATCTAATTTCGTGCCCATCACTAAAATTGGTATTTGAGTTGCACCCACAAATTCCTCCGGATCAAAGCCATGCACATCTGTTATCAAACTTGTACTTGGTCCTGAATTGCTATTACTAGCTGCCTTATATGTATCTTTTCCTTCTTTGTTTAATATTTCAAATAGCCATTCACGTAAATTGCCTTGGCTCTTACGATTTGTTAAATCATGTACCAAGATAATACCATTAGTTGGTGTGTAAAAAACCCCCCGTGTATTCTTATGACTCAACGAGCCGCCAATGTCGAATAATTCTATGAAAAAAGGCTTCTGTTGCGTAGTTCCTTCCTTGTATTCATGCAATTTGATTTCGATATTACAGCCAACTGTCCACCCTGGCCTTGTCAGGCTTTCGCCGTGGGCAATAAGATGAGTAAGGCATGTTTTGCCAACACCTGTCGATTTAAACTGTTAGTTAAGTATATGCGCATCTTATTTATTACAAAAGCGTGTTTACCTGAATCTCCTACTATAATTATCCGTACTTTGTCAATGGTATTGGCCATTCTATATTATTTTATTTCTTTATGTAAAATACTGAGTTTAACTAAGAAATAACTCAGCGAGAAATGTAAACATTAGCTTCTTCTTATCAGAATAGAACTCATTCATACAACAATGACTATCTTTTAATCTGCATAGTTGCCATATTTTGAGATATATTCCAGCGATTTTAACGTAGTTGATTTAATACCCAAACTGTTCTAAATTTTTCGATTTGTTAAATATAGACATATATGTATATATAAGCTATAGCTTATATGAAGAAATAATGTGTACAAAATCGTTAGCTTTTGCTATCAAATTTTAGCAAGTCATAAGGAAAATTTCGAAAAAACGATTAAAGAACAACGAAAAATTGTTGTAAAAATAATAACCCGCCATTAATCGAAAACAGTTTATGAAAACAGGCAAATTAAAAAAAAAATAACAAAAGAGAGCAAAGTATATACGATTCATGTTTTGGCGTATGAACTAACAGTATCTACCATAAATCTAACATCCAAGACACATACATTTCGAGGTAATATCAAGATTACAAAAATACCTATAAAAATGAAAACATGGCTTTTTAGTTGATCCAAACTGTCAAAAATATAAATTGTTTATCAGTCGTAAAGCAGCTCTGGGCGAGTCAACATCAAGCGTCGTTGGCAATTATTTCTTAAGTGCAACCAGGCCACTGTTGTTTATTGGCCTTCGAGAGTTTTGCGTCTCACTCGCACTGGTTGATGATCTGCCACGGATAACCGTATATTCTTGCGGTTCTTCTGTGGAATTTCTTTAACAACCACGTTGCTACTTCCTATGTGAAGGCATAGGTCGTATACAGTCAGTCACAAAACATTTTTAAAATACTGTTAATAACATCTTGGGCATATGGTCTAGTTACTCCGCCCATTTTTGTGCAACCATATTATGCAAATTTACTTTGTATAATATGTATAAATAAATAAATAAATAAATAAATAAATAAATAAATAAATAAATAAATAAATTGTTTAACAAAATAAAAGTAATAAATTTCTCAACGGCAGCTGCCACTAACAAAATTTGCAACCTTTGGCACTTTTCACAATTTTTTAATGTTTTTAAATTTGTTTAAAAAAAATTTCTTATAAAATTTTTTTCATGTTCAAATATTTTAATTTTTTTTTAATTTCCTTTTCGTAAGCAATTTTTGAAGTTTCGAATCAACTTTAATTTGAAAAAAAAAAAAAATAGCGGGACTAGGAATAGCACTCTCTTTTGCAATTTTATGTGTAAGTCCCGGTTCACACACTTCAACTTTTGTTGATCAACTCGCAATTCAGCTGTAAGAAAATAAGAGATACATATTTGTATTTTCTTCTCCATTTTTCTTATAAGATGAATTACGAGTTGAGCAACAAAAGTTGAAGTGTGTGAACCGGGACTAAACGAACGCATTTCAGTAAAATCCAGTACAAATTTGCACAATATTGCACAAATTTTAGGGTAAACAAAGGGACCTAATGTGTGCTGTTACCAGCTGTTCAAATTGAAAATTAAATTGCCAAATAAACGGATTGTTGAATTTGAAAGCAATCTAGTTTTCAATTTAAAAAGTTTGAGTGTGTAAGTCCCGGTTCACACACTTCAACTTTTGTTGATCAACTCGTAATTTAGCTGTAAGAAAACGGAGAAAGAAATATAAATATCTCTTTTTTTCTTACAGCTGAATTACGAGTTGATCAACAAAAGTTGAAGTGTGTGAACCGAGACTTAGTAAAAAAAGTGTGAGTGTATTGCAAATTTAATGGAATTGAAAGGCAAAAATTGAACGTGTGGCCCCAAGTAACATCCTTCCTTTTAAAGATATTAATTAATTAATTAAATTAAATTGAAAACCCCCCAGAATTCCATTAAGGTGCGATATCAAAAAGGTTGAAAGCAAAACTAAATGAGAACTGGTACTGTTTTCTAGGAGATACAAAGTTCCCCTTCAATCGCCCAAAACTAGACGGCATACCATAATGCCAAAGATCTGTTGTATGTGATAGCAAGCTTTTCTTGAGAGATATTCTCCTGGCAAGAGCAACGAAAATCTTAAAGCATAAGCCCTAAGGGAGTGAACTGAACTGGCGGTCATAAAACTGGTATTACTTTATGGTATATCAGACCGGTGGACTCAGCGAACAATCACTCCTGTATAGAGAGGATTCTCTTCAAACCGGTGCTCTCAGATCCACGCCGACAAAGACGCTGTTTACTACATACATATGTTGTGCTGGCTTCCAGTGGACTTAATAACTAGGAAGTTAGCACTACGCAAGAGGCGCATAAAACCATCGACCATTCAGAAATGCTACCATTCTGTGTACAGCAGATAACATACTTGATCTCATAGGCTACCGCACTCCTAAACGCTACTTCATAAAAACTTTCGATTTTCATTGACAGAAGGGGTTTCCTCACTGCTGAGAGCAGTGTTATCAGATTTATTTTCAGCCTCCTCGCCAAATTACTTGTCTAATATCGCCAAATATCGCCAATGTAATAAAACATTAAATATTAGCTACAAAAACTATATTTATTTTGTAATTACATTACAAATATTGTTAAATTTTAAATATTTTTACCGCCAAAAACTAATGTTTGTCGCCACGTTTGGCGAGATATCGCCATATCTGACAACACGGGCTCAGAGTCGTACAGGTGATCATTGAGGGCTCAAAACGAAGAGAGAGAGTTGATGGAGGCATCTATATTTCCGAATTCGGAATTGAAATGTTCTTCAGACTCCCGAACGAAGCAGAAATATCAGCAATTAATAGAGCAACACTATGGCTAAGGTTTTTGATGAACTTGCAGTATTCGTCCTATAATAAAGCGTGGCTATGGGAGTGTGGTGGTTTGGTGGTCTGTGTAAGCTGTTATTTATAGATGGAATAATGGAACAATACAATATGTATATAGCAATGTAGAGTTAAAATATTTGAAAATTGGACATTTCAGAGAACTTCCAATGCTATCAGGACAATGACCCGAAGCATTAAGTGCATAATGCGTGGCTGTGATTGTTATAAATACAAGTGTCCTAGTTATGGCAACGCCTCCGAAATCTTCTGACATTAATGTCAAATAAAATTTATGGGCAAATTTGGAAAATAAATTAAAAATATGTTTTAAGGAAGAATGGGAAAAAATTTAGACCGATTGCTGCAAAAAACTGGTGGAATCAGTTCCGAGTCATAAGATGCCGTACGTAAAAACAAAGGAACGCCCAAGAAATATTAAAACAAAACCAAAAATTAATTACACACAAGATATTTTGGTGTCCGATTATTAATTTGCTATTTTTTCGTTTATCACAATAGGTGTGTTTTTTACTTCTTGGGTAAAGTTCGCTAAAATGAGATCAAACTGTAATTTCTCTCAATAAACTACAAAAATGCACAAAAGTACGGGAACGCGAAAAACCAATATTTTTGTTGCAACGCTTAGATTAGAAATTTTTTTCCATCATTGTTAAAGGGCCCCAGGCCCACGATGTCACCAACGTTCGACTCGTCGCACAGTTACATTGCAAACAACAACAAAATTTTAAAATTTGTTTTTGTTTTGAATGTAAGTGTGCGACGAGTCGAACGTTCGTGACATCGTGGGCATGGCCGTAAGTTTTTCCTAAAGATTATTTGAAAAATTAAATACTGAATTAGACTGCAGCAAAATTTCAAATTTTATTGCAAAAGCTCTTTATAAACTTGTTGTCTGTCGGTTATTAAATTTAGTCACTGTAACTCCTCCGATGCATTTTTCGGAAAACCTCTTTATATGTATGTACATACGTACATGTGTGTACTCGTATATGAAAATTTCCTTTCAATTGTTTCGTAAGTTTAGGCGAATGAGCAACGCAAAGTTTAGTTCCACATTCGCTTTGGCCAAAAGCTACTGGTAGTTTCCACAAATACTTGAGATTGAGTATTTTTTTAACATTTCATTTTCATTTTTTATATATTAAATTTCAGTCGTAAAGCAGCTCTGGGCGAGTCAACATCAAGCGTCGTTGGCAATTATCTCTTAAGTGCAACCAGGCCACTGTTGTTTATTGGCCTTCGAGAGTTTTGCGTCTCACTCGCACTGGTTGACTGATCTGCCACGGATAACCGTATATTCTTGCGGTTCTTTTGTGGAATTTCTTTAACAACCACGTTGCTACTTCCTATGTGAAGGCATAGGTCGTGTACAGTCAGTCACAAAACCTTTTTAAAAAACTGTTAATAACATCTTGGGCATATGGTCTAGCTACCCCGCCCATATTTGTGCAACAATACTTTGCAAATTTACTTTGTAAAGTATTTCTTAAATAAATAAATAAATACATATATTAAATTTATTAAATTTTGTGTATTATCTATTGTAAATAGTTGTGCTGAATTCTAATTTTTGAATTCGCTCGCACCTCTGCATTAAGATTATGAAGATGTATTTATTTCTTGTGTTTTTTAAGCTGTCACTTCCTGGAAATTGCTATAACTCAAATGTGCATTCGGTTTTTGTGCTTTGTTTATTGTACAATTGCTTGTTGTTGGAATTTATTTAAGATTTTCTGCATTTGAATGCAGCAGAAGAAATTGAGTGTTAGCTAATATAACTTTAGAATGAGAACTATAAATATTGCGCTAGTAAGAGGAGTATGCATTTAATGAGTATCATGGAAGTGAAATCATATGCATACATACATATGTACATACATACATACATACATATGTAAGTATTTACATACATATCGCTCCTTTATTGCATTAAAGTCACAACTCAAAAAGCCTAGTTTTTTAGAAACTAAGTTTCAAGTTTCTCAATTTACATGAATACAAATGATTGAAGATAAATATTTTGTATCCAAGATTAAATGTGATATGACGATTTTTTCTGCATTATTAATTCCAAATTTTAATTTTTTGAGACGTGTCTATGGTATGAAAATATATGTATTTAGGTTTATACATACCGTTAGCTGAAATGCAAAATCACGTAAGTACACTCTTTTAAATTTTATAGTAGAGAGAAAAAAGTAAATAAAATTATTTGATTTGAATTGAAATAAAGTTTCCTTAATTTAATTTTTAATTCGGCTGGTTGAAATTGAAATTTTGTACGGAAATTTAAATTTGTTGTTAGTTAAGTGGTTTTGCATTTCAGCTGACGATATGTACAATAGTTTAAGATATTGAAAGTCTACAAAAAGTTATTTAAAGGTGTGATGCTCATGTCAATGTTTGTGACAAATTTTTTCATATGTTTTAATATCGCACAGTCGCATAAGTAATAATGCATTTAACCCTTCACTGGTATCACGGGTCAAAATGAACCCCACCACATACTTGTTATGCTATAGTATTTTAATTTTGGAGTTCATAATAATATTAAAATCCTACATACAGTTAGCGAAAGTGTTTAATCAATCAAGTGAGTGCACTTTTTTTAAAAACTAAACAAAATTATCCAAGTGCCTGAAGTAAAGTTTCTTTATTTCCATTTTTAATGCGGCTGATTTTTATGATAAAGGTTAGAAAATTTTTCGTAACATTTGCTACGATTTAATACGCAATAATTAATTAAAAAAGCGATTCCGAATTTTTTGTTAGTTATGGGTTTTTTTTATTGATCTGACGGTATACCCGTATAATGAATAATTAAAAATTTTATTTATATTTTACAAAAGGTTTTTTAATTTAAAATACAAAAAAAATTTTTTGGGATCAATTTGGTCCCCCAATTCCAGCAGTGATAACATTAAATAACAATGACAGCTAAGTGTTAAATATACGCATGATACACGGGATATTTATTTGTCACTCAGAGTATTTATCATGCGTATGATTGTAGCTCATACAATCTACAAATTTTAGTTATAGTCATTTGTGCTGCATAATTCTAAAAATGTGTACGAACATAGTTGTTGGTTGTTTATAGTTAAACGTATTAATTTTAAAATTAAAGCGCGTGTTACTTAAAAAGTACTTAAAACGATAATTTTGTTATTCTGTGGTGTAGTGCCATGATTAGATTGAAATATAATACGAGAATTGTTTACGCAATAACAAAAACGGTCACAAACGGTCATCACAAGTAAAAACAATATACTCGTACATATATATATATATATGTGAAATTACTGCCAAGTGAATTTACCTTCTAATAAGTGACACTTTGGAATCGAGGAATTAATTTTTATAAAATTAGTTTTTCATGGAAAAAGGCAAAGGCTTCTTAATTTAAGACATGCCTTATACGTCAACAATTTAAGCAACTTCGTTTGAAAGAGAGATTAGATTAGATATTTCTTAAAATTACTTTCATAAAAACTTGGTGTATTTCTTTTTTCAGTGAAAAGCATACCTTTTTCGTCTGATATATTTCACTAAATACTATACTACTGCTGAAATAGAGAATAGCTTAGAAAATATTAAACATTTTTAAACTTCATTCGTTTGGATCTTCACTTGTTTTTCACGTTAGTGCTTCTTACGCTTTTTATATCTCAAAATTACGCTTTTTGGTGCTTTTTTGAAATTTTGATGTGCTTTTAGAGCCAAAAAAGTTGGCATCACTGGATGAAATTCAAAAAGTGGATTTAGATTGATAAATCTCCAAATAAAGCTCCAAAGATGAAAATGATTCTCCAAGAAGACTCATCTTAAGACTCAAAGTGGGTGATACTTTTTCAAGTCTTTTGTTATGCAGCAAAAATCTTGGGATTACTTATTATTACAATTGTACAATTCATTGCCATTGCAGGCCATTGACATAGACCTTATCTTTCGTGTAGCCAATTGTTCCCGTCTCGTCAAGAAATCGTACGGTCAGGAAAATTTTCAAGTATTTCCTCAGCACTACTGACTACAACAGCAATATTGCAACAGCTCAAATTTTTCCTTATTACTGACCGAGGAGTTGCTTCACGGCGACCCAGAAACACTTTAGTTTTGCGAACTGTTAGCGCGAAATTTTCATTCCGTTTTTATTAATGTCATAGGTGAATATTCATAGTAAAAACAAACTAAACTTTAGAAATTTAAAACCAGTATTACCATATAAAATGCTGGTTTTTAATTCTTAAAGCATACTTTGTTTTGACTGTGAGTATGCGCCATAGTTGTTACCCGACTAAAGTCGCAATTTGCCCCTTTTTTAGCTGTCTGGGACTTTTTGTGAGACTTTTTTTTTACCCTTTTTTGTGAAGCTTCTCAAAAAACAGTTAATTTGCAGTAAATTAAAAGTTTTCTGATTATTTTTATCGAAAAATCGTCAAAATAACGTCGGCAAAATTTAAAAGCAATTCACAGATTTTTGTTCATTTGGCAACACTTTTATCACTTTTTTGCAACGATGTCATGCAAGGCGAATCAATGTGAATTCGCCATGATGTCATGCATAAAATGTATTCAAGAAAATTTTCACAAATTTTCAATAGAAGTTTTCAATATAAGCATGTATAATGCAAATGTCTGTATGTGTTATGAAATATGATAAAAAAGTATTCTGCAATAAGCTTTTCGTTTTGTTTCAATTGTGTTTTCGTTTTGTTATGCTTTTTATTAATAAAAAACGTTAAAAAAAAGAGGTGCAACTTTTATTTTCTTAAACGACCTTTTGTGCGACTTTTCTAAAATTCCTAACGGTAACCCTGCTTGTGATCTGTAAAGAAGTTACAGCTTGAGTCATGACAACTGTTAAAATGGCGGGCTAAAAATCGTCTTACTGGAACACCTTTAATATTTATATGTACGTACTTTTGTATCGTAAAATAAAGTTTTACATGTGCAATGTACAATTAAACTTTGGCATAAAAACTTCAGAATGCGCTCTAAATTAGTGTAGGATAGAAATCAATTTACTTTTAGTCAGTGGTTGGTTTACCTGGCTGCCTTCTACACGTAGGCCTTCAAGTAGAATCTAGATGATTCCTTTTTGGTTATTCGAACAAAAATTTAAGAGCCCGTGCTAAAATGCTAATAAATAATTAAAAAGATATGGTTTAATATGCACAGGAATTAAATTTTTAATAACAACTGAATTAACATTTGATAAAGGTTATTGTTATTGAATCAAAAGATATGCTATTCCACTCAATGTTTGAAAGATTATCTCATATAAATAAATATCCTTCCTGTTTGGCATTATAATGTGTATGTTTGTATGTACTCGTACTCGTATACTGAAATCTTTTTTAAAAACTAGCTGCATCGCAAAACAAGAGTACCAACAAAATATCGCATTACTTTGTACTCGTACTTCCGATTTATTCCTTCTTTCATTTCCATTAGCCTTGTTTAATTACGAATAGGTAATTACTGTGAAATCGATATCGCTGTTTTTAAAAACAGTTTTGTTGGTTTTTTTTCTTCAAAACAAATCGTTGAATAAATGGAAATAAATACAAAAGCTAATTCCGGGTTAATTACCTTTGTAAGCATTAAGTTTTGTTTAAACGTGCACAAATTCAACTCAATTCTTTTGTAGGTTTTCAATTTTTTTTCGCTGTTCTTTGAAATATGATAAGTTTATGATAGTACATAAAAAATACTAATAAAGATATATGCATAATTTTTAAAGAAAATATAATTAAAAATGTTGGAATAAAAAACATATTAAGACAAATATTAGTTGTTGTTGCATAAAGAATAACTTCGTTTTCTGGGCGATTCTTTGAAAGTAATAACTAAAAAAAAACTTACTTAAAAGAGGAGAAAACAATAAATCTAACTACCTACCCTCTTTTTAAATTTACAGCTGCATTAAAAACGCCCTTAAATGCATTCGAACAAATAAAATGCAAAAATTTTAATTTGCAAAAAATAACATGAACTTAAAGAAACCATAACAGTTTGTACTGTTTTACAACGATACGATTATGGAAAGATTGTATTAATGCACTAAAAAAACCCCTCTTGACACAACCCGTCATAGAAATATTATGTAGTAAATTAGCTTTAAGTTTATTGAATGACATTGCAATTCTTTTGTGATTCGTTTGACAAATTATAAATGAGTTTTTTTCTTGCACTACACTGTTTATTGTGAGCTAATTTTTCTACCCTAATATACTATTGCTGAAAGCGAAGGTTGTCAAAGTTTTAATATTGTAATGATTATTAAATTCAGCCATATTAATTTCAGTTTTTTTTTGTTGCCATGCTATTACTGGAAGTCAGCACTGGCTGCGTAATGGTGCTTGTATTTGCCTCGACTAACGAATGCAAACAAGGTTGACAAATTAGCCGACTAGATCCAGCGGTTTCCAAACTACATAAACTAGGGCGGGTCAATATGTACTTGAGTTTTTTTTTCGCTCCTCTTAACACTGCTTTAGTCAACAAGCGACTGTCAGTTGAGTCCTGTCAAAATTTGAACAGGCTTTAATTGATGGCCGGCTACCGCGTGCTTTGAGAAGAAAATGGAAAAATGTAAATTTCGTGTGAGCATTAAGCATTATTTTTGACGAAAAAAACCAAGACTCCAACCAAGGCTAAGCTTGATAAATACCATGAGGACTCTTTCTATGGTAAAAAAGTGAGTTTCGTTGTGGCCGTGCAAGCATGGAAGATGGATTCCGAGCTTTCTGTACACCCAAAAAAGTAAATAAATTCACGATATTTAATTGGTTGAACGGCGACTAGAACTCTCCTTAGACTCGAGTAACTAGAGTAACAGGTCACACATCAATCTTAAATGAAATCAGTTTTAGTGATCAGGGATCCATAACCCCAGGGTTCACGGACTATAAGGTCGCTGAAACTGATTTTAGTAGTGGTAATTCCACATAATCCTTATTTATTCGAATCTGATGAGCTATATGAGGGTATTGCGGTTTTTACAGACGAATGAAAAATGGGGGAAGGCACAGGGTCTGGTGTCTATATCTTGGGAACGAACATTCGTAGTTCTTTCAGACTGCCGAATGAATGCAGCATTTTCCAAGCTGAGATCTTGGCGATCCTCAGGGCCACTGAACTGGTGGCCAGGATTGTAGCTGAAGGTGAGAAGGTAACCTTCTATGTCGACAGCCAGGCAGCGCTAAAAGCTTTGAAGGGAAACAATGTCAAAACGAAACTTGTTAGTGACTCAACTTGCTTATGGACAAATATAGTGTCAGACTATGGTTCCTGGCCACAGCAGTGTTTACGGAAATGAAACTGCCGATGAGCTGGCAAAAATAGGGTGGGTGTTAGATAACGAAATGTGTCACAGATCAGTGAAATTAGCGATAGGTCACTACAATAGGGAACTCAGTGATTGGGTAGAAAGCAGTACCAACAGTTAATGGCGAAGTAGGGAGGAGTGTAGAGTATCGAGAGCTAGGTGTCCAAAACTTGACTCAGGAAGATTCAAACTACTACTGGACATGAATAAGAAGGCGATGCGAATCATGATAGGCGCGTTGACTGGTCACTGCTCGGTCAGAGCAAGAACCAGCATATGAGAAATTGGCACTCGAGATTTCTGTAGGATATGCGGGGATGAAGAGGAACCAGAAACCATTGAACATATTATCTGTCACTGCCCGAAGCTGCAACGTCATAAGCTTAGATGGCTGAGCAGGCGCTTCCACGAGAGCATTACTGATATCGGGAAGTGTAAGCTAAAGGACATCAGGGGAAAGGACAGAAGGGAATAAATTGGGTCTCCGAGTGAAAATGCATTTTTGGCACCACCCTTCCTAACCTAACCTAACCTAGTTGGTCGATCGAATATTGAAGGATACAGAGAGAGATTGTGGAAGCCATAGGCATCTAACATGGCTCAGTGCAAGGCGAATTCATACCAGGTGTTCTCGATTTGTAACTCTGCAGATTCGCCTTGTGTATTTGTTAGTGTAGAATTTCTTGCTGTTAGAAAATTTCTGAACGTTTTGCTTTGATTTGACACAAGAGAAATTACCAGCTGCTCACCATATGCTGAATCGAAATCAATTCGCTTTGGGTGAGTGGTTTAAGTCCTGCATGGTCACTTGGTTATGAGAAAGCTTCCTGCAAGATGTGTACCACGTTTGCTTACGATCGACCACTAGCACAATCGTGTCACAACTTTGCATGAGTGTTTGGCGTTCCTTCACCGCAATATGGATGATTAAATGCACCGTTTCGTAACCGTAGACAAAACGTGGATCCACTACAACACACCAGAAACCAAAAAGCAGTCAAAATAGTAGTTTCTCCAGATAAATCAGCACCAAAGAAAGCCAAGGTGGGCTTCTCGGCCAATAAAGTCATGGCGAACGTTTCTTTTGGAACGCACCCTATATAATCCACAGTGATCATCTTTAAAAGGGTAAAACGATCAATGGCGAATATTATACCAACTTATAGGATCGATTTATGGGATTTTTTTTTTTTTAAATTTTTACATTTATTGTACTTTTCAATGAAAATTGAAAATTTGCAACAAAATGGTTTCTTAAATAAGAGTGTAAATTAGAAATTATTGTATCATCACTTACGAGAGTAAATTTTGGCTTAAACAAGGAAACACTAGAAAATGCCAAACGTTTTCAAGAATTCAAAAACGAAATAAAAAAATTGGAAGAGTGACCGAAATTTTCTGGAGAAACCCAAATAGTGAAAAGACAAAGAAATTCTGAGTTTAAAAATTCCAACACATCGGAATTTAGTTCACATAATAACAGGACATACAGAGTTAAAAAAGCCCCTGGCTCGTATGGGTGCAGTTGACAAAAATATACCAGATATGAAATATCTTAAGGATTCTGAATGTAAAAAGGAAAAAAGGATATTGAGGAAACTAGCTACCTAACGTGACTGGGGAACTTTTCCTACCAGTATCTCTCTTTAGAAAAAGCATAAATGTAAATACTTCGAAACGGATTGGAACAGCAAATTTTATGGGTTTTGAAAAAATTTCATGCAAATACACAAGCAAGTTGCTGTATATTTTTTTTTAAACAAAAATCACAACACATGACAGCACGCTGTCGTACCATGATAATCTGCCCAATGGTGTCATAAACTGGAGTAGTTTTGTGTGAATTGTTATTTAAAACTTTGTGATGGTTCTTACATAAACTGCATTTAGGTAGTTTTACATTTTTTTTTTTGATACGAGTATTAAATAAGATTTATGGCTTTTAAATTAATCAACACTCTTCATTGAATGTTATTTAATGCAATCTGAGTACAATGTCATTTAATAGGTGGGTGACTCTTAGAGGAAATATTTAAATGGACACACAGAATTGAATTACAAAAAATTCATAATACTCGTACATCTGTACATATAATATCATTCTCAAAATAGTTTAAAAATTATAATATGTATGTATTTACATACTTCTATGCATATGTGCAATGTATTGTACATAAAAACAAACATATGCATGTGTTAATAACGTGGAAACAGACTTCTCGTAGGCAATTATGGTTTTTATTATTATAAACATAATATGTAGGTAAATATGTAAATGCACTTACAAAAGAAGGTACTTATGTACTACATTTATGTACATTTGTATGTACATTCATATAATTTACCGGATGCCACAAAGCTGTTACTTGAATTTGAAAAAAGCCTGACAATGTTCTACATAAATTAATTATAATCATAAAATACTTCAACTGAAAGACAACAAAACGCGTTTTCACATCATACTTTCCACGCAACATGGATTGGATTGAAAATAAAATAGAACTTCTCATTATTAAGTATAAAAATCAGCTGACTTGTGCATACGCCGCTCATAAGACTTAAAACTTGACTTGAAAATTCATTAAGGCATTCAATACATTGTGCGCTGTAACGTGCAGCATACAGATACGAGTACACTGGTTCTAGTTTCTTTTTTTAATAACGAATAGCGTAGAATGCGCTTTATGGACTTTCAGCTTTACGAAAAGAAAATTGAGAAATATTAAAAAAATAAGAGCTACTGTTACACCAGTGAAATAAAGCACTCTGCAGAACTTGGCCAAAAATTGCACAAAACCAAAAAAGATATGGTGCACGTTTTTTTTTTGAGTAGGCTTCTGTTTTTATCAAAACATATTTTTATTTAGTGGCATTTTCTTTCCTGAAAAGAGCACATTTAAATTCTGTCAAATTCTTAAAGCTGAAAGTCCACACAATGCGATTTCGCATTGTTTCCTATTCATTCTATGCTTTAGTGCATTTTGAGTTAGTCCTCTTTCACACACTTCAGGTTTGACTCGCCAACATTGAGTTTTTAAGAAAGAGAGAGAGGAAAAGAGAATGGAGGGGAGTACAGACTTGACCGTACCAGTCAAGTTTTTTTTCGTTTTGTTTTCTCATTCGGTGTGTATGAACACGAATGCAGGTTTAAAATAAAATTGATCAAAAACTGATCAGGTAAACCTGACGTGTGTGAAAGAAGACTTACATACAGCGCTTTTTACGCAGCATCGAGAGAATTTAAAATAAAATAAAACTTGGCATCACTGATTATAAAAAGTAAATGACTTCTTACGTAGTGCATGTGAAGACTTATGTACACCACTGTAATTATAAAGGGTATTTTTCTGAGCTCGATAGAACTTTAAATTGTAAAAAATAAGATAAAAATTAAAATTTGAATAAAAATTAAAAAATTTTTTTTTACTCAAATCATCGGAAATCGGTTTGTTGTGGATTGGTTTCACTCCACATTCTGTAATTTTGTAATTAAATAAAGAAATGCATGCAAATTGAAATAATATGGGTCTTTTATAAAGAACTGTGAGGATTTTTGGGGATGAATAATTGAAAATTGGGGATAAGGTATAAATTGAAACTGGGAACCCTGGCCAGAAGAACTTTGTAATACACTTTTTATTATCTGATACCACGAACAGGAAGGAAAACGCATTTGTCGTTTATGTCATGACAATACAAAAGTATGTAGCATGTATGTAGTTTTAGAAATCTTAAAATAAAATAATATTAAATACTCAAGCATTACTACACCTGCTGTATTTATTATTCAGCAATAAATTAAAGTTTTTTCTGATTTTGTCAGCTTATCATCATCATATTTAAAAAAAAGAAAAGAATTTTCAATTAACACCAACCGACCGATTATGAAGATGGTGGTGGTGGCAATCTGAAACATCTTAATGAATTATTAAACGAGGATATTAAATAAACAAATTCAGTTTCTGACTTGGTAAACGTTTAAGAAAAAAATATTACCACTTGTCTATTTCATAGCCCGAAATTCAAGTTGCCTTAAAATTAAAAAAAAAAACAGTTTTTATTTCCCTAAAATTAATTTCATGTCTTATTTTCTATTTTTGACAATAGACAAAGCGTTTTCAAAAAGTATTCCATGTAAAAATAATTCATTGTAGTTTCGTTAATCCCAGTTGTAGAAGAGATTTAGAAATATGTACATGTGTATGCATGTATGTATGAATGGATGTATGTATGTATGTATGTATACAGAGATACAGTGTATTTTTATGCTTAAAATCATATAAAGTTTTTAATCCAGCAAGATATAAAATGAATAAAAGCAAAAAAAATTTAAATATGTTTTTTTTTGATTATTTTCTAATGCACTTAAAACTGACAACTCTTAATATATGAAATACCGAAGTATATTTATTTGACATAAAGTCTTTATTTATTTAATTTGAAGATTTGGCTTGTTTTTATGGTTAAGCAATTGTCTATATGCATTTCGTTCCTGCTTTTGGAACTCGTCAGTAAAGATTTTTGTTTGAAGCTTTCAAACTTATTATGTTTGTATACTGTGATTCTCAATATAGTATTAAGAGTCTTACTATAAACATACGAAGTTTGTTAACTAAATTCAAAAATTTTTTGGGTTGAAGTCTACTGACGAGTCCCAAAAGCAGGAACGAAATGCATATAGACAATTGCTTAACCATAAGAACAAGCCAAATCTTCAAATTCTTAATATATTTACTGCTCTATTCATAAAAAATAAATCCGTTTTATAAAGGCTTTTTCAAACAAATTTCGTATGAAAATCTGTTTTATATAAACCTTTTTATGAATAAGGGCTTCAATATTTTATATTTTTCAGAACTGCTGACAATTATCTGAGGTGATGTTTTGATCATAAAAATACTAAAGGTATGGTCACACTTGGGCAAACATTTGCCCAAAAAAACGTAACCCCTAAATATTAATGAAGAAGCTTTCAACGCACGACGTGTTTGTTAAGTTAAATAGTTTCAAATAATGTTGGATTGTATGACATTGTCTATTAGATGTTTATGAAACTGTTTAACTTAAGAAACACGTGTCTGAATCAAAATGCTTTTCACTAATATTTAGTGATACCATACCTTAAGGTATCTAATTTAGTTAAAACAAAGCCCCCAATTTGTTCAATTATTGCTTTCCAACACAAATTTCAATTTATCAAAACATGGATTTTTGCATACCATTTCCTTTTTGTAAATTGGTAAAGGTTAAAGAAAATGCTCTGGGGACGATCAAATATACTCATCAATCATGTGCGTGCAGTCGTGCTTTTTCGGCTACACGTACGCGTTGTCAGCAATGATTGCTGAAAATCAAAAAGTTTAAATTCTTTATTTGACCGCCGATTACACTGTGTGACAAAAATTAATGAAGTCGAAATACCTGGAAAGTATTAATATTTTTTTGCTGATAGTTATAATCGAGTATAGCAATAATCCGTTTTTGAAATTTAAAAACCGGGTTTCTTACCCGTATGCCGATCAGCCGATCTTAAATTATTATATTGTGACATAAGCGCCAAAAAAGCGTAAGCGACATTATTTTCGAACATCATGTTTTGACGATAAGCGATTATTTACGATCGCAAGTAGTTGATTTTCTTCAAAAAAATTAAGTTCGAAAATTATGTCGGTTAGTTTTTTTGGTGATTATGGCACGATATGTATAGCACAAGACTTCAAGTTAATCAGCTTCTGCACAAGCAAGCCAAAACGTCATATACTCGTATAATTTAAATAATCCGAAGTAGCATTACTTCCGGATCGTAGTCACTGGTTTTTTTGACTTCCTTCGATGTTTGTGTTTCACAACATTAAAATATGTATTTCCATATCTGTGCTCCAAAGTAAACATAAAGAAGAATACATTTCTAATCCTCTCGCATAAGTACCGAATAAAATTAATTTCGAATTTCAATGTAAATCTTTGTATTAATATTCTAGTATCTGGCATACGTTACAACATGTTGTACTGAAAAATGTGTTGCATCAATTTCTTAAAAACAAAAAAAAAAACAAAACGCAGCTGCATATAGAGTGATAGAGTGTGTATCGTAGGAATATGTTGGTATCTTTGGCAGATTGTAAAAACATCTTTCAACTCGCACAATAATAAAATAAAAGAAATCAATACGGCGTAAAATATTTAAAATTTTTACAGCTTTATAGAACAAACCCCCATTTTTGATATTCATAGGGAGAAGAAACAGACACAAAACTAGTCACGTGACCAGTCCCCAAGTGGGTTTTTTTTAACAAAAAACACAAACTGCGCAGCTACTTTGGTTTATTTGCAGAAAACGCAGAATTCCGAAACCCTGCTACTATAAGACTATTTGTTTATTTGTTTCTATACTTATAAAATGATTAGGCTAAAGTTGGTATTGCTCTGTAAGTCAAATTACATGCGATCATTTTTAAGGAACACATAGCAATAAAGTTAATTGCAAATATTCCGACAAACACTATCAGAACGGAACAACTAGCTGTTTTCGAAGGTCGCAACACCTTCAAAACAAAGTATTTTTGATTTAGTTGGTTTGTTTATAAAACAGTTTCCAATACCAAAAAATTTGTTTCATAAACCCTTTATAAAACAAAATAATTTTTTTTATGAATAAGGAAGTTAACATTTTCTGTAATATTAACAGGGTACCAGTCATTTGTTATTTACAAAAAATTAATTCAAGAATCGCTGGGGTTTGAAATCAGGCATTTTATGTCAAATTGAGTTTAAAATAAAGCACTTTAACCACTTCAACCGTGCCCTTGCATGCATTTTATAAGCCCAAAGATATCGTTCGCACTTGTTCCTCTAAAGGGGGTCACTAAAAATTTACATAACCTCAGTAGAGGTAATAACCAGTTTTTTTTTAATATACTCTTATATCACGAAGAGGGGTGCAGGCAGTGTTGCCAGTAGATTTCACGAAAAATACCCGAAAAAATACACGTTGAAAAAACTTCCCCTACAAAAATCCCTACGCATTAGTTATAAAAAAATATATACATATATTTATTAAAGCTTTGGTAAAAAATAAGTAAAAAATAAAAAAAATTATAATACTTACATATGAATTTTTAATAATATTCAATTAAAACAATATAAAGTTTTTTTAAATTAATATGAATAGTTCTTTTGAAACAAGATGTTAAAGGATAAATTCAATTCAGTTACAAAAACAGGTTATTTTAAAATGAATATGTATGTATGCATACACCAAGGTGATTCATGTACCAGGTGGTGCCAAGTTAACAGTTGCATTTTTAGGAAGTTTGATTTGTCAAATTTCATTGCAATAAAGTACTAGACATATTTTGTTGTTGCAGGCTTGGCAGCACTTGGTATATGAATCCTCCTTGGCATATACCTGCCGCCAACTTTTTAAACCACAAACAATTCTGGAAATATATTTTTAAGCGATTTTAACGAAAAGAAAATTTATTAACCGTTTTGAAAAAGAAAATATTACTAAAAAAAAACGTTACGTCATGTCGCATTTATTTCATAAATAATGCGACATGACGAAAAAATCTCTACATTTTGGAGAATATAAAATCTCCGTCCGATTTTCCCCACGCATCTAATTAAATATCAAAAATTCCTACATGTAAGGATTTTCCCCTACTTCTGGCAACACTGGGTACAAGTGTATTTTTCTTGACGAAAGCGTAGTGAAAATGATGTAAAATTTTTAGAGTGGGTAGATATGATGATATTATATCAGAAAGTGAAATTTGTAAAACTTTGAGTTGACCAAATTAAACAATTTAAGGAAGGTTTTACAGGCTGCCCGTTCCACGAGAACCGATAGGTCCAGTTGTGCCGTCTCGGCGGGTGAGAGGGACATGAGAAAAATTATTCCCTTCATCATACCATTTGCTCGGTACTCAGCCAGCCTAAGTTTTGTACGAATAAATTTATTCTTATTTTATCGCATGCGGATAGAATGCCTTTGGCAAGAATGTCCGCCAAGTATTTTTTCTTAAGCAGCCAACGCCGAATGTTTAAAACGGCTTGTTTCTTCGATAGACAAAATTTTGGCGCAATTAAAAATTTAGTTAAACGACGCTAGATCCACGACCAGTTCGCCCACAGTGCGTAGGTGTCTTTTAACAACGCAGATACAGCAATATAGGCTTGACCATTGTGTTCAAGCGACATTAGAATTTCTTGGGTTTGTACTCCATTTTTTCCCATAGCTTTCCCACACGTGTATAAAACAACGGCTTCCTTGCTTGCCCTAGCTTGGGCAAACAATTTGGAATTAAATAATTTTATTTAGTGAGATGGACGAGGGTGGGAAATAATTATTGTACAATGTTGTCAACACATTACAAAATATTTTTTTTTGCGCAAAATACATTTAATTTTGTCCAATATTGTGCCACTTATTAACATAATGTACACACAGGAAATTATTTGGTATTGTACAATATCAATTACTGCGCAATAATATTGCAAACGTATATATGGATAGCTTAAGAGGAATTGAACCCATCGTAAGATATTATTTATAGAAAGAAGAGCAAAAAAATATTCATACCTTCTCGTATATGTATTTATATAGTATAAGCACTAGTCACTATCACGAAAACTCATTCACGCATTTTTTTTAGCCAGACTATGCTTATCACAGGCTTCAAATGAAATTTCTCTTCTTTCAAGTCACAGAGGGTGCAACACATATGTATGTAAGCAAAGCGTTAATTTAAATTTGTCAATAAAAATATTTATAAGACATAAAATTGTTTTAATATACTAAATACACACACAAGACAAGAGTCAGTCAGTCAGTCACTTGTACACACTTTAATTTATGTTCCAAGAAAGAAAATAATCTTCAGTTCATAAATATTTTTTTTAAATTAAAATTAAGTCTGAGAGCCGGGAGGAGAGCAAATAAATATTTATTTAGTGGAAACTGGCGGGAGACGGGTATGCTTAAACATTTTGAATGTCACGTGTAATTATTATTTTTTCCACATGTTGTTGACATTTGCGTGAAGATTATTATTGCTGCACTGTTAGAACTATTTTTACAATAATTCCGAAAATATGGCTGCATACATAAATATAGTAACAGCTACATACTCGTACAGAAGCAGCGGTGTTAGAGAAGGGTACTTAAACAAAAACAAGACACAAGACAAGTTGCACGTTCAATTTGTGTTGGAATTAGGGCGACATGAAATTATTTTTAGCTTTGTACTCGTACTTCTCTTCTTTTTATAAATTTTATTATCCCACACGGATGCCATGTTTAAGTGTAAAGAGTAATATTGCTTTCAAGTTAATTATGTCTATGTACGAGTATGTATGTTTTATTTGATGTCTTGCTTTTCTTCAAATACTTTGAACTGAAAAATTGCTTTCGAAATAACTATAACACCAATAAGTATTTCCTGCATTTATTTTATTTAATTCTTTTTTTTGGAAAATGGTGTTGAAGGCGTGTTTTAAGAATTAGCACACAGTTAATTTGTGATCGAAAATTATTTAAAAATACTTCAAAATCAATTAATTTTAATTTGTGCTGTAGAATTGAAAATGTAAAATTCATGTTGTTCGGATACATTCAGTGACGACTTGACATGTAACACAAAGTGACATATTACTAGTGAAAATGTTTAAGAGGAATTAATCAAAATCTGTAATTGGCACAAAATCAGTTTTATTTGGTTTTGTTAATTGTACGCATGGAGACATGCAAAAGACGTGTGCGATGGCGGATTTAAAAGTAATTTTAACATACAAAAAGTATCTGCAATCTTAACAAAGTTAATTCATGAAATGGAAAGGATGCATTACAACTTAGGAAATATAATCGAGATTATGAGTGATCGAGCATGATCGTGAGTTAGCTTTCGTTTTAATCAGATGAGCGTGCAAGAATGTACAAGATTTTACTTGATTCTTTGGTGATTAAAGTGTTCGTAGATACATATGTATATGTATTTCGAAATTTTTGTGTACAGACGATTGTGCTGAATATTTCTTACAATGCACATTGGGTAATTTGAGCTACTTTTTAGGCCAAAATTAATTTCTGAAATTAATTTTTAAGTTTTGGACCGATATGACTGAAATTACGAATTTAAGAGTTTTTCATGAGCACGCTCAGCTGGATTTTTTGATTTTTGTAATAGTGAACATTTTAAGGGTTGCCGCCATGTGAAAAAAAATAAAAACTAAATATCTCGAAAACGAATAACATATTTTTTGTTGAAATTTGGGGTCTAACAAAATGGCCATGTCGACAAAATCTTGCTTGGAAAACTCGTTAGTTTTTCGTGAGCCTTGTGCACCTTAACGGTACATTTTTTACGAAAAGCTTGTACCTTTTGCTTCAACGATGCCAAATCTTGTTTTGAAACATTATTTAAATCAATTTCACTAATAATAAAATTGTAAACAACATCACTTTTTCCCCCTTTTATTCTTATCTCATACCCAAACATTAAAAATTTCAATATATTTCAGGAATGAGGCTGTCAGAAAGAAAATGATATAAATCAAAAAACGAAAAAACCGAAACGAAAAAAAATTGAATTCAGAACTATTTTTTTAAACAATTTAAGGAAAAATACGGCAGTCCACGGCCAACATTATCAAAATCTTATACGAAGTTTATATTTATGGAAAAAGTGACTTATTTTAGGTTAAGTTAGAATTACAAGTTTACAAATTGTGACTGGTGATTTTCATGAGTAATATTAAAATAAACAATTACAAGCAATTTTTAATAAGTCAAGGGGGTAATGCCGCCACCCTAAAAAAAGGTGTTTCTACACCTATGATCATATGAACACATTTCGTTGCCATTGTCGGACATTTTTGTATTGTAAGATATGCGAAGTTTATGCATCTGAACATAAAATCATTATCAGACAATTATTTCTATTGGAAATACTGCCCACACCTGTTTTTAAAGAAAAATTAAAGTGATAAAATATAATAAAATCTACGCAGCAAAAATAGTTGCAATTGCTTCTTTATGGGCCATAATAGTTTATATTTTCTTTTTTTAATATAATTCCTTACTAGAAAATAAAATCTTTTCAATCCTACTACTTAGAGGAATTTTTTTGCATATCGAAAAATAAATGTAAGAAAAGTCAAAGAATTCCTTCGACAAGATTCCAAAATTTCATTAAAGCGCAAAAAAACAGGAAAACATCAATATCTGTTCGTTGAAAGATGTCGTAAATTACAAATCGTTGTTCATTATATTCACGTCACTAAAGGGGTCTTTTCGCGAACAAGCAGCAGTCATGCTACAAATTAAATCTTAATGATACATTAAGTCAATGAAGAGAATAAACGAGTATATACATACATGCTCGTATGTGCAGATGTGTGTTGTATACACATCAAAATTTTTAAAAAATAACAAGAAACGAGTGCAATCGCGGAATAAACCAAACATGCAGGCATACATGTAAGTATTTTAAATAATTTATTGGCATCACTGGCCAGATTCCTAGAGCCTGGATTTTCAGTCGAATTTTAAATACGGCCTACCAGTTTACATACTGAAGTAGTTATTAGTTGATCTCGTGCAATACTCTTAAGCCTGCAGTACACGTCATGTAAAAAGTCACTTATGATTGTGCCATCATAAGAGGCCAAGGTGTGTGTGTGCCCACCATTAAATCGATTAACAAATGAAGGAATGTTTTTTTCTCTCCAAAATTGTTCATGCGGACCACAAATTTAAGCCAATCGATTTGTTTTCCGCACTGCCCTCGTAAAAACCTTTTCACCTAATGTAAGCAAGTACTTTGAATTTCTTCTGTATCCGTATCGGCATCGTTGCAGACTCTCTAGAGACATTTTCCGTAATAATAGATAAAGTGCTACAAATGTCAAAGTAAGAAATCGTCTCGTCTTATCCTAAATGAGAACAAGCCTACATACATAGTAAATAAAATTCCAATATTATCTAAAGAGCAGCACAAACATTTTTTGGAAGAAAATATGTATTATGCCGGTTGTATTCTTTCTTATTTGATGACAATTCGTATTGAAATTGACACGCGTCACTTGTCTTCAAGTTGGGCGCTAAAGAAAACAAGTAAAATGAATGAAACAAGAAAAAGATTGTGATTTTGTTTTTGTAACGGGCAAAATTACTGCTGATCGCCGGAACATCTTGCGCTGGTTGTTATTTTAGTTGTTGATTTTAAAACCATGAGTGACAATGAAAAAAACAGAAATGATGTCAAACGATCATATGGCTGGCTTGGAACACGCGTTTGTCCTGTTTATATTATTATAAAAATATTAAAAGACTTTTTCTAATATTTTGGGGGACTGCATGTTAAATGGAATACAAAGTTCGCTATGCAAAGAAATAACGTATGAGGGGGCTATCAAGGCGTAGTTATAAGGTGTTCCCACTAGGCCAGAAGAATATTGTTCTCAAATTTGGTTTGTGTGGTTACAAGCCTAAAGATATAGTTTTATTTACATCACCACCAAACATTATAAAAATATTCATGTACACAAATGTGGTAAATTCTTTTTACACACACTTCTGATGGAAACCTGCATTTCCGTAAGAACTCCGTGCCAGCTCTTAACAGGTTAAGCAAACTTTTCATTAAAATAGTTTTGACAATCAATTGTTTGTTATAATAATAAAATAGTGCAAAATTTTATTAAATTATTAAAAAAAACGGAAAAATATGTTTCACCTTGCAATAAAACCAACGAGAGAAACTATTTTAATGTTCAAACAAATTTTCCAACGCAATTTGTCTGTTACAGAATTTAAAAGATCTGCTACAAAAATTCCTACGGCCACTGCTGACACCAACATAAAAGGGGAACATCAAATATCAGCTAAAAAAGCGGCACCGAAAGAAAAGAAACCTCAAATAAAAACCGTTCAAATTTATCGCTGGAAGCCGGGTGATAAGCCCAAAATGCAAACCTACAAGGTCGATTTGAGCACCATAAATCCCATGGTCTTAGATGTTTTGCACAAAATAAAATATGATATGGATCAAACGCTTACATTTCGTAGATCGTGTCGTGAAGGCATTTGCGGTTCATGTGCCATGAATATTGGTGGCATCAACACCCTGGCCTGTATCTACAAAACCGACACAAATCTCTCCAAGCCTCTCAGAATCTATCCTCTACCGCATATGTACGTTATAAAAGATTTGGTTACAGATTTTACGCAATTTTATGAACAATATCGATCCATAGAGCCATGGTTACAGCGTAAGGCTACAAAAAATGAGGTTCAAGGTAGCGCCCAATATCTGCAGCATCCTAAGGATCGAGAGGCTTTGGATGGTTTATACGATTGCATTCTGTGTGCCTGTTGTCAAACTGCTTGTCCTTCTTACTGGTGGAATAGTGATCGCTACTTGGGACCGGCTGTACTTCTGCAAGCCTATCGCTGGGTCATTGATTCGCGTGATGAGGCAACTGAAAAACGTTTGGCATTTTTGAGAGACCCCTATAAAATATATCGTTGTCATACTATACTAAATTGCACCAATACATGCCCAAAGAACTTGAATCCGGCTAAAGCTATTATAAAGTTGAAGCAACTCTTGGGTGGTCTAAAGACTAAAGAGAAACCTAAACTGGAGACAGCTAAACTATTCAAGTCGTAATTGGAATTGCAAATTATTTTACGAATATATGTTCATATTTTTATCTCCTTTTTTTATATATATATCAAGAACATTTATAGATTTTTGCTTTTTTGTATTCTTCTGAATTTCCACAGGAATGCTAACAAATAAGCTTGTTTTTCTTTCAAAAAAATATTCAACTTTTTTACTTCTTTTTATATTTGTGTAGACCGTCAGCATTTCTACATGTTCTGAAATACAAGCTCAACTGCTTGCTGTCGCACGCAAAAAAAAAGTTTACTTTCTCATGGAAATGCCTACATGTGCATTAATTTTGCTGGATAATATGCGCTACAATTCCAGCAATTAATTTTTATGTGGATGAATGTAACATCTAAGAAAAATTCTTGTTAGTAGCAAAACTTTTGGTGAATAGACGTCAGTTTGAGATCATTATACAGTTCTGAATTTTTATAAAGTGATAATAGAATTAGCTGTTGATTGTTGCCTCCCATAATTTTTTTTTTAGATTTGGCACTGAGGCTTTCGGCCCCTCAAATATAACTTCTTAAATTACATACAGCTCCATAGAGATTAATTTTTAATTTAAATTGCGTTTAAAAATATTTATACGAACTTGGTTTTCTTTTTACTGAATTCATTGGCAGCTAATTTAATTTTTTATATTCCCTCATTTACCACTTTGAGTTCACGACCCAACAAGAAGAGTTCAATTGTTTTTTCCATAAATTACCTTAAACTTAGCTTTATTTATTTGTTAAATAAAAATGTGGATGAGGATGATGCCAGTCAAACTACAGATGAACCAACAACAACAACAACAGTAATAACCTTAACCAAACAGAAAATGAAAAATAAAAATTTCTACTCGATCAATCTACCAAACAAACTATTCCTAACTATTTCTTTAATTTGCCAAAATCATGAACATGAGAGAGATAAAAGAATTGCTGAAAATATCCAATGCACGTCGTGATCTTTGATAATGTGGAATTATTGCATTAGGATTTGTGGGTAAATTTTTTGCGTAGTTTTTTTTTTTTTGTTACATTATTGTTGTTTTTGCCACTTGGAAACAGGAAATCGAAAAAAGAAAATTAATTTTTTGCAATCAGACTTTTTACAGTTTGATTGGTAATAGAAAACGTACAAATAAATAAACAAATAAATAGCTGTAATCCAGTGACCGCTATAAGCAGAGAAAGATAATCATAAAAAATATTGGCGGCATTCGATGTTTGATGCAAATGGTCTTGCGTAAGTGCAAATGCAAAATATCGTAGCTTTTGCAACTAAAATCCAACTACAAAGTAGACACACAATCTTGCACTTGCGCAAGATCATTTGCATCAAACATCGAATAACGTAATTAATTTATTTATTTGTAATAATTTATATTTAAAATTCTATTACACAAATTTTAAAACTTGAACCGAGAAGTTGCGAGTATTTTTAAGTTTTTATCGGCATCCAACCAAGTACATATACGAGTACATATGTACCTGGCATGTAAGTAGAGCTGTCTGTCAATGCTTAGCCTTCTAATTATTTTAATTTATTTTTGAGCAAATTGCAACCACAGCCCTAAATCTAATTTTATATTCATTTTGTATTTTTTACACAAAAGAAGTGGCAACCAGAAAACAATAGAAATAATTTTTCAATAAATTATCAATTAGTAATGCATATTTTTCTTCTTTTTTTTAATAAAAGTTTTTAGCAACACAGTATGAACAAAAATTATTTAACTAATTTCTGAAGTAAATAGCACTACTAGAGCAAAGCACGAGAGAGACCGTAGATTCTAAGCATTAAAAACATTCAGTATAGCACCGACTTCAATATGCCAAAAAATAAAATACACATTAGGGCTGTGTCGTTCATGAACGAACGAGTAAAATTGAACGAATCACTCAAATGAACGAAGTGAGCCGGTCATTTTACTGAGCTGTTTTGGTTCAGTAGTACTGGCACATAAAAATAAATTGAACGAAATGAACGACCGATGACCGAGCGCAATTGGCTCTTTTTTTGTTTTGTTTTGCTTTTTCCTCGTTCATGTGGGATTTTTTTTGTCATTTTCTCGTTTTCATTCGCCTTTTTATCTACTTTTAGTAACAGTGCTACCATTTCGCTATTTTCGCTCCCGCTTTTTGACTTTTATTCATTGGCCATAGATTTATTTACCAGCAGAGACTTAATTGTGGCAAAATAAAAACACATCTTGAACACTTCTTAATGCTATTAATATTTTCCAAATTCATTATTTTATGTCACACAAAAAAATACTTTAATATTGCAAAAAAAATTTACTTGCTGATTTTTCCTTTGTTATTTTGTTTGTTTTGATCATTTTGCCAAAAAATAACAAAAACATTGCATTTGACTCTTTTTATTGACCGAATCTGTTTGTTTTGTTGTTTGTTTTTTCATTTCGTTCTTTTTTCTTGAAAAGAGCGGATGAACGAAATGAACGAACTCGTTCTTTTTTACAAAATGAACGAAAATGAGCGGTCACTTAAATGAACGATTTGGCACAGCTCTAATACACATACACACACATCTGAGATATTAAGCATTCGTTTTGCTCCATATCCACTATTTTTGGGTTTAAATTTTAAAACTTAGAAGTACTGTTTTCTGTACATGCCACTGTTTGGCCACTGCGACAAATTATTTATACAAGAACGTACGAAGTAAAGTTAACTATTGTTTTGCTTCATTTCTACAAGAAATTAATAATAAAAAAAGGAAGGTGCAGTAAGAAAAATTCAACGGCGACTGTTAAGCAAAAACATCATCACCCAGACGCAGACGCCGATTAAATGTTTTAATATAAACTTATTAAACACTAAAAGAAAATAAAATAAAATAAAATAAAATAAAATAAAATAAAATAAAATAAAATAAAATGTAATAAAAGAAACCTTAATTATGCATGTTTGAGTATAACAGAAATCATTTAATTGCATTCTTTATATTAAATACACTTCAATTACTTGTTTTTCTTGTGTAAGTGTGTAAGGGGATCGATAGTTAAAAATATTACAGCGGCGGCTTCTTGGACGGCGTTAAACGATCGACTTATTTCTTTGGACAGCAAGAAAAATAAACAAAACAACAAAATTCTCAATTCACAGCAGTACAGTGTACGTATGGAGCACAAAAAGCTACTTTTTGAAAATAAATTAAAAAAAGTGGTGTATGCGGCACAAAACGTATTTTTACTTTTACAATACTTCATTCATGAAATTTCACAAAAACTTAAATTTTTGTTCAAAACATGTGTAGGAAGCAGTAGTGCAAATACTAAAGAAATCCATCGGGTATATTTTGAGTAAACCTTCTTCTTCGTAGTTTTTCTCCACTCCAACTTTGTAGCGTATGGGCTAATTCCCATTCTGAGGCGACGACATGTTTATATGAGAACGATGATTTTGACTACAGCAAGGCAACACGGCGCACATAGGGGCCAAAGGAGAACCACTACCTAGAAGCCTCAGGGACACGGATTAATTAAAAAAAAGTTCGAGTAAGTTAAAACTGAAACTACTCACTTAAAGTGCAAAAAATTCTACATCATTAAGCAAAAAATAAATGTAAAATTTAGTTATGACATAAAAATTTTATTTTTTATTATGTCGCCTAATAAAAACAAGAAGAAACCCTTTTTGAAAAAATCAATAAGATTACCTAAAAAATGTTACAAGTTTCCTTCTTGATTTTTTTTTTGTATACAAAATATCACAACAAACTAATACATACGCACTTTGGCTGTCGCTTAACGTTGAATTATATTTTTTTTTTCAGATTTGTGCGCAAAAGAACAGAACAGAACGTAAAAGGAAAACAAAACACACATACAGATTTTCAATTGAACAGAAACAAACCAGCTGATTCAGAGCAGAACAGCACGTGAAAACTAAAGGCAGAATTAGTTTTTACTTTCTGACTCTTTTTTGTTTATAGAAATCTAATATAGGGTGTTTTTTTAACTTAGATAGAACTTTAAATTGTAAAAAGTAACACAAAAAATTAAATTTGGATAAAACATTTTTTTTTATTTGTTTCAGTATACTCTGACAAATCATCATGAATAGACTCACGCTTGAAATTATCCAAATTTACTTTGAAAATCAGTCGTCGATTCGGGCAACTTATAGACGACTTCGTCATTTTTATGGCGTAAATAATCGTCCATCTGAACAAGCCATTCGTCGAACTGTGGATAGATTTCGTACCACATACTCTCTAGAGGATGCAATAACACCAACACGTCGAAGGAATGTGCGTAGTGAAGAGAATATCGCCGCTGTAAACGAAAGTGTGGAAGAAGATCCAATTGTTCGTGTTATTCGTGACATACGGCCAGCAGTGCTCGAAAAAGTGGCCCAAAATTGGACGTCCAGAATGCGCTTCGTCAAGAACAGCCGCGGTGCCCATATGCCCGAAATCATTTTCAAATGTTAATGTCACGTATTGATCTTTCGAATAAAAAAAAATTTTGATTACAATTTAATTTTTTGTGTTATTTTTTACAATTTCAAGTTATATCGGGCTTAAAAAAACACCCTATACAAGTCGTTAGTTTTTCTGTTTCGTTCTGTTCTGTTTCGGTTCAACCTGTGAAAATCAAAAAATTGTTAAGTAAATGTAAGTGACAGCATAAATTAAATAAAAACATTTTGAAATAAATTGTGATTGTGCGTTTAGAATTTAAAAAATTGAATTTTTAAAAGAAAAACATCAAATTGTATTGAAACATAATAATGGACGATGCAAAATTCATCACTTTAGTGGAAAACTGCGACCCTTCTGGTCAGAAACAGCTGATAAGTTGCTACAGAACAAGTAAGTGCTCAAATTTAGAAACAAAACGGCACAGCACAGAACAGCAGCCGAAAGTAAAGACTAATGAAGCCTTAATCTGCCCTTAGACTTTAGCAACAGAAAGAAAGACCTTAATTGACATTTACTTAAAAAATTTATATGTACCTATGTACAATATGACACCCAAGAAAATTCAGCAGCTTTCATCGATAAATTAACATTGTAAGCTTTTGTCACGATGAATCATGACTTTCGCCACTGGTTACATGCTAATGTATAAGAAAACATGTGTAAAGAGCAGACCTACACCAACACATTCATGTTTAGAAACAGCTCACACAACAATGTCAGTGACCAAACTGGCTGACGCCGTACTCTGACATTGAATAAATCAATAGAAGAACAACACAACAACGTTTTGCAAAAATTTTGGCACATCAAATACTCGTACATACATGGAGAAAACCTCGAAGAGAAAGAGAGTGCATAGAAAACACAACGAAGGACAACATCAAATGGAATGAAAATTCATGAATGATGACCATGAAAAGCTCAATTTTCTAAAATAAAACAACATTTACTACATTTAAAAATAATTATGAATCACTATCAAATTTAAAAGAAATAAGCAAAGTGCAAAATATGTACTGCATGCTAAAATACTTAGAGAACCAAAACAGCAACGACCTTGTGTGAGTACAGTGTGACGTATGAGTAACATTAAGAAGAAAATTTAAATTCAATGAAAAAGTAAACTGCTCACGGTGGATGGATTACGACGCCTACAGACAGTGTTTATTATAAATATGGAAGTGTGAGCAAGTGTGTGTGTGTGTGTAGGGGTGTTTAAAAAAAGAAATTGTTTCAGAAAGCTTGTGCTCAGTGCCGAATTGTCAAATATGTAATAAAGCTCGTTTGGCTTGAAGTATATTCGTTTGTGCTCTAATAGAAAAAGCTTTTTTTAAGCTAAAACACGTGGATTTGTGTTGCTATTCGGAAAACGTGCAAACTTTAACGAAATCAACAGCTACAATTAGAGGAGTGTATGAGAGGTGAATGGCAAAAAGCTTTTTCATATAAACAAACTACGTCACAGTTTATGTCTAACATACACACATATACACGCATGCATACTTGTACATAAGAATGTGTGTATACATGAGTATGTAAAAGTATATTAAACTTTATATTAAAAGTGTTTGTAATGAAACAAAACGTTTGAGTAGAACAGTGGTTCATAACACACTGTGAAATGGTAAAATTTCAAAAGTATCAAGTAAACAAGAGCAAACATAATAAATCAATTTATTAAGCTTATAATTTGTTCATGCAAAGCGTAATATATTACGCGTAATATATTACGCTTTGCATTATTAGTATACTAAGCAACCAAGTGATTATAAGCTCAAGTTAAATATTTTTCCATTCTCTCTTGGAAAAAGTGCTTAAGCCATATTTTACTGTTTTGCAGGAGAGCACTTTTAAGTGTTCAAGTCGATTTTCAGAAATTTATTTCTTTTACAGTTAAATTGGGAAATTCTCTTAAAACATTTATTTTTTAAGCAAACATCGTTCTACATACTGTAGGTAATACATTTAAGTTGAAATATACCAAAGTATAACCTAAATTAAGCTATTATTCCAAATGAGATTAGAAGTCTAAAAAAGATAAGTCGCTATAGTGCTATAACTTCCTGAAAAATCATACAAATTAATTAAGATTTTGACGGATTACGGAGGTACCATTAACTAAAAATCAGCTAATCTCGACTTAAGCACTTTTTCCTTTTTGCCACAGATATTGTTGTTTTAATGTAATTCTCTGAGATATGACAAGAAAATTTAAGTTGGGCAGGTTGGAGGATTGCCGAATTTTCCGTTTCATTTTCATTGGCATCTCGTTAATGTACTAAGGCGGAATTTTATTATTAACAGCAGCCACGTTTTAAATATGAACTTTGAATGAAATAGAATACGAGAAATAATTTTTATTTGAAACATACACTACAGTAGAACACGATAAAACTGAAAACCGACCAGACGAATACATAAAATAATGTGTTCATAGAACACGCCGCGATTTTATAGTGCGAGTTAAATTGCTTCTCTTATACATACATCAATTTTGTGTCAAAAAGTTATGTTGCCCACAAGTTAAAATATATTTTTATTCATCTTTTTTCATGCAAAAATGTGTATTCAACTTGAAAAATTTATACCTTATGCCTGCGCTAAAAGGCAAACACAGTGAAGCAAACATAAGAAATCCGGCCTTTAAAACTCGTTTGCTTTAAGCAATTTAATTGTGTTTTAAATGTTGTACTTTTTTTAATTGAAGAACAAAAATTCTCAATATACAAGCTTAGTAAAAATTATTTCAAATTAACAGCAGCACTCAATGTACATATTTATTTTAACATAATAGCAACAAACGTAACAGAAATATGTTTTTTAGTATATGATTTGGTAATAATATTTGATCTTCCTTCAATGTTTCTCTACCACGTTTGCAACTTTCTATATTCTTGATAACTTTTTGCTCATCTTAATTTAAATGTCGCACGGGTCCAACTTTATATATAGGTACCACGGTCACAAATCTTTATATTTTCAGCTAGGTTTTTTTTGTTGTTAATTTTAATTGATTTAACTGATGAGCATGTACTTTCGATGCACTAATAATAAATGTTGTCGCACGTGAAATCGGAATATGCGATTTTGCAACGCAAAAATGTACAGTTATTTGAAATCGCTTAATTTGTTCAATAAAAAGTAGTTATTTCAAGATAGTTGGCAAATTTCACATGGAAATTTCCGAACGTGTGAAAAATCGGTATCAAAAAACTTCATACGATTGCGAAATAATCTGACAATTTATGAAAGAAGATCATTCACATAGATTTGTCTGTTGGAAAAGGTGAAAATATGTTAGTTTTTAATTTTATTGGAATTGATTAAACGAAATTAAAATCCTTGTGAACGAAAAATTTGATTCGGAAATTTTCACATGTGGAATTCATGATAAGGCTGATTAAATATGCAACAAAAAAAGTTTCTTGTGTATTCTTTTTGACTCTTTGTACTCTCAGAATAATTTTGGAGAGGAAAAGTCAATGGATAATGCCTCTCTTTCAGAACATTTATTAAAACAAAACGAACAAAAGAAATATCTAAATGAAAAAAGTTGCGTTTTTGTGATTTTGCATTCTAATATCTCGAAATGGATTATGTATAAATGTGATTTGATGTCTTTACATTCATTAAATTTGATAAAACAAATTGTTTTCAAGAGTTAAATTGCTTTTAATTTTTTGTCCATATGAAAAATACAATCAATTCAAATTGAATTAGAAAATATGCCGATTTTATAAGTTTTTGTTATAGAAAGATGTCAGCAAAAGCTCAACGGCCTGTCCCACGATGTCACCAGAAATCGTTCGATCGAATACTTATATTGAAAACAACAACAAATTTTCTAATGTTATTGTTGTTAATGTTCTGGTGACATCGTAGGACAGGCCGTAAATTTCTCTAGTCTTAAAAATAGAAAATTATCAATCATAGTTTATATACATATATTTTGTTTTACACACCTTTTTTACCACTGTGCCTGCCGTCTTAACAACAGAGAATAAAAAGAAAATTTTTATTTTACTTTCATACAAAATGTATAAGCGAAACAAACTATATAAAATCGACCATAGAAAATAGAATAGAAAAACAAAGTAAAAATAATGAAAATATATACATACATATAAGTACTTACATTCATACATACAAAAGCTCTAGTAGTGGGCGCATTGAACGCCATAAGCCAGCTAATAACTGGCGGCAGCTACAGAGTACATACATACATATGTACTATAGATACGTATTGCCGAAGTGAAAACAGCCAGAGCACAAAACCAAACGTACGTTCTATCTATACAGCCGCCAAGTAAATCAGTTAGTCGCAAAAAGAACGTCACGCGAATTTTAACTAGAAAATCAAATAAAATTTATTTAATTTTAACATTTTATTATTTATAATTTTTTAATTGAGCAAATAACTTAAAATACTTTAAATCAGCAAATTACTAAGACAATACAATCAATAAATTAGTAATTTTTTCCTACATAATTTCAAATATTTTTGTTAATTAAAAAAAGTTTAAATGAATTCTTTCGAATTCAACTAAGAAAACAAAAAGTGAGAAATTTTTTATATTTTCTACGTTTTTATATTTGAAACAAACAAAAAACTAGTAAAATAAAATAAATTACAACGTATTTAATTTAACAAAAAGTGCTTTAACAATAACAAAATTTAAGTAAACAACGAATTAAGAAATTGCGCGTTTTTTTTACAACAAATTACTTAAATTATTTGGGATTTTAGAGAAGCAATTGTGTTTTTAATAACCAAGGACAACCGAAACTAAGGCGTTCTTTGTTTTTTTGGAAATTAAAAAACAAACATCAAAACCGCAAAAAATCCTCTTTTGAACTTTCAACAACCAGTAAAACCAACAACAAAATGTCATGGAGATATGCGGTAGGTGAAATGAAAGTATTTAATCTTTTTAGCATCAAAGCAACATCCCATTTCCTTCCTCTAGCGTAAAATTAAAAATATATATGCATGAATATTTTGTTTCCTGTTCCTGCCGTGGCACAGCCGAGCTATTTTTAGATTTTGCAAATATACGTATCGTTACCTTAATATAGAAAGGCTTTAACTCATTATTTTTTTTTTATATCGAGTTTTTTGTATATTTCGATAGACGAACATCTGATGTATCGAAAAATGCAAATATTTCGATTTCAAATAAATAATGAGTTCGGACCTCTCATACGTACGTACATAATGATCCCATATTGCAACAGGATTATAACTAACAAAAAGCTAATTTTATAGAAAAAGTTTTAACTGCCAGTTTAACCAAGACAATCAAAAATTCTCGTCTGCCTATTTATCAAAATATTAAAAAAAATCTTATTCAGCAATTTTTATGAAATTTTTACACAACATAATCCCCCTTAATGGGGGAAACAGTTGCACAGTTTTTTCATGTGAAATTATTCTTTTTTTCATACAAAACACCAACTTTTTACGTGAAAAAACTGTTCGCCTTTATTCTCGATAAGGGCCAATAATATTGGCATTCTAGGAGTTAGCAATACATTGGGTCTCATTACGAGTACCGTGTTTCAACTTCGAGTACGACCAATTTGAACTAGACTAAAGAATATTTCATCATTTTGTCTTTAGTACAACATCGTCGTCGTCGTCGTCGTAGTCGAAGTACGACACTCATAATTAGGCCCATGATAATTTGTCGTACCTTATATACGTCCTGTTGAAACCAAATGTTGCCAATATCCTCCTCTTCAATTTTTGTGAACAAAAATTCGTTCAACATGGCCCGATAACGATCGCCATTGACTGTAACGGCCACTCCTTGCTCATTGGCCCAATTATGCCTCTGGACCAAAATCCGCACCAAACAGTGACTCGTTTTGAGTGCGTCGGCTTTTCAATGTACGCGCTCGGGTTTTCTGTGCCCCAAATGCGACAATTTTGCTTGTTTATATACCCGCCAAGATCAAAATGAGCTTCATCTGAAAAGATGATTCTTTTGGCAAAATCGGCATCTTCTGTAAGTCGATCGCAGGCAATATTTCCCAGCTTTGTTCAAGAGTATACACAACCATATTCGTTCAGCGGAAGGATAAAACTAATTATCTGTCAAATCAGACATGAGCTAAGTGTTACCATTCACGAAATAAGCACTAGGTGAAAAAAAACGTCAGATGGCGGACCCTATATATACTATAACATATACAGAATTTTCAGTTGGGTGTTATATTGACCAAGACGTTGTTGATTTTGCAACGTTTTTTTACTCAGTGTGTAATAAAATTCAATCACTTCTTAGCCATGTTTCAACTGCCACAGAGCATAACGACGCCCATTTAAATTATAAGGATTCGATTATAGGTTTGTGTCTTAAACGACCGACTGAACGAGTTGGACCCATTCCAAATAAGGACAGTGCAAAGGCCCAGTTCATACGAGGATTTAAAATTTTTTTTATTATTTTCAATTCTCTTTAAAAGTTGCTTCCAAAAACATTTTACATTCGCACGATGATTTGCTTCCATGTTTGATTTTGTTTTCCTTCAAAAATTGTAGTAGCTGCCAGTAGATTTTTAAAAAAATTCGTTTTCCCTACATGTTAAAAACTTTTCCGCTTTTTTTTTAATTTTAAGGAACATAAACCAGAAACATTTACTGTCATACTCGTATTCATAAAATGTATTTTAGGTTTATTGAAGGTTTATTTGACAAATTTCCCATAGAAATACGAGCATGTCAAATAAACGCTTAATAAAACTAAAATATTTTTTTATGAATATGCCAGTTATTATTTTATTGGAACTACAGTAGCTATTAAATTATTTAAACTGACTACATGACTAATGTAGACAAGTTTTTCAGAAATTATCTTATAATACAAATTCAACATACAGCTATACTCCACTCATGGAGTTTATTAAAATTTAAGTTAGATAGTTGCAAGTAATTTCTTTAATTATTAAATTATGATGCCCTCTTTTTTCTACTTCCTGCAGTACCTGCCATTAGAGAAATGTCTAGGCAATTTTGAGCAAAATTAAATTGTAAACTTTTTATGAGCAAAAATATATTTTGAGTATAGTTATTGTTACATTTATACACAAAAATGCAATCGAAAAAAAAAATCAATGTTTTGGCCAAAACAAAATATTTGCCCGATATTCCCTACACTCCTATATTACTGACAAAAATATCTACATGTAGTGATTTCGCACTACTACTGGCAACACTGTTATTATGTTTATTTATTTAAACATTTTACAAACATAATAAATTAGGCAAATAAAAAAAGGGGGAGTCAGGTGCTAACAGCAAAGGTTTTCAACCTAGATACTATTATAAAAAGCTGTTGTTGCATTGAATGAAAAAAATACCAAAACTTCAAATATATGTAACGAAAAATTAAAAAAAAAACGCGCAGAACAGAAAACGTTACTTTTTCTGTTGTTTTTCTATACTGTTCGCCAACAAACACCAAAAATCGTGTTTCAAAAAACACTGGAAAAATCAACGTGTGAGTTACATAAATATGTACGTATAAGTCCACATTCAAATGAACTTAACAAACTTTTTTTTTATTTGAAAAGACATCCCATTCAATATTTTATTCATAAATAATAATTATTAACTTTTCTTTTTCAAAAATATGAAGTTACTGATTGCTTCCCGATTTTCGAAAATCGAGGTTTCGTATTTTGATTAATTTTAAGATGATGTCTACATGGACAAGCATCGTCGCTTGAAATAAACTCGATCTAAATTATTCTCATGTTTCAAGAGATGTGGTTTGAAAAAAAATCGAAGACAGTAATTTTTTTAAATTCACACTTCCTTTACTTGTTTGACTTGAAAAAGCAGGCATGGCCGGCAAGAACAACAAATTTTTTCCCTATTTGTTTTAAATTTTGGGCTTTATTTTGTAAAACGAAACGCTGAGGCATGATAAATTTTATATGGAAAAAATTTTAATTAAAAAAAAAATACATAAAATTTTTAAAAACTTTTGTAACTTTTTATAATTTTTTCTTTTTTGATGAAAGTTTTTAATTTAAAATTCTTTATTTTCATATCCTGCCCAATATCCCGTGAAATAGTTTTTTGCGAGAAATAAGCCTTGCAAATAACTATTTACAATACAAAAATTATTTGTCTGTACTTAAAAATAAATTGCAATAATTCATATACTGCACAGTTGTGTTTTATATACATACATATATCCATATGTATGTATATGTAAGCATATGCAGTTTGGTTTACACAAGCTTATACGCAATTTCAAATTCCTTTGCATATACCAAAATATATGTACATAGATACATGTGTATGTATGTACGTACTTATGCACAGTAAATCTATATGGAAAGTGTGCAAGTATGTATATAAAATATATATTTACATTTTCAAAGTACATAAGAATTTAAGCATGTATTTTCATACATATTTATCTAGATACATATGTATGTATGTATTTACATATGTACATATGTGCGTTCAAAAACTGCTGATGACCTTGATTTTTTTCGTGATTTCATTGTTGCTGTTCTGATGACCCAAATTTCCAATGCACATTTTTGCTGCGTTGTTGTTGTTTCAGCTATTGCCCATTTTTATGTGCAACAACAAAAAGTATGTGCAGTTGCAACATGTGCAATTTATGTGCAATTTCGTTTATAATTAAGATGGTATAGAGAAGATTCTTAGGGTGTTTACAGAAAGACCACATTGCAAAATAAATAACTTTAAATATGCATAAAATGTTCTCTAAACCAGTTAAAAAAAAAATACTCATATTCACATACGAGGAATGTTTGAAAAATTTCTGTTGGACACCTCATTTCGGATATTCTATGTGGTTAATATTGTGAGTACATAGAAACGGAAATTGAAATTGAAGAATTGAAAAAAAACAACCAAAAATCAATTAAAAATGTAATTGAGTCAATTAAACGATTAAAAATTTAATTTAATTAAACGTTTAATTGACTCCAAAAAATGTTTAATTGATTTTTGGTTTTTCTTTTCAATAAAACGTGTTTATTGCAGGAACATTTTTTTCTGTGTAGTCAAATGTTGGGAGTTGTTCTTAACATAGTGTCCACACCTGATGAATTTATATCATGATGAATGTCAAATTGATATCACGATGAAAATTCAACACGTATAGACTTAATTTATTAATATTATGGCAGCGTTATGATATAATCATCAGAGCTAACGGCCTGATAAATTCATCTTGATATCAAATGTCATTTTATATGTTACTGTGCATTTGACGTTTATTTATTAAACAATTTTCGTTTAAAAAAAACGGCACAACAATTATTTGTGGCGAAAAAATGAAACAACACGCAAATTAGATATTTTTGGCAAGTATTTTTCAAATATTTGTTTGATTCATCATGATATAAAAGCATCACCGTCTGTCTACCCCTTTATGTTGATATTAATGAAAAAATGACAGTTGCTCTGCCGGCGTCATATTAGGAGTTATGATATAAAATCATCAGGTGTGGACACTATGTTAAGAATGGAGAATGTTGTTTTGTTATAACTATGAAGCAGGTCTACATAATTCTATTGGATTAGATAAGTTTGACAAAATGGGGCAACCTTTGTAGACTCAATCCCATTAGGAAACTATATAACTATAACTGTTGAGTCGAGGCGTTCTGTAAGGCAAATACTTGCCTTTCCTAGCCTCAGTTTTAATATTACAACAATTTTACAGTTAACAACATTGCAATCTATTTGCAAAGATCTTGAACTAGTTTCACTTTGAAATGTGGGTTAAGTGAGTGACCCACAAATAAGTCATGCAACTCAAATCTCTGGTTTCAAACACTTTGGATAAAAAAAGATACATACGAGTACATATGTATATGTATATCAAAGGAATATTTTCAAATATGTTGTGCTTAGAACAACAAACAAACACTCATGTTGTTACCGATTCTTTACATTTTACTAGAGCGAGAAATTAACAAAAACTCATCTGTATTATTTTTGCCTTTGGATATTGCTTTTGTATAGTTTTTGCTGTTGTTGTTTTGTTACGTATCGCACACTGGTTTTCTGTAATCAATTTCCTTTTTTGAATTGTGAAATAATGCAAAATCAGAAAGTGAAAAAAAAATTACAAATAGACAGAGAGAATTACAATGATATTGTGGCTCTTGCTTGTTGCTGCAACAATAGAAAAAAACGACAATAAAAATTTTTCTATAGTTGTAAACTGTAAGTGCATGTTGACTAATGGGTTGACCGGGGATGGGTATAAAATTTATTGATGTAAAGTATATACATACATGCTTACATATGTACATGTGTATGTCGGTACATTGTTGTATGTACCATGTCAATTTATTTGTTTTTTTTTTACAATCTGTACCTACATAAATACATACATACATATATCAAAGTAAAAAGCAACAGCCTTGATGTTCAGTTAAGTTAGGTTATGTTGAAAAAAAAGGGAAACTGCGTTGAGCCAATCCCATATGGGATTACATTTATGTACAATCCGGCATATTGTACGCTTTGTCCGAGCATGCCATGAAAAACATATTCTATAAACCGGCCTCGCCAAGAAACCAAACTGTTCTAGGTATTATCTTGGTTCTCTCCTATCGGAGCCCTTAAGACATTGCTAGTCCGGCACGTTGTCCCTATGGAAAATTTGTCTTCTAAACTAAGTAAACACCGAACAATGACTTTGGCAGTGCTGCTTTGTTTCGTCCTTCTCCTCTCATGCTCTGCGCTTGATATCCTGTAACAGCCCCATGCAAGCTAGATGAGAACTTCCATCTGCGTGTGGCCGTTTATGTGTGTACTGTGGTAACCAGTCTCCTCAGTGTTGGCCTATTCAAGCTTATAATCTCTTTTGACTTCTCTTTATTCGGATTATCCTTAAGGACTCTGGTTACTAATCCCACAGTATCATTTTACCAAACTTTTTCTCCAGTAGTCCATTTTTTTAGTTCAGTTTTGATTATTTTAAAAGGTCTTCTTGGCATTTGACCCTGAAATTGTCCAAAGTAATCTTCAATAAGATATTTCGACAAAAAAAATTTAGAATTCCCAAGTTGCCCAAATTACCACGTTAGCAGTTTGGTTAGAAATGAGAAATCACAATGACGATGACTAAATAGAAGGTGGGGCAAAAGTAATCACCCGATGTTCTCTGACTGTAATTTGTTTGCAGTTTGTAAGGGAACATCATAATGTTTTACCAAAATTCTGCGGGGACCGCTGGCTAATGCCCAATTGCGTAGCACGTCGTCTGGTCGATGTTCCGGGCTCATCTTCGATATCTTGGGCAACAGCAGCGGTATTCTCAGCAGAACGGCCAGCCTTGGGAACATCTCGTAATGTCCCAGTCTCTTCAAGACGAGTGGGCAAACACCGCAGTATTTGTCCAGTTGGTGTCGTACGGCCGAGAAATCTGCGACGAAACACAACCGACGAATTGCTGCGCAAAAAAATGGAAACAATTATTCCACGTTCTTGCTGAGTAAACCGAGTCATGGCTTGTCGGTTTTTATTTCCGATTATTTGTTTACTTTAAAATGTCAAAACCAAATTGACATTTGGCAAAAGTTTTCCAATAGGGTGATTACATTCGCCCCAACCGATATAACGCATGGCAGATTGTAGTGATAGGTATTGTGCCAAACAAGAGTTTGGTCGAAATTTTGATCTCAGTACTTTTGACGGCCAAAATTTTGGCACATTTTTATTTTTGTGAGGATCTGATTTAATTTTTAGGTGTTTTTTTATAAAACTTCTTTGATTTAAAGCGTCTAGTCTTTTAGGTTTCTATTCATACGTAAAATAGTGGGTTAGAGTTTGAGGGGTTTGGCGTAGACCAAGTTATGTAAGAAATTTCGTAAGAATCCTTTTGGTATAGAAAAGCGTTAAATACAATGGTAAATTTTAATGGGCGCGACCCCGCTCATTTTTTAAACCCAAGATTTTGATGTGACTTATGTTTATGATGCATGCATGTTGTCGTAGAAAGGCGTTAAGACGAAATATAGGGTGTTTTTTATTGAGGTATAGAACTTTAAGTTGGCATCACTTTTTTAACTGGCGGCCATTTTGTCAGCTGTCAAGTGATTAATATTTAGTTTGGTTTGCCATTTCATCATGAACAGGTTGACAAAAGAACAACGTTTGCAAATCGTGCAAATTTATTTCGAAAATAATGGTTCAGTTCGCGAAGTTTACCACAAGCTTCGTCCATTTTATGGTCGACATAATCGTCCATCAGAGCAATTAATTCGGTTAACCATGGATAACCTGTCAATTGGCCACCAAGATCGTGTGATTTGACACCATTGGATTATTTTCTTTGGGGATATGTGAAGTCGCTCGTCTACGCCAACAAACCAGAAACGTTAGGGGACTTGGAAGCCAACATTCGTGGCGTTATTGCCAACATACGGCCCCATATGCTCGAAAAAGTGGTTGAAAATTGGACCTGTAGAATTGGCTTTATTCGAGCCAGCCGCGGCGGCCACATGCCCGAAATCATATTTAAACGTTAATGGCATAAAATTATCCTTCCAATAAAGCCAAATTGATGGACATTAAAACGATTTTCTTGTGTTTTATTTCAATTCGAAGTTCTATACCTCTAAAAAACACCCGTTACATAAATAATAGATTAAAATCTGCTAAGACGTTAAATTTTTGAGGGAGTAACCCCTTCTCCTCAATTAAACATTCCGGGGTTTCACATTTTTCCAGTTGGTTACTCACCTTAAGCCTAATGGTGTATCAAGTTTAGAAACTGTACGAATGGTTTCGTGTGAATGGGCCAGAACTTAGCCTGGCTCTTTACCGTGCGCCTAAATACTTTGGCACATGTTGTGTTAGAATTTCTTTATTTTTTTATTTGCTCTAAGCTGTAATAATAATTGTTGACAAATCACACTTGTTTTCTTAACAAAGTCACCACACAATTATGCATATGTATGCATGTATCTACAATGTAGATTCTACATTCATAAAACGACATCGTTAAAGCCATGTAGAAAAAAGTGCAAGTACATACTCGTACATGCACTGACTCACTTGCACAAAGCTTTTGTTTGCATCTATAAATTTTCTATTGTTATCGTTTGAAATATTTGCCTCACCCTAAATGCATGTAGACGTGTGTGTGCTTTTAAATTTGTTTTAATGAAACTTTTAATTGAAAATTAATTAGACATTTATTGCAATATAAAAGAATGAAACTTTGCATGTTCAACCAGTTGTGAGGCAAAGTGAGTGACACAATCACAATTTGTTAGTCTTCTTTATGACCCTGTTTTAGGGTGTGTGTGTGTATGTGTGTGTGTGTTTGTGTGAGTGCATGTTTCTGTTAGAAAGAAAAAGTGGTAAAGAGTACGATCCAAGGATGTTGTTACAGATGTTTTCAGCATTTTATTTCTGTCGTAATTTAGGGTCAAGGAGGTCTGTCAACATTTTATACACAGTGATTCTCATTGTTATTTTAATTTCATTTATGTTAACTGATAGAATTGTAACGTGCAATTTTTTGATTATATGCAATGTATGAGTATATACTTGCTTAAATACATACATACATGAATTTATATGTTATATGTAAATATATGTATGCAAGTAATTTTTTTTTTTTATTATTTTTTAACAAACACAAGTCTACTTTGGCATAATAGATATAATACGTTCAGTTGCGTTGCCAGTTGCTAAAACCTGTGTTACCAACGGCAACTGGCAAATAACAGCTGTTATTTTCAATATATTGTTAGCGAATTCTGGCAATCAAGACACTCTTTTTCCTGTCAGTCATGTTACAGGAAAAAATTCAAGTTTTATTTTCACACAAGCACTTTGTTAAATTCATTTTTAAATTAAATAAATAGTTTACTTTCTTAGTCGGACTCAAGTTTAGTATTTTTCATTTCTTATTATAGAATGAAATATGTTTATTAATTTCACTTCCTAAAGAAGGGAAGAAAATTTAAACTAGATTTAGCGGGGGGAAATGCAGCATTTTTCTGTGCCACCACGCATTGCATCAGCAGCCATGTCTATCTGCTTGGGCAGAGAGATGTGGCTAACATCAGCTATTTAACACGAATTTTTAATGAAATGGAATACGAGAAATGGTTTTGTTGCACATACAATTATTTATTTACCATCAGTAAACATATTTATAGGTATAACTACTCATTTCTTTTTTTACTTTTTTTTTCATTTAAGGTCAGTTTAGCACAAAGTTATATGTATCATTCTACTATTCTTGCTTATCATTAACATTTTAAAACGATTTTTTTTTGTCGGTAAGAAAATTTGTAAATTTAGTAAAATATATTCACAGCATTAACTAAATTTTGTTATTGCTTCGTATTCATAAAGTAGTTATTTAGACACGTTCAGATTATATTTATATGTTCACAAAATTTTTCCAGCTTTACCGTAGCTATAACCTTGCCAAATAGTGTTAGGAGTCCCTGTAAGTTATTTAGAAAAAAGTGAAAAAGGGTTTTTCCTTAATATTGCAAAAAATAAAGTGCACGAATAAATAATTTGTTTTTTGCATAAAATGCTAACAAGATGTGTGTGCGGTGTACTATTAGTACTAGTTTACATTATACAAGTCTTATTGATAAGCTGATTAGTTTGTTATGAGAGAGAGACGAGGAGGAAAGAAACGTTTCTGTTCCCCTCGTGTCTCTCCCTCCTAACAAACTAATCAGCTTAGCAATAAGGCTTACATAGTGTAGACTACGACTTAGCTACATTATTGCCATATGTAGTTAAGCGCTATCACCAAGTCTGAATTAGCTGTTAGCCAAAAACTGATGACACCATTTTTTTTACAGCGCACTGATTTTCGAAATCTTTGGAAGCCCATAAAAAATTTTGGTCACCAAAATCGCCAAACTTAGTATAGGGTCCTATCTACCCTTTGGTAATACTATCGAACCTATACTGTCCAGTTCGTGTGTTTTCCAAAAGTCTCAATTTGTTGCATAGTGTAATAGACAATAAATATCAAAAATTCCGTGTACCTTTCGTTTGGAAGTCCGTGATAGCAAAGGAAAATTTCTTTAAAAAATTTACCAAGCTAAATTTCCGAAAGTTTTTTACACACAGTTGTTATAGGAACCTGCTTTTCCGTAAGAACTCCGTAGCAGCATTTACTTTAAACAATTTTTTTATTAAAACATTCCCAAAAAAAAAAAAAAAAAAAAGTTACTGTATTGACATCTAACGGATATTTAAATTATAAACGGCGAAATTAGTCACCTAAACAGTTGAGATCACCGGATGTGGACTCGCCTTAATTTTTTTTTTAATTTAATAAAAACTTTAAACTTCAATAAAAAAAATTATGTTCACAACTGTGAATTAGAAAAAAAGAGAACTTTAAAGAACATGAAAGCGTGTACCACATCCCAATGTTCTCTCCCCTCTCAGCAACAGAAGCACGCTTTCTGAAAAAAAAATTGCATAGTGTGAACCGTGACTAGTTAGCATTTTACAGCTCGTTCCTGTTATGAATCACAAAACCAACCTCAAATAACAAACCCCTTTCGAAACACCTCAAAACTATACACATTGTATAGAAATTAGTTCCATTTCCTTTAAATGCATTAAACATCCTTTGCAAACATGTTCAATTGGCATGTTCACAATGAGGCTAATCAATTTTTAAAATTCATCAAAACAAAAAAAATATTATATTGCATTAATAAATTTGCATAGTAATATGAAAACTGTTTAATCAATAATCTAACACAAAGCTTCCACATACATATGTATGCAAACATACATACATTATTTATTGTGCACATAACATACATACATACATATGTACATATCGCTCATTTACTCAAACAACGTCATAACTCAAAAAATGCAATTTTTGAGCTAGTGATGCAGAACTAATCCTCATATCGTTTTTCATACTGTGTATACATTTCATACAAATATCTTGTTTACTTAACTCTTGAAAAGCAAAATAAAATTTTCTTTTTCCATTAAGTTGTGTGTAAATTGAAAACTTTACAATCGTTTTCTGGCAAACAATTTTTTTTAGTTATGACGTTGTTTGAGCAAATGTGCGATATGTACGTACATATGTATGCATGGTTTTGCATACTTATGTTGCACAGTGGCGTGCAACTGAGGAGTGCTTGCATGAAGCAAATTCTGGCTTGTAAGGGCAGGTTTTTTTTTGCAAAATTTGCAACATTAGCAATTGTGAACTTACGGAGCTTCTTCACTGAGTGCCGTCTTAACTTTCTTTCGTAAACAAAAGTTTCAACTTGCTTATAATCAAAATAATTACGAATTTGAAAAAAAATTACAACTTTGCATGCACATGTACCCTGCATGTAGAAATTGACTCAAAATCTTTAGGGATTTCCCTACCGAAAAAGAGTTCGCCTTTTGACTCTCCCACTCATGGATATGTTGATGCCTTTAACCTGAAAATTTTTTTTTGCGAGTGGAAAAAGAACTGCTGTTATTCCAATGAAAATCAACAAGAAAAAAATTGTTTTAAGTAATTATTTTGATTTTGTGTTGGCGTCAGTTACAATAAGAAGTTCGTGGGCAGTGAACGTATAATTTTTAGTGAAAAAAGTGTTTTTTTTTCGAAAGGTAAAATTAGCAGCTGAAAAGAATTAAAATATTGCATAAAAAAATAATAATTAATTGAAAAATTTATTAATAATTAATTGTTTTATCAATAGAAAATCTAATTGTATTGAATAGCGAAATTGCTGACGAAGGATTATGCAGATGGTGGCAATTGATTACCGTCAATGTCATCCCCATGTTAAAATCGTCAGTCGTGTGCATTGATAGTAGTTAGCCTGGTAGATAATGGTAACGATTGCTAGTTATCGAAATAGCTAGACATTCGCTAACTACGCTGACTGCAGGGTACGTAAAGGTGATACATATGTACTTGCATGCACTTGTTTTAATATTTTTATATGTATGTGTGTACATATGTATGCATGTACATGAACGTATCAAGAATTGTATTCCATTAATATTAAAAACTTGTAAACTTTGTTAAGATTATAATATTAAATGCGCAATTTGATAATTTTTCAAAATAATTTTATTCGTGCGGCGTATTTTTCTACTTGCTTACTTCTACAGCCCTACTTAAGAACTTAAAATAGTTAATTATGGAAGTACAAAATTTGGTACGTGCAAGAATGTTGCAATTGTTAAATGAGGTAGGATCACACGATTGCCGCAATGCACCAATTATTGGCCCATTTTATATGCGAATCGTCTGATTTTACATTGCCCCATACCGCAATCTAGAACAATATTGTGCTGATTTGCAGCAATCAAATGCAATTCTGGTGCGGCAATCGTGTGAACGTTTGAGGAGCCATTCACGTAACGCTATTTTCGGAGGTTTCGCGTAACGCTATTTCAGAGGATTTTCAGTATAAATTTTCTAAACCGTAACAAATCCTTTACGTGACTAGTTTTGTCATTTTTTTTAATGTAATTTTCAAAATGTGTGCAACACCGTTCATATTATGTTTTTTATATGGAAAGCAATGCCACACAACGAAAAATATCGAAAATGGGAAACGTTACCACTAGTACACACTATTGCGATGTCACGTCAATTCTTGACATAAACACATACAAATCAAAGAGAACTACAGGTTTGTTTAAAAGCTGACACATTCATTAGTATTCTCACGTTTTTACTTACATCCAAATTTAAGTATCATCATACTTTTGAAGTGGCTGTATGGTTGGTTCAAAGGCTCAGTTAGTCGACGGTAATGGAATGTAACTGCAACGGTAGAAAACAGCTGATCGATATTGCTATGTGAAAAGTAATATTATAAAGTAATATTATACTTTTCACACAGTAATATTATACTTTTCACATAGCAATATCGATCAGCTGTTTTCTACCGTTGCAGTTACATTCCATTACCGTCGACTAACTGAGCCTTTGAACCAACCATACAGCCACTTCAAAAGTATGATGATACGGCTTGACTAACGAAGCCATTACTGATTGAAATCATTTCATTTTTACAAGTAATCTTCTCCACAGACTTCGTTAAAAAAAAACAAATGATATTTACACTATTTGTAATTTTTCATTTAAGAAAATCATAATCTAAATTATTACCATTTAGAAAATTTCCATTTGAATAAATTGGTGTTAGCCTACAAATAATTTTTTTTAATATTTATGAGTTTTTCCTGTGCAAGTCATTAAGCAAGAAAAAGGATTGTTCTTTCTTAATTAAATGCACCCATAAAATAAGAAATAGAAAATTTAAAAACAAGAAGACTTAAATTAACTAAATTGTTGTTTATTTGCGACTATAAAAACTTTTACATGGAATCAAACAACAAAATAGTGTCAATGTCGAAATTTGTACACAGTTGCATTTTTTATTTATCTATATTTACTCATAAAAAAACTCTCAAGAACAGTCTTTTATTTGTTTGCATCGTGTAAGTAAATATTTTCTTCATGTCTCATACGCGAGGCCTTGATGTCGTTTCGCAAAAATGTGTTAATATTTGCAGTTTTATAACTTAAAAATAAAACAAATTTTGAAGTTTATGTTTCCTTTTTGAAAAAGTTTGTAGCAAATTTTGCGCATAAAACTTCAAGGATTAGGGCCAATTGCACGATGTCGACAACGTTCGACTTGTCGCACACTTACATTTGAAACAACAACAAAATGTAAAAATTTGTAGCTAAAAAATGCTACTGACGATGTTAACAGACTCTTAACATGTTTATTAAATCGATATATTGCAATTTCAGTTAAAAAAAAACTGAATTAAAATAACATGTAATTGTTATTAAAGTTAATGCCATGGAAATTTTCCAAGTCTGTACCAAACAAGAACTTGATCGAAACTTTGAATTCAGTAATTTTGATGGCTGAAATGTGGAATATGAACTTAGCCTTGATTTTCACATTTATGTTTTTGTTATGATTTTTAAGGCTGGATTCAGCCATTTTTGTGCGGACAAAATTTTTTTATATGTAGTTTAACGTCTCTCTTCTTGAGAGAGAGAGAACATATTTTTTATGAACAACTCTTAGCTTGAATTGGTTTAATTTTATATTTTGTCCGGACAAAATCGAACTGAGCTGCCAACTATTTTAATTTTTCAGCCAAAGTTTTGAACTGAGCTGCCACATCATGTTTTATGAATAATAAAAGCACAGAGTATACTTGTATTTATTGGAATAGAAATAAAGAAATAAAGAAAAATAAAACATATTTATATGGAGTTGAACGAAATAATTGCATTAAATAATTAAAAAGATGTGTGTGCTACCACTTGCAAAATTCCTACGCATCGTTTACACAGGTATTTCATATGGTAGCTTTGATTTTCCAGACAAAATGTTCGAAATGGATGAATCGTGCTGCAGAAAACTCTCAGTAAAAAAAAATTTTGTCTGGACAAAAATTTTGTTCGGAAACAAAGGGTGAATCCAGCTTCAGTTCCTTTCAATATACTTTAGGATTTTTTTCAAATCAGTTGCTAATGCACTTATCCGGGTTTTTTGGCACAATAATTGTATATACTACGTTACGGTTAAGTAATTACGCGTTTAAATGCGTTAAAAATTATGCATTTTACTATGAGCACTTAAGTGGGGAATGAATACTGTATTAGTGATGAGCGATTTTTCGAAACCTGTTACTTTTTCACAGTGACTGAATTTATCAAGTAACAAGTTTTGCAAATGTAGTTCTTTCATACAAACTGTGAATGCTCTTGTATGCTTACTTTACAGTAAATAAAGCTACCACATGAATTTATTTGTATGCGTTCAACGTTTGTCGAGAAAAAAATCGTCTAATCGTGTCAAATCGTCTTTTCTGGCAACTAAGTATAGCTCTCACATTTTTGTATTTGCAATTTTACTGTCTCTCTGACTCCCATACGACAATTATCTATATTTGGTTGGGGTTGATTGCTAATTGTTTGTTCTTGTCGCTCTTCTTAAGTAAGTATTAAGGCCTCATTAGTTTTTACTTTTCGTTGTCGTTCTGTGCCGTTCTTTTCCGTATAAAATATTTTGCAATTTCATTTTCTGTGCAAGGAATCAGCTGGCAACCTATAGAACTGATTTCAGTTGTATACAAAATATCACAACAAACCAATACATACACACTTTTGGCTGTCACTTAACGTTGAATTCTATTTTCTACAGATTTGTCCGCAACAGAACAGAACGAAAAAGGAAAAACAAACCACACATACAGACTTTCAATTGAACAGAAACAAAACAGCTGATTCAGAACAGAACAGCACGTACAAACTAATTCTGCCTTTAATCAAAATACCAATACTAATACATACTTTTAAAGCAGAAGAGTTGAAATGTGTTAAACCGTGATCACAGTCACTGTTTAATTTCACAACTGCTCTTCTTATTAGATTTTGTCAAAATAACAGAACTGCTACAAACAAAATACTGCTAAACTGTGATCCCAATCACAGTTTAAAAGAATAGCGATTTAGAAATCACGTTCACAAGGAGCAACATTATTAAAAAATCACAGTTTCGCTCAACACTATACTGTATGTAGTATTTTATTCTATGCAAAGAAAACATTTCATTCCTTTGTGACTTCACTGTAGCATGGACGTGTTAGATAATGCATTTTTCGTATTACATGTACTCGTATAGTAAATACTTTATAATGTTTGTTCGTCAGGTATATTGAGTAAGTGAATTATAATATGAACTCTGGTTGTATACTTGTGTGCAATGAACAACTCTATTGAGGCCCTTATTTGTCGTTGATGTTGGATGTAGGTTAACAAGTTTATTCACTTATCGTGTTATAAAAGGCTTGTTCGTTTTTTATTATTGTTTAGTATGTAAATATGTTTGCAAGTTGGTTTTTATGATAACGTTTCTTATACTTGGAAAATGTTGGTCAGTAGAGCAACAGCTTTTTTGTGTTTTTTTATGCAAGTACATTGGACAAAATTTATTGCCCAAAATACTAATAATAACAGTTAAAAAGGAAAGAGAATAGAGTATGATGTTTCAAATCAATGTCTATAGAAATTGGGCCGGTCACATGCAACTATATGTACATACATATATGTATATATGTACGAGTATGTAATGTGTGCATATATGGCATATTCTACTTTCCTTGTTGTGTTTTATCAAAATGTTCAAGCAAAAAAAAAAAAATGCAATAAATTGAATTGAATTAAATTAAATTGTATAATACTATTACTTAAAATATTATCTTTATCATATTGCATTTCTAATGCCTTTTTGTTTTGTTAGAAAAATAGAATTGCATTTTATTTCACTCTTGATTGATTATCGATTACATGCTGTTTGGGTGTTTTAAGTACAATTGATTATATACACCCATATATTATATTTTTATTAAGTATATTCACTTTGTTGTGCAAAAGTAAAACTCACTAAGTGATAAATACTTCCCACAAATAAAAAAAATACAACTAAATATTAAAGGGCCAATTTATAAAAATTATTAAGGCTTTATAAAGAGTTTATAAAACACACAAAATTTTACTTATTAAATCTTAATGAAGCCATAATATTTTTTTTTTAAATAAAGCAGTTAAGTTTTACCTTGCATACTGAATGCCCTTTCTAGTGCGACAAATTCAGGCTTTTCTAACAAGTTTTCTATTTTTTTGCATTGAGAAAAATTGTGTGAGAGAGAGAGAGAGAGAAAAAGCATATGAAATAAATAACAGCACGTTTAAGACGACGCACCCACTATCATCGCTTAATTTGCTTTCTGGTATTTATTTATTTTTACTACAAAACTGTACACATGACTGACGTTTTAAAGTAGAATTAGAATTGTTGGAAATATAACAATTTGGTTGCAATGACATTGACATTCACTAATTATAATTATTGACATAACTACTTGTGTTTAACTGGCAACATACATACGTAACTTCTCCCTGTTATGCTTTTGCTTTTTCAAATAAATACGAGTATGCATTTACGGAAATAGTCTTCATTAAAATCATTTAATTATCGTTATTTTATTTATTTTTCATTTTTAGATTAGGTAACAAAATAATTCGTTATAATTGTGTAGGAAATGCCGCCTTTAATTTGTTAAAATAGCAATAAAAATTTAAATAAAACTTGAAAGCAGTGTATTCTTTTTAAGCCGACAATGCTGGCACAGCACAATTCTATAGAATGCATTTTTCAAATTGTTAAGAGTTAAAATTTTAATTACGATTTTATATAATTTGATACTTGGAAATGATTACAACACAACGAGGTGATTTAAATCAATGAATCAGTTTGGAAAATTTGATTGCAAAAGGCAGGGAACAGAAAATGTACAACGCATTAATTTGTGCTTTTTTTAACAACGAGAGTTCGTAAAAAATTTATTTATTATTGTTTGGCGCCACATCAACCGCACAATTGATTTCGACAATTGACAATATATTGTTCTTCAATGTCTTATCTCAATTTATAGATATGTTATCTATAAATTCGGATAAGTCATGGATAATTTTCCAAAATTAAAAAAGTTGTCAGTAATCTTACAAAGCATGGCTTACGTAATTGCAAACTGTTTAAATTTTGAAAATGCAAAAAGGCTGCAAGGAGGGTGGCTCAATAAGTCCGTGACTTTTGAATGAAACACAACGAAACTCCTTTAAGCTCTATGCACTTTGTCTAAAGTTTCTACAACGTTTTTTATTCATTCTAAAAACTATAATTTGTCGATGTCATCATAAAGGCCGTGATACACTATCATACAAAGTCGTGCGATCTACGAAAAAGTACAACTCTGGTGTGATAAATTGTTATTGTCTTTTGAAAATTTTCATAAACTCCATCATACCAGGGGTGTATATGTATATCACGGCCTTAACTGGCATTTGTTTGTGATTTCATAGTAATGGCTGCCATTTCATGATGGACTTTTACTTTGAAATGCTTCAAAGAAATTGATTTATAGGCGTTAACAGGAAAAAGCTCATAGAAGTTAAATCTGAGTTGTGTGGAGGCCAACTTGTGTTCCCTCTACTGGAGATCAATTCCCATGGGAAATCAAGCCTCTGACTCGCATATGGGGGTGTTAATTTTTGCACAAATTGAATTTTGTAAGAACGCAGCGTTAGGTCTTTGTGCCAACTGCACTATAATGATGATATACATATGTATGTTTAAAGCTTCTTAAAGCTGGCTAAATCAAAGGGGGTATGTGAATGAACATGATAAGCACTTTTCAGGTTTTTGGGTTCCGTACAATAAAGATGAAAAACAATCCTACTGTTTTCACTACGATGTCCGTCTGTCTCTAACTGTAAGAGCTACGGACCTAAAATTTTAACAGAATGTGTAAAACTTTGGCCATTACAAATATATGGCAGTTGAAAATTAAAGGGTGTTCTAAAGCGAGCAAATGTTTAAATCCTAGTATACAGACACTGGAAATTTTCAAAGTACTTGTACTTTTATTTTTATTTAGACTACGAGTACATCAGTAAAATAGCTTCTAAGCACAGCTTCAAAAATTTAAAACGCCTCATGGACACCAGACGCGCTGCAACACTGCATTATTAAAAAACGTGCCAAAAAGAGAGCTGTAAAAGAATGAAGGTTTTCTCTATTCTCCATCACTATCCCTTTCGTAAAGAACTTACTTATCTTAAAGAAAATTAACACTGAAATTTAAAAAATCAAACTTAGGCCCAATAATTGACTTATCAATTATGTGTCATTTATCTTTAAGTGCCATTTAAGTAACAAATTCATTTTTTCAGTGCAAAGTTGAGAGACATTTAAATAATACTTAAATGTCCAATCTTGCGTATATAAGTTCTATTTAAGTTTTTCGAGCATACCATATGTTTTTATGTTTGTGTGTGTTTATTGAAAGCATGTACAGGGTGTTTTTTTTAGAGGTATAGAGCTTCGAATTGAAATAAAACACAAGAAAATCGTTTTAATGTCCATCAATTTGGCTTTATTGGAAGGATAATTTTATGCCATTAACGTTTAAATATGGTTTCGGGCATGTGGCCGCCGCGGCTGGCTCGAATAAAGCCAATTCTACAGGTCCAATTTTCAACCACTTTTTCGAGCATATGGGGCCGTATGTTGGCAATAACGCCACGAATGTTGGCTTCCAAGTCCCCTAACGTTTCTGGTTTGTTGTCGTAGACGAGCGACTTCACATATCCCCAAAGAAAATAATCCAATGGTGTCAAATCACACGATCTTGGTGGCCAATTGACAGGTCCATTCCGCGAAATTATGCGCCCATCCAATGTTTCCTTCAATAAATCGATTGTGACGTGCGCTGTGTGGCATGTAGCGCCGTCTTGTTGGAACCACAACTCATCCACATTCATGCCATCCAATTCGGGAACAAAATAGTCGGTTATTGCTGTGCACGGTGGCGAATCGATTCATTCGGGTCCTCTTCAACACTTTGCTCTACAGCGGCAATTGTTTCTTCGGTGCGCACTGTTCGACGTCTCTGCGGATGCGTATTATCACATAGAGTAAACGTAGTGCGAAAACGATCCATGGTTAACCGAATTAATTGCTCTGATGGACGATTATGTCGACCATAAAATGGACGGAGCTTGCGGTAAACTTCGCGAACTGAACCATTATTTTCGAAATAAATTTGCACGATTTGCAAGCGTTGTTCTTTTGTCAACCTGTTCATGATGAAATGGCAAACCAAACTAAATATTAATCACTTGACAGCTGACAAAATGGCCGCCAGTTAAAAAAGTGATGCCAACTTAAAGTTCTATACCTCAATAAAAAACACCCATTACATGAACATCATGTAGTCGTATTAAAAAAATTTCGTTTAATTTAAATTTAAATATAAAACATATGCAGTAAATAGTTTCATATCATGGAATAAATAAATAGAAAAATGCGTTGGGATGATCTTTTGGTTTCATTAAATCTGTTTTTATGCAATTTTAACTTTCTACATGTTGTTAACCTAACTTTGTTATTTACATTAAACATCTGTTTTCGTTTAGAACTATTGACATTTCAGAGTGCTACCATACTTTCATAGTATTTAAGTGAGCATTTAATTTTATGACTGAAAATATGAAACTGCATTTAAGTGCAACTTAAATTTAAGTGGCAATTAGCTAAATGACAAATAATTGAGAACTCAATTATTGGGCCTTAAAGGATATTCTATCAGTTATTGTAATTTTGACTATGTAATTTGGACAACTTGCTGTATCTTGGAAACCGTAAGAGGCAAACCCTTGAAATTTGCAAAAAAACGTTAAACTAAAAAAATCACAAAATTAAAACATGCCAAGGTAAAAAAGCGCTTAAATACAAAATATCACCAAAAATAAAGCAAATCGCTAAAATGCAAAAAAAAAATCACAAAAAGAAAAATATATCGCCAAAAACTAAAAAAATCGCCAAAACCGAAAAAAATCGTTTTGGCGCCAAAACTAAAAAATAGCGTCAATACTAAAAAATCGCCAAAACGAAAAAAACGCCAAAATTTAAAAAAGCATCAATATTAAAGATATCACCAAAAAAATCGCCAAAACAAAACAAGCGCTGTACATAATCCTTCGTGGGCGAGTCTAAGTTGCACTTTACTGAATTTTTTTTGACGATCTTAATGGCTCCGATTTCGATTTTTGGTTTTTTTTTCAATATTGTGTAGGTTTCTTCTAACACTTTGTTTGCTCTTTATTTTGGGAAACACTTTATTTACTTTTAAGTTTATCTTTAGTCGCAAAATAATTGTTACAATGGTGGTGATTGCAGTGGATCATTTCACAAGAAATAAAATATAAAAAATAAAAATAATGCTAACAGCATCGCAGTGAAACGCATTTGAGAATTTCAAGCACAAATTGTTAATTTCTTTTAGCTTACTTGCGGACCTAGAAAGAAACTTTGCTTTACTGAAATGTAAGTTTTTACTTGTGAGTAAGGATTTTCTGTTTTAACGGCTTCCGCCAGAGTGGTAGAGGTGGGATTTTTTGTGTAAAGAATTTCTCTTTGACATTGGCAATTTACATCCATAAATGTTTAGAATTTTTGCATTATTGGGTATTTTTCTGCTGTTAGTCTTATTACAGTGAGTTAAGGAAAATATGTTGTTTAAAAAAATCTTAATAAAAAGAATAAGTTTATTGTGGTGCTTTTAGAGCGTCATTAGCAACGTCATTTCTTTACTGGAATGCAAAAAAAGTGCATGTTCTCTTTTTGATTTCCTTCAAAAAAGTAGCTACACTTTTAGTATTAGAAAAATTCATTATTTTTTTTTAGGAATATCCATAAATAAATGGATCACTTTTTGCCCACAAATATACAAAAATAAATGAATTGCTTTTCCTTTACAAAGTACTTAAGTTTATTTTTTAACAAAAATTATATTTATTGAAAATTAAAAAACGATTTTTTGTTTGTTTTCAAGCTCTTTTTCATGATCAATAAATTTTTGTCTATACACATTTTATTAATAAATGGAAAGTACTAACATAAGTACTATCACATAATGATATAAATAAGCGCTTCTTTTATTCATTACGGGGAAGTGATTACTTAGATATGAAATAATTAGATAAGTAATTAAAGTTTGTATAGAATATAAGCTTTAAAAAATATTTTTTTTAAACATTTTTTTTATAATAAATTTATTTGGTTGCATTCTATTTCCAAAAGTGATTTTATGTTTTTATGCGAGAGTATCAACAGAAAAAAGTAAAGCAAGCGAAAATTCAAATTCTATTATAAGAAACCAAATTTTTTTTAAAATATATTTGTAGTTCTTCTTTACTAGTAAGAAAGTGTTTTAGAAAAAATAAAACGTATAATTTTGTGTATCTATGTCTATTTATAGAATTACAATAGCAAAATATATATATTATATATGTATGTACATACATAAGTAAATAAATAAAAATTAAGAAAATGTAAATGAAATGATTCAATCGTTTTTCGCTAAAAACAATCACATTTGTTTTGACCGTGGTCTCGTACATTCACACCAACGTGAAAGTCTTTTCAATTTCATATAAAAACTAAAGGTGAAAAAATTTTTACATTTAACCCATTAGCATCGTTGGTAAATTTATTTTATTAAAAAAAAAATAGAACTACAAATAATTGCGATCTTCTTTTTAGATTTTCTTCTTTGGTTTTTTTTTTTGAAATGTGATGACGCTTTAGACAAGAATGTTTAATGTTCCATATTTCATGTTTAATTATGTATGTACTCGTATTTTATTTATTTGAAATGTGTGATTTGTTTGTTCCTCAACACTTTTATGAAAAATACATTCAAGGTCAATTGCTTAGTTAAATAATACATATCGTGCAATACAGTTGTGTTGCAAATTTAACTAGTGATAAATAATGGCAATGCAAGATAATATTGCAAATAAGTGACTACATATCGCTCATTTTTTACAATAACGCCATAACTCAAAAAAACTAGTTTTACACAAAACGACTTGAATGCTTCCAACAGAATTGCAATTCCAAAAAGAAAATATTATTTTTTCTAAATAGTTTAGTATACAAGATATTTGTATATATTTTGGCAAAATATGAACAAAGATATGATATGATAACTTCTGCATTATTAACTCTAAAATTGTAATTTTTGAGTCATGACATTATTGAAGTAAATGAGCGATATGTACATGAAATAAAATCTAACTGTATTCGTAGTCGACAATCATCGAACCCGACCAAAAACAACTTTAATGATTGGTTACAATGTGGAAGGCCTGGCACTAAACTATTTTGGGTGATTGTTCTCCAATGACCTTCGACTGTGGTTGAAAGTTCTTCCATCGCTATTGTGTATTTAAATCAAAATAGTGCATATTTATGTATATTTCTACAGCCTGTGATGGTTCGAAGGACCATCAGTAAGAACACTCAGTAAGAATACTTTTTTTAAGATAAGTAAGGACCACTGATAACTGTTTAAATGAGATGTATTGGCATATGTCCCAGAAATTTTTTAAAAGATAAAGATAAATGTCAAAAATTTTAGACCGGAATAAGATTTTTTTTAAGCGCAACCAAAAACATGATATATAATAATATTTTCTCCTAGGCATCTTACAAACGTTGTTATTTTATAAATTCTTTCAAAATAATTTATGACATAATGCCATTGAAGAGCTTAATTATGATTATCTTTGTTTCGGACAAATTTATTTTTGTATGTCGTATGACAATTAGTGTTTCTCTACATAGCGAAACAAAAAATTGTCAAACTATGAAAATATGTATATGTGACCTGCTCCACGAAAAGGGACCTCTGCGCCGAAAAGAAGTTATTGAGAAAAACTCGTTTAACGCGTTTTTCCTATAAGAATCACTCAAAAAGTAAAAAAAATATTTTTCGGCGCAGAGGTCCCTTTTCGTGGAGCAGGTCATCACATATACAAAAATTAATTTGTACGCACAAAAATTTTGTCTGAAATAAATGGGCAAACAAAAATTCATGATTGCGGGTCATCATATAAAAACGAAAATAGACTTCCAAAAATTTGAATTTTTTTTCATATTTTCATAAAACATTTTTCACTTAAGAAACGCACCCGAAAATCAAGCGTTGAAATTTTTATGAAAAACTTAAAAAAAGGTTTTTCATTTTCAAATGCAAATATATCTTTATTTACAATAAATCCATACGTATTTATAAATTATTTATTTATTTTTTATTACAGCTTGGCAGCGACAGCTACTCAGCTGATAGATATTCCACAGCAAGTAGTATTGGTGACAGATACAGTTCTCTGTATTATAAGGTTGGCAAATTTTTTTATTAAAAATCTTCATAAAAGTTTCAAACATACATTTGAAGTATGACTAGTATACGTATATTGTATATGTTTCTTTGTTTTAAAATACTAATATAAAATTACAAAAGCTTTTGCTGTAAAAATTCTTAAGTCATCGTCGTCTCTATTTGAATTGTTGTACTTGTATTTGTCACACAAAATGTCAACTGTCTGCTGCATACATTTGCATTAACAAGTCTATTAAAAACTGCTACTTGCACTTTTGTTATATTTGTTTAGCCTATTATTAGGATTAAAATATCAAAAATAACTAAAGTCTACTTTTAGGCGCTGCATTTAAATAAATGCTAAATAAGGACATTTGCATTTGTGTATGTTGTTGTTAATGCAAAAGCAATTAAATAATAATCATACTTAAGTTTTATGTTTGCCATTTACCTTGTCTTAATGTCAATTTTGTTTTCGTTTTTGTTTTTTGTTTGTATACTTTTAAATTATTATAGTTTCGTTTTAACATTTCCTACTAACTGCAACTAATTGGCTTAAATTTGTGTGAGTTAAACATAAGAAAAGAATGAGATGGCAGTGAGTTGTACAAAAAAAAAATATTAAACTTGTCTTGTCGGTGTTCAACAAATTTTCCTATCACGGTCTTTTTGTGGTTAAAATGAAAATTCTTGCATACAATTAGCTAACTATAATTATAGTGCTCTGTTGTTATTGCCTCGCTGTTGAGTTGTCATATGTTGGATCTCAGCCAAGAATAATAAAAAAAAATACCAAAAATCATAGCATCTTGCACATAAATTGTCGTATTAAAAGCAATCGGATTCTCTAAATACCATTCATTGTGAAATAAAATAGGAAATTTTATTTGCATTTTCATTTTGAATTCAAAAAGTTTCTATTTTGTTCAAATTGCTTTAAAAATAGCATAAATTTCTTTAATGGTAAAATCACTGAGATTTGTCTTCAAGGTCAATAGCTTAAATCTAACACAAATAGAAAGTAAAAGCTAATGAAAATCTATGTATATACTCCTATATGTGATAATTTTAAACGGAATCATCCACATACTTTTGTTTTAGATTATAACGAAAGAAAAACGTTCTTTAGACAATTTTTATATTTTATCTTGTTTTCCATACAAATGTCTACGATATAATGTTTTTTTTTATTAACATAGCGGAATTAATAAGTTCTCTTTCCCAGACATGGTTCGCATACCTTTATTTTGCTTTTCCAGTATAAAATTAAAACTTGAGCAACTAAACTTGATGTGTGAGAATTAGTTATAAATTTAATATGAAACTTTATTTACAAACTACTATATACAACTTAGGATTAACGCTAAAGCGCAATAACTTTTGAAATAAGACTACCAAACAATTTATTAATGCGCCTACTTTACACCAGAGGCGCTGCAGAGAAGCAATAAAAGTTAGCGAAACGTATTTGTAATAGCAGAGCTGTAAAATGATAATAATAATAATTAATATTTTAATATTTCACCATCTGTCGCACACACATACATATTTTGGCAAGCATTAGAGATGAGCGATATTTCTATACCTGTTACTTTTTCACAACGACTGAAAAATCACTATTCACTACTGCGACTACATTTATCAAGTAACAGCTATTTGCAATATAGTTATTTCATACAAACAGTGAATAGTATTAGATATGTATGTATATGTTTACTTTATACCAAATAAAGCTACCACATTGGTTTTTAGGGTTCCGTCTATTTGTCTGTCTGTCACAGGCTGTTTTCTCGAGAACCGTAAGAGCTATGAACCTCAAAATTTTCACAGAATACATGAAACTTTGGCCGCTACAACAGCAAATATATGACAGTTAAAAGTTACAAGGTGTTCTAAAGCGAGCAACGAAACACGTTGAAATCCTAATGTCATATACAGACAATTACATCGTGTCATAACCGCAAAAAGGCGTAAGCGACATAATTTTGGAACGTAATTTTTTTACCAAACTCGGTTATTTGCAGTCGTAAATAATCGATTTTGTCCAAAAAAAATGGTTAAACTTTTTTTGGCGGTTATGGCTCGATATATAGACCTTTAAATTTTCAAGATCAATTTATTTTTATACCGAATACAACAAAGCAATTTTAACATCTTTCTGTATCTTGGAAACCGTAAGAGGCAAATTCTTGAAATTTTCAATAACGATAAAACAAAAAAGATCTCGAAATTAAACAAATGCCGAAACGAAAAATCACCAAAATTAAAAAAAGCGCTTAAATGCAAATATATGCAAAAAAAAAAATTAACAACAGTAAGAAGGTTGCCAACAAACTTAAAAAATCGCCAAAAATCGAAAAAAGTGCCAAAACTAAGAAAACCACTAAAACTTAAAACATGTATTGTAAAAAAACAAAAAAAAATCGCCAAAAACGAAAAAATGCGACGAAATAAAATAAATCACCAAAAACCGAAAAAATCGCCAAATTGAAAAAAACGCCAAAACTAAAAACGCCAAAAATCGGCAGCGCTAAGGCTAAAGTTCTTACAGTATTACATAGCGATGGTCTCCAGTAGAAAGGCTCATATTTTTTACGAAATTGAGTTTTTCAGTGATTCCAATACATTTGACTCTAATACACTTTGTCACAAAAATTTATTGTAATAGTGTAAAAAATAATGCGTTTACTAGCTGTTGTACAAAAAAAGTTACATCTTGTCAAATCGTTTTTTCTGGCAACTATAGCTTTTACATTTTTGTCTTTTCAATTTTATTGTCTCTCTGCTGTTTATTCTTGTTGTTGCTCTTTTTATTAGGATTTCTCAAAATAGCAAAACTTATATAGACAAAATACTGTTAAACCCTGATCACGATCGCGGTTTAAAATAACAGTGATTTCAAAATTATGTTCACTAGGAACTACATTATTACAAAATCACGGGATCGCTCATCTCTAGTAGGCATATTAACTGCCGGAGTGCTACTACTACTCTTAAAAAAATGAAGAGAGTTGTCTTAGGACATTCCGTTAGAGCCTTGCTGCTTAGCTGTATAAAACAAATTTCATGTTTTACATAACAATGCAATAAAATTATTTGTGTTTTTAAAGCTACACAGACTTTTTTAAATTCTTGTTAGTAAGTTATCTCCCATCTCCTTCTTTAGGAACAGAGAAAAATAAAGAAAACGAAAACTAAAAAATGTAAACAAAGACATCAAAACAAAAATAAATTTATCACTGTAATAGTGTCGATTATTTTTGTTGCGAAAATCACGTCCTAGCTCCTGTGTCTGACATAAAGAGCATAGCTCTAATAACTTTGATTGAAAGGAAGTTTCACGTAAAGTTTATTAAAATCTTTTCGTAAAATATTTATTGATAAATTTTCTATTTTGTACACAAAGCAGTCGGAAAACCTTTCATGAAAAAGTTCTCTATGAGTTAATTCTGTGGGATAAATATTTCAATAGAACAATTCAATAAAAATCTGAAACAAAAGGTTTTTGGTAGATAAATTTTTTCTTCAAGGTATTGACTGGTACATTTGCCAGTGCCTCCAGTGATTTCTCCACGAGAATTATTTTATTCGAGAGATTTGCAAAAATTTAGCTAAAAAAAATCAACAAGTGTAATTCCACCCAACCCCCCGCCAATGATTGCAACAGTAAAATGGATGAAAATAACATCAGCATCCTTGACCCAAAATCCTAAGGAATGCTGTCCTGAAATATCAAAAAACAATCAATTATATATTTTCCATAAGCTTTAAAGATTTTTTGTCAAAAATAGCTTGGCGGCGTTACATTTATTTACATAATATTTCATGTGTGTTGTTTGAAAAAGAAAACAGTAAAAAGTTTTGCTTCTGCAATATTTCAAGGACTTAATATTGTCAGAGAAAGTTTTGTAAGCATTTAATATAATTCTTAACGCGTCTCTATAGAAGTAAAAAATGCTGGAAATCACCGCAGTAAATAATAACCTTAGTCACAGTCATTAATTACTGTCAAGTACATAATACATACTCGTTCATAGATAAAAGAAGAGCCTACCATTTTGAAGGGCTTATAGCGCATTGTACTTCTAATGCTATTGTTGTTTTATTGTTTGCTGCTGCCTGTGTGTGAAATCCTTGATTTTTTTAAAGTCAAGGCATTTAAGACTAAAGCAACCATAATCAGATTTTATGCATACATACATACGTACATATATTACATATTTCTAATGATTTTCTCTATTTTGATTTTATTTTATATTTGCAGTCGCCCAGCCGTCTGGAGTCAGCAGCCTGTTCGAGCGAACACACCACAGGACGTCAATTGCAACGTGTGTTGCATTATTCAATGACACCCTGTCGCACACTGCCTGGCTTAAGAAGGGCAGAATGTGCCATACACGACGTTGACTGTGATGAGGTTTATCCAGGCATCTATATTGGCGATGCGTAAGTTAGAAGGCCAACAGATTCTTGCACACACGAACGAAGACTAACTAATTAAAATGTCAACATGTATTTCTTTCTGTTTTCATGGTTCTACTATTTAGTGCTGCCGCTAAAAATAAAACATACCTGCGTACAATGGGCATTACACATGTGCTGAATGCCGCAGAAGGTTGCCGTTACGGTCAGGTCGATACAGGGCACAGCTATTATCGTGATATGCCAAGTATTAGGTACGAAATTCATTGCATTCCATCCCACATTGTGTACTTAAGTTTGTTAACAATGGCAAAGGGCTATACTGTTATGTATTTAAATTAAGTACATATACGAAGCAAGTAGCAGAAGACATTAAGGAATAGAAAAAATTGCCACAAGTATTTTTAGAAAAGAAAAAAATTCTTAATCGAATGAAATATTTTATTAATTATTGCGATTCCCTGAAGGAGGCAAGAATATTTTTAAACTAGACTAAGCTGAAAGAAATGCCGCATTTTTCGGTGCCACCATGCACTTCAGCAGCATCCAAGTCTATCCACTTGGGCAGAGAGTGGGTGGTGGCTGGCATCAATCTGTTTTTTTTTTTATCTTCTTCCGATTTTATTTTAAATCTTTTGTAATTAAAGAAACGTTACAGCGAATCTTCTAAAGAGCCAGCCTATGAAATTTAAAAAATGATTATGAGTGCCAAGTGATATACTCTAGGTATCAAGAGCAGTTTTTAATTATTTTCCAAAAAGTAGGGAGTTAAGTGCTGAAAACAAAATGTCAAAAAGCCGCAGACGTTACAGTAAATATATCTATATACTACATTCATTGGCGTTAGCTGAAGGAATTAGCAAGTTCACTACAAAACCGAAGGTCCTGGGTTCGAGCCCGGTCACCGATAAAGTCATTAAATAGCAACACCACGTATTTTTCTGATGTGCATTAGCGTCCCTTTGAGTCAGTTGTTGAAGGAAAGATCAAGTGATCAGACACTAGTTACTGAACTATACCGACTTCAGCAGATGCTAGTCCTTATGTAACACCAGAGTGCCCTCCTTTATCGGTATTGTGTAGTAGAATCATAGGCGAAGCGAAATAATTAAAGCCCAGCTTTGAAATCTTAATACGCCCCATTGACACCAGAGGCTCTGCAACTCAGCATTATTAAAAATGTGCAAAAAGCAGAGTTGTGAAAGAATGAAGCTTTCCTCTAACTCTTCCTTCACTACTTGGGGTCTAATCGTCGCTTTCGATAATGAGCTGCTTCGATAACGTTTTTCAGTTTGAGAATATGGCATTCGCTATCGTACAATGTTATAATATGGTTCGACATCGAATGCCATAATCTCAAACTCAGAAAACGTAATTGAATCAGCTCGTTATCAAAAGCGACGATTAGACCCCTGTTTTCTCTATCGCTATCCGTTTCCTATAGAAGGTGGCAACTAAATAGTATTAATAGCAGGCGTTCATTACCTGAGTGTTACTTCTCTCTATATAAATAAAAAAGTTCGAACCAATTGCTAGTCCCTGGGAACCACTCACATGGTTCACGTCATGTGACAGGCTCTCTTCCCTCTAGGGTAGTTTGCCTCGACTATTACTATATTTTTATAGAACTTCTGCTACTTCTTCTGCTCAAAAAACATAGATAACTTGTCCATATTTTCCCTTATGTCCTTACAATTGGTTTAAATTTTTGTTTGTTTTATTGATTGAATTTAATATTAAATTTTCAAAACATTTTGTCTCTGGGTTTCATCATTACTACACATTATGTTTTCAAACATTTACTTCTTATTCATGGAAATATCACTTGTAAATATTGCATTTGATTTAACTACAACATTTTTGCACTTTCAACATCCGTGTAAATCAATTTTGTACTAAAAAAAAAAACAAACATGAATTTTGTAAAAAAAAAAATGTGTAGAAGAAACAGCAAAGACACTCATTTCAGGTACATGGGTTTCCCAATGATGGATGCTCCTACAACTGATATTTCACGTTATTTCTATGTGGCGGCCAAATTCATTGACAGTGCCATTAGCAGTGGCGGTAAGTTGGTAATAGATTTAAAGCATATACGAGTACAAAAGCTTACTTATTTTAAAATATTTTTTTTTATTTACAATTCTAAAAATTTTCTTGGGTTTTTATTTAGGCAAAGTTCTGGTCCACTGCCTGGTCGGTGTGTCGCGATCGGCCACCTGTGTATTGGCCTATTTAATGATTTGTCGCAAAATGTCGGCAGTCGATGCCATACGCACTGTGCGCATGCGCCGTGATATACATCCCAATGATGGTTTCCTACAACAATTGGCTGATTTAGATATGGAACTGAAACGCAAAAATCTATATCCCTTTTAAAAGCAACTAAAAAAAAATCAACAAACACAATAATAACAATAACAACAACAACAACAATAACCAAAGAAACCAACTGAAATTATTATTGAATCACATATTTAAGAGAAACAATATTATTGTAACTAAAATTAAGCAAAAAAAAGTATATTCAACTGAACAAAAGCAACACAAACAAAAGAAAAAAATATTATATATAATTACATTTATATATATAGTGATAATTATAGAAATCGCTGTAATCAGAGACCATTTATAAGTAGAGACAAATTCTAAAATATAAAACATCCGACTTTTACGGACGGACTATAAAGGACTGTTGTTAATTGAACCGAAAGTAAAACGATCTTTTGAACTTATTTTATAAAACAAAACAACAACTAATATGAATTTTTTTCTTTGTAGTATATATTATATACATTTGACTAAATAGTATATATATTCTTACTATTATAATTAATATTGTATTAACAAATAATTTCTTTTGTATTACTTAATAATTTAACAAAGAAATCAAAACAAACAACAAAAAATCAAAAATTACAACAATAAAATTGCAGTAATAATTAAATACTAATGCAAATAAGAAAAGCTAAGGCTCAGTTTTATTTCGTTGAAAATTGTTATGCCATGGCATGGACTGGACTCATCTTGCAAACTCTCAATTGTTTTTCAAATCCATATTTAGGATTTCACCAACAGATAAATTGAAAATGGATATTTTTGTAGTTAATTTTGATCTCTGTCTCTCACCGACACACAATCAAAACCTGAGTATCAAAAAGAAATGCATGCAAAGCGGCGCACTATGGCCCGTTTTCCTAAATTTTTTAATCATGAAGAGCAATATTAAATACATTGCACATGACACACATATGCATGTGTGTTCATTCATTCTCAAATTAATCAATTTGCTCGTCTGAGATTCAATCCAACTTTAATATTTATATTTCCATATTCGCTGTCGATTGAAGCGTAAAAATAAAAAAAATAATAATATCATAACGTAAGATTTGTGTGAAGATAAACTTAAGTTTTAGCAGAGACAAAAACCAAACATTTTAGCAGCGCGAATTTTACACTGAGCAATAGGAACTAGAACTATACGCACCAAGTAATGGAAAATATGGTCAATAAAATTTTTATATAAAGGGTGGGCAAATTTAAGGTTAAAAAGTAAATTGGCTTAAACACACACTTTTTTTAACAAATTCAATTTTATTGATACCAATGTAGAGTAGAAACATGGGAATTAATAATGGAATACGATGTCGGGCAAATGTCTACCTCCACTCTTCTCACAAAATTTTGAACCACATTTTGCTGAATTTCATCTTTAAGAGCGTCAGTTGTTTGTAGTTTGTTCACGTAAGCCCAGTTTTTCAAATGTGCCCAGAGAAAAGAATCCAGCGGCCTTAAATCACAAGAACGAGACGGCTAAATCGAAAAATTACGCGACCGGGATGCCGCATCATTCGGTCACTTTCTTTGGATGCAATGGTTTTTCGAGCATTCTTTGCGGATTTTGTGAGACACATTTTGGACAATTTTGTTTGTTTACATAAAAAACCGCCTAATTCAACATGCGTTGTTTTCGTTCAGTATATCAAACAGCCAACTCACTCACTCCCTACTTTTTGCTAAATAAATGTCAAAGGATGACAGCTCAATTATTGACATTTCATCATTTGATAGCCAATTTACTTCCTAACCTCAAATTTGTCTACCCTTTACTTAAGATATATAAATAGTGATTTAGTGGCATTTTTCTAGAGAAGGAGCAGAAATAATTTTGGAACTTTCGAAAAATTTATTTGAAAAAGTCATATTTTTAGCAACATTTCTCTGGACAGTAGTAGTGGTCATTGTGGAAAATAGGAGAATTCTATATGTATCCCACTATAAAAAAAAAAATTTTGCTCCTTCTTTCAGGCAATGAATGCCTACAACTACTACTAGTTGTTATCTTCTTTACACTCCGTCTAGACTGGCAATAAATTCATTAACATATATTGCAGCAAATGTCAAAATATTGATATTGCCAATGGAGACAATTGCGGCAATAATTGTCAACAGTTTTTCGTTGACAATTATTGCGAACATGATAATAATATTAGTGAAATTGAGAAAATATATATTATAAAAGGAAAATAGTCTCTTAAAAACGTGTGTAGTGAAATAATTTGTATTATTGTTATAAGTTTATAAAAATAAAAATTTGTTCGATTAACCAGATATTTACAAGTAATTTTATATTTTTGCTCTGCACCTTCCTTGTTGACTTTTTTCATGTTATGGCTACGATTTCCCATAGCCTTAACATAAGTAAAGCAATCAGCAATATTGTTCCGCTATTCTGCCGACGTTATCGCTATATTGCCAACATATTTATTGCCAGTCTTGAAGGGGGTTTATTAAAGCGATAATTATATAGAAAACAGGTGTTGAAGGAGGAGATAGAGAGAAGCTTCATTCTGTTACAGTTCTTCTTTTTGCACGTTTTTTTATTTTTTAAGACAGTGTTGCCTTTGATATCAATTATTCGCATTAACTTTTCATAGAGAAGATTTAGAGGTTTTTGTCTCTGCTAAATAAATATAAACTTATCTTCACACATATTAAATTAAGTTAAGTTTTGTATTCTTCTTTATGATATTTGATATATTTGATATAGAATTAAAGCTGTAGACTATCGTTAAAAATTAACTACAGAATACCATTATCGTCAACGCAAACGATTAAATATATCGATAAATATAATGATTTTCGGTTCGCAAAAAGTTACTGAATCCAAGCACAGGGCTCTTTAACTTCATCAACATAATTATGTACCAAACATTTATGGCAGTTGACAACTCAGTTTATAGATAAACAGCTGTGGGTGTTGTTTAAGTGAAGTTATTTTGAAGCTGTTGAGTTGTAAAACATTTAATTAGAAAAACATGATTTAGAAGAAATAAGTTATAATCAAAATTTTACCAAAGTGGATTAGAATACTGTACTAAGAATTGAACAGTAAATTTTTTTTACAAAAAGTGAGTGTTAAGATGCACCATTGAGTGCATCGGTTAACTTCTAAATAAAATTGCATAATTATCTTGCTCATCTTCAGGCCATAAAAATCCTTTTATAGAAAATTTTGATTTTTTATCTCTAGATGATCACAATGTCAGAGAATTACCAAAGTATATACATATGTATATTTATTTGACATTTAGCTTTTAAGGTATTAGGAATTTTTTGCTTGTTTTTTTTTTTGTTAAGCAATTCAGTAGAGTCCAATCCAAAAATTTTTTAAATAAGCTAAACAAATTCATATGTTTATAGTAATACTTTTAATATGTTATTGGGAATTACAATGTACAATCACAATAAGTTTTAAAGCCTCAAACAAATATCTTTACAAAACAAGCAATGTTATTCGATTCTACATTAATTTTCTACTAGTCAATCTGATTACTGAAACCAAAATGGACGTAAAACGATTGATTGATTAATCAGATGACAACACGATTTAGAATATGGAAAAGAAATTGTCAAATTTACACATAAGTAATTATAACGATATTACATACGAGTAATAAGCCCCAATTTAATACTGAATTTGCATTTAGTTCTATTGTTAAAATTTTTTGAGTTGCTACTAAATAAATGCTCACATCCTGGCATTTCATAATTGACCAGCTAGTTGAGTTCATTACCTCGAATTTTCTCACCCTGTTACGGCAAACGAAAACCTCAAATTCCTTAAATATTTATTTACAACCTAAATAAAGCTCAGGCAGAAGTCAGTACTAGTCAGCCTTTAGCAGTTAAAGAAATAAAATATTAAAAACTTAATTTATGCAAATTATAAAACAAGTGTAAAAATGTTTACGATAAGAACATAAAAACCTTAAGAGAATTTTCATTTAGAGCATTTATTAGCAATGAATATTAACGATCTAGTACATGCTACGTCAAATATATTCAAGCTTGATATTTAACATGCATTTCGAAACATAAATACTGGAAGTTTATAACGCAAGATAACAGGTTCGGTCATTTCTTTTATGTAATTAAAATATTTAGAAAAGAAGAAAGGCATTTTTAACGCTAATAAAATTTAGCCCTAAGAGAAAAACGCATAAAAATTAACGCCTATCAATTAATACAAAAAAAAAAAAGAAAAACAAAGGAGGAAAAACACTTGTTGAGTAGAAGGCAGTCTGCTTTTAAATGCAACATTTCTAAAGCAGCATAAAAAAGTATTCGAATATGTACATGTACTCGTATGTATGCATTTGTATCATTGGCCAACGAGGCGCAGAAAAAATATTTTCACTTCATAATTATTGTTTTCTTTCTTATGATAAATTTTAATTTAGCTGTCAAAATTGCATTCAGCAACTATTAATCATGTAAGAAATAACAAACATGTCAGAAGCAACTAACAAATGACAACAGATGTCTACTAAACAGAAAGAATTATAACGTTCAAGAAAATGTTACCAGCACCGGAATTTAAATTTAAAACCAGATATGTACTTTAATTCAAAACTTCCTACCTCTAGCAGTTTTGAGAAACATTTTAAAGGTTCAATCAGACGGGGCGTACCATCATATTGCCATAGTCATAACCGTCGTCATAACACAAAGTACACAGAGATGACACGAGTCGGAAGATAAGGGTATTTTTCTGTTTGTCTTGTTTTCCCTAATATTTTGTCGGCGTTTTTGTTTTGATTCTTCTTTCTTGCTTTTTATTAGCTGAGTTAATTGGTAAGTAGTAATACACTATAATGTCAAATTCACTATATTTTTCTCTTTTTTTCCACGAATTTTAAAAACCTGATTGAAGCTTTTTTTTACCTGTCACTCACTTTCTTCACTTCTGTGTATTCTGCTGTCATAACCATTGAAAAATTTGCTTCAGCTGTTAGTGCTGCCATAACCATAAACAGCTGTTTATGTTTTCATTTGTTTATTTATTTCAAAATTGTAATAACAAATATGTCTAACCAGCAAACAGTGGAAAAGCAAATTCAAATTGTTTCTATGGTTATTGCTTACATAGTGTCCACACCTGATGATTTTATATCATAACTCGTAATATAACGCCGGCAAAGCAACTGCCATTTTTTCAATAATATCAGCACAAATTTGATGATTTTATATCATGATGAATCAAACAAATATTTGCAAAATACTTGCCACAAATATCTAATTTGCGTGTTGTTTAATTTTTAGGTCACCAATAATTGTTGTGCTGCCTTTTTTAAATGAAAATTGTGTAATAAATAAACATTAAATGCACTCAGACATATAAAATGACATTTGATATCAAGATGAATTTATCAGGCCGTAAGCTCTGATGATTATATCATAACTCTGCCATAATATTAATAAATTGAGTCTATACGTGATGAATTTTCATCATGATATTAATTTGACTTTCATCATGATATAAATTCATCAGGTGTGGACACTGTATTATGGTTGCCCATAAGTTTAGTTCGAACAGCTGTTTTGTATGGTTATGGTTATGACACGTTTAATTACGAGAGTGTTTAAAGCAGAGTAGAGTTGGATTGTTGAAATACTCAACAAAAATGTCTTTGTAAGATGTTACATAAGAGTGCTTTTTTATCCCAAAGAATATGAAAAATATGATGCAACGCAAACTTTACAATTGCATACTTTATTGAGCGTCCGTTCCCCCACAAATTTTAATACAAAAATCATTGATTATAAAAAATATTTTGAGCAAAAATATTAAATTTAAATATATGTAGCTGTATTAAAAAAAATCAAATTTAGTTTTGCCCCACTGCACAGCAGACAAGTCGGCAACACTGTCTCAAACACTAACCAACACACAGCATGATACACCTGTCACATTGTGTGCTTATCATTCAGATTGTATTTAGAAAATGAGAAAAAAAATGTGCTAATGAACTTTTATGACATTTTAGATTTTAATTGCATTGCTTGACCCAAGATCAAAATTATTTTATATTCCCGAAAGAATAATTTTTTTCTGTTTGATAGTCCATCTAGAAGTTATGGATGAAAAATTGTTTCTTTTTGTTTCTAATTTATGAGCTACAAATTTTTATAAAATTTTATTTTAATAATAAAAAATAAACTAAAGTAAACTTCAGCCCGAAAATCTCCATTTCGAAGTATGCAACCTAAAATAAAAATTTTATGACTATTTGGGACACACACATGAATTTAATTTCATCATAAAATTTGTGTTTTATATTATCTTTTGTATTTTATATTTTCATTTATCACAAATGTCTTGTTGAGAAATTATGAATTGAATGTACCATTGCGATGACAATGATGATGGCGCTACATTTAAACCAACAATTTTGTTAATAAAATGAGACCACCTTGCATTTAATGACACTTACAGCTGAACAAATTTCCGTTAGAAGTAATAAATTTTTATCAAATAGTGGTTTTGTTTGTAATCATAATATAAAAAAAAGAGTTGATTATTCCGCTAAAAACTAATTTCAAACTAAATTTGATTTGGCTTTTAGATAAACTGAGTAAATTATTAATTTTACCAGCAAAGCCAAGACTTTTGATTTCCTATAAGCTTTACACCTCTTGAGAAATCAAAAATTCATTGCATTTGTATGTAAATATCTATTCCTGAAAAGTCGGCATTAAATTTCACCAAAAAAATCTAAATTCCACCAAAAGCCTAATTGTGCAAAATTGTTTGTCCATCGAACGTTTCTTTACATAAATCACTTGCGTCATGCGCTTTTTTGCATAATGCACCATCGTGTTGAAGCTACAGCTCCCCCTTATTAAAGGCATTCAATTACGGTACAAAAAGTCAGTAATCAAGACGCTGCACTGTGGGATGCTTCCATACGTTTTTGTGCAAAAACTTTAAGAAATTATTCCAGATCATTGGAAGTTGGAACCAAGCATTGAACTAAAAAAAACAAAATTTCATTTAATCAAAATCGGCCACACCTACCGCCCACCGGTCATGCAATCAAAATCGATTTTTTCGCATAAAATTTTTCTTATACAAGCAGAAGTTTTCAAATTTGGTACATACACTTTCTAGAATAAAAAAAAGACACAAGCCGACCACGCCGACCGCATTTAATGTGAATATGCGAATATTTTTTAATATTTTGTTCATCATTCGAAAAAAAAATTTTATTTCATTTCCTTGACTACATCGTCACATTCCACATCACGTTTGGATGATGGCTCATATCTTAAGCTGGCTCTAAAAGAGTCTGATGCACAAGTAAGCGACGGAAAATTCGAGCACCTTTCTAAAATCAATTCCATTTCCTAGAAAACATTAACCTATACTTCCAGAAATTCCCGGGAAGCATTTTCTTAATCGAAAAATTACATTAAAACATAATTGAAATGATTGCTTAGAAAACAGTGGGACTACACATTTTTTAATTGAAAATTTTACCAAAGCAATGAAAAAAAGTATATAAAATATAAAAAAAAGTTTTTTTAGGCGTTTTTTTAGTTTTAGCGATTTTGTTAGCTGTGGCGCTTTTTTTGTTTCAGCGAATTTTTCGGTTTTTAGCATTTTTTTTTTGTTTTTTTTTACCATACATATTTTTAGTTTAAGAGATGTTGTTAGTTTTGACGCTTTTTCCCTTTTTGGAGATTTTTTTCGGTTTTTGGCAATTTTTTTTTTAGTTTTTTTGGCGACCTTTTTACTTTTGATGATTTTCTTGTATTTCAGCGATTTATTTTATTTTTGGTGATATTTATCATTCAAGTGATTTTTTTCATTTCGGCCTTTTTTTCAAATTTGAGATTTTTTACTTTTAGCTTTTTTGAACATTTCAAAAGTTTGCCTCACGGTTACGGTTTCCAAGATACAGCAAGTTGTTAAAATTACATTAACTGACAGAACACCCTTTAATTAAAATTTTTTTTAATTTCAATGTTAATTCGTGTAGCCTGCATACTCGTAAAAATACACTGACTTTCAAAATTGCAAGTTTCTGTATATAATTGGCTGTATATCGCATTAGGATTTCAACATTTTTCGTTGCTCGCTAGAGACCACTCTATAATTTTTAACTGTCATATATTACATATTGTGTGAAAATTTTAGGTTCGTAGCTCTTACGGTTCTCGAGAACGGATAAACGGACATAGTATTGAAAACAATGGGGTTCCTTTTTACCTTTGGTATGCGGACTCTATTAGTTTATTTGTTGTTGTTTTGTCAGTCTAGAATCTAGATGCAAAAAAGCCTACAAAACCCCAATGCTTATACACAAACTCTCAATAGTATATTGGGGTTGTGTAAGCTTTCTTGGATTGTGTTTGAAGTCTACTGATGTGTTGCTTAGCAGCAGCGAAATGCATCTGGACGTGCTAAACCAACAACAAATAAATTTTTTAAATAAGATTTTATATACTACAAAAAATTTTTATATTTTTTCTAGGTTGCCGTATTTTTTATCTACAATGTTTTGGTGTTAAACATGTTAGTAGGCAATGGTTGATTGGGTAGAGTGCTTTCGTTCTGGGGCAGTCAGTTGTTTGAATTTTAATCTTTTTTAAATAAGACTTTCGTAATCCGAAATAATGAAATATTTTGTAAAATATAAGAAAGGTTATGTAAACATGTTGCATCTATTTTTTCAGTGTACATATTGTTCTCATACACATGTAAATTTTTCTGATTATTATAACCTCGGATAGATTATAATAATCAGGTAAAGATATCTGAACACTATCTGAGTTTTTCTATGAGTTTAATAGCACTGCTGCCAGTAGGCCTACTCTGTAATTCGAAACGAAGTGAAAAATTAACATTTTTTTTTATTGTATTATTTAAAAAAGCTAATGAGAAATTGACTAACTTCCATGGGATTTATGAGCGAAGTATTATCCACATATCTTAACTTTGAAAGTGGAGTATACAATTTGTGGACAAGTGGCTTTTCTTGAAATACATACTCGTGCAATACATTGCCTTATCACTGAAGTTTGAGAATTATATGCACATAACTTAGATTTTGAATAGAACTCATTTATCTAAGATCAAGTATTTAATGTTATTTCGAAAGAGCAAATAACGTTACATATTAATTTAAATAACATGACGACATTTTAAGAGCTACATTATAAAAAATATCTGACTGGTAGTCGGCTATTAAAAATATTTTATCTAACAAAAATATGAAGTGGGAGATTACCAAATGACAATGGTAGAAGTATTAAAATATATAAATGTAAACGTGATTTAATGGATTCCAGTCACAATATTCATGTGTTCATACAATTCCCTAATCCATAAAAGGTAATGCCAACAAAACAAAAGTTTCCACAAACAGAAACTTAAAACTCACAGACAAAAGTGCGAGGGCGTTTTAATCTCTATCTAATTTTACTTGTATGTGTAACAGTTTGACTCTGCTGTTGTAGTCATATTAAACCACTGCATTTGGTGGCAGATGCCAACCGGGAAATAACCACCATCAGCAGCGAGGAATATTGTGTACCAACACATACATACATATATAGAATAAGTGGCATAGACTCGAAGAAAGCCACCAACAGAAGTGTGGTAAATTAAAATTCGGCCAACGTACGTTTTCGCTTGCATCTTTGTGGGATCGCAAGCGTTTAGAAGTTGATTTGTTCATTCTATGTATTTGGAAAACGTGTCGCTTTAATGTTGTTTAAGATAACGAGAATGATTGTGTTGTTATGGTGGAGTTGCGGGTGACTTTGATGTGTGAGTGTGTGCTGCACAGTAGTGGTATATCTGTGTATAAGTGTTAAATTACTGACAGAATATGATGTGATGTGCGGTATATTATGGTTCGCCATAATAGCTCCAAACTGCTCGAGACATATCTATGAGACAGGCTGGTTGACAGGGAGAGCGTCTGATGCCAAGTCAGCCTGATGGCTTGCTTTTATATTATAAAGTATAAAAAAAATTATGAAGAAATAGACGAAGTAAAGTACACCAGCAGTTGAAATGAATTAGTTAATTTCTTGCGAACATTTATTTTGACCTATGAAAATCGTACGACTTTTGAAAAAAAATATTACAACAGCAATAAATAGAAATATTTAAAAACAAAAAATGTTTTCAACTTTTTCTATTGCCATAAAATTCTCTTATTAATAAACGGTGATTTTACCCGACTGCGCGACGCAAAGAAGGGTATTGTGTTTATCAGTTCTTATATAAACCGAACGCGTGCACCGATTTTAATGATTCTTACGTGAATCGATTTGTCTTAATCCCGGGAGTGTCACTAAAATTCAATATGGCGGCCAACAGACGACATAAATAAAAAGTTGGCGAACTATATCAAAATGTGTATCATTCGACAGATATTTTAAAATCATCTTTAGGTTTGTCTTATGATTTTTCATTTCGAATGAGCGTTTAGAATATTGAACGGTTCAAGTTAGTCGCAGTCGCAGTCGTGGTTTTAGATTTTTTTTAATTACTACTTGTTTAAGAGCTTTTGGATTTGATTTATACAAAAAAACCCATAAAATTTAGAGAAATGTATGAAATCTTTATTTGGGTCAGTAGAACGATGTATATAATTCAATGTTTGAAGATGATTTCATGTAAATGTTGACCGCGGCTACGCCTGGGTCCCAATTTTGGCATACTCACGAATAAATTCTTCAAGTTTGTCTTCCAGTGCGTCAATTAATTCAGGCTTTTTGCTACAGATATGAGCCTTTTACATAGCCCCGCAAAAATAGTATAAAGGGGTTAAATCGCACGGTTTAGGTGGCCAATTGACCGGGCCTACACCAGAAATAAAATTCACCGAATTCGCCCCTCAATTGGGCCATTGTTTCGCGTGCTGTGTTACATGTGGCACCGTCTTGTTAAAATCACATGTGAGCCAAGCTCGCCCATTTTAGGACAAAAGATAAAAAAATTAACAGAGTCCCAATTGCTGCGAAGGGCGCCGAATTGATAATCAACAACACTGGTTGATACATTTGCGATATGATCCACTGTCCGCATTCTACGTATGCGCGTTAGTGATTTAATGTTCAATAATGTAATTTTGGTGAGAAATTTAGTCACAAGATTTCGAATAGCAGCCTCAGACGGTTGCCCAAACTGATCATAAAATGAAAGAAGTGCACAAAGCAATTTCTTAACCCAGCATAGCATGAATTTTGCTAATTAATTTTAATAATTTAATTTTAAACAGTGTTGCCAAAAAAGAGTTGCTAAAAAAATCACTTTTTACACTATAAAAATGTTTGATAAATCTCCTCTAATGGCTGCATTTATGTGTAGGATGCCAAGAGTTTCTTACTAGTTACTTAAAAGAAGTTTGTTTAAAATAAAAAACTAAAAACATTTACAAAAAAAAAAAGAACTTAAAATTTGTAGCCACAGCCAAAAATAGATTTTTTGGGAAAGAAACTCCCATTTTTTACCAGTGATGGCAGTAAAGTGTGCCCTTGAAATTTATCCATATTATTTACTTACTAGTATTTCTGAAAGCCTCATCTTTTGGAAACAATTAAAAAGGAAAATTTTCTAGTAAAACGAAGCAGTTAAGGATTCTCATGTTAAGCTGTTATGATTAGAAACATTTTGTTGCAACCCTACCGAATTTTTCTTAAGAGTCAAAAAAATATATGTAATTTTCATTATTAGAAAGTGAAGGCATGCCTCACCTTTTCGAAATGGCAGCAAACTTATGAACACCGAAAAGAAAGCATTCCTTGTAATATCTGGTTTTGCTGTCTAGCTAAAAAAAAAAAACAAATACCAAAAGTAACTTTGTGCGTGCTCTGTGTACGAGTGTGTTGTTGACGCGTGATAAATGAAACGAATTATTAAATTCATATAAACTTTCTCCAGTTCTATTATTCTCGTCACACACCCATACGTACACACCAAGTGTAAACACTTGAATGTTGTTGTATTGTTTCATTTAAACCAGTCCCATCTGTGTATACCTGCATGTGCGAGTTCTCGTATGTAATGAAATTATTTAATCCGTTTATTTGTTAAACGAAGGGTTTCTTTCTTCTTCTTCTTCTTCTTTTACTTTTTCATCAGCAGTCAATTAAAAACGGATTAATTTTCTTAGAAAAAATAAAGTTAAGAATAAGAAATTGAGCAATTATCAAAATATATTGTTGCTCATTGTTGGTTGTTTTTAGTGTTTATTTTTAAGATATTGTTTTATTATATGTATTTATTTCACATTTTTCTTTTTTAAGAGCAAATAGAAAATAATGTTTGTCCATAAGAAACTCGTAAATAAAATAAAGGAAGTCATCAATTTGTGAGATTGAAAATTAGTTTTATATTTAAATACTTGTTGGACTTAGAAAAGTGTTAATGATGCATGCAACAAAGCCTTATGGGTTGCATATCGAAATGTAATAAATAAAACTTTTAAATCTTTAAGATTTATTTGCAGAAATGTTTGCTTCGAAATGGGTATTAACGAACGAGTTGGAATATAATGCTGATAGCTGCTGTGGTCTTAAATGTCCGAGTGCCGTGGCTTCGTCGTCGTGGATGGCGATAAATAAATAATAAACCTCATGTATTGTCTGGATGCTACAACCGGCCAGACTCGGGTGTCATTGTCCAACCACCACTTCAACTTAAGATCTTTCGAGTATCGAAGCCATTATCATGTATGCACACCCCATATGGTCAGATTCACTGAGATACCGCACACATGTGTATATCGAGCCTTTTTTTTCGATTTTATCTTAAGCGACATGTTATCGCAAATAGACTTGTTTGTTGAAATTAAAATTTTATTTTATTGTTGATAACTTTTAAGATACGGGCTGTAAAATTTTATCGTAAGCGACAATTTACGTAAGAGTATGTAAAATAAATTTGAATATTATAAAAAAACCTTCTCCTGAAAAATTTATATTTTGTCGCTTACGACTAAATGGAAAATAAGGCTCAATATATCCTTAGTATAGGCCTTGCGAGTATGCAGCTTATTCAGAACTGTGCCGGACGAGGCCGAAGCTGGCCTTGCAGGTATGATACCCATAGAGCTAGACGCTGCAGGTACTGGAGATGATGCAGATTTGTGTTTACGAATGATTGACAGAAGATGTGCCTACTCACTGATACCCCACATTACAATATGGCTGACTAGAAGACATGCTGACTTGGACTATAACCTCACGTAGTTCTTAGCTAAGCGTGTCATTTGCACCGTTTCGTATACGACATTGTTCCGTTTTTCCCGAATTCTAGTGGAAATTTCATAGAGAATGCAGAGTATATTTTGTTTGCCTGTTCAGGATTTCACAATTGGAGATTGTATATAGCAGAAGCTGTAGGGCATAGGATAAGAGCATAGTTCCGATTACGCTAGAATCCTTTTATAACTGGACTAGCGTAATTTTATAGTTCTAGTTCTATTAGAACCAAGTAGGTTAGAAGATGTAGTGTAGATCGGGTTCATTACTTTTTGTACCCGGTGACGGAGAGCTTTGCGATATTTCCACGGGATGTTGGGGTTTGGTGGAACCGAGTTTCTTTAGCTTCTTAACGTCTCACACTTTTTTTTTTAACTGGGACAACGAACAACGAACTCGTCGGTAAGAATTTGCTGTTTGGTTTGCGAGCAAAAACACAAATGATTGCATTCGAATAAGTGCTCGCTATCGAATGATATAATTAGAAATTTCGATACCGAATAACTTGGGGACCACACGTTCAATTTTTGCCTTTCAATTCCATTCAATTTGAAATACACTCACACGTTTTTTACTAACACACTCAAACTTTTTAAATTGAAAACTAGATTGCTTTCCATTTATATGGCAATTTAATTTTCAATTAGAACAGCTAGTCACAGCACACTTTGATTGAAGCTACAAATTTGAGTTGTATCTTTGTCGGTGGAATTTAAAAAATGAAATTGACTATCAATTTGTGTTGCAACTATCAATTTCAAGGAATTTTGACACACAGTATGTGTGATGAAATTGAAAGCGATTTATTGAATGTGTGGCTGTAGCGTAAGAGAATAATATTGAGTAGAGAACACCATAATTAATTATTTATTATTTATTTCATTATTAGATAGTTTTTGAAATTCTCTTTCAAAACTGCTAAATTTTTATAAATAACTTTTCTTTCTAATATGTTAGTTAAAAGTTTTTCCCTAAAAGGTAGGAGGAACCAAAAAACATAAAATATATACAGCAGCCAGTTTCAGGAAGAAAATAATGAATGACAACAAAAACCAATTCTGCATGCAGGCTGGTCGTTGTACCTCTTTTCACTCTCTTTCCCTCTACCATCCGCGAACTGAGTACCATAAATGAAAATAAGACGCATTGAGACAATTGATGTTTCATAGAAATCAATTCAAATGCATGTCAGTAAAAATCAGAAGCATTTTCTATTTTAAAAACAACTTAACATTCATTTTGAACAGTTCCCTTTTTGTAGAAAATAAAATTCTGAGTGCATCATATAAATAACTAACAGATCCGATTTTTTAATGGACGGATAACTCTTGCTGTTTGCCAACTTTAAAATGAACGCCTTGGAACCATAGTGCAATAAAAAAAATTATATTAAATCATGATTAAGACTGCTAACAATCAAAAATCCACATTAAATTATATACATATATTTGATTTTCTCGATTTAAAGTTGTTTACGTGTGATGTTGTCATGTTGTTGAAAGAATTTTGTAAATTTCATCAAACACAGGCGAAGCAGGTGATAAAAATCATTAAGTTTACAGTAGTGTGGCACTTTATTTTTAGTACTTTTTTCTAATGCTCTGATGCTTCCAACTTAGTGCAATAAACTCATGCCCATTAAGCGTTTAGTTTTGTAGGTTTGAAAGACTTTTTTGTTTTGGTTTAAATTTTGTTAATTTTGTGGAATTAATGCCTTCTGGCTTATTTCTGTAACAATTAAATCTAATTAATTAGAATTAGTTTTTTCTCTTTGTGCCAGTTTTTGTCGGCTATTTTTTTTTCTCGTCTTATTATTCTTTAATTCTTGAAAATTTTAATGAACTCGTGCCAGGTTTAAATATTCTTTTAATGAAAGTCATAAAATGTATTAATGATCTCAAATAAAAAGTAATTGGTGGACTTAAGTTCGTATAAAAACTTTAGCGCTGTTCTTGAGGTTTATTATGGGCTCTCTCTCAAGAAAGTAATTAAAATTAGTTGTACTTACACATTAAACGGCAGGAGATTTGCTGATTTTACAACTGAAATTAATTAATTTTTATACGAACAACATGCTGTTTTAATTTGTTGCTAAAAGAAGTTGAGTATGTATTACAAATATATATTATGAGTGTCAATGTTGTTTGAGTTTTTTGTATTGAAACAAGAATTACATACATAATATAGTGCGAGGAACTAAAAATTAATTAGTTTGTTAGAACTCATTTAATCATTAATCTTTAGCTTGCCTGGTACCTATTGCTGGGAATTGGATTTTTTTTCATGTATAGCAATTCATTAGCAGCTTATGAGTCCTAGCTTGGTATATACAATTGCAGGATTGAAATAGTGGTCATAAATGTCACAGTGTCATAATGTTTAAAATTCTTGTTTGAGAAAATAAAACAAAACGAAAAAATAAAAGTAAAGAACAAACAACAATGGCTAGACTGTTGTAAGTTAGAGATCGTGAGATTGAGATTTCATTACAAAACAGATTTCAGCAAACTGTAGTACGATGAATCAAAACAATTCACATATTCTCTTTGCACTGAAAAATATGTATGTATATAAAGTTGAAATTTGCATCAACTGACACCATACATCGTGGATCAGACACAAGAGTAAGTAATGTGTGACGGGCCTCGAAAACTGCAGGTTGTTCCATTTGGCTGGTGTTTGTCAGAATATTTATTGACTTTTGCGTTATATGTCACAAATAAGTTAGCTTACAGAAGCATGCGTACTTTATCCTAATCGAATCATAAATATAAAATAAAAAAAGAAGAGAGGACACCCGGTTGTAAATAGCTATGCTCCTTGGTTACATAAAACAAACTTAATGTGTTAAATAACAATGCAATAAAATTATGTTATATGATGATGTGAAATTCTCTGCAAATATTTCAAAACATTTTCATTTATTTCTTATTATTAATGTATTGTTTGTGGCTGGCGGCGGCTGTTTGCCAGTTTACAGCCGATCGGCTGTGTTCTCTGGTTTGTGCTCATGTGCAAAAACGAAACAAAAATAAATTGAGCAATCGTTCTCATTATTTTTGTTTCCCTCACTTCAAAGAACTAAACAAAGCAAAATCAAACAATTTGTTTCGTTTATATTCGTACTTTGCTTTTAAGTACAAAGAAATCAAAACCAAAATAAATTTATAACTGTAATAGTGTGGATTATTTTTGTTACGAAAATCACTTCCTAACTCCTGTATCGCCCCATAAATAGCATAGCTACAAAAACAATTATATTAAAATAATTTCAAACATAATGGCAATATGCTCTTTATGACTACCGATTGAATCCTCTAAAATCTATTCTACGATTCACTGGAGTTAGCTCCGAGTGACTATTTCTTGTTCCTAAGCCTGAAGAGTTTGCTCGGAGAAACGAGATTTGACTCCAACAACGATGAAATCATCTCACAAAAAAAATACTTATTTCGATGACCTCGTCAAATCTTACTTCTGGGCAGATATTAAAAATATTGGAGAAATGTTGGATAAAGTGTATAGAGCTTAAAGGAGACTACGTTGAAGATACTATATATATTTGTATGGTGATGAAATAAAATAATCCCATTTTGAATCTCTCATAAAGTCTAAAGACTCTCTTTATTAAACGTATTATCCCGAACACTACCAACTAACTGCCTACTGTTTTACAAAATTTTTATAAATTAATACTTGAACCTAATATTAAATAATTAATAACTGTTCCAGAAAGATTAAATACCACGGCTAGTAAACATTTTATTTCATTAAGCTTTATGTGCTCAGCCAGACGACGGAAGTCCCATGAAGAACAACAACAAAGTTGCAGGCATAAAATACAAAAACAGGTAGCCCAGTATTAAACTGTATTATAATTATCATCATCATGGCCATCATAATTATGATAGCCACACAAAATTTAACAAAATAATGTTGAAAAAAGTCCTAAATGACTGACCACTTGCAACCGAAGGAAACTTGTACATTAATTTTTATATAGCCATTGTTATATATATATTAAAAGAAATATGTGTCTACTATATAAACTCACATATAGTAGACACATATTTCTTTATATCGAAGCTTTGTTATTAGTGCCGAGGAAATGTAGGAAAAAACTCTATCTAAACTTTTGATTTTAAAGCGTAAATAATCGATTCTCGTAAAAAATTAAGTTCGAAAGTTTTCAAATTCCCTTTAATAAGCCTACTTTCACATGTTTGGAACTTTTTCGAAAAGTTATCTAAAAAAAAAAACGTATGTATCTCAAAAATGGAGCTTTTCAAGCAGAATCTTATTTACTCAAAAAAGCTCCATTTTCTGTAAGATAAATATTCTTTTTTTTTGATTTCTTCTGTTTCAAACATTTTTGTGTTTTTTAAATTTTTTCGTCTGGTTATTTTTCCATTGGCAATCATTTACATTTTGGCGAAATTTTGCGTTGAGACGATTTTTTACTTTAGCTAGTTTTCGTGTTAGAGATTTTTTAGCTTAAGTAGTCGTATCTTTTCCCCGTTTTAGCGATTTGTTTTTTATTGCGATTTTTTTGTTTTAGCGAGTTTTTGCTTGTTTTGCATTTTGAAAACTTGAGCGATTTTCTTCGTTGAATAATTTTATTATGGCCATATTTTTATGCCAATGGTGCTTTTTATTCAGGCGATTGTTTAATGATTTTGAGAGTTTTTTCGTTTAGGGTACTTTTTATAGATCGCGCTTAAAGATCTATTAATTTTTGCAATTATTGTATGTCTTTTTTGTTTAACGTTTTTTGTTTGTGTTAGCGTTTCTTTTCCATTTCAACAACTCTTTCTTTTAACAATTTTTCATCTCGTCGTTTTGACCATTTGGCGACTATTTGTTTTGGCAATATTTTTGTTTTGGCGACATATTTTTCTAGCGCGATTTTTTATTTTACTTTACCGATCTTTTTGATGCTGAACAATTTGCGTTTAAGCGATTTCTTGGGTTTGGACAATTTTACTGTGTTGGCAGTATTTTTTCCATTTCGACAACTGAAAATATTCATATAAGCCATTCAAAGTTAAAATTGATGCTAATAATAAAATGCAGTAGTTAATTTCTTAAAAAAGGAGATTGCATAAAAAAGTACCGAAAATTTGTACTATTTCACCGCTTATTTGGCCGAATTTCAAAAAAGTGACTAATCTCTTTCGAAAAATTTTCAAGGTGTCAAGAACACAAAAAATGAATTGTTTTTCTAGGCTGGATAATTTGGGAGATAGATTTTTGTGCAGGTACTAAAATTTAATTTATATTAATTTTTTTTTCACTTTAGGTGCAAAAATATTTCATTATATTATATGCTTCTTATATATATGTAGGTATGTAGGTATGTATATATGTATATATTTACATAAACATAAATATCGTTACCTTAATATAGAAAGGCCCTAACTCATTATTATTGAAATCGAGTTTTTTGTATATTTCAATAGAAGAACATCTAGTGTATAAAAAAATTCAAAAATCTCTATTCCAACAAAATAATGAGTTAGGCCCTTCCCATATTAAGGTAACGATATATATATTATAATCCCATTAAGACATATGTTATTACTGATCTCGAAAGGAAAGCAAAGTTCAATGCAACTAAATATCGATCGATATGCAAATTTCTTTCGTGGTATATAAGCCTGTCTCGAAATTGATTTAACATCCCTGTTTGGATTTTAGTTCTGAGGTGATATAGTGTCAGCTGTTGTTCCAAAAAAAACATTTTAAAATTATTTTGGCCCTTATTATGAAAATTTTTCCATCTTCCACTGTAGTCGAAAGAGCTGATCGCACGAATTTTCATTTGGTATTATAACGCCCATTCGATGAAGTATGTCGCTATTGTGAATTTCAGTTATTGTGATTGTTCAAGAAATTGTATCAGCTGATGCTGAAAATAAAATGAAAAAATAAACAATCTTTTGCTATTTTGAAATCGATCGAATGGGCATGTTCGTCTATCCATTACTGCGCTACGTCGGCATAATTAAAAATTTAATAATACCCCTTTTAGACACGGAAAGTTTACTTTGCAAAGTCTTAATTCAGCTGGGGGAAAAACAGAAAGAGATAGTATTCCTTTGACAAATCTGAATTAAGACTTTGCAAAGTAAACTTTTCGTGTCTAAAAGGGGTATAATTTAAAATTTTGTTTCCGCTTGAAAAACACTTTCCTCAATCTCGGAATGTAATGAATAATGTATTCTTACATTTCAAGGTTTCGCATAATAGAAACAGGGGATAAACATGACATTCGAAGGCAAGTTTATATTAAATAGTTTTTCGGAGATCCAAAATTAGATTTTTTTGATTTTTGTTTCTCAAAATTTTAATAAATTACTAATTTTTTTCTTTGAGCAAATACGATACATGCATAAATATGTACACCTTTTTCGATTTAATCGTAAGCGACATGTAGTAAAAAAATATTTATAATAATATTGAGATTAAAATTGTTTTGGCCTATCCAGTGCTTAGAATTATCAAAATGCCAAATTTATTGATAACGTTTAAAATACAAGCTGTAAAATTTTATCGGAAGCGACAATTTACTTATGTAAAACATATTTGAATTTTATAAAAAAACTTCTCCTGAAAACTTTAATTTTTGTCGCTTACGATTAAATCGAAAATAGGCCTCGATATGTTTCGAAAAAATCGAAGTGTATTTAATTTAATCGATGAATATCATTCGATTTTATTCAAAATTAAGTCATGATGCTTGATTTCATTTCAAAGTTGCTTTATATACATATATAATACAATATTATATGAATTTTGGGAATTTGTAACACTACTTACACCTGAGAATGCCTTTCATAACAACATTTCAGGAAGCAGATATTTCTCCTATCAAATATGATTTCTCTTTACTTATGTATGTATTTTTGTACGATGTTTTTTGTATGGAATACATTCATTTAGTACAAATAATCTGACAAGGTGATTTATTAAAGCAACAATGTTTTTATTTTTAAATAATTTTTTATTTGTTGGAGTTAATCCGCAACCAAGTAGAAAATACTTCAAAAACACATCACAGTATCACATGGAGTTAAAGTTCCCTTCAGCTGTAGAAGCAAAAAAGAAAAAATATGTTTGTAGATACATATCTCTCGCTGTTGATGAGGAAACAGAGGGTGTTCATTAATAAAAACTACGAATATTCATATATGACTTTTTACTACAAGAGTTATTTCAAAATATTATGAATGAATGATACAAGAATTAATTAATTTTTGTAGTCTTTAAAGGTTTTTGATTGTGCGACATGTAGATTTAGACAATAAAAAAACCATGTAAACTAAGGTTATCCACTGGATGTATTAGTTGGAATGAAACATTTCCAATGTGCAACAGAGTTCAATTTGACACAAGTCAATTAATTACTCATTGCACGATTAGGAGGTCTAACAATAGAACCGGCCCTAGTGTTTCTACATATCGTATTTTTGTTTGTTAAGTTTCCTTACAACAGAAATTTTATTAATGGATATTAATTAATTTTTGAACAGGAACTTAATAGTTTTTTTTTCAAGAGAGGGTTTCTATCAACTTCAAGTGTTGTTACAAATTGAGCTTCTCACCTATCTAATTATATATGGAACACAAAAGAAAGAACATTTGAAGTGTCATAAAGAGCATTAAATTTGTCATAATGACTATGAGCAAAGTAGCAAAATTTGCTAATAAACGTACATATGTACTAGGGAAGCCAAGGGAATGTAGTTTCATAATATCTGGACTCAGGAATTTGGAAATGTTTAATGCCGGAATTTGTCAGGATTTCTCCATTATTTATGAAAACAAAGACTTGCGACTTTTTATTTATTTAAAGCGATGAAAGTTTTAATTGACATAGGAGTTAGTTCATTATATTAATACATACATACATATGTATATAACATAAATATTTCTTTAGTAAAAATAAAAGTTAGTAGACTTGAACCACATAAAACAGATTCATATCGAATATATATTATTTGCTGGATTTTGTTAAAGTTTCTAAGCCTACTACGCTTATTTTTCTTTTGTGATTTTCAAAAATATTATTTGAAGTCTACTGATGATTTGACTAAGCACCAATGAAATACATATACACAAAGACAATGCTTAATCACCAGCAAATAAATTTCAATTAAAATAAAATTTATTTTTCCATTTTTATTTTTGCTTAGAATATAAAAGATATTTTTTCACTTTTATTTATTCCTCATGATAGGTATTAATTAGGGGCCGGAAATAACGATTCTGTTCAAAATTAAACTAGAAAAATCAAAGTAAAAGGGAAGTACTACAAGCACAAGTAGTCACCAACATAATCCTTGTTACATGGACTACCTATGATGTAAATATTATTTTTATTAAAAAAAACTCAACTTTACCGAATATTTTCTGAGTACCTACATATATATGTAAAACTATTCCTCAGAAAATAAAAGTAATTTTTTGATTTTTATTTATTCATCAGAAAATAAAAGTTATGTTTGTTTGTTATTTCTCAGGAAATAAAAATCACTTTTTGAGTTTTATTTATTAATTCAACAATTTCTAGTTTTATTTTTTTTTTATTTTTATGAGTTACTGTTTGAATTAACCGCCAGTTTATAGACCACAAGTAAAAATTCTCGTCTGTCATTTATAGGTATTGAAAACAAAAACAAATTTAAGTGTTTTGGTTTTTTCTTCTATAAACTGGCAGTAAATATTTATTTGCTTTAAAGAGGTAATTTTTAAACTGAATAACATATAAACAAAACATTAAATTTGTAGGTAGGTACGAGTATGTATGTATGTAACTTTATACTGGCAATAAATTTAACGCATCCTGTATCATTAAAACGCAGGCTTTAACTCCTTTTTTCAGGGGGCGTAATTGTTGTGAATTTTATAATAAAAGTCAAACAACTGAGCAGAAATAACTGTTATTTTATGATTTTAATTTTCAGAAACCGATTTTTATTTCGGCTCGAAAAAATTAAAATCAAGAAATAAAAAAAATCAATCATTCGAGTTCCGAAAAATCTAGTTGAAAACAACTAAAATGGTGCGGTTCACGGTCACGTTGTCCGATGTTTCCTTGTACATACTTGATATTTTCTCTAAAAATTCAGGAATAATTATTATTTTCGGTTTCTCCTTTTTTGCATTAGTTTTTTTTTGCTGCTTAATTTTTAAAACGAAAGAGTTTTTAGTTGCACCTGATGTACCTAGACCTAAAAGAAATTACCCACGCTCTACCCCCGATAGCAAAATTTACACCCAATTTGGGTAATTACCCACGCAGTGGCAACACTGCTTTCCATGGGATCCCCTCAAAGAATACTTTAATTATTAAGGTTTAATAGGTAATAGAATTGTGTCCAACAGCTCTTTTTTGTTGTACACATTCTGTTTAAAAACGTCAATGTAGGTACATAAATTAAATGGGTTTGAAACAACTTCTAATTCGAACGCGAACAAACTAGTTCAAAATGAACTGTTGGACACAACTCTATTTATTAAATTGAATTTTCTTCTGCTTATTGCCCTCCCTTCCTTTAATAGCAAATAAAAACAAAAACAATACAAAAATAAACTACAGCCATACATACATACATCCACACACTTACTTACCTTTTGCTCAATTTTCGGCCGAATACTGCAACATCACGCACTTGCTTTTCATAAAAAACACTTTGCTCACAATATTTCAAAAACAATAACAAAACAACTGACCATTAAAACACAAACAGAATAGATAGATACACACTTTAAAAAACAATAACAATAACAACAGAAAATATTTTCTTTGCACATCCATGCATACAAATTTAAGCATGTACTTATGTACCGCTATTTTATGATTTCTTATTGATTTTGTTTTAAAAAAGAATAGATAGATACAACAATTAAAATAATTATTTTCTTAATTATTTAAAAAATGCCTTCACCTTTTAATATTATGCACTATATATGTATGTACACAAATGTGTACATACTTACACACATTCATATACATATACATATGTATGCAAAAACTAACGTCACACGCGACAAACCGTATCAATCAAAATCCCGAAAAGAACTAAATGATGGATTGCAAAAATCTTAAAAGTATGCAGGTGTGGGGAGTTTTTGTTTTATTCAGCAAGTGTGAGTGGGGTGAGATGGCACTTGGAATTTATTGATGATCTTGTATTTATTTACATACAATGTACATATGTCATACATATGTAAGTATGTACATATATATTTACATGTGTATGGATGAATGTCAAAACTCATAATGATGCTGGAATTATAATTAGAGTAGTTACTTTTTGCATACTGTTTTTCACCCTTATGCAAAAACGATTGCTAAAGTTAAAGCATGCGTTAAAACCGGTTTTGCCATACAAAATTCATTTGTTAAATCAATTTTAAATTTAACAATCGTTTTTGCATAAGAGAGTAAGTCTTTAGGTCTAGGGTGGCATAAATTTAAACGGCACCAAAATCTAAAGGTACCTAGCGGGAACACGAAGGAGTAAAGACTCAGTTAGCCAACTGTAATGTAACTGCAACGTAGGAAATAGCTGATCGATATTTTTATATGAAAACTAGGTTACGTTACATTACATCTCTATAACCATTTTCATTACTTTTCACATAACAATATCGATCAGCTGTTTCCTACTGTTGCAGTTACATTACATTACATTGATTGGAAAACCAAAAATAGTCCCTTTTTCCAAATGGTACTTACGGCCTTTTGGAGTCGCTTTATCTGCAACAAAAAAGCAGTAGGTGCATTGATGTTTTTAATAAAAGTAAAAATAAGATGCATATTTAGTCAGACAATGTTTCTTACTCTTCGTTTCGATTTTACTATACGTTTCGTTTTGAAAACAAAATATACAAAATAATTCATTACAACTATTTACAAAGATTGGAGGAAAATTTATTTTATTAAAGAAAAACCACAAACAAAATATCATGTAGTAAACCGAGTTTCGTAAATAATATGTTTAAATAAATACATGCCACCTATGTTCGAATTATTTTTTTATATACTCGTAAAAGTTTAGTTACTGTCTGGTGAATTTCTTTAATAAAATCGCTACCTTTTAACGTACCCGTGTAAAATTTAAATCATTATCAATCAAAAAGTATATATTGAATTTTTGTCATTATGGATTGTATAAGCATGAATGTATTTATTTATTATATTATATTTATTTAATTGTGCTTATGTTTACGTTTTTGCTCCGCTTGTTTTGTTTGGACATTAAATTCCTTGTGTGCAATTTACTTTTATAATCATGTCAATTTCATGGCACATACAAAAAAAATATAACTACAGTTCAATACCTTTAAACACCTGCCAGCAACCCACCCAGCTTTTTGCTTGTTTAAAACAATAAAAACTAAAACAAACAACAAACAACAATCTAACCAGATATACATATAAATGCTCAAGTTAACACATGTGGCTAAACCAGAATCCCAGAAGCAGCAGCTACCACCAACTATTTACAATAAAACTTTTTTCAAAAACTAAACTTTGTTTTCTTTTCGTTCCACAGAACATATTAAATGCTTCAACTAGAAAAATCCTCAACCAAGCAGACCAAAATGTTAAAGTGATGGAAAAGAAAAAATGAGAAAAAGAGGTCTGCACGTGAAGGTGCAAAATGTAAACATAGCACTTGTGTCTTAAACATACAACAGCCATCCATCCATTAATTCACACCAAGCAAAAGTCAGTCCACCAACAATCTGGCCATCATCTCTACACATAAAAACTTTTGTCATATTGCTTTTGTTAATGCAGTTTGTTCTTCGTGGCCATTTTTTTATCCGGCATATAAGAGTGAAGTGGAATGGACTTTGGAAAAGATTGAACTTTTAGTTATTTTGTTGTAAAGGGTTTCTGAATAAATACACAAACACATTGAAATAAAAAAATTTTAGTACATAATTGAAATATTAATATATTATTGACAACATACACTTGTGAAACATATAACCTTTTGTAAAAATTATATGATAAAATAATTAAAAAATACATAAATAAATAAATATATTTTATATTATTAATTTATTTCCTCTAACACGAGCAATATTCAACTTGTAAATAACAAAATATGGCAGTTTCTTCTTCTTTCCACAAAAAATCAAAGTGCGTTGATAACATACATATGTGACTCTTGCATATAAAATGTTGCCACTATTTTGTTCCTCAGTATGGTAATACTACACATAATAAGAAGTTTAAACTACCACTCAAAAACATCAAACTCAATTAAAAGAGATTAAGTTAATTTTAGAATTAGTTAATTAGCGAAATAAACTAATCTTAATTTGGAATTCAAAAAGTCGCCCTAAGTCTAAGATACCAAGACTAGAAATTGATTTGTAGCCATGCATGGCGTTACTGTTTTCTTAAAAAAGGAATCCACATAATAATATGTAAATTTCATATCTATTTTAACTGAAAAATGTGTTTTCGTGTTTGATTCAAACAATTCAAATTAAGGAACAAGCCTGAAAACAATTAGGTTCGTTAAATCGGGAAACTCGGATAGTACAATAGTACACCAATAGTTAATTTAGTACATTTAACAAATCTTCCTAGTTTCACTCCGTATTTATTTTCAAACGATTGTATATGGGCATTTCCACAGAAAAGTCGACCTTTTATCACGAGATGTTGCTTGCTAACATAGGCTGTTTTTCAAAGAAAAACTTATGTATATTTTAAATACTTTTTTTCATGTAGCTGTAAAGCGCAATCAGCTCTACATGTGGTAAAAGATAGGAAAAAATCGAACAGCATTGCTCCAAAATACAAGTTAATTGCTTGGTGACTTAACCTGAAAAAATGTGGACTTTTCTGTGAAAATGCCCATATGTCAATTTTCACTTTTGAACAATTAAGCCCACATTCTTCTCGCTTGAAAACAGTATGTATTGTGAAAGCAAAACGTAACGAGAATAGCAAAAAATGTGCACTCGTCCATTTCCAAATAATTTTTCTTCTAAATTCGGATGCTAGAGCGCATGCTATTAATTTGTATATTTTCAATTTTAACTTAAGCAGGTGTAGTCATATATTTTAACATCCGAATTCACAAGAAATTTTGTGAAAACGATTCGGTACTTTAATAAAAATAAATAATTAATAATTAAGGTCAAAAAAGTAAAATTTTTGGAAGTTGTTGGTACAGTTTTTAAATTCCCAATCCCATCCCTGACGTGCACACAAATAGTACTTAAGTAATAAATACTCTAATTATGATTATAATATCATTATCAGCTTTATCGTAATAAGTGCATTATTCTCCCATATAAACATATTTCTGCACAACGTTACCGTTGTGCTACTACTGGATAAATTTTAGCCTTTTTTAGACGCCTTTGACTTTTTTATGGCACTTTTTAAAATTAACCTTATGTATAATTTGTAATTAATTCGTGTTACATTTTGTCCCTTTTTCAGAAATAGCACTTAGAGCAGTGGTCCGTATTACAAAATGTCAATTTGAAGATATACATATATGTATATGTGTATCCAATATGGAAAAAATACCCATTTACTTCAAATTTCTAGTCCATATTCTTCATTGTATTCTATCATGTGTACAATAATAATAATAATTAAAATAACATTTAAAATAAAACTTTGCGATATAATGAATTTTTCGGTATATTTTAATGAACTTTTTTTGTTCTATGGGCATATTATATTTTTTGTATATTTATAACATTGATATTTATGTATCTTTTATGCTAAAATTTAAATCAAACTTAAATAATTTGTTTATAACAAACTTGAAATTATTTTGCCTTTTTTTAAATCGCCTCTGTAAGAACCTTTTTGAATTTTGTCAACGGTAACTCTGCTTATGTTTATATGAATGTGCAGCTCAGCCTCTCACCTATTGAGCATAAGAAAAAGTCTCCACTGTCCTTCATTTGCATGTTTCTTTTTAGCCATTTAGGCATTTAGTTCTTGACTGGTTTTTGATTGATGAGGTTAATTTAGTCTGTGGATTTAGTGTCTGAATAAATTGGTATTTTATTAGAAAATAATTTTTTTTTAATAAGAAGTGCTAAAATAAATTAAATATGTATTGAAGTTTTATTAAAAGAAATTTATTAATAAGAAGTGCTTAAACAAATTATGTAATTATTGAAGTTAATCAATTAGAAAAGTATTTATTTATTCTAAAGTTCTTGGCAAATTAAATTTGCATGAAAAAAACGTTGGTGTTGTTATTGTTGTTGTTTTGAAAAAGTGTGTATCTGTTTTTATTATGGCAGTTTGTTGTTTTTTTTTCTTGTTATTGAAATAGCGTAAGCAGAGTGTTTTTTATGAAGATCAAGTGCATGTTTATGCAGTATTTGGCCGCGAATATAGTAAAAGGTACGTAATTTGTTTTTCTTGTGTTTTATTTACTTTTAATCAGAGTTGCCATTTTAGCATTTTTTGTTCACTTTATTTTCTAAAGCCTGCAGAAGTTTATCACTTTTTTATAATTATGTGGATATCAATTTGGCACTTTTTTTATCTTAATTAAAGAAAATAAAATACAAAATTATATACATAGATGCAATATATTTGAAGAAGCAATTAACATCAGAAAAACGTCCATGTACATTAGAGCGACTCACAGAAAAAAGTTTTTGTAAACCCTCTCAATTTAGAGATAGGTCTTTTTAATGAGGATTACTAAGATATTTGAGGGGGTCTAGCAAAGACCGTCCGTGAGCTGCACAACGTCTAAATAATTTATATTTTTCTATTTTTATTTGCATATTTTCATGTTTTCCGCCCAGACAAAATATTAAAAGAAATACCTACACTATTTGAAAGATTTTTTCAAGACGCGTCCAGTGGTGCATTAGGTTAGGTTAAGTAAATGCTTAAAAAATTCTTTAAAAATCACAGTTTTTATGGAATAACGCATTGCTGAAGGTACGAATAGTAAATTTTAATGCACAGTAGGACGCAGCTTGATAAAAATTTCAGATGATGTACATATTTGTTATACATATGTTGTCTAGGGAGAAAATACCATAAACTGCAAAATAAATAAACTACAAAAATAGGCCTTTTTAGACGCAGTCCAGCTCATGAACGGCCATAGCTATACCCTTTAAATATTTTAGGAATCATCTTTAAAAAGATAGATCTCTAAGTTGATACCTAGTGGTAAAAAATCACGTTTTTCATCTTCATACAAGGTGAGTTGCTCTAATGTACATATGGACAGGCATACATATATATTCCTCTCTTTTTTTAAATACATGTCGGGTTTTATAATGTTGTGGCTGGTTTTTTTTTAATTTCAATTAAAAATACATACTTTACAACAAAAGAAGAAATGAGTTTTAGTCCGTATGATACGAACCGACATACTAGTTCAAAATCAATGAGGTATATGAGCGAACAATTCTGTGGTTTCAGTGAGAAATGCTATGTAAGTTCTGGTTCACACTTTTGTTGATCAACTTTTAATTCAGTTGTTAGAAAAAACAGATATTTGTGTTTCCTTCTCCGTCTTTCTTACAGCTGAATTACGAGTTGATCAACAAAAGTCGACATGTGTGAACCGGGTCTAAGCATTTACGTTAGTTGTCCCATTTTCCACAGAGTGGTTCATATTAAAACTCAAGTAAACTTACAAAGATCATGAATTAATGAATTTTATTTTCGAGAAACCAAATTTATTGCCTTGAATTCAAGTGAAGAACCTTAAAAATTCAATTTACGACTTGTTAGACTTTTGTTTGAGTTTTGCTTTCTGAAACGGTAAAGGAAAGCGTATGTTAAAAAATTAAACACAAAATTTTAACTATCCTTACGACTTGTGCTAACAAAAAAGTTGCAAAATAAATCTAGTATGTATGTAAGTATTATTTCTTTTAAACTAGTACTAGATTTAGCACGCTTAGCACCACATCTACATTTTCATGTTACGGCAACACTGCCTTTAATTTGCATCATGAGAGAAGGAATAGGTGGTGAAAGCAAGGTTCAAAAACTTCACATTTGTGTTATTGTTGTTGTTGTTTTTTCTCATACTTACGTCTCTGATTCTTAACATTCAAACAGTCGTAGTCAAAAGACAAATAAAAAATTGAAAAGTTATACACCACAAAGCACTTCAGCAGGCGACATGTTCGAACAGTTTTTGGTTTGACTGACTGCGACTTTTTATAAATTTCGAAGGTAAAGCAGTAGAGATGTTGTGTGTTTTGTATGTATGTACAATAGACCACCCAAAAAATGTATGGAATGCCGAAAGTATAAAAATCACATTTGTGTAAAAATTCCACTGATAGCGTAGTAAAGATAGGCTATGCTTCACTATAAGCACTTTTGGCCCCATAACTTTCTTACACATAATTTTGCACTGACTATGAGATGAAACTAAGTTTTTTGGAATAGCGAAAATTATAACCCGTTTTCATAATTTTATAGGGTTAAGATCTGTAGATTATACAGCCCCATTATATTTATACCAAATGTGTATCTTTTAATAATCACATACCAGTTTATTTAAGCTTTGTTATGTATTTGAAAATTATCCTACTGCACTTGATTCATTGGATACATCTCAACAAAATTAGACATAATTATAGATGATAGAGGAAACAATATTTTTGTATAAAAAATCTGCGTAAATACTTGCATATATTATTTAAATTAAATTAAATTAAAAAAAAAATTATTTAAAAAATATTGGTATATTTCTCTTCACTGTATTTATGTATATATGTATGTATATTTATAGCAATGCTATATATTGCGCGATACAGGATTTAGAAATTGATTTTCGTAACAAAAATAACTGACACTATTACAGTTATAAGTTTATTTTTGTTTTGATTTCTTTGTGTTTAAAAGCAAATTGTTTGATTTGGTTTTGTTTAGTTCCTTGAAGTAAGTGAAACAAAACAAAAACAATGAGAACAAAGCCGATCGACTGTAAGCCGGCTAACAGCCGGCACCGGCCACAAACAATACATTAATTTAATAATACATTAATTTAATCGTACGCCGCTAGAAAAGAAAATAAATGGAAACATTTTGAAATAATTGCAGAGAATTTAACATCATCATATAATATAATTTTATTGCATGATATTTCACACATGAAATTTGTTTTATATAACTAAGCAGCAAAGCTATAACCGGATGTCCTAAGACACCTCTCTTTTTCATTTTTTATTTTTCTTTGTAAAAAAGAATACATATGTATGCAGTAATGATTTTTCAAAATGTAAAAATTTGTAAAAGCTGTCACGATTCTATAGAAAAACCCTTTAAAGTAATTTCCAATATTATACAAATAAAATTAGTCTATTATGCAAAAAAAGAACAATAATAACAATTATAGATTTATTTATTAAAGTTCAGGCAAATTTTGGAATGTATTTAATTTTTTTTATTTCGCTGTTTACCATACTTCAGCAGTCTTTCACGCACAGTGGAGTAAAATAAGAAAAAAAGTGGTTATAAGTATGGAACTTCTAAATTGAATTTTGAAATGGCTGTAGAAGGAGTTAAAATCTAACAACTAAAAATAGTAGAGGCAAACAATTATTTACTTACTACTTATTATAATAAAAGAATTTAACTTCGAAGCGAAATATCTCTAAAACTATAAAAGATACTAAAGCAGTTATACAATTTTTTTTCTTGCCTAGCAAAAAAATAAAAAAATCTCTCAGTATTTAAAAAAAGTTACAAGCCCCACAAAGTTTTCTATACCCGAGGTAGCTAACTTTCTTCCCATGTATCTCGCTTCATGGTTCAGCTACGGTCATCACATCTCATGGCGCTGAAAAGCTGACTGCTCTTTTACCACCATTTCAGTTTTCAGACAAATCCATTCACTACTTTAGAAACTTCCATACTAATTACCACTTACTTTTTCTTCTTCTTTTTCCACTGTGTGACGTCAAGTTGATCAAATTTTGTATGGACCGTAATTTTGAAGAGATGAGCTACATACGAGTACATACATGCTTTGTTTTAACAATATTTAAGTGTCGTTAACAGTTAACTTACATGTAGATATGTAACAAAGCTGCTGCATCGTTAGCGTACAAACATTTAGCCAAAACATTTAGCAACAATTGCATTTCCACAGTTCTTTAGCCATAATGGCAGTCAGTAGTTAAAGCGGCGGCAGCAAGGCCGGTAGTACATGTGCATTAATACTCGTATCAAAAGTAAAAAGACTCCATTAAACGAAACAACTTAGCAAGTTACTGAAAAGCAGACAACAGCAAAAAGATCAAACAACTTTAAGAGCGAAAGAAGCAAAGAAAAGAAGCAAATAAAAACGGTATAAAAATCGTGACTAACGTGTTAGTAACTACTCCTGTTATAGGCTGCTGCAGCTAAGGCCAGCCGTTGTAGAGCATTTTTTTTCATTTTAACCTGAGTTCAAAAGTTTTGTTACATTTCATTACAATTGTTGTTACAATTTGGTCTAAAAGTGTTTGTTGTCGTTTGATATTGTTCGCTGTTGCTGCTGTTGCTGTTTGTTCATTTGACTCGTTCCATTAATACTCGTGGTTAAAGTTTGTTTTTTCTGTGGTAATAAAACAACGAAAATACCAGTAATGCCTAGCTAGACCCACCAACATTAGACTGCTCCCGTTTAACGTTTGTTACTTTTGTTCTTGTTGTATTTCATAAAATATATTATTTTTTTTTGCAACACACAAGCGACAGCATGACCAAGCGCACATGACAACAATTGTCAACATATTATCCGAAAATGTATAATGACATCTAGTCTTAATGTAAATGGTCATGTTAATTTAAATGAATTTCTTGTTTTGCCATTTGTTTCTTTGCCTTTGCTTCCATAATTTGTGGTTGCAATTTTTAATTACAGGTGTTGTTTGATTGACAGTGTTTGGTTTAATAAAACTTAATTGATGATTTAGATAATGAAATTTATTGCCATCCACGACGGAGACAGATGCTTAAATGCTTTCTGACATTTTAAGATTGTATGGGTGTGAAAAATTCGAAATTGTCTTAACCACTATTCAGTAGTAAGTTTTCAGGTGTACATAAATTTAGAAGGTGTGTGAATATTCTAAAAAGCATGAGTGTTACATAAACTACATTTAGATTGTTTTCGTAAGGCTCATTAAATGCCAAAAAGTAAATTAAGAAAAGTGTGCTGTGACACCTCAACATTATTTTGTTTATGTTATGTGACTGTCTTGTAACTTTGAAAAATATTTAGTAAGATCGTCGTTTACTCACTATTCACTATAACTGAACTCCACTGTGGTACAATTACTCTAATGCGCTATATGAAATTTTACCCAAATTTGTGGCCATCATAAATGGCAACGAAACGGCAGGACCAATTTACATTACTTTTTTTGAAATCAGACTCCATAAGCCACTCTATTAACGTCCTTAAAATTTCTATCTCTTAATCTCGCGATGAAAATTTTTTTTATCAATCAAACTCACGTCTTCTTACGCGTGACAACTTTTGACTATTATTAATAATATACTCACCTTTTATACCTATACATATTTCAGATTTTTACTTACTCAGTAAAATAATTTTTTTTAATAAAAATACACTAAAATTGATTATTGATGGTTTAGCTGGCTCCAATGCGCATTTCAGTGTTGCTAATGCATATCATCAGAGAACCTTTACCCAAAAATTTCTTAGAAAAACTAGAGATATTATGTTAAAATTTCAACATATCAAAGTTAAAAAAAAAACTAAATAATCAGCAATTTAAATTATTTAGATCGCCAATATCATGACTGAAAAGTTGATCTTTATAAAAAAATGTTCTATTTACAGTAAAACCTAAATCACTTGGATAAACCCTCATTATTATTTTTACCTTTGTTGCTTAAGGAAATAGTAAGTTTTTATAGCTTTGCTGTTTATGGCGCGATACAGTAGTTAGAACGTGATTTTCGTAACAAAAATAATTGACAATATTACAGTTATAAATTTATTTTTGTTTTGATTTCTTTGTACTTAAAAGCAGAGTACGAAGGGAGTGAAACGATAACAAAACGAAAACAATCATAAGGATTGCTCAATTAGTTTTTGTATTGCTTTTGCACATGAGTACAAAGCAGAGAATGATGGTGATGATTTTGTTTTATATAACTTATCAGCAAAGCTATAACCGTGTGTCCTAAGACAACTCTCTTGTTTTTAAAATTTTGCATTAAAAAACAAAAAGCAAGATGTAATTGGAAAAATAGTGATTTAAAATTTAAAAAAATAGGTTTGAAATGAAACGCTATCGCTAATCAGGCCTAACCATCAATTTTGGTTGTATTTACTTTAAAATTTTTTCTGTTGGAACACCATTTTGCCCTACTGTAGCTGTATCAAATCATTTATTTCAATCATGTAATTATTTCGTTCATCTAAATCACATTTGTATTGGGTAGATTAACCACACAGAATTTGCTGAGTTCAAATTCCCACAACAATTTAATCCAAATTGACAATCGAAATTGGTTAGAGTAATTTTCGAGATTTTTTCCGTTCGTTGCAGGATCGTCCATTGAGGATTATTTTTTTGTATTTTTTTAATTTGATAAAACATTTTACTGATTTTATTTTAACAATTATTTATATTAAATATAAAATTTTCTCCAAACAAAAGATTTTAAAACATACGCAAGTATTCTCGATTACAGCAGATCTATTTAATTTTCTGTTGAGGATCTGTTAGGTGTAGATGATTATAGTTCACGTGTTGACGATGAAATTTTTCCTGCAGAAAGTTTTACTTTGTTGTCGAGAGGGGGAAAATTGTGTGTTAAATGTATTGAACCTCGAAGTTCAAAACATTGCTAAAAACTCCAGTTAAATCGTTTTATGAGAGCCTTATAATTTCATTAAATATTAGAATATAATATGCAATAATTTTACTAAGCCGAGGCCGAAAAAATTTTTTACGGCGCCAAAAAGTGGTGGCAAAGGGGGTTTTTGGGGGCAGCTTTTGATTTGTATTGGGTTTGCGGCTGCCTGAGCGTGAATTGCTTTGCGGGTTAAGAACGGCCTAGAGTTGTCGTACTTGCTGGCATATGATAGTAAACGATGTCTAGTTGCCGGCTAAATTTTCTACGGCGTCAAAAAGTGGTGGCTAAGGGTGCTTTTGGCGCGGTTTTTGGTTTGTGTGGCTTAATCAAAAACAAACAAAAATGTTTCATTTTAATAAATAAATCAATAAATCCGATGATGATAAATATATGATATAATTTCGTTAATGAAAATTTGTCTACCAAATTGATGTCAAACTATTTCTATCTAAAAAGTTGCCTACAATTTCGTTAAATTAAATTTGAAAAAATTTAAATTTGATCATCTATATTCATCACAAATTGTACGAAGGCATATTAAAGCAACAATAAATTCCACATTTCAACGAACCCGATTCTTAAAATATTAAATTATTTGAAATGTCTTTATACAAGCGTTGAACACATTTATTTGCTTTGGTATATCAAAAGATAATACATACATATGTATACCATTAATTATTGCATTTAAAATATATAGATAGATATTTCCCAAAAACAAATTAATTCAATTCCCAATACATTCGACAATATGTAATTAATTATAGGAAATAAATTAGCAATCCTATTAACTTCCTACGGTTATAAATTATGTTTTATTTACCAGATAAGACTGCCTCATTTAAAATAAATTTTTGTTTGTAAAACATGAGAAACGAGGAAAAAAGTAAAATTTAACAAACAATACAACAATGACAATCTCGTAGATGATGTTCATGATGTGATAGTGATGATATACGCCAGCAAAGCGTAACATTTGTATTGTGTGTTAAGAGTACCTCCTTATCATACGAGTATATTTGTAAACATACTGTGCGCCTTTAAACAGAGTTGAGGAGTTTAAATTAACTAGTCGTCTTTAACTTTATGAAAATACAATATGTATAAAATTTCACAAGTAGATGAAAGTATAAATAAATGACCACCAAATACATGTAGAATAAAATTTTAATTGCATAACAGATATCAACACATTAGCATTGATTGATTGACAGCAAACAATTGAGGTCTATGCCCAGAATACTCAGGCCAGCAACTTTGCAACGAGCCAAACGTTCTTTCCGATGCTTTCTGGCCTTCTCTACATAATTTTTTATACTTCTCTTTGAATTGGTTTCGAAAAAATTAAAAAGAAACTGAACTTGGATTTTCATCCAGAAGAGGAAATGGAGAGAAAACACACAATAATAATAAAAAATGCATTTACTGTGGTATGAAGAGTATAAAAATCAGAAAAAAATATTATTGAACAAATTTAGATGAAAATTTTTAATCAGACTGCTTATTTCTAAAGTATATGGAAAAAGCTGAATCCTAGTAGTCAGCGTAGTACATTTCTAGCACGAACAGATTGTGCTTGGTGCGTAATAATTGTAAACAAATTCATTTTCCTTAAGAGATAATTACGCAATATCTTAAACAGTTGAAAAAAATTGGAAGCAATTATTGAGGAACTACTTTTTCTGTAATAGTAGGTGTGTAGTTTGAGCTTTTCACGATGTGATTATCAACAACATTTATATAATTAATTAAGAAGTTAATTTTTAATATTTTTGGGCACATGAAATCAATGCCAGGAAGTTTTAAAAAAGCTCGCCGACTGCGTTTTAAAGTGCTAGAACACAATGATTTTCCGGCTATATTTGGCCTTTCTAAGGGTGGTGGTGAGTTTTTTCTTACTCTGTCAATGTAATGACAAAATAGCTCCTTTGAATTTATTAAAAAGAACATACAAGAAATCAGACTTACTTAACATAATGAGAATGACTACAGCTTCACTGAACAGGTATAAAAATTGAAAACTTCTTTCAATGACAACCCTATATAAAAATAATTGTAAATTATCCAGATATGCACAACTTTCGGATCACAAGTTCGGGATTTTATTGACTTCCTTGGAAGGTCTTTTTCACTGGATTAATATATGGAATTTTGAATTCTGTTTCGATAAAATGTCACTTCAAACATAAATATTCTTATGAAATATAAGATCGGACGGGCAGGATGGAAAGTTGGAAGTGATGTTCAATAGGTTTAAGGAGGCATCAAAAGGGCGAATATGGGCAACTTACTGCGAGGCCATAAATTATCTCAATGCATTATCCATGTTCAGAAAAACATAAATTTTCCATGGACCCTAAGGTACCGGGTTGCATTAAAAAACAGTCGATTCATGAACAGACTCGAGCTCTGGGACCCTTTCTCTGCCTTCTCTAACCATTTTCAGCTTTCTCTGGAAACGTACTTCCCAGGCTGTAGGGATAAGAGTGATGGGGAAAGAACAGAGGAGGCTATGGTCTCCACGACCTCAGTAGAAACACATGAGGTATTAGACATTATAAAAACTTTAGGGAGACTAAAGTGGTGATAAGTACGATACCATTCCTGCCCTATAAATCTCCAGGGCCCGATGGATTTTTTCCGGCCATGCTACAGAGTATCTGCGGGCATGCGATAATGTTTTTGATGAAAATCTTTGTGTCACTCAAAGCAGAAGAATTTGAGACCGATTAGCTGGACGTCTTTCATTTTGAACTCACTGGAAAGATTAATCAATCTATCCCTAAAAAGCATGATTGGTACTTGCTACAATATGTTGCTCAATCTGCTTCTTTAATAGCGCACTTAATGATATATTGGAATACATAAACTGAGACCTGCAGTATGAAAAATATACATTGGCCGCTCTGTTGGATATGGAAAGAGACTGTAATAACACTGGCTTATGGGCTATTGCTGGAAGTAATCAACGTTCAGGACTTTTTTGTAGAGTAGATAAGTGTCAGTTCAGAATTATGACTCAAAATATAGAAAGTGAGCTGTCGAGGAAAAAAGTGACTAGGGGTATGCAACATCACCTTAACTATAAATCCTGGTCGGAAGATAGTAAGTAGACTACACGAATGATGTTGTGTATTTCGTCACACTGTCAGCAGACTTCGCTAGGCGAACTATCTTCATGGCCGAATGGTAAGATAATGGGGTACAACTCAGCTAAAATGAAGCTTGTTCTTTTACCAGGAGGTATAAAACTGTATATTTAGGCTATCTAGGTTTGGAAGTGTAAAGCTGAAGCTGGCGAATGGGGCCCGGGGGTTTACCTAGATAATATCTAACATAGATATATGTATATATTTATTTTGGAAAGTAGAGGCTTAAGAAAATACTTAATCAATGCCCACCACACGTTCAGAAACGCTATAGAGAAGATCTAAAGTCTGCAGCGAGGAGTAGTAAATTGGACTTACATCACGATTGTCAGATCACTTCTCTCGTACGGCTGTGTTGTGTGATGGGAGGAGTGGAGTAAGGAAAGCCGTATGAAATCGCTTGCTAAGGTCCAGAGGCGTGCTTCAATGGGCATCACTGGTGCCGCATCCAGAACTCTCGTCAATTCCATATCGATCTACCGCTTCCATGTATGAGCAGGACGTCCGCTACGCCTGCTGATTGGTATCAGGTGGCTCAATGACAGGTAATGTTTACAATGATTCTTATCGAGTCAGGAAGGGTTGAAAATTGTGAAGCTATTCTAAGTGGAAGTGCTTAGGAACTACCCTTTCCTACCTAACTTAATAGAATCTTGATAAAATGTCATATAAAAAATTAAACATGTAAAAATATTTATCAATTGTATCGAAGATCTTGTATCTTGAATCTGATTTTAGTGTTTTTCAAAAGAGAAGTCGTAAATATCTTATAGCTCAGGCTAAGCTATTATGTCTTCCACACACAAAACACTTGGGAATTACTAACAAATTTCTGAATGAAAGTAGTGCTTCAATTTAGAGCTGTAAACAGCAGTAGCAAAAAATCATTTTTGTTTGAAAAATTAATGTTAGGGTGTACACATAAAAGTGCACGTATTGTCACGTTACGAAACTAAGCAGTATTTATTGTATGTATTTCAGAGCCATGCTATTCGATTTTTTCCCATATTTAACTAAAGTTTTGCATTGAAAAATAGGCAACGCCAGCAAGAAATGTAACGTGACAAAAGGTGGATTTTTCTGTGAAAATGCCCATATACTTTTGGCCAACCCTTATAAGTTAGCGTATAAGTGAGTTAACTCCAACATTTTCGGGATTTAATCATGCATCTTAAATATCTTCTCGGTGAGAACGCACCACTGTATTGTACTCGTATAGTGAATACCAACTTAACGATCCTGTAAGACAGACATTATTATTGTTGATCAAAATTCACAGATTGATAGACTAAAGATTGGAAATTTTACACAAAAACTCAAACAACAAGCATCTATTAAATTATATTCATTATAAAGTATAAAAAGACCTCACTCTTTTTTTCTCACTTTTATTGGTAACGAAAGTATTCTTTATATTTACGAATTAAAAGCACATACATATGTATGCATGTAAGTAAGTAGGACGAAGTGTTCAAAGTGCTAAAGTGCACGCTAATAGTGTGGAGTAGTATTATGGACACCATCTCTGAACTGCCATGGTTACTTATTACTTCTTTAAGTTCAACGGCTGAGAGAGACTGCTTCTATCATTATTAAGTATATTTATTTTTTTATTATTTGTATATTTTACACTTCTGCTTATAATGGCATTGTTATCAAAACATAAAATAAAAACAATACGAGGAGCGAGAAGAGGCGCACACACATAAGAAATAACACTTGAAAAAATAATATCGAAACTTACAAAAACATTTTTTTTTAACTTTTTACAATAAGAAAGCAAACCTTTTTAAACATTCATACAAAGGACAGCGAGATGGACGGTTGGATGGATATAGTACACATGCGGACACAATCACATGCGAGTATTCCCCGCACTATGACAAAAATAAATAAAAAAAACTCTTTTTAAACACCATGCAATAAAAGAAAGAGCGAATGAATTCCTACAAAGTTGAGAAACAGAAAAATGTAACTCAAATGCACTTTGTCACTGTCAGTTCGCACAATAAATCTATGAGATATCAGCGAGTTGTCAGACATAGAAAAAAAGTTAAAAAAAATAAATAAAAAGTGAAAATAAAAGGAACAACTCTACTCTATGCAACGAAAGAATGAATGATTCAATAGAATAAGAGGTGGGAAAAATTATCGCACACCAATATCAGAGGTCAGCTTTAATAATTTTGCAGTGTACACATGTCCATTTGACTGGCAGTGTTCAATGACCACATTTGGACAAAAGTCTATGAATTAAAATAATGCACAAAATCCACATTTTAAATAGGGGAAAAAATCGGAGCATCATTCGTTGTCAAGCCAGGCTTGGTGTCAATTTCACAATGAAGCAATAATTGAAATTGTACAATTTCTTAAATAGTCTGGGCAAAGCAAAAATAATATTAGGAATAAAATACTCAATAAAAACAGAAGAGAGGTGTCTTAGGACACCCGGTTATAGCTTTGCTACTCAGTTATATAAAACAAATTTCATGTTTGAAATCACAATGCAATAAAATAAAAAATATGATGATGTCCAATTCTCTGCAAATATTTCAAAACGTTTCCATTCATTTTCCATTATTTTGTTTTTTAGTGGCGTGCGATTAAATAAATGTATTGTTTGTGGCCAGTGGCGGCTGTTAGCCGGCTTGCAGCCGCTCGGCTGTGTTCTCTGGTTTGTGCTCATGAGCAAAAACAAATTGTTTTTGTTTCTCTCACTTCAAAGAACGAAACAACACAAAATCAAACAACTTGTTTCTTTTATTTTCGTACTCTGCTTTTAAATACAAAGAAATCAACACAAAAATAAATTTATAACTATAATAGTGTCGATTATTTTTGTACCGAAAATCACGTCCTAACTCCTGCATCGCGCATTAAATAGCATAGCTATAATATTGTCTAGTCTATCGGTACCTTAGATATTAAGAACACTTGTTTCTTTCAGTTTAACAACTCATCGATCATAACAAATTTTTAACTTTTTGTTCTCAAATAAACAGGGTAATCCAAGCACCATCTTAGAAAAGTAACTTCCGCCTTCTTTATTTTATATGACGATATAATAATTAATACGAATTTAAAAAACTTATTTGTTGCATACACATTTTATGTGTTTGCTATCTTTATTAACACTGCTGTAAGTAATAGTACCATTTTGGAAGTTGGTAATCACACGTAAATGAATGTGAACACATCGGTTATATAAGTATCGACAGACGACAACAAAATAATGTAACAAAATAATAAACCAATAATTTATACTATATTGTACACTATTTTATGTAAATGCATGGTGAAACGTAATATATGAAACACTTTGAATAGTTTCTATAATAAATGTAAGCGAATTTATATTTAGAAATAGCTGAGAACGTCCGAACACAGATACTCAGATTTGTGCATTTGACATAAACAGATCTGATTAGCTGTTGTGCTCTTGTCGGTGTGAAAGCACAAAAGCTCTTTTGTAAAAGTTTATAGTTCAAAAAGGGCTGGTAAACACAACTCTAGTTTGGACGTAGCTAGACTTGCATCGAACTCTTTCAGTAGGTCATTTTTGACACAAGCCTTTCATCAAACCCATTTAAATTATATGGGCTTGATTATTGGTTTCAGTCTAAAACGAGCTTTTAAAAGAGTTCGATAAAAGTCTAATGGGCTTGATTGAATCGAACTTGGGCTTGATTGAATCGATCGTTCGCATTCGAATCAAAAGTTGTTTCAAACCCATTTAATTTACATTGACGTTTTTGACAAGGCTAGACTTGGGTTGAACTCGTTCTATTTTATTTTTGTCACAAACCTATGATCAAACCCATGTTATTTAAATGGGTTTGATCATTTGCGTTCAACGAGCTGGACACAGCTATAGCGGTTATGAACAGCATGCAATTTTCATCTATGTGTTGCTTGATAAGATACATGCCAAGGTGTGGCGTCATTTCTCGAACAAACTGGACGTTTTTGACCGGACTTGGGTACAACAGCTCATTTTACTTCAAAAGAGCTGTTGGACGCGACTCTAAATATTAGGCAAGCCAAACACTTTACGACCGTGGGTACAACATGAGGAGGTTGCGTTTGAGATTGTAAAGTGTTTGTTGTCGTTGTATAAAGTTGTATCTCGGTTCTATGCAAAAACGGCTTTCCACTAAACTTCAATTAAACTTTTTCAGTAGCTCATCTTAGACACAAACCGATGATCAAACACTTGTAATTTAAATGGTTTTGATCATAGGTCTAAACGAGGTACTGAAGGAGTTCGATACAAGCCTATTTTCCACTCACAAAGTTTACTGTGCAAAGTCTTAAGTTTATGGGAGAGAAGGGTAAAGAAAATGTGAGCTCTTTCCCATCAGCTTCTACAAACTGAAGAATTTGCAAAGTAAACTTTGCTTGTGGAAAAGTCGTCTTTCATACAACCGATTTACAACTCCATTCAATGACCCAACACATTTTACAGTCTCAAACTCAAGTTTTTGCAAAGTAAACTTTGTGGAAAAGCCTTCAAAGATTAAAAATAATTGATTTTTTTTTTCTGGTTTTATAGATGTGTACACAATATTGTAAAGTTTGGGCGAAAAACAATCAACTTGGTAAACCTGCGTCTTGTACCAACTTTTAGTATGTTGTTTCTCATATTCTTTGTCACTATTACAGAACCGAGTGTACAAAATAGCTATTTTGTGCGCTTCACAAACAATTGAGTGCATTCACATGTTTGTACATACATATGTGAGTGTATTCATACTAGAGTACCAAACATTTCGTTGAAATATTTGATATATCCTTCCTGCCATGTTTGTTAACATTGTCTGCGACGTTGTTGTCAACATGCAAATGCAACAGGAAAAATAAAAACACTTCCATTGTATTGTTGCATTGTTACAATAATATGCCGTTTATGCAACAAAGTACTGCGCATTCTGCATTTAAGATGCTGTGCAATGTCGAAAAAATTAATAAAAAATTAATAACAAATTATCGGTAAAATCTGAAAATAGGCTAGAGGTTAAAAGTCTTGCAGATTATATATATAAAATACCGAATGGTAGCTTAAAATTTCTTATCAAGCGATATACTCTTGATCATAAGTAATTTATTTATTTCAATCTCAAAGAGTATAGGAGCACAGAGGCAGTGCGTGACCAGAATGTTAAAATTTAATTTTAAATTCTCCTATCAGTACACTTCAACCAAAAAATTCTTAAAAAAATCTAAAAAACTTCATATGTTTATAGAAAAATTCTCAAAATGTTGTTGAGAATTACGCCTTTAAGTTCCGTTTTTATGCCTAAAATCCTTTCTCTAAAAATAAATATGCGAAATCTGCAGAAAATCACGTGAAAAATTTTAAAATATGAATTTTCCCTTCGTTCCAATAAGGAAAAATTATAGCTAGGCTATTTAAAGATGAGCACACTGCAAATGCCACCAGGCTAAAAAATAAGTTTATAAGCTGATGGACTTAAAAATTGTTGTAATAAACGGCCAACAATTAATTATACTCGCTAACAATGAGTCTGAAGCACCATATCAACAAGTAACCCTTAACAGACAATTAGTGCAATGCAGTTAGTGCATTCTCTCTGCTGCTACACATTTGTCAGAACTTGTTTGTGTTGTTATCTCTCTGGTATTTCGTTTCAGCCTGAACGCTATATGTCATTTTAAATTTAATAATAAGTCATGGAATAAAAATTCTCAAGTTAAATTTGTATTTCATCTGTTTTATTTAAAGAAGCTTATAAGCTACAAACAATATTTTAAAGCTTAAAAGCACATTTGCCTTAAAACTTTCAATTTGTTTAAAATGCAACAGCACGCAGTTGATGGCAAATATGTATAACAAAACCCTTTTAAGGCAGTCAACTCACAATATTATTTTTTTTGAAGCACATTCCTGCCTTCGTGCTCTCATGTCATTTGTAATTTGTTCAAAAATCACCTGTGGCGTTAAATGGGCAGTTTAAGCAAACAACAAGAATATAAAAAGCAAGTTCTACAAAAAAAGGGAACCACTGAAAACGCAAACGAATCAAAAGCAATTTAAGCCAAGCAAGATGATAATTTCAAAGGTCGTTTACATGCAGCCACAACCTGGCAGGTACCAAAGGTAATATTCACTTAAAGCCAATATTAAATCAGTCAAATGTCAGAGTATGACAAGAAAAGGATTCATTTCGAAACTACAAACAGATCTCAAATTATTTTTTTAAAGCAATAATAAATACTAACGGGGGAGTAGAATTACAAGAGCACTTCAATATAAAATGTTTAGATATGAGTTCAAAGTCTTTTGGATTGAAGTCTAAGCAGGAAGGAAATGCATATAGACGTTACTTAAGCAAAAAACAAGTAAAAATTTCACTTACGAGTATGATTCTCATGTTTTAACTTGTTGGCATATTTCTTTTCGTTACTTATATTTTTACGAAATCACCATTTTGGTAGCCAACCACATGATAGACCAAATATGCCAACTTTTTATTCTTTTAAATATTCTGAGGTTGCATGCAATAACATAAACGGAATTCTGATGTATGGCTCCGACTTCAACTTAAAGTTGACTTATTGCTCCTTTTTTTTGTTTTGTTCGCATGTTCCTTTAAAAGACTAATTAAGGGCGTTTTTAGGTAATTTTGTTAATCTCTTGCAATTGTTTTAAAAGTTATTTTATTAAACGGATTAAAGCAGTTTGTTTTTTATTTTTCTTTCAATTTTAATTTAAAATGTGGTTAAGAAAATCGTAAAAAGAGCTTTTGACATACGCAAATTAGTTTTTGGACTGCTGCTTATAAGAGTAATGGGAGTGAAGGAATATTATTTTATTTAAAGGAAATAAAAATTAAAGTTTCTTTTTTGTGATTTAAGAAAACGATAAAAATATGAAACATCAAGGGTGAAAAGGAACCCTATTGTTTTCGCTCAGATGTTCGTTTATCTGTCCGTATGTCTGTCTGTCACAGGCTGTTTTCTCGAAAACCGTAAGAGCTACGGACCTGAAAATGTATAAATTTGAAGGCTACAACGACATATAAGAATAAAAAATTATAGGGTATTCTAAAGCCAGCAACGAAACATATTTAAATCCTTATGTAATATACAGACAGTTATATTGTGTCATTAACGTCCAAAAAGCTTAAGCGACATAATTTTCGCACTTAATTCTTTTCGAACCGCTTTTTTGGCGGTTATGGCTCAATATAAAAACACTTGAAATTTCTAATGTCAGTGTATTTTTATGCAGACTACACCAATCAACACTGAAATTTACAAAAATTACAATTAAAGTGTATTCTATCAGTTAATGCAATTTTAAGTATGTAATTTTGACATCTTGCGTCTGGAAATTTTCAAAAACGCTAAAACTAAAAAAATCCCAAAATAAAAAAATGCTGAAACGAAAAATCGCCAAAATGAAAAAAGCTCTTTAATAAAAAAAACACCGAAAATAAAATAAGTCGCCAAAATTAAAAAAAAAAAATTGCCAAAAGTAAAAAAGGTTGCCAAAAAAATGAAAAAAATCGCCAAAACAAAACAAAGTGTCAAAACTATAAAATAGCTAAAACCGAAAAAGCGCTAAAACGACAAAAAAAAGTGCCAAAACTAATAAAAGAGGAAATACTAAAAAAATCCCAAAAGAACAAAAATCGCTATGTAAGCGATATTACATGTGATAATTATTAATGAACAAATAACACCAAACTTAATTGTAAATATTCTGTCATACACGTAGTAGAACGGAACAACTAGCTGTTATCGAGTTGTGTCCAACAGCTCTTTTCGAACTAGTTTGAGAGCGTTCGAATCAAAATTTAAAAAATTTAAATTACATGGGTTTGATCATTGGTTTGTGTCAAAAACGAGCTACTGAAAGAGTTCAATACAAGTATAATTTAAATTGATGTTTCTGACCGCACTTGTGTAGCTGTTGGAAACAGCTCTAATCAGCGTTCTTTGTGTTTGGTCCACTTTGTGTGGCGTCAGTTGATGTAGATTTCTGCTTTATATTAGGCTTGGGTCGAACTCGTTCACTAGTTTATTTTTGCCACAACTCTATGATCAAACATATGTAATTTAAATGGGTTTTACCATTGGTTTGTGAAAAAAATGAACTAGTGAACGAGTTCGACCCAAGTCTACTTTATATACGCAACTTTTATTGCAAATGGAATATGTGAACTATTTAGATGCGTCGTATTACAATTTGCTGAAAGCTTTTTTTATAATGAAAGCTCAATTTTACCATCTCTAAATTTACAACAGTCTTGCCATTGTCGCTTGTTGTTTACTAATTATGCACATGTTAGTTAATTTGCTTTTTTTTTTTTGTTCTACTTAAGAAAAACTGGTTTGGTTTGATACCCTTAAGTATAGTTATTTAATTTGTGCCACTAGCCCATGGCTATTAATTTTAGTTAAATTTAGTTATTATTGTTCGAAATTCATTTGTTTCTATATTTATGATTTCATCAGGCTAAAGTTTGTATCGCTTTGTAAGCCGAATTTAGCCTGATCAAATCAAAAATATAAAAACAAATGAAGTTCGAACAATAATAATTAAAATTAACTAAAAAAAATCGCCAAACAGATACAAGCGCCAAAAACTAAAAATTAATCGCCAAAAACCAAAAAAATTCAGCGAGTGCTTAAATTTTTTTAAAAATTTCTACATCAGGCAAGATATTCGATTATATCGACTAAAGTTCGTATAGTATTGCATATCGCTCATTTACTCAAACAACGTCATAACTCAAAAAAACCAGTTTGCCAGTTTTTACACACAACTTAATGAGAAAATAAAGTTTTATTTTTCTTGAGACAATTTTAAATTTTTAGTTGAACTTTAGTGAATTTAAATTAGAAATAATTTCTTAGTCGGGCTTAAGTTCAGTAATTTCAATTCTTGTTGAATGAAATATTTTTATTAATTAATGTGACTTTCTAAAGAAGAGAAGAAAAATTAAATTAGACTTTCTTAGCTGCGGGAAATACCGATATTTTTCTGTGCAGCCACGCACTTCATCAGCACCCAAGGGATTGTTATTAATATCAGCTATTTAACGCAAATTTTCAATGAAATGGAATATGAGAAATGTTGTGTATACATTTATTGATTTACCTTTGGTAAATACATTAGTAAGTATCACTTATTCATTTTTCTGTTTATCCGTTTTTTCATTTTCTATTCAGGTTAGCAAGAAGTTATATCATTCTACCTAAGTATGTTTTATTTTTCTCTCGAGAGTTTAGTAGACAAGATACTTGTAGGAAAATTTTTGCACAATAGGAAGAACGATATGAGGATAATTCTACATTATTAACTCGGAAATTCCATTTTTGGAGTTATGAGGTTCTTTGAGTAAATGAGCGATATGTAGTGTCCGTACGGAACCATTCGGGTGCAAGCTAAAGTCGGACTATACTGAATTTATTTTATAAAAATATTCAATATACATATTTGGCTATGGAAGAATATTCTAATTACATTAAACTAAACACATTTGTAGCTAGATATGTATTTTTCTTCCGTCGCGAGTGGGCTTGCTTTGATTTAAAACGATTTTCCGTCATCTCACTCCGAATTTGGTTGTTAAATATATGTACATATGTACCAGTTTCGTCTTTTGTGCCATCTTCAGTGTACTCTTTTATTCAGTATTTTTGTAAAAAAAAACTCTTCAAAAATGAGAGAATCATTAAAACATTTTCTCCTTCCTGCAATAAACATTTATCAAAACTTAAAAAAAAATAGTTTGTATTAAATAAATCCTAAACCATTAGCAAAAGACGAATGTTATGTACAATATGATATCATGAGTAATGAGCATTAGAATGAATTACAAATGCAGCAATTGTGATGTGAAGTACTACATACTCCTGCTAACTGTTACTTAAATTTGATAACTAAGGAAAAACTATTGAATAGAAAACATTTCTACTTGCAACAACTTTTAACGTTTCGTAGTATCTCTGCTCGAAACAACTGATACCGATATCATCATCATAAGACCATTTATTTTATTATTTATTTGTTATTGTTATTATTGCTGATGTTACTACTGCTGCAGCATTTTGTAAAAAATAACAATTGTGTTAAACGAGCAAAGTGTATCCGAGAGAAAGATGTGGTACATTTCAGACAATAAAATCATAAAGCAGCCAAACATGAAATATGTTAAAGAAAAATCATGTATGAAACTGGAAATATGCAAAAAGAAAAAAGATGAAATACAAAAATTATTATAAATGAGAATTTAACTGATTGTGAACTGTTGGAAAAAAAAATATTAAGAAAATCAAGAACATCAAGAAAAAGCGTTGAAGGGTTCTGTGATGGCGGCGATATGTATCTGCAAAAGCAAAAGATACTGGTATATATGTAAGCTTCAGTAATAAATATTGTGAATTAAATTTTTGACAGTAAAAATATGGCAGGCAACTGTGAAATTTTAAAAAACGATTAAATAACTGCTACATTGAAGCGAGCGAGCGTGCTTTCGAAAGATTCACGGTCGACCCAAATAAAGCTAAACAAAAATAATACAAAAATAAAAAATGAAATGAGATATAAAAACAATTTTTCCCTTCATATTCGTATGATAATTTAAGTTTCATGCAAAGTCCATATCACAGCTTATAATGCAAAGCAATTTGTTATTTTTAATTCTTTCTGCTGCTATAATTTGTGGGAAGATGGCACAACGAGTTCACAAAATGTTTTAAATTTATCGATTAATAGTCAAAATACAAAATCATACAAAATGTGTATGTCAACAGCTAAAGTTATGAAGGTGGTGGGTATTTAAGGCTTTTAGCTTTAACAGATTTATTAAAGGAAATGCAAAACTGTTTAGATCGGCAATCATTTTAGTTGTGGCTATTAAGAAGATACTATGTTGGTTAGTTGTATATAAAGATATGATATTTAAGTAGCAAAACGTTCCAAATTAAGAGAAACTCACTAAGGGAAAATTAGTCAAATGAGTCCTTCACTATGGCACACTGTGTGATTCCAGAGATATTGTTGTCGATTCTTTTAACACATTTGAACCAAATTTGTGGCTTTTCTAATTCAGAAACTAACAATAAATTCAGTAATATGCGACTACGACTCGCACGCGCAGGTTTCCGTACGGACACTACATGTGTAAGACATCTAGACATTAAAAAAAAAAATTTAAGTATGTACTCGTTAAATTTTTTTCGGTGTCTGTCGATTTTTTTTAGTTTTGAAGCTTTTGCTTAGTTTTTGAGTTTTTTTCGGTTTTGGGCTTTTATTTACGTTTTTTGCTGTTTTTTTAATTAGGCGTTTTTTTTTCGTTATGACGATTTTTTCGGTTATCGACGATTTTATTTTAACTTTAGCGATTATTTTAGTTTTGGGGGTTTTTTTCTTTATGCGATTTTTTTTCGTTTTGCCGTTTTTTTCGTTTTGGCGATTTTTTTTAATTTGAGATTTTTTAGTTTTAGCGTTTTTGAAAATTTCAAGAGCTCGCCTGTTACGGTTTCCAAGATACAGCAAGTTGTCAAAATTACATAGTCCAAATAACATTAACTGAAAGAATACCCTTTAATTCTGATTATTTAAATTTCAATACTAATTGGTGTAGTCTGCATAAGAATACACTAACTTTGATAATTTAATATGTTATTGTGCGTACGACTATATTACATATTTCTTTGCTCGCTTTAGAAAACCCTTTAATTTTTAAAAAGTTTTACAAATGCTGTGAAAATTTTAGGTACGTCGATCATACGGTTCTCGATAAAACAGCCTGTGACAGACAGATAGACGAGCGGACGAACATCGTGGCTAAGACAATAGGGTTCCTTTTCACTTTTGGTGTAGGGAACCCTAAAAAGGCAGATGAATATAGAAAATCGATTTAACAAGGAGTTTTGGAGTTATTAAATTAAGGTCCTCTTTTGAAATTTTCTAACAGATCAATCGATTTTAATCAAACCTTTATTTTTAAAGCTATGCTATTTTTTGTGCGATACTTGAGTTAGGTATTAATTTTTGAAACAAAAATAATCGACACTATTACAATTATAATTTCTTTTTATATTGATTTCTTTGTACTTAAAACTAGAGTACGAAAATAAACGAAACAAATTGTTTGATTTTGAATCGGCCGTATTCTAAAAAAAATGTATATGTATTTCACCTGTGCTTTAGTCATAATTTTTATAGAAATTTTATTTTAGAATACACTTGAAAACCAAATTATTATTTTTTAGAATACGGCAGAATGTCGACCACTTTTAAATTTAGCTTTGCTAACTCAACCGTATTCTTTATTATAAATTTATTTCCGATCTCGAGTTGAACATCCTAATGTGTAATTCGATTTAATTAAATTAATTTTTCTGTAAAAATCATTTCAACACTTAATTTTTGCAACTTTTTCCCGGTTGCACTTGTAACTGTCAAAAATTACATATGCCAAAATTGTGTATACAATTTTTTATTCTAATTTTATGACGCGCTTCTTTCATCATCAATTTATTTTTAAAAATTGTAATGTTTAAAAAATCCAGAACATAAAAGAATTACATTTCTATTGCCTGTTTATTATTTAGATCAGGCACAGAAAACGAAGCGATCGACTGTGAAGAAGCTAACAGCCACCGCCGGCTATTTTTTACGAGTCGCAGCCGCCACCGACCTCCTGCGCCTAGTTTTACCTTCGGCTAAGCCGCTTTTTTTTTTCAAAAAAACCCCCTTTTTTAAATCAGCGGTAAAGTATGTGCATGCTTCCGACATTAATGGTAGCTGAGAGATTTTGTTGACATTAGCCGCCATACACTAGCTGCCGAGGAATTTATCTGTCGACAGTCTCCGCCGAAATTTCTTTAGCGCACGTTGACTTTTAGGCACCGCCGCCAACAAATCATAATTTAAGCTTCGTTCTCTGATCAGTCATCCTCAAAATATCGCACACGCAAACTGCTATTAATTATATTTCCCGTTTTTACGCAAAATATCAAACTAGTAAGAGGGAGTGAAATAACTGAGATTGTTTAGATAGCGCCTCTATTTAGTGATTTATTTTACTAACAATTTACTTATTACAAACCCGCCTGAGAATGGCTAATATTATATTGGATATCGGATATATAACTGTTTGTGCATTGTGCTGTTTAAATTTGTCATATGAGAAGTAACTTTTTTTAATTTATATGTTTTGATATTTGTGAAACACTATGTTTCGATTCCTTTAAGGTTCTGCAGTACTTCATGTTTATTTGCTTTAATTTATCACTCTACCCTAAAACGCACTAAACTAAAAAAAATTGGCTACTAAAATAATGTTGCGTATGCAAATGTACTTTTAGCCATATTCGTCATCATTAATATGGAACTCGTAAGTTTAATGAGCCACAGTGTTCTACAACATTTTATTTCTTTATTAAATCAAACAGAAATACTATGTACCCGTACATATGTATGTAATATGATTGCAAATTTTGTTATTTAATGCGTTAAGAATAAAATATTTTGTTGTGATGCAATGTTTATTGCAAAGCAATTTCATTATGTACATAAGTATGTACATAGGCACATATATATGTATGCATGTATATGAAATTGGTTGGCGTGAATCCTTTTATTTTCCAAAAAATTTTAAAAATTCTTAACATCAAAACATTGATATTGCAATTAATTTTGAAATTCGATTTCAGAATAACGAACATACGAGAACATACACTTAAATAAGTGCTTACACACATAGTACATAAACATATTATGTAATAGTAAGGAATATATTTATGTACATACATACATACATACATATGTACTATGTATGTATGTCAAAACAATATTGTTACAGTTGTTAACTCTAATTATAATTTTAATATGATTATGAGCTTTGCAGTAATAAGCACAAACTCTCCTACATACACATACATATGTACATATATACATAATAGGAGTATGTATGTACATATATTCTATGGCATATATTCTAATTGCCTCTTTTCAATACGTAAAGTTTACTTCACAAAGTTTCAGCTGGGTAAATGACAAGGGGGCATATGCGTGCGCCACTTACCCCTTTTTCACTAATTCAGCAAGGAAAAACTCACCACACTCTAACTCTCATTTGTTGTTTCCTTGAAAACCGCATTTAGTTCTTTTCGGCCTTTTGTTTGATCTAGTTGAGTTCGGGTGTTTTATTTAAAAAAAAGTGTAAATAAAAAGTGAAATGAAATTATAAAATTAATTTTATTTTATTAAATTACAGATTTCAAATATCTATGAGGTATTTAAATTTTAATTGTTGAAAAGTTGTAATAATTCGAAAAGTGTTCCTTACTGTAAAATTCGTATGTATAACGAAAGATTTTGGCAAATTAAATTTCTTTGCAAAAATATGTATAATGTAGGCATAAATACACACACATCCATACATATGTATGCATGGATGTATGCACTATAACGGAATTAAGAACCTGTTCTGTTATTGTTTTTTAAGTGAATAAAAAATAGTGTTTGGAGTTGTTACTGTTGTTGCTTCTTTTCTGAAGTGTGTTTGTACGTACATACATACGTACATAAGTACATGCTATGTATGTATTTATTTTTTGGTTAGTGGTGGCCAGCGATGCCAACTATTTATAACCCAAACGCGCTGTTCCTCTTCGCAAAACGCGCTAGAACGCGCTAAGTTACAGCATTGTCAACTATTTATAGCCAAAACGCGCTATTTTCCTACGCGCTAAATTAAATTTTAATAAAATTCGATGTAGGTATGTACATGTGCATTAGTAAATACAATTAATTTTTTTTAGTAGCTCTTTTCTTTCTTTTAAATCATTCAACACAGAATCAGAATTGCTTCCAAATAATCGATATCCTTTGTTTTTATTTTAATTTTATTTGCCAAATTTTGTAACAACTTATATAAATTGTCGAATAGTTTTGCGATTCAAATGCTTTTTGTACTTCAACTAGAATATATGCTTAATAAGTAATATAATTTTTTTTGTCACGAGTACATATTTTTAGTTGTGAAATTTCAAAATGCGTTATAATTCTAATCACAGTCAAGGGAATTTTATTTGCGACAGCTGAATCATTAACCAATTTAGAAAATATTATGAGTTTTGAATACTAGAAAATTGTTAAATTTATGCAAAAAAAGTAAAAAAATATATTGAACTGAAGTGATGATAACTTTGTTCAAAACGCGCTAATTTAGCGCTTTTTTAGTAAACGCGCTAAGACGAAAAAAAGCGCGTTTAGCATAGTTAAAACGCGCTAAATCTAGCGCGAAACGCGCTAAATTGGCATCGCTGGTGGTGGCTGCTAATTTTTGTTTGTTTGTTTTCTGAAACATATGTATCTACGCAAAGTGTTTATAACCCTGATTAAGTGCACACGTCCCTGCAGTGTTCGGTCTTGAATTTAAAAAGGTATGTACATACATACATACATACATATGTAATTTGTATATGTTTTATTTTTCCATGTTCTATGGTAGGTACAGACTTAGCAACGTTTTTATGCAACCAGGCAGGTTGCATAGTCGGCATAGTGTGTAGTCTTGTTTATGGTTGCGTTCGAAGTTGCATTCGAAGTTTCAAAAATATCAAAAAACTCGCATTATTTTCACTTGTTAACAGTCTTGTGAAAAGAATATGAGTTTTTTAGCTCAAAAAAGAAAACGAAAAAATTTTAAAAGTTTGAAATCGTCAATTTTCAAATTGTTTTCTTCTAAATTTGGATGCTAGAACATATACCTACTAGGTATAATTTGTATTTTCTAAATTTCAACTTAAACAGGTGTAGCATGTGTTCTAGCATCCGAACTCACAAGAAAACATGTGAAAACGATGTGGAAGCCAGAACATAGACGAATATTTATTTCTTAACAAAAAATCAGGAAGGGTGGTTATGCCACAGTTTTTGCTGCAATTATTATTGATATATTCACCCTTATTGTGTGTGGTCTCACCGACGTCACATCAAAACGACAGTAAAAATTTTCACAACAATTGACAACAATTGACTACTATTAACATGCTCCATTAATTTACAAAGCCTTAGAAGTTAGTAAGAGATTGTCACTAAGATCCAATTCTTGCCGATAAAGAGTAGACAAGTGACAATATTTACTGTCGTCTTGATGTAACGTAGACGACGCCATTCACAATAAGGGGGATTGTTAATATTGTCACACAACTAAAGTATGTATGCACAACTAAAGTGCTCAAATTCCATTTTCCATTGAAACAAATTATGCTTCAACAAATAGCCCCAGTTCTGCCGATTTGTATCAAAAATGAACGAGTTCGACACCCAAATCTACTCAATAATTATCAATATATGTATGTACATTCATACATACATATGTATGCAAGTATGTATTTACGTTTAAGAAAGCTACTCCGGATGAATAAATAAATTGCGATGGTTTTAAATATAAAGAGTTTTTAGTTATTTTTTATTTTATTTTACTGAGTATGAGTATTATGCCCTTAAGCACTTTCTGTGATTTTTATAGTGCGAGTACTCGTATGCAAAAAGGGATTTTTACGCATTAAGTTTGTAATTTGTTTTTCATTTGCATCCATATACTTCTTTTGACTTTATTTGAAATCATTTTGCAAGAATACATACTCGTATTTTTTCAACTTTTGCTGCTTAAAATAATTTGTTGGTTTGTTTGCTTGTTTTCGTTTCCTTCAGGCTTAGTACTTGATAATTTTTCATTTAATTTCTTTTCCTGTTTTATTCAGGTGTTTCCTGGGGCGATTTGTTAATGATATACTCGTACATACATATGTACATACATACGTGCATTTATACATCCATAAGACTCGTATATTTGATGTGTATACATACATACATACATATGTATGTGGTGCAGTTTCCTAAATTTGTTTTCAATTTCATTTGAAGTAAACATTTTCCATGCAACTGCAAAGAGAAATAAGAGGATTTGTATCAGTGATGGGAAATGAGATTTGCATTTCGGTACAAAAAAAAATTTTTTTTGTACTTTTTTTCTGATCTCGAGAGTATCAAAAATTATTATAATTTTTTATTTAAATTTTAAACACAAATAATTATATAAAATTAATTTACAAAGAAATAAAAAAAGGAACACAAAGCATATATACATATGTACAAATGTAAACTTACTCGTATAACAAGAAGAGTTTTAGACTTCAATAAATCTTTGACCTTGATGAGACTTGATACTGTTGGAACATAAAGCCTGTTCCTTTGTTTTGTTTTCATGAGAAAATTCTTTCGACATTTGCAGAGGAGTGAGGTATGGATAAAATTCCGTCGATAAATCAGGAGACATGTATTCATCTAATGCGTTTTTAGTTTAAGAAAATAAATGGTAATAAATCTGGAACTTCTAAGCTACTGATTGGATTTACCTGAAACTTTGAACATCTTTAGAGGAGGACTTAAGCTTGGAGAGAAGTTACGGTGGACCAAAATTTACCAGCTGGGACTCAAAAAACTGAAACTTTTTAAAAATTATGGAATATAAATAGAAGTCCCAGATTTAGTCCATAATTACACTATGCAAGTCTTATTGCTAAGCTGATTAGTTTGTTAGGAAAGAGGGACGAGGGGAAAAGAAACGTTACTGTTCCCCTCGTCTCTCTCTCTCTCTCTCCGTCAAACTAATCAGCTTATCAATAAGACTTGCATAGTGTAAATATGTGCTAATTACCATTTATTTTGCAAAAGCCCACACTGTGCACTGTAGACCAGAAACTGCATATATTTTTGTTGCTAATGGTTTCAGTTCTTCCATATCATCCAATGCTCTATATTGGTTAATATTTTAAAAATTTTGGTTTTCCTTGGAAAACATTTTAATTAAAAGTGGGGTTTACCAGATAAAACATTTTCAGGGGAAAACTTACTAAACCAAACTAACATTCCATTGTCAAAGCACACTTTTGCCCTTAGAACTTGACAGAATTTGTAATAAAACGTTGTACAATTTTCTTTAAACTGATTTAAAGCAGTTGTTTAAACATGATTTGAGTTTATATGTATGTATATAGATCAACTTCTGTGCCACAGAAAATATAATTTTTTTCGTTTATATTTAATTGTGAAAGATTGCACTTTTCTAAAATATCTTTACTAATAAAGTTTCGTGCCATTTGTCGAAAGAGAAATTTAATTCTTGGCAAAAATATATGCCTTCGCGCGTCTTCTGACTGCATTTCTCAGTTGACTGTGAGAGTATCAAGTGTGTTGGGCGAGTACTACGGTACTTTTCATGTCAAATAGTATCGTACCAACTTTCCCATCACTGATTTGTATCATTTGTTTGTTGTCCACAAGATTAAATATCTGCAAATAACTTTCGAGTAAAATGACTGCCCGCCAAAAATTACTTAAACCCAATTGTTTTGACATGCATTATGAAATAATTTTTAACGTACGTATATAATTTGAATTTTTTGCTACTGTCTCGTTAATTATCTTATTTCAAGTTACTAAATCCTTTTGCAGTGTTATCGGCCTTTGCTTTTTTGTTTTGCAAATGTCTCATGCTTAAACAAGGAAGGAATCTAGTCGCTTATTTTGCCTAAAGCTGTTCTCTCAAATTGTATTGAAAATCTTAAGAAAAATAAAAATATGATAATTAAAAAAAAATATGTTTTGTGATTTGCTGCAAAATTTCAAACATTAAAATATTCCTCATGAAAATAATTTTTATTTTCAAAACTACTTGACTACATTGCAATATTACTTAAAAAGTTAAGAAGTTTAAAAGAAGCCTTGTTTAAAAATGAACTCAAAGTAATGAAAATTATAAAAAACGGCAATCGCACTACCGTAATGAAAAAATTATAAATCTGAAATTTCCAAAGAAAAAAAAAAATTTATAAAAACTAAGAAATTCGAACCTCCTCAAAAAAAATTTTTGACTTGATATTTTATGTAATAGTTCTATGACGCATATACACAAAACTATCTCAAAGAGTTGAGAATTTGTTTTTTATAATTTTACTGACGCATGAAATTTTGTTGCACGAAACTTTCTACATGTTTGCGAATAGCAGCTAGAGCCCTGCATAAAGCCATTTGAAACAGCTTTCAGGACAGGAAGTATTTTTCATATTCTTTACTTTAGTAAAGTCTTGAAAAACAAACAGATTTCTTGCAAGCATTAAATTTGTTTAAGTTGTTGCACATTTACAAAGCATACGTATTTACATTTCAAATATGTTTGTGCAGGGCTCTAATAGCAGCGCTAGAAAAGAGAGTGAAAAATGGTGTAGCATAAAGGTATTCAATACATTTGTATTGCTAAGTGGATATTTGGCATTTCTTTTGTTGCCATTTGCAAAATGTATGCAATGACGTTCACATTATGCAATGTCACACAACGAAAAATATCGGAAATGGCAAACGTTTCCTCCTAATGAAAACAATATCATGTATCTAATATTTTATACACACATCATTCTTCGTGGAAACTACATGTTTATATCGAGTCATAACCGCCAAAAAAGCTTAACTGGTATATTTTTTGGACTTGGTTTTTTTTTTGACAAAAATCTATTATGTCTTACGATCGGAAATGATCGATTTTGGTGAAAAAATTAATTTCGAAAATTATGTCGCTTAAGCTTTTTTGGCGGTTATGGCACGATATGTTATTAATTTTTGTATATCCAATTACTTTTTTTTTGCCTCTAACTCACATTTAGATATACATTCAAATCAATAGTAATAGATATATTATTATGCGTGAAGGCAGCAAGCAGTGCACAGTGGGATGCAAGTATTCTATCAAATCTACCTTCATGACATTTGTTTTTTTTTACTTTTTCTTTTGTTTGAAGGCTCAGTGTCCAATTATGGTTGAATAAACTAAGTTTCTTTGTTATGCTTTTTTAATATAATCCTTTTGACAATGTCAATACTCCCAGGTATATTTATTAATAGTTAATTATCTTTTAAATAAAAAGCCAATTTGTTATTTAGTTTTATCTTCATGTTCAGACATTTTTCTACGTTGAAGCTTTTGGTTTCAAAATAAAAGCCACAACGCCTTAGTTGATAAAACAACATCCAAAAATTTTTAAATTCCTTGGAACCAAAATTTCGTAAAAACCCTTTAAAAGCAAAAATTTATGTTATTAAAAATTAGTTCAAATAGATTAAATACAATACAAACTTTTCAAAAGAAATATTAAATATGGCTTAGGATAAAATATTTTTTTAAAATATATTGTGGGCTTATATCAAATTAAGTAGGAGACTGTCATAGATTTAATTTATTTATTTTTGAATTTTTATTTATAAACTTGTGAAATCGCCATCTTTTCAATGAATCTGAGATTTCCAAGAAATTCGTTGCCGTGCTTCAAACATTAAACATCATGTCAGTTATGTCAGCAAGATAGAGAAAGCTAATTTATTTAATATTTTCCCACTGTGAAGTATTCGTTCGTTCGCATTGGAAACAATAGACAAAATGAATAATACCAATTCATTAACATTTTCACACATTCGTGGATATGAAACAAAAATAAAAAAACAAAATAAAAACTAAATAAAATAATAATATACAGAAAACAATAATTAGTCAAATTTAGACTTAAATTTAAATTATATAAATGATATTTAATACTAATGAAAATAATAGCACTTAAGAAAGGTAGTAAATGTTGTTGATTTAAATTAACCCTAGAATGCAAAATTGTATAACAGCGTTTAGATCAGTCTTTAATTAACAATTGGAGATCGTTTAACCAATGAAATTGATAAGAAAAATCGTTAGTTAAAGCACGGGCGTTAGTTAACTATAGGCTGTAAATTTGGTCCTAAAATTTTTTACTAGTTAGAGTTAAGCTGTGTATGGACGCTTGTCAGATCTTATAATATTTGTCATTAAAATGTGGTAAAATATTTCTTAAAACCGTATAAAGTGGCAATATTGGTCTGACAAGGTTGCCAGAAAAGCATTGCCAATCCATTGCAAGACTACCAGCTGACAACAAATAGTCAAACATCTTACAGTCGTGTGAACACATTGCTCTGCATTGCATATCTGACAGTGGCGTCATTGTAACACACAAACGATTAATAATTGTCAATTTCTACCAAATGCTTTGAGTCTGGCAACGCTTACAAACGGATCACATGAATATGAATAAACGATAACTGCATGAAGGGTCAATGCTCAGTTACCGGACTGTAATGGAATGCAACTGCAACGGTAAGAAACAGCTGTTCGATATTGTTATGTGAAAAGTAATGAAAATGGCTTTAGAGATGTAAGCGGAGTGTAAGAATCTGTACATTTCTTTTCGAATAACTTCAATTCAACTAATTTTTTGAGCTTTAGGTCAATGTTTATTATTATTTTAGTACTTCGATATTTCGTTAACCTTTGGTTAACTTCTTCAGGATATTTTTTTTACATTTGAAATTAAATTTTTCTTTTTTCTTTTTTCTCCTTTCAATTGAAATAAATAAAAACAATATCGTGAAGAAGTTAACCAAAGGTTAACGAAATATCGAAGTACTAAAATAATAATAAACATTGACCTAAAGCTCAAAAAATTAGTTGAATTGAATATATTGAAAAAGGTCGAAAAATTAGATAAAAGAACTTTTCGAATAACAATACATACATCGATCAGCTGTTTCCTACCGTTGCAGTAACATTCCATTACAGTCGGCTTTGGTCTGTGTTGAAACTATTGGAAGCGATACGTGTTTGTTCTATATCATAATAATCTATATCATCTGATTTGATTACTTTCGAAGATACTTTTTTTCCTAATAATTAATACATAATGTTACAGCTATGAGCCGGTAATAGACTTGTCTATGAAAATTACCATATTTGAAAACCTCCTAGCATGTTATTCAAACAGTTTTCGTTAAAGGTTCAAGCTTGAAAAATAAAATCAAGTAAACTCTTTCCAGTGTGATTACAAATTATTTTGGTTTTCGAGGCAACAATTTTGATCCTTAAATATTGGTTTTAATTTTATTTATGCCCTCATACCTCATGAGGGTTAAAGTTAACTCAAAATTATAAATACCTTCATAGTATGCATGTAAGTTAATATATACAATAATATTTACATATGAATACAAAGTATTTGAAACTTCAAATATCTCAAAGTCACAACAAGTGTGCTCTAAGAAGATTCATGATTGATAAATGGACTCGGCTGTTGCAACATGTAAATTAAAAATTAAATTCAAATTCAGCTCGCTCAAGTCACGTAATCCGAAACTGACACAAACTTTTCAAAATCGAAACGAGAAATATTTCAATTAATAAACCCAAAAACGTTCTAACAAAAAAACAAAAACTCCAGCCACCAAAAATTAAACACGCACATCACGAAAATTAAATTATTTTACGTTAAAAAGAAAACGAGATGAGAAAAAACCTGGTCGGTCAGTCAGTCATTTAAGCTTTATAAAATAAGAAACAATTTAAAATAACATTTCGTCAGTCAACCTTTTTGCCAGCGGGAGGAAGTCATGCGTCAGTGCAAAGCAATGTTTGCTCGCCCGCTACGCACTTTTAACGCTACAATGACCGTGAGTTTCAAGCGCATCCAACGAGTGTGAAGGAACGTTGAAACACCCACAGCACTGACGCCGTCATGAATATTTACATTCAGTAAACAGGGATGCCAATTTGATTGAAATACACATTTTCAATGAAACGGGATTGGGATTAAAAAAAAAGTAGAAGTATATCTTAAGGCCGTGATACACTATCATACAAAGTTGTGCGATCTACGAAAAAATACACTCCTGGTATGATGGATTTTATGAAAATTTTCAAAAGACAATAACAATTCATCACACCAGGGTTGTATTTTTTCATAGATCGCACGACTTTGTATGATAGTGTATCACGGCCTTTAATGATTTTTTTTATAAATAAACTAAAGGATAAACATTAAATTTCATTAAATAACATTGATTAAACTCCACTTGGAACAACTTAATTACCAAAAATATGAAGAGATAAATATGTGAATACATAAAAAGAATATCGTAATTTAATTTCTGAACGGTAGATCTAAAGTAAGATGCCTTTTACGTCTTCAGATTTTTTCTGTACTATGCAGAAGTGCAATAGCTACCTCTGCATTGAAAGGTAAAAGAGGTTGGGAATAAGTAAGAGATACAACCTTGCCTCAGAGAGTCAATCAAAATTCCGAACGGTTTGCAAGATATGAGCCTGAGAAAATGCAAAAATGACACCGAGGCCCCAAATCTTTGGGATCCCCTAAAAAAAATGCATGACTGGGGCCAAAACTGGGAGACACGGGTCTTTTTTTTTGGTCTTTTATCTCGTAGTAATGGCCGTATATGGTTGTATTTCCATGTCTTAAAAACTTACACACAGTGAAAATTTACATGAAGAAAATTTTTTTCCTCTACTTTATTGTTTCTATTAATTTTTACGTACATACGTATATTCCTATAGAACTGGCAAACAGTAATTTCTGCAGTCCCAGAAATTAAACTTAGTCTGAATAAAGCCAAAATATTGGGAATCTATCTATCGAGGATGGCATCCCTTTCCACATATTATCCATTGATCTACGTACTTACATGTTGTTGATATATTTCAAATAAATAGTGTGCGGCTGTGACAGACAAGTACGTTGATGAATTGTTTTAAAGTTGATTTTACACCCTCGTAAATATGAGCGTATGTATGTACTCGCATTAAGCATTGCAAACTATAACTGTTTTGTACTTTATTCCCATGTTAAAAATTGAATTTCATAGTATGTACATACAAGTATTAAGCGTTTCAGTGACGAATTGCTTTTACCGCCGCGCCGGTTAGATACGTTTGAAAGATTGCGATACAAAAAATAATAATATTATTCAGCTTTTGTGCCGGTAGAATATTTCAATAGTTTCCGTATAATTTTATTTTTTGTTCACATATGTAAGATGGATCGTTAGCAATAAGTAACAACATTTGCTTATTTACATTTGTAAAGCTGTCAAAATGACACTATTTGTAAAGACATACATATTTGTATGTTATGTATTGTGGGCATGTGTGTGTATGTATCAAATAAACACCATTCTGGCTTTTGTTTTACTTTTATTTTCATAATGCCAATCATTTATCTCGCCCATTAAAACAAGTGCCATAAAGTTTAGTTAATAAGAGACCCAATGGTGAAAAGAAAAATTAGAAGGAAAAGAGATAATCACAACTGGTTGCCTCAGTATGACAAAAAAATATATAATGCGCTAATTTATCACTCTGCTGGTCGTGAGTTCGATTTCAACCAAACTCTCTAGTCCACTTCACTAAATTTAGTGTAGGTCCTAGTTTACACTATGCAAGTCTTATTGCTAAGTTGATTAGTTTGTTAGGAAAGAGAGACGAGGGAAAAAGAAACGTTACTGTGTAAATATGGACTAGGTCTTTATTATAACTGTTGTTGCTCTAAGACGTTTCATTTTCATAGCACGCCATTTTAACAGTAACTACTTGCCAGATGACAAGTAAAAATAAAGCCATTAATAATAAAAATTAATTCGAAAAATTGTGAACATTTCGCTGTCCCAGTTCGCAACACTAAAGCCTATGTCGTTGTAGATCACTTTCTGGGTACACTTGTATCGAACTCTTTCAGTATCTCGCTTTAGACAGAAACGTTTAGTCAAACCCACGTAATTAAACGGGTTTGACTATACACACAAAAAATTTCAACGTAAAATCTACGTAAACCTAGTTAATTTAACCTTTTTCGACAATAATTTTACTTCACATGTGTTTCTTGTTAATCTAACATAATTTACACTAAACTTCAAAAAAAGTTTTTCCTTTTGAAATAACTTTATTTTATGTTGATTTAACATCCCGCACTATTAAATCAAAATAAAAAATCATATTGAATGAAAGTTATTTCAATTTGGAAAAAATGTAAATTCGATACTGAAATAATACAAAGAATCATGTTGAATCACAGTTATTTCAAGTTAAAACAACATGAATTTTATTTAACGTAGACATTTTATTTTATTAATTGTTTAACTTACATGTGTATACTGGAACAGGCATCAGAAATTTTTGTATATTTATAATTGGATTCCCCAAGATTCGAACTCGGAATTCATCACGGTGTAGTCAACGCCCTCACCGCTGCAACCACAACAACCTTAAATATTCTTTATATAGACACTAAATATATACCATCATGATTTAAACTTTAATTCAACATGTTTTAATATGATTTCAAATCAAAACTTTTGCATGGTTATTTTACATTGGTATTTTTTCTGTGTATAGGTTTGTGTACTCCTGGGGGGTCACAACTACATTAATTTACTCCAAATTTCCTATCGGGTCTTTCAGAGATTTTGCTAAACAAATAACATTCGTAATGGAATTACAGAAAAGTTAATGTAAAAGTGATCAATCTTGATGTGTGACTGTCGTATATGCGTGGACTGTTTCGAAAACAATTCATAAGTTATCCGAGGGTGGAGACGATCCATCAAAATGTTAAAAGCTAACAATAATATTTATAAAAATCAAACATTTTTTATTGGTGGCAGTTTATAAATTAATGTATGTATGTAACTGTGTGAAAGAAATTTTTATAATAATAAAATATTTCAAAGAAATTAAATTGAAATTGACATTTATTTTTAAGAAAACAAAAAATTAATAAAAAAAAAAACAATTTTGGAAATTTAACAATTTTAAAGAAGAAATATTAAAAGTCATATAAAATTTAAAATGCCTTCCTTCCCTTACAAAAATATTCCAAAACGGCATTTTAATTTATTGTGAGATGCAATTGACGACAATCTATTCACTGACAATATTTTATACGTATATCTTCCCTTTGCTGTAAGAGAGTCATAAATCAAAAAAATGTTTTTTTTTAAGTTAATATTACAGAATTATTAGTCATATCATTCCTTTCATTGTGTACTAATTTCATAGAAATATTTATGTGTCTGAAGATTAAATAGAATTTAAATAGCAGAGACAGGAACCAAACTTTTTGACATAACATTTTGAGCACATAACAGAGCACTGTTAGCTATTTAACAGTAGTCGCTAAATGGATTAGGATTTAAAATTCTTGGACCTAGAATGAGATAGAATTTTTTTTGTTGAACAAATTGCTCTAAAATGTATTTGATGAAACTATAAAATTAGTTGGTGGATCAGACATATTTCCATTTAAGAAAACACAATTTTCTTGAGAAGAAGAGAAAAGAAGTGTAGTACACTTCACAGGTGTGGTAGTCTTAAGGCTCCTAAATTTGGAAATTGAAATAATCGATTTTGAAAAATATGATTTTTAGTGAAATTTCTTGAGAAGATTACTGGTCATCTTGCTAAAATATGAAAGAGCACACCTACTACGCCATATATGTATGTGTGTGGTAGTCTTGAGGGTCCTGCATGTGAAATTTCACTAAAAGGACATATTTTTCAAAATCGATTATTTCAATTTCCAAAATTATTTCAGAAACGTGACCATGTGGGTCACATATAGGACCCTTAAGGCTACCACCAATTGGGCCAGACTTAGGATCATTAAGACTACCACACTTATATGGTGTAGCACATGTGCTCTTCCACATGTTACCAAAATGACCACTAATCTTCTCAAGAAAATTATGTTTTGTTAAATCTAATTTATTATCTCAACCAGACATATTTCCACCATCCTACTTTTATACTTTCGTACGAGTAGAATACATTTTAGAGCAATTTTTCAAAAAAAAAAAACTAAATTCTAACTCGTTCAAGGATTTGGAATCCTCATCCATTTAGCAACTACTGTAAAATAGCTAACAGAGCTCTGTTATGTGCTTAAAATGATATGTTAAGAAATTTGGTTCCTGTCTCTGCTAGTTAAATTAGAATTAATCTTTACACACATGAACTATTTTGTATATTCTCATCTGCAGAGCAAAAATATTTTGCATTTTACCATAAAGTTGTTAAAAAATTCGAAACTTTAAAAACTCTCTTGTTGCACCAAACGCCCAATGTATACGCGAATGCCAATTTTATTCTATTTCTTCTAAAAAAAATTAAATGATCTACTCAAGGTTTTTTAGATTTCAAGATTTGCTTATTGCGAATATGTTTTACAAAGTTTAACTGGCTTTTGTAATAAAATTTTCTTTTATATTAAAGATTTTTAAAAGAACCAATATAAAGCAGTACTTTAGGCGACTTTTTGACCTTAAGAAAGCATCAACTTAGTCAAGGTTTTTTTTTCTACTTTTTTGTACTTAAATAAATTTGTTTTAAAATTTGCACAAAATATACCAAAAATGTATGCAGGATATTTATTGTCTTATCTTAAATAACCATTATTGCCAAGACATTACACTAAACAACAGAAGCAAACAAAAAAAAAAAAGCAGAAAAACACAAACAAAATAAGTAAAGGGCCAAAAAGAGAATGAGTCCAAGTGCAAGTCTAACTAAGTATGAGTGTGTACTAAAATTCAAGTCTACACACTTTCCGCACAACTTGCACTTAATGGCAGCCACAGCAGACATCAATCCTTATCTGTTGTGTGCAACAGTATAATTTTTGGCACTTGAAACAACACGACGACAGACACACGCACGGACGTGAAAGCAGCCGGAAAGTGTACGAGTATGAAGCAAAATGTTTACTGTGCTGCTGCTAGTGCTACTGCTACTGCTGCAACATGTCACGCATTTAACCATGACACAACACGTGTTAGTGTTAAATGGTGTGACAATAAGAATGAATGTGCATGTTCAACAGTCACATGGTTGAAGGAGAAGACGCACAAAATTGTCGTTGCAGCTTCCGTACGTACATACGTACCGTGGAAATATCAAGTTTGCTACTTTGGCGACATTTACCAAAACAATCAGTGGTCGTGAAGTCTGCAGCATCTAAGAAAGTGCAAGAGTTGAAGGCATAAATATAAATAATGAAAAAAAAACTGAAACAAAAAAATTCTTGTAACATAAACAAGTATGAAAGGAAACAATAAAATGGTCCTTGTGCATTTATTTCAAAATAAATGACTGGCGGCTATCTGGATTTTTTTTTATTTTTTATTTTTTTTATAACTAATGAGTTCTTTATAACTTCGCTGTACTCTAAATTAAATAAACGGGAATGGTGTAATTGTTAATTGTTCAGTGTACACTTTTAATGTTTGTTTTGCTCCTCGGGTTATTTAAATGTTGTTAGAGGAATTAAAAAAAAATATAAGAAAACGGGTTGTTTTAAATTGGTAATATAATTTTTATGATTGTTTTTGCAGCGTTGCAAACAGCGGTTTTCCTTAGGGGGCGGGGGGTATGATTACCCCCTCCCCTTAATGGCCATTCTACGCCTAATAGTGCAATTGCGAAAAAAAATCCTTAGTCTTATCTTAATCTACAACTTTGATGCATGAGTACGTAGATATATACTCGTACATAAATATGTAGTAGAGCACTGCGTAAACATTCTTGAAATGTAAATAAAGCGTGTCACAACTTTGAGTTGGCATCACTGCTTTATTTGAGCACCCATTTAACAGCTGATAGTTGCTTTTTGTTTAGTTTGCTTTGAAATTTCATTATGAATCGATTTACACCAGAGCAACGCGTGCAAATTGTTCAAAGTTTTAATCAAAATAATTGTTATATTCTTCAAACTCATCGTGCACTTCTTCATTAAAAATTTTATTTTCCGATAAATCCCATTTCCGGTTGAATGGGTACGTAAATAAGCAGAATTGTCGCATTTGGAGTGGGGAGAATCCACAAGCTTTTGTCGAAACACCATTACATCCACAGAAAATTACGGTTTGGTGCGCTTTATGGGCTGGCGTAGTCATTCATGGTCAGAACGTTAAGTTGTTGAAAATTGGTATTAAAGATTGTGCCTTCTACGCGCCAGCCGTGGCGGCCACATGGCGGAAATCATATTTAAACATTAATTTCATAAAATTTTCTTTCCAATAAAGCCCGTTTCATTGATAGTAAAAATATATTTCCTTGTTTTATTATGCTTTAAACTTGTGTCACTCTATAAAAAACACCCTATACGTCTTGCTTTTTAAATGTATTACCATTGCATGTATTATAGCACAATGAATGTAGTGATGTTCGTGTGTATGAGTGTTTACAAGTGATGTCGCTAACACTTCTTGTTCATAACAAACAATCCAAATACCACAAGAAGAAGTAGTGTCTTCATTTGGTTACAAATGCTGGTAGCAACTGCATAGCGTGAAGGTGCTGTCACAGCGGATTGTTTAGATTTTCAGTGTTGCCGTAATTTTCCGGGGAAGTGCCCGGGAAGTCCTGGGGAACTCCTGAGATTTTGGGAATTTTTTGAATCTCAAATATGGTTTGTGTCTTTGTTAAAAGTTTGGTGACTTGGATAAGTGGTTTGTGATAATGAAAGCTAAAGGTGTCTCTGCGAACAATTTATATGTGTATCTACATGCATGACGTTTGTATACGAATACATGCGTAGGAACAAGCAAACATCGCAAATTCTTTTGTCACGAAATATTTTCTTCTCTACTTCTATACCTACAACAACTAAAACAAATGGCTAGCAAACAGTGTTGTTCAGTGTTTGTTTTTGAAGACTTCGCTACAGTAAAGCATTTGAAAAATGCCTCATGTCCTGAAAGTTCTTTTCAATGGTCCTATGCAGGGCTCTTATATATACATACATTTTATTTATCTAGAACTTAAAGTTATTTTATTATTTGGAGGAATTTAGTAATAAATTTCACAATACCTATTCGATTATCTAGAGGCTTGAAACTGTAAGCATACCATCCAAAAATTAAAAATGAAGGTGAACCACTCCCATTAACGTTTAATATTATACATCGAATTAATATTTTAAACAGCCATTTATTTATTTTTGAAAACAATACATGTGTGTAGGATTATGCCCTAATTCATGCCTTAATTCAGTAGGAAGATTTAGGACGTTTTTGTTTGAAAATACTTTTGAGTTCTTGTTTTTGAATTCCTTAAATTATTTTATTCAAAAATAGTTGTTGTATTTGATAATGAAAAATAAAGATATTATTACCATGTTTTTAAAACATAAAAATAAAATTAAAATATTATACAATAGTTTGAAAAATATTTGAAGAAATATGTGTTGGATATAATGTTTGGGACAAAATCATAAAGCAAATACACGAACCTTCTAGCATGGACAATAAATAATAATTATTTTAAAGAATCACAACTGCGGCTTTTTTCCGCATAGACAAGACGATACAATCGTTGAACAGAATTAGGGCATTAGTATAATTTTAATGAGAATCAGCTTAAATTTTTAATTTAAAGTGAAAAAGATTTTTTCGTAAATTATTTCCTTAAATGTATATGTTAATCTAATTTTGAAGTGAATCAGTTTAATGTGCGAGCTTTTATAAAAGAACTTTGTGTGAAGGCACACCGTCGAAAGCACAACAGCCCATCAGGTCTCGGCGCCGACAACCCAGCAAACATGAAATCAAACCTTTTAATCAAGATGAAAAGCATTTGAGAATAGCGTACGATGGTAAGGTGAGAATAAATGATTTTCTCAGTTTGAAAATAATTTCCTCTTTGTCGCTTGGGAAAAGGTTTGATTTCGAATCATTCTCAATTGGACATTAAGCCTGTTTGTTTTCTATTACGATACATACTTCGTATTCTTGCGAGTCATTCTATTCAACACTTAAATTTGTTGAAAAGAAGTATCGATCTCTTTTAACTGTTAAACATTCCAATAAAAAAGACCCTGAAGTAGTAAGAATTTGGATAATTTCTAATGATTTTAACATTTTCCGAAGTCATGTTCATATGATGTATTCACCCAAAACTTGTTCTTATATGATTATTAAATATTGTGCATAAGAGTCACTCCAATGGACTTCAAGAGGCGCATGCGGGAGGGAATCCTATTCTATATATTTTAGCTAAAGGAAACCTTAAAAATGGGCACCGCCAAAATGCCTCACAATCTCCTTCCAGTTCTCAATTTTACGTACAAATTATACATCTTGCGAACTATTGTTGAGAAATGCCCGTATACGTTGTTTTGTAGCTGCCTGTTTTGAATTTACCGTATAGTCTATTATTTCATTTTAGACTTACAGTGTTTTTGTTTATTTTGGATAGTTTAAAGTCTTCTTGCATTTTTATTTTTCTTAAAAAAATTCTCGCTTGTGTTTATACAAGTTATCAAGTACATTCTTTTCTTTTCGTACCACAAAAGACATGGGGCTACTGTGTAGTTCTTTCTTTTTCATTCTTTATTTTCCTTAGTCATGTTTTCCTTGCGTTTGTTTTTTTTTTTTGCTTCTTAAAGCAACGAAATGCATTTGATTCCTCATATTCTTATTTACTTTAGTTTGCTTCTTATTGTTATTATTAGTGCATCCTTATGGCAACGTGTGTGTCCTCTTCAATTTCCGTTGCGTGCCCTTCATTATCTTATGATAACATTCATTCATTTATTCATTCATGGTTGGTTCTAGTACTTCTTTCCCATCTTAATGTTTGCATTTGTATGTTTGTGTAATATACATTTTTGGCAAAGGCAAAACTCCGGACGGATATCATTAGCTGCATTAGCTCTGACGCATGTGTGCATATTTTTCTTAAATTTTTTTTTTATATTTTCCTTCAGTCTTTGTACACACAATGTTTCTCTTGTCTAAAGAAAACACAAATTCACACGTACGTTCCGTTAAACGTACATGGAAGAGGACGGACGGTATGACATTATATTTTAAACATTATTTGTTCAATTTAGTGAAAACTGTTTTGATTTCAAGTGTCAATGTTGCTTTCAATTTATACATTCTGCATACATTGTGCAAGAGTTGTTAAAGAGTAAACTCTGTTTACAGATCATGAGCTCACTACTGGAAAATTTAATGCATATTGGCAGCCCTTGGAGCCTAATTCTTGTAAGCACCAAAGCATAAGTTTTTAATGAATGAGTCACTTTAGAGTAAAATAGTTTTTATTGTAAAGCATTTCTACCAGACTTCCAAATAAGAAGATGTTCTCCATTCTCCTGCATTTCTTTTCGTGTTTGTTCTTCTATAACTCTGTAATTTTTGAACCAATTTGAAATTTGCGTTTTTTGTGAGAGGGATTTTATCTGCTAGTTGGCCCCTTTGCACAGGAAGTGAGCGGAACCATGCCCGCCATTTATACTTCCCTTCAGCTCTTAAAATGCGAATTGAGCCACGCTCAATATAATACAGCATATTTCACGTAAGTTTAGCGGGGCGATTCTTGCGAAACTTTTCATACTCAATTTGGAAAATTTGTCGTAGCCACACCCACTGTAATTAGCTTGTATATTTCATGTACTTCTGCCGAATCGATTCCTGCGACACACTTAACGCTCTGCAACAATAAATTATTTATTACAACTGGTGTTCCAATAAGAAGTTTCATTCTGAATAGCTGCCATCTTAATAGTTGTCTTCACTCAACCTGTAACTACTGGACAGATGACAAGTAAAAATTACAGATTATGGGATGGGAAGAGGTTCTGGTGTCACGAGCGACATATTTAGATTTCTGATAGACAAATGGGTAGTTTCTTTTCTTTTCAGATCACAATTGGTTACTTTTTGAGGTCAGACTGCAAAACAATCAAAAATATTGCTTTATAGGAATATGTTCAACGGGATTTTGAAACAAAAACTGAAACGAGTACCACAGAGCACGACCAATGTACTTGAACACAATGTAAAAATCGCAAAACGTAAGTTATGGAGTGAATCCATAGATAGTATTAGAGATACGAATCACTCCTATCCAACTTTTGTAAAAAGCGCGGACAGCTCCAGCTCATATTCCTCTGCAGCATCCGTAGACATACAACTCAACACCCACTTTCATGGCTGTAAGGACACCCCTAGTGCGAGCAACTCTATCAGAGGGTGATAGTTTCTCACTGTTTAAATCACCAAGTCCGGATGGCATAATACCAAAGATGCTAAATAGTGCGAAAATTTCCATAATTCTATAAACTCTGAGTTCAATTATGAATAAATTTAACAGGGAACAGTTCCAACTAATGGCAGGTAATAGGGAAAACAAACAAAAAATCTAATTGGAAAAGGGAGAAATTTGTCGCGGAATTTTATTCATGACTGCCCTGTCTGTCTCTCTCTCTTAGCTACGTTCCGATTAGCTGGAGAAAGCTAAGTGTTGTTTTCATTTCGGAGATTGCTAAAAGCAGTCATGAAGACTCAAAGGACTACCGACCAATTAGCCTCTCATATTTCCTTATCAAGACGTTGGAGAGACTTGTAGACAGTCATATTAGGCAACGGCTGCTAGCATCGTCAAGACTCAAATAGCCAGCACGCCTATCTTAAGGGGCGCTCTACAGAAACCGCACTACATGAAGTGGTAAACTTCATAGAGAGATTCCTGAAGCACAAACAATACACTTTGGCTGCCTTCCTGGACATAGAAACTGCCTTCAATTACGTATCGCTGACAGACGTGCAAAATCAACCCCGGATACTGATTTTCAAGATTACATCAGCAACTGGATAATATCCATTTTGGGGGGGACAAGAAATGCTACCACAAAATTAAGTAGCAGCGAGAGGTCAAAATGGGCTTACAGGGCGATACCACAGGGTGGGGTGATCTCACCTTTCCTCTGCCTTCTTGTGGTTAACTCAATTCTTACATAGTCTCAATGATGTGCACGGACGTGACAAATGATATCATGTCCTACGCTTTGGGCACGCTCAGCAACTGGGCTACATATTTTGGCCTAGGAGTGAATCCAAACAAAGAGAACCTGGTACTTTAGAGCTCCTAGGTTGAAAAATCACGAACTGTCCCTTATTGGACAGCGCAAAATATCTAGGAGTTATACTGGAACAAAAACTTTCATGGATACTAAATATTCAACTCAGGTTTAAAAAGGCAACGGTTGCCTACTACTTCTATCGCAGGATGTTTGGACTTAGATCCAAATATTCCAATACTGACTTACGGCTCTGTAGTATGGTGATTTGCCACAAGTAAGAAATACGTGGTAGATCAACTTTACAAAATACAGAGGTCCGCTTGCGTAGGGATAACAGGATGTTTACGTACTAGTCTTGTGGATGCTCTGAATGCTATTCTAAACCTTATTCTGAGCGACCTTCATGTATTGGTTGTATCCTCAAGTAGTGCAGCAATATTAGCGTCATGTGGGTGGTAGACATCAAGGTTTCTGGTCATGCCAAAATCCTCGATTAATTACCTTAAGCTGAGGAAATTTACTAATTACATGGTGCCTCATCTGGACTTTAATAAAATGTTTAAAGTCCTAATTCCAATCAGGCAGTAAAGGAAGGTAAGCAAAATAGTAAGAAAATACGACGTCAGAGTATACACTGATGCATCAAGAATAGTCTGCGCTATTGACTCTGGAGTCTTCTTAGACGTTCTTCCACCTGTCTACCTAACCAAGCCACTGTGTTTCACGCCGAAATTTTGGCTGTTAGGGAAGCGGTTAGATAGGAAGGTACAGGGAAAAATTGGTATATATGTCGACAACTAAGCAACTTTTGTATCCCTAAGATCATATACCACATCCTCTATTCTAGTGGGACAGTGTAAGAGTGTGCTATCTATACGGGGGTTTCAGGCTGACATGACCCTCATTTTGGTTCTAGTACATAGCAGCTTTTCAGGTAGCGAACGGGCGTACGAGCTGGCTCTACTGTGAGTGCCTTAAACGCCGAATCGGTAACCATGCCATTGGATACTATTAGAAACTGCATCTGCCTAATAACTGCCTCATGTTCTTAGCAACCTTGCACGTGTCTATGTTGCTAAGAAAAAGTGACCTTACTACAATGATAGGCGCTCAGGACTATTAACAAATAGAAACATTAGGGGCATTCGAGGGTTCTTACAGCCGTGTCAAGGCACTGGACAATTGTCAAATATGCTAGTAGGATGCGTTCTGCCAAAGTTGTTGAGAAGAAAGCAAAGACGATGCAATGTTCCGCTTTCTTTTGTCCAGCTTTGCATTTCCCGATACAGTCATTAGGCAGTCATGTACTAGATGACCTTTTAGATTTATAAGAAATTGATTTGAGTGACCTTATCAGATATCTAAATGCAACGTTTTGGATCACCATAATCGAGTATTTGGATACGGCTCTACATACATAGGTTGACGCCGACGAGTGTAGTGCTGTTTTCAAAAATATATATTCCTCTAACTCCCACTGGGCGTCTACTGGAAAGCCTAAGTAAAGCAAGCAGCCACGTAAACCAACCAACCAACCATTTCTTGCCGTTATTTGGAACTGGACATTTCACAAACGTCATTACAACGTATTTTGCATAACTCAAACACTTATTCTGCCTGTAAAGAACATGGGGCCTCATTGTAGGGCCTTTTCAGTAGTTTACAATTAATATTTTGTTGAAATATTACTTTAAATATTTCCATTTATCTTCTTATGATTGCATGAAGAAATAATTCTTTTAAAACGACCTTAATTCTGTTTGCACTTCACGTCTCTGTTTGTTATTTTGTTTGCGTGTAGTGTACACAAATGTCTCTTAGTTCTGGCGCGATACTCAAATGTAATATTTATGTTTCAAATGCTACTTCTGTATATCTCTTTTGAAAAGGAGCTTCATCTATTTTTTCCTCCTTCCATTCCCTTTATACTGTTTCTAAAGATGCTGCTCTTTATTGTGTTATTTTTGTTGTTATCTGCTGCAACACTTAAATTTTGACACATTGGCATACCCTTCCTCACCGTGCGCCTGGGAATGGACCATATGGTACTTGTATCGCCTCGCATCATAACGTAATGTGTTCACGAGTATCTTTTATAAAGCATCCATTGTATCTATGGCTATTTTCATTTCAATGCATGTTTTAAATGTATTCAATATAATTTAATGGCTTTGAAATTCATACCATTCTACACAGCAAATGCGCACATACTCAATTGTTATATTGAGCAGAAGTTATTGAAATTTTTATTTGTATTTAAACTTGTACACACAAAGTATATAATGTAAATATTTTATATGTATTTTAATATCAGTTCAAAGAAATATGAAATTATAACAAACTTTCTAATTTAAATTTTATCGAATAAAAATTTTACTACAAAATATTTTGCGTTTTTTTTCAGAATATTTTCCTTTGTTCTATAATTTTTAAAACAAAAGCTCTCAAAAATACATTATTATTATCATCGTTATTACGAGTATTTATGTTAAAATTATTTATTTATCTGAGTCTAAACTATTTTGAAAACTTGAAGTCATTTAATTTTTTTTTTACAAAATTTTTATTTCCCTTGAAGTTCACCTCAGACACAGAAAATATTATTCACAATATTAATATTTTCAATTCAGAGATTAATTGATTCAGTAATAATAAAAAAAATTTAATCGGTCTTAAGTTCAGTATTTTCAATCCTTAGCACATGTTTCCACAACACGGACGGTCGACTTGAGTAGAAAGTTTATATGAGATGCATTAATTTTTTTTTTAGTGGTTTTCATACAAATTTTCTAGACGACGATGGCCTAGTTTGTGCAAATAGGTAGTTATAGAAACAAATATTAATTAATGTGATTTTCTAAAGAAAATTTTAATTGATATAACAAAATGTTTCGTAAACTAATTATTTGTCCTAAAGAGACAAGAATTTTTGGTGTAATCCGAGCAAATAATATCAAAGTTATGATAGTGTTTTTATGCAATTATCAAATAAGTTTATGAATGTCTGATGTGAAGGGTGGGCAAATTTGAGGTCATGTCAAAAGTTGAGTTGTCATCCTTTGACATTTATTTAATAAAAAGTTGGGAAATTTTACATTATTCCCACATCATATTCCATTATAAATTCCCATATTTCTACCTTACGTTGGTATCAATAAAACTGAATTTGTTTAAAAAAAAGGATGTTTTTAAGTCAAGTTATTTCAAACCTTAAATTTGCCCAACCTTAATAATGGTCTTTCTGTGCATTCCAAGCCGTACATACATTCCTGCCCAAGGAAACTATTTGCACGCAAAGAAAAAATATGGTTGAGGTAACCATAATCAAACAGCAACATACTGTGATTAAAATATATGGTTGCAGTCAAATCATATTATTGTCAATCGAAAAGCAAAGTTTTAGTAATATTATTATCTGAGTTAATAATAATATTATCTACAATAACAATTAGCTTTGTTAAACCTAATCTTAGTATTGTTCAAATTGGTCACATTTTGTTTAAATATGACAATACTATTATTAGATGTGACTAAAATATAATTAAGACTAACCATACCATATTCTCATATTATAATAATATTGTTAAATACGACCACAGTATTATTCTATATAATAATAATATTTTGTTTTTTAACCATATATTGGTAGATCTTTTGCTTAAAACAGCTGTGCGTCAAAGCCGAAATCAATATAAAATAATATTTTTAATAAATAAAATGTATATATGTGCACGTTTACTTACACAAGTATGTGGGTATAAACGAAATGCAGACACGCATGTATAAAGAAATATATGTATATATTTTTATTCTTCTATCCTCTTGCTTATACTTCATTGATTTATTAATTTATTTAATACTACGCGTGCAATACGATATCTTACAAACGAAACACTGAACTGACAGAAGATATTTCTGAAAAATATTTTTTTTTAAACTAAAAATAGTAAGGTTTTTGATAACATTATATTGTTATTTACATCATATTATTTTTACATAATAATACAAATTATGTTGTAGTCAGACATTTTTAACAAAACTGTATTGTTAAATTCTAACCATATCACACTTTTTATGAATATAATAATGTAATTATTAAATTCGAACATTAATTTGTTTGTCGTAACGCAATTAATGTTTAAAATAACAATAACTTGTTTTCAATCCCCACACATTTGTTTTGGAGAACATAATATTGTTTTCTCAACCATGCTACAACCATATATTTTCTTTGCGTGTGCTAGATACGTACATACATAAATGACCACCAAAAGTATTATTCTCTCATTTCAAGTTGGCGTGTGTACTCCCTCGTATCCATTTCTTTTCAATTAATTTCGAAAATCATCCTTAAATAAGAATTATTTCAATCATTTTGTTTAACACAAAATACGAAGCACAAAAATAAAAATAGACACATCACATCCTCAATTACATTGTATACACACATTGACGTTCTAAATTAATATTGTAAAATTTAAAAAGTGCAGGCAAATAACAGCAGCAGAAAAAAAAAGATTCAACAAATATCTAAAATATCTAAACGCCCATTTCGTGTTGCAAACCTGACCATGTTTAGTAAAAATTGCAAATATCATGGCAAAGCTAAAAAAAATACAAAGTATGTATTTTCTTTCCTGAAATCCTCGTATGTACAATGACATACAAACAAACGGCACGATGTGTACATAAACATACATAACCGCCAAAAAAGCTTAAGCGACATAATTTTCGAACTTAATTTTTTGATGATGATTATGTACCATCGCAAGTAATCGTTTTTCCTAAAAAAAAAAGAAGTTAAAATATTATGTCGCTAAGCTTTTTTGCCGGTTATGGCTCGATATGTATGTATACAGTATGCCAGAGATTTTGCCATTCGCTTTCACAACCTGGACTTTGATAGAACTTAGAAATGACCATGTTTGTAGTCACATGCCATTTCTATTCGCTTGCTCAAACGTTTAGTCAGTCAATCATTTTGCTCAGCAACGAAAAATAAGGCAAACACAAAAAAAATAAATCGATAGATAAAAAAGTGGAACAAAAAAACGTCAAAGCTAAATTAGCGGCATGTGAATTTGAAGTCTGTAAAAGCATCACAGCATCATGAAGGTATGTAAATAAGCAGCAGGCAGGCAGGATCCTTCACTTAACTTAGACAAACATATTCTGGTTATTTTATACAGAAGGCATGAATATGCATGATTGCTTTCGGTTAAAAGTGAAAAGAAAATGGATTTTTTGTTTGTTTTCATAACGATTTCGAAGCATTCCAAAGTACAGGGTATCTGGTGGCAAATTTATATTTTTAAATACGATTATTTCAAAAAGCAATAAACGGTGCGGAGGGAGGGTGGCGCCGTTGGTATTATCGGTTGTGAGGATTTGTTAGTCACGATGTCGCAGTTGTCGAGTGAGCATCGCGCGTTCGCTGTGGGAACAGTTTTTAAGAGTAATGATACTTACATAATTGCTCATCGACAATTTTGTTCAGAGTTCGGTATTCGGCGAATACGTGATGAATGAATGTCCCATGGCGAAGGCCCAGTCGATCGTCAAGGACTTCAAAAAACATTGAACTGGTTGAAAGCAGATTACGTGAAAATCCGCGACTTTCAATACGGAAAAGAGCAACCTCACTGGGACTTCCAAGAGCGATTATTCATTATATTTTAAGAAAGGATCTGAAGTTCCATCCTTTTAAAATTCAAATCGTTCAAGAACTGAAAGAAAGTGACTTTGATTTACGCAAAAATGTTTGTGAAACGATGTTGGAGCGTGTTCGCACTATAAATCCCACTTTTTGGAGCGACGAGGCTCATTTTCACTTAAACGGCCACGTTAACAAGCAAAACTGCCATTACTGGTCTCCAAGAATCCGCAACCCTCCATTGAAACATCAAAAACCATTGCATTGCCCCAGGGTAACTGTTTGGTGTGCCTTATCCACTTATGTAAAATTGGACCATTTTTTTTTCGAAAATTCACGAATGTCAACGGTGAACCGCATGACGCATGATTATGGAATTCTTTTTGCCAAATCTGCTAGCTCATCCATCGTACTCTTCACACACGTGGTTTCAACAGTATAGGGCGACTGCACACACAGCCAGAGCTTCGATGAATTTGCTTCGGGAAAATTTCCCCCAAAAAGTGATCAGTCGCTTTGGGGACATCCCATGGCGACCGAGGTCGCCCTAACTAACTCCCATGGATTTTTTTTATGGGGCTACCTCAAAGAGAGGGCTTATAATTACAATTCCCAATCTCTTGTTGCTCTAAAGGAAAATATTCGTCGAGTAATCAGCTCAATCGAACCAAGTTTACTGCAGCGTGTGGCGCAGAAAACAAGGCTCCGTTTTGAACAGTGTGTTCAACTCGACGGAAGACATCTGGATGACATACTCTTTAAAAAATAAAATCCGCATTTCCATTCTATCGTTCAATACTCCTAATGAAACTTTGTGTCAATTATTACGTTTTTTATTTAAGTTCGAAAATATAAATCTGCTACCAGACACCCTGTGTTCTGGTAGGGAAATATCTAAGCTGATTGAGAATCCAATAAACAATTTGCTCCTTACGTAGAAACAAATTTCGTAAGTTAAACTAACCACTTTCATTGTCAAGTTTACAGTTAATGTAAATTATTGTTGGAATTTCTATTAATAAAATTTTGTGCGGTTAATATAAGCAATAGTGATTTGCTAGAATCCTTCTACACACGTTAAGCTTACTTTACACAGTCTTGGACTTATAGGAGAGAAGGGAAATGAGCTCGCATTCTCTTTTCCCTTCTCTCCAACAAACTCGAGACTTTATCAATTGAATTGTGCGTGTGTAAAAGCCGTCTAATTCTAGTTTTAATGCATATTCTCGCTGAATTGTATATAAAAAATTATTCTGTTTTTTCCAATTTAATGTGTGACTTTCTTAATTAATTTAGCAGATGTATACAGCTGAAAACCTAAACCCAAATAAATGAATTCAGTAAAGTGCGACTTTGATTCGCATACGAAGAGTTCCTTGTGGACACTACATATAGAGCCATAACTTGACAGACACACATTTTGGACTTCGGGTTTTCTTGCCGAAAATCGATTATTTACGATAGCAAATAATTGATTTTGGTCAAAAAATTAAGTTCGAAAATTATGTCGCTTAAGTTGTTTTTGCGGTTATGGCACGGTATACATATTGGCATTTCCACAGGAATTTCAACTTTCTGTAGCGTGCGACACCAAACAAATGTGTTTGTGTTTCGAAGAAAACGAATTTTTTTTTACTTCTTTATATATTTGTATAGGGCGTCAGCAGCTCTACATTAGGTACAGTTTTAAGCAAAATCGAGTAACATTCTTCTGAAATATAAGCTTAATTGCTTGCTGTCGCACGCGACAAAAAAGTGAACTTTCTCGTGGAAATGTCCATACGTATAATACTATACGAACTTTAGAAATTTTTTGGGCGTGTTTGTAATTTTAAACGCTTTTGTTTCGTTTTGCCGATTTTTCCCGGTTCTTGGCGATTTTTGTTTTTTTTTGTGGTTTTAAGTTTGGTGCTTTTTTTCGTTTTGGGGATTTTTTGTTTCTTGGGAATTTTTTTAGATTTTTATTTGTTTTATTAATTTTTCTTTAAAGAGAAGTGACACTCAGGCAATGCCTAGTACTATTACCATGTTTTATCTTCTTTAGAAAGGGATAGTGATGAAGGAGGATATAGAGCGAAGCTTCATTCTTTTACAACTCTTTGTTTTTTCGCGTTTTTAATAATGCTGTGTTGCAGCGCCTCTGGTTTCAATGAGGCGTATTAAATTTTGAAGCTGCGTTTAGTAGCCATTTTATTGGTTATTTTACTTTGCCGATGATTCTGCTTTATACGGGCGTAGGAGGGCACTCTGATGTTACATTAGGATTAGTAGCATCTGAAGCTGGTGTAGTTCAGTGATCAGTGTCGATGCCTTCATCACTTAAACTTTTCTACAACAACTGACACAAAGGGACACTAATGCATATCAGAAAAATTCGTGGTGCTGTTATTTAATGACTTCATCGGTAACTGGTCTCGAACCCAGGACCTTCGGTTTTGTAGTCAAAGTGCTAACTACTTCAGCCAAAGCCAAAAGTGTTTACCTGCTTAACAGACGATAATTGAAGCAGCCACGAAATATAACTAGACATCTAGATGCATTAGACACACAACCAACAAAATGTTTGAACAACAAAATATTTTTACAAATATTTTCAGAGGCAGTAAAATTGTTTCGCTGGCTTCAAGTGCGTGGACAATACAATCAAATATTAATATCGCTCCTTTATTATAATAACGTCATAACTAAAAAAAAACTAGTTTGAAGGGAAACGGGTTTAAAGTTTTCAATTAACACACAAGTTAATGGAAAAAGAAAAAAATTTAACACAATTAATTCGACTATTTTCTGATCTACGAGTATGACACTGTTGTAGTAAATTGGGCGATATGTTTGTATAAAAAATAGTGGCTTCAATTGAAGCGATGCAACGCAAGAGTCAAATGTTTTAAAGTAGCAGACTAATCTTGCGACCTACCAACAATCATGCGCCAGTCATGCAACTGGTAGTTGCTAATAATTTTATGTGTGCATCCCTTTTTTTTTTGTAATATTAAAAACAAAAACGTAAATGATTTTTTATATTTTTTAATATAACATCCCATTCTTCTGAAGAAGAGCAAGCAGTCCATCCATCCATCCATCCATTACGTCCATCTACAAATGGGATGCACATTTAAAGTTCTGTTTGATTTTCTTTGCATCTTTTCATCTGCAACAGTCTGTTGCGTATTCATATATTCACGGTGAAAGTACGTGACTGTAGCTTAAGTATGCGTGATTGTGTGCACGTAAAACGGTATGTATCGATGTTTAGCGTAATCGCTTCGTAACATATCGCGTATCTTCTGTTTTAAGACTGCCTGTCTATCTATCTTCTCAACTGTCAGTCTTTCAATGTCTGACATTTTGCGTCTGTCGTTTGTATGGATGGTCGTCCGTCGATTTGCTTGCTGCAAGTACGTTCTTAACTTGTATTCGAGAATGATACGTATTCGCATTTCGTGTCAAATGCCAGTTGCCGCTTTGCAGTAAATGCTTTGTTGCTTGCAACATTTGCCTGCACATTCAGACTTACAAATATGCGCAGCGTTTCATTCTATCTTTGAAGTGTATGCACGTAGGAATGTACGGATGCAAAATATTGCAATTTCTACTTTACCTATGACTACTGATATTTCTGCTGCTGCTGCTGCAAAGTAAATTGTAAATGCAGCCTTTGTCGCGCTTATGACTCAGCTTTTGCTTGCAGTTTGATAAGTTCACAGTCAGGCGGAAAATATTAGTCTAGTTGTTGGGTTTGAATCAGGGAGAATTACTTCTTTTAATTTGGCATTTTATTAGTGTCCGTTTGAATGATTTACCGAAGCATTCCAATTGCCTTAAATGTTGTACAATCTTTAGGGAGAGATGTTCTTGACCTTCTATGACAGCTGGTCCTTCTAAACTGAAAGGAAAGGAATGTATTCTGTCGTCTGGTGACTAACGAGAAAAGGTATACAGCAGGCTGTTAAGTTTTAGTTGTCTACTTTACGTGTAATTTGCAAAAAAAAACATAAGAGACATACTTTGCGAAATTAATTAAAGTTGAAAAAATTTGTAGCTTAAGATATTTCCGTGTGTGTTATTGTTTTGGAAATGCCTGGTCTGCTGGAAATCAAATTTTCTCTTATTCTTTCTTCACTCTCACCTCAAACAAATAAATACACGTACAAATAACTTCAATGTATTTAAACTATTTATTCGCATTCGACAAATCACAACAAAAGAGAAAGAGAAGGATTGACTGTCAACGAAATATTTTTGGTGTAAAGGGTCATGCTTCAATCTTTTTGGTCTCTTTCGTGCTTGTAACACGATTTGTATATTTCAGCCGAGCCATTTGTTCAGTTCTGAGAACAGGAAATAGCAAGAAACCCACTTTTTTGACTGCTGTATTGTGATGGATACAAATGTCGTCCAAAATTGTCACACCATTGCGTTTGCGGAATGCGGCACCCATCTTGCAGGAACCTTACACAATCTTACAAGTTCGGCATCTGTTGTGCTTCTTGCCATTAAAAGTGTTGGTGAAAAGTCCAAATAGTTTTGTCAATCTTAGCCTTGGTTGAGTGATGGTTTCTTTCCGCACATGAAATTCACTTATCATTCTGTAGTCTCAAATCATGTTGTAGCCATTGATATGCTAAACTAAATGACGCAGTTTGTTAAAAATTTGACACAAGAAAACTGACAGTTGCCTGTTGAGAGCAGCAGTGTTGTCCTTTCAGTTAAGAGAAGATGGATGAACCTCACACTTTCTACAACTCCACTATTCAAAACCCTGTCTGTTTTAACAGACATCTTAAAAAAGTAGTAATGGCAATTTCTGTTCAACACAATTTTCAATCTAATGTTTCCTCTGCAAAAAGTGTCTAAATGACGCTTTCTCAACAACGGCCCAAAACTGGTGACACAGCGGCCATTTATAAACAAAAGAAAGACCTTAATGCTACTTAACTTCCCGCGAACAAAATAGTACACTGTGCTTTTAGTAAGTACGAGGTCTGATCAAAAAATAACCGTTATTTTCAAATTTCGATTTTCGCATTTTTTTTCTGTTATGTTGGTACACATGTCTGTTATATATGTTGGCAATATCAGCCATTTTGGATTGTCAGTTTGTTTTTGACAGATAAAAAGGTTAGTCGTGTTTTGGTGTGCTCTTCGATTTTTTACTATTCGAAAAAATTGATCAAAGAAACTGTATTAAGTTTTGTGTAAAAAATGAAATTAAATCCGCAAGGACATTTGAAATGTTGACTGTGGCGTTTGGCGAGTCTACTATGAGCAGAACACAAGTTCAATTGTGGTATAACTGGTTTGAGGAAGGCCGAGAAGATGTCAATGACGATGCTCGTCCTGGTCGTCAAGTTCGTTTAAATGTGAAGGTTTTGCTCACTGTTTTCTTCGACTGCAATGGCATGGTGCGTCATGAATTCTTGCCACAAGGTCGTACGGTCAATAAGGAATAATACCTTGAAGGTATGCGCCGTTTGCGCGAAGCAATTCGTCAGAAACGCACAGAATTGTGGAAAAAACAATCATGGATTTTGCACCATGATAATGCACCAGCTCACACATCGATGCTTGTGCGTGAGTTTATGGCCAAAAACAAAACCGTTATCATGCCTCAACCACCGTATTCACCGGACTTGGCCCCCGCTGACTTTTTCCTCTTCCCAAAACTGAAGACACCGATGAAAGGAAAGCGTTTTGCTACGATTGAGGAGATAAAAGAAAAATCGAAACAGGAGCTGTTGGCGATACCAAAAAGCGCGTTTCAGAAGTATTTCGAGGATTGGAAAAAACGCTGGCATAAGTGTATTATATCTGAGGGGGATTACTTTGAAGGGGACAAGATAGTTATTGATGAATAAATAAATACTTTTTGAAAAAATTTAAATTAACGGTTATTTTTTATCAGACCTCGCACGCTAAAAGGACGGGAATCCCATTTAATACTTTTGTTGAGTATGTCTATATGAAGAGGAGGAAGAGTCAATAACTCACCTTCTATTCATCTGTCCTGTATTTGAAAATCAACTCTCACGCTGTAGGAAGGGAATTTTTCAGTAGCCTTTCGTAACTATCAGCGGTTGACCTTAAAGATCTGCTTTCCTTTATTGAGAGCAGTGGCTCTAAATCCAATTGCAAGAATTTTCAGCATGCCCCCTAAGAGGACCTTCCAAACCTTAATCTCATTATCATCTTATATAGTACCTCCTCTCCCCTCTCTCTTTCCCTTCCTCTCTTCTTCCTTCTAACGCTCTCTCCCTGACAGGTAAGGCAAAGGGATCCATTTGAATGGACCCAAGTGAGTCGAACGGTTTCGCTTTCCTCGGCAACCTGTTAACTTAAACTGACCTGTGTTTCATTTGCATGTAAAATTGAGAGCTAATAAGTTATTATAGTGTGCTTTGGCGTTACCCCTTTTATAGTGCCCTGTGTGCTCCTTTATCTGTCACATCTGTACACGAAATTTTTGCCTGAATGTATGATTTGTGTTTTAGTTCATTTGTATGTGAATGGCTTTTAAGTATGTGCCAATGAAAACGTGAACTTTAGTGTTTATTGCCTTTTTGACTACGTTTTTTATTTGCTTTTATTTTTGCCTCAATTTTTTACTTCTTGCTCGCATAGTGAAATATTTGTATTTTTTTATTGGAACTTAGGAGTTATCTTATCTTATGAGTATTTTCATTTACGCGACATTCAGTCAACCCATGATGCAACCAAATAAACCAGCGAAATAAACCATATTTCATGCAATACGAACGGTTTTGTTCTCACAACTGAAGTTACTTGTGAGAAGGCGGACGGACACATGAACGCAATAAAGTTTGCTATCAACCGCAGTTAAAATAAGCATACATTTCTCTACGTGCCCATATTATCCATTAACATCGACAACATACTCACTCACATCCTTTTTGCTTGCAAACTTGTTTAATATATTTTCACACTGCCACAGCATATGTCGCCTTTGGTGTGAAATCGTTGTTGTAGTGTCAAGGCACAAATCATCACTCTTGTGTTATTATTTGGCTGCGAAAGCAACCAGTAGCTTTACCGCAATTTTCATTACCACGAAAGTTATAAGCGAAGATTGCACAGTGGGACTGAAGGTATTCCATTTAAACATTTTCAAGTGAAAATAAGCTTCAGATATCTAAAAAAGAGATATTAAAAACAATTTCATTGGAAACGAAAGAAAATGCTTTCGAATTTGTATGTTGATAACACGCAAATTCGAAAGCATTTTCTTTCGCTTCGAATTACAGAGTAGACCCCCCAGATCTTTTATTGCAAATATGTTTGTTCTTTTCAGGCCTTAACCGCTGCGGTTCGTGCTGTGAACGAGCAGCCTATCGCGATTCGCATCGCCTTCCTATTCATATCCAGTAGCAGTTTGGATCTTACTGAGTCAAGTTTTAGCCCTCGAAACTCTACAATCCTCCCTACTTCGCCATGAACGGTTGGTCCTGCTCTCCATCCAATTTCTGAGTTCCCTGTAGTAGTGAATTATCGGTAATTTCACTGATCTGTCACACATTCCCTCATCTAACGGTGACCCTATTCTTGCCAGCTCATCGGCAATGTCTGTTCAAGCTTAGAATCTCTTTTGACTTCTCCTGATTCGGATTAACCCTGGTTCTGGTACTCGATGTAACTCTTCCCTCAGTAGCACTTTGCCAAACTCTCTCATGTTATCCAAGCGCCCACTGTTTGTTCGATTGATTGCTTATGTATATTGAAAACAAAAACAAACTTTCATGTTTTCCATATAAGTTGTCGATCGAACGTTCTCTGTCGACACAGTGGGTCGTCAAGCCGTTAATATTCGATCATTAAATTTTGCGAATTGCCCTTTCTTTTACTTTGTTGTTTTATAGCTTTTTATTATGGCCCGAGTTTATTCATATTTGAGAATATCGCAGATTTTTTTTTTGCCTGTTCTTGTTGCAACCATCGGTGGATTTTAATTTCATTATTTGCATAAAATATCTCACGTTCAACATACATTCAAGTGTGTGTGTTTGTGTGGCCGTAAGTGTGCAAATTTTGTACGTATGCGATCGCATATTTTTTTCGTGCATAAAAAATTTCTACTGTTTTTAATTTCTTTGCTGTCGATGTCGTCTTTTATTACTTGTACGAGTACTTTTGTTTCAGTATTTTTGTAATAATCTGCATTTTTTAACACGTTGTAATCTGTCTTCTGGATTTAATTTAAATTCAACTGCTTTGTTCTTTTGCAACTTTATGGATGCATGCATTTTTTTGCCTTTACATTTTTCTTGCGCTTATTTCAATTCGTTGCAGCTTTATCGGTTTGATATAAGAATGTGTAGGTTGTAATTTATGTAAAACATCATTATTGTCATCATGGGTCAGTAACAGCAAATATTTGTCAGGCTATTTTGCATTGAACGTCGGCAAGCAAGAAATTTCAGAGCAAATAAATTATACACAGAACGCGGCAATATAGTACGTAAAGCTGTCTTTACACTATTGGAACTTTCGGCTGATTTCCTTGAAAAATACTTTCAAGTATCCGTTTTACCACTAGCACAGGTTGGTTAAGGGTGGCAGCAGTTAGAACCTTCGGATCCATTACGATGCCGCAGAGACTCTTCACTGTCTAACCAATCGGAGTTATATATTAAGCTACTACACACAGAAAAAAAAATACCAACGTAGAATCATCATGCACAAATTTGTATTGCAAATCATATTAAATTTACAAGAAATATTTGCTTTGCTTATACACAGTGGCGAAATTCATAATGATTCATCGTGAAAAGCACTGACAATGTTAAGTCATCGATGACATCTGCTGAATTTTCTTTGGTGTCATAAATGAAGTTTTGAAGTAAATGTCCAAAATGTCATGGATGACTAAAGTTGATTTTGTCTGTGAGGCTTTCCTAGTGTTAGTGAGTCCGAGCACACAATATCATCGTTATTCGTTATCAAATTTGTATGACTCAGAGACTCTTGATGGAGAATATCAGCTGGTTGTCGAATCATAACAGAAAATATCGTTAAGTTTAAACTTTTTTAACTACTGTGACACTTCAATAACATTGTCATGCATAATTGTATCATGAAATTTTCATTCAAAATAATTTAGTCCAAATTGCGACTTGGTAGTGATTTTGTGATGATGATTCATCTATGAAAATGTCCTAATGACAATATCGCTCAAATACGGCAAGACACTGTTGTGCTCAATTGTGTGACTTGTTCGTATTTTGTTGTTGTTGGTTTTGATGTTCGTAAATAGCCGAAAAACGTCGCACTACCTGCAGGGTCGCAGGTTCGAATCAGGGAGACAAGCCAAAGTAGCTTCACAGATTTTAGCCAACACACACAAACATTTCTCCTGATGCCTGTGCCAATACACACAATCACGTAATGCCGCGTACACACGATGGCATCATCGCAATAGTGTACACTGGTGGCAACGTTTGTCGTTTCTGATATATTTCGTCGTGTGGTATTTTGAAAATGGCACCATAAAATGACCACACAAGAAATGTCAAATGTGTACTCGGCATAAGTTAAATATTAATAAAATACAATAATTACATTCCATTTAATTCATGGTGTTGTTTCAGCTTGAAATAACTCTGATTCAACATGGTTCTTCCTGTTATTTCAGTATCGAATTTACGTTGATTCAACTTGAAATACCTTTGATTCAACATGATTCTTCATTTTGATTTAACAGTAATGGAATGTTAAACCAAAGTGAAATAGAGTGAGTTGTTTCAAAAGAAAAAATTAGCTTTGAAGTTTCCTGTAAATCGCATTGAATTAACATGAAACACATATATAAAGCAAAATCATTGCCGAAAACGGTGAATTAATCTTGTTGACGTAGATTATAATTTGAAATATTTCTGTGTATAACACGTTGCAGTTCTACTCTGGCAACGTCAGAAAGTTCCCTAATCTCTAGAGCGCCCATGGAGGCCATTCTATTTTTGTCAAGGTATTCAACCTTTAGTCTTAGTATGTGCCTGCGTGTAAGACAGGATACTAAAACCGATATGTTTCCTGAAAATTCAAATTTTCTACGTGGCATTATTGATATATATAGTTTAAGCCAAATGCAGAGTCTAGAGCGTGTCTGAATCAAACAGTTTTTCATTAGTAGTCAGTGGTTACGCTTTATTGGGCACATGGCACACAGATGTAAACTCGGCCTTACTCTCATTCTCTTTTTGCCGAAAATAACAATAGCAACTTGTAACTGAAATACTGAATTACTCACTAATACTCACTTATAATATCAGAGTACAGTAACTTAAGCAATCAACTGGAACAGTGCAGCACTTTAATACCTTTAATACTGACATGTTAATATAAATGAGTATTAAAGGTATTAAAGTGATGCACACACAGTTAAAGATGATTGCTTAAGTTATTGTATCAATAAAAATATTGTCCATAATTCAATATATTTTTTGATTGTCATGTTAAAAGAAAATTTATAAACTTTCTAAATTGTTCAGAAAAAAAAACAATAAAATTAAATCTATTTTAATGTAGCTCGAAATAATAAATTTATAACCATTTGGAATTTTCTTACAAATGAAATCATAAAACTAAAGTCTTACTTGCTAAGCCATGCAAGACTCGAAACAATTTCTTAATGTTATTAAACCTCTAATAATGCCGCCCATCTGACACGTCAGATCGAATTTCGCTCCAATGACGGGTGCCATAAAAACCTTTAAAATTTTTAATACCAACTGACTGTGAAATCTATAAAAAAATTAAAAGAAAAATAGTTTAATTGGTAAATTTAGTTTTAAGACAATAATTTAATTTACAAAAAGCCGCTTTATAAATATTAAATTATTTAACTCTCACTCTACAAAGTTATGGCCCTTATAGTGAGTGGTTGGTACCTTATTGTTGATCGCTTCAAGATTGTAGATCAAATTTGAAATGTCGACATATACGAGTATGTACGTATGTACATAGTTAGAAGACGTTGGGGGCAAAGTTTTGCTTTAGAAAGGGCGTAGCAAATACCAACAACAATAACAACAACAACATGTTTTCACCAGGAAATTAAAATCAAAAACAATAAAAATTAAAAAAAGGAGTTTCAGTCATAAAATAAGTCTTAAGAATGTATAAACTTTAGTAAGAAACAATAAATGGAAAAGCACTAATAAAATCAGAAACATGAAAACCCAATTCACAATTTTCAACAAAGAGCTTTAAGCATAATAACAACAACAACAAGAACAACAAGAGCAGCATATAAAATAACGCGTATTTATTTATGACAGTAACTGATCTCATAAAATTGATTAGAATATGAAAGGTTGAATAACTTTTTACACGCTACTTCAATATACTGCAGCTTATTGTGTTTCGTCGAATGTTTTGTTACACTAAAAGAAATTTATGAAATGTAATGGGGCAGGAGGAATTTAAGGTGGGATCTAGAGATGGGCGCGTGTCGTGTTTTTGTTTCATGACACGAGCACTCACGACTCAACAAGAAGTGTTCGTGACAAAAAATCTGATTTCGTGCGTGTTCGGGCCGATTAGTGTTGAGCAAAATTGACACGAAAAACACGAAACGATTTTAGATGTAAAATATGTATGAATGAATTTCCAGTAGAGAAAAAATTTAATATCTTCTATCGTCAAACACACAATACTAGCATATTGTATGGGCCTCTGAAGCTTAAAGTTCTGCACGTAATTAGGTAGTAGCACCTGTGGTGGCAGAGTGTATCAGCTGGCAGTGCCAACTCGGTGCCTTATTTTGAAAAGCGATTTAAAAAAAAATAAATTAAATTTTCTTATCTTCAATACTATAGCAATAATATTTCGTGCTTGTTGTGCAGTATCGAGTTGACAAAATTTTTCGCGTGCGTGTTTCGTACGTGTTGAGCGTCTTGGTATTGGTGTTCGTGTTCGTGTCGCGCCCATCCCTAGTAGGCTCACATGATTGTCGCAATTACCCCTATTGTTTTCTCTACGATGTCCATCTGTCTGTCTGTCACAGGCTATTTTCTCGAGAACCGTAAAGCAAATACCAAAACTAGAACAAACGCTAAAAACCGAAAAAATCCAAATAACGAAAATAGAACCAAAAAAAATAAAAAAATAAAAATACTAAATACCGAAAAGGTTTACCGGATGTTAAAACTTTTTTTAAAAATTCTCTTAAATGAAAAATATCACCAAAATAAATTACAATTTTTAACGTCACACAATTAATTCATTTAATATAAAACGCCCAGGAGTCTCTTCCAGTGTTCTTTTTTATTTTCTTCATCAAAGTCCCTCTTTAGCTTTAGCATTTTCTTTATGAAATTTTATTGTAATTGAAACACGTACACGCAGACATGCATGAACATGCAGACGTCCAGATAACACAGCAGCAGCACAGCACAGAAAAATTAATAACAAACATTTTGTAATACTAATTAAAATTTTGTAATATCAATTAAAAAATTCATTGAATTTTCATTTATAAACAATTTGATAATATTACCTAAGTTTTTCCACAAGAATTAATTAAAGCAATTAAAAATTTAATTGAATCAATTAAATTAAAGATTTAGTTGAATCAATTAAATTCTTAATTGAAAATTTTAATTGGTGAACTAGTTTTTCTGTGAATATTCTATTTCTTTGCATCTCCTAAAATTTTTCTGAAAAATTTGCAAAATTGTTTTTTAATTTGAAGTTTTGTTTTAATTGTATTGTATTTTCTGGAATTAACAGATTAACAGGCTATTGGACTTTAATCTAGAGATGTATAAGAGTGTCCTCTAATATTCCGTTTATCGCCATCTCCTCAAAATTAAAAAAAAAAAAACAATCAAAGTACTTTTTTGAATTAATTTTTTTTAGAAATTCTGTTGTACTTTTTACAAAAACAGGATAAAATGACTTTGAACTATTACACATTAATCTGGAGACGTCCCGAAGTCTTCTTCAATGTTCTTTTTCACCCCATTTAAAATCCATTAAATGACTGTGAGTTAAGATATTGAATTTCTCGGCCTTAATTTGCTAGAGCATTCTGCTTAAAAAACGAGTATCAAGGCCATTTTGTGTCAAAAAACAAAACAATTTCTTAATATAGAACAGGGATTAGATTTTTTTAATAACAGAGCTCTGTTAAACAGGGCGGTTTGTGTCTAGGGTTATACATTTTAAATTTATCTTCACCCACATTAAAGAAAGGAATAAGAATAAAATTACAACGGTTCACAAACTTTTCCTCAGAAAGTGACTCTAATCTGTTTGGATGCGTAGGGATTGACTAGAACTTCGTATAACTTGAATTTCACTTTATTTTACGTTGCCAACTTGGGCATTTATGACGATAACACGACTGTAATAACAATGATGAGGTTGCCAGCAGTGATGATGGTGTTGCTGATGATGATGATGATGATGTTGGTGTGATTGTAGATTTCTTACAATGTTGCGAATACACGTTTCTTTGCAAAAATAATAAAAAGTTACAAATGATAATATTATAAAATAAAGGTTTTTTACTGACTGTAATTTCTATAAACAAAATTAAAAGTGTGAGATCCAATGAGAATGCGAACGTTTAATACACCAACAAACTAAACGATAGATTGAAATCTATTGCATATTCCTATAAAAACACAACTTCATTCATACCCCTTCGTATGTATCAATCGAATTCTAAAACAAAATTTGTATGTAACAGAAGTGTGTGTGTGTTAAAGTAAAATATAAAAAAAAAAAAATCCCAAAGGCACATTTAACAGAGAACAGAGTAAATAGTTGAGAAGTTTGCGGCTGTGGCATCAGCTGGCAGATATTATCGCCTATAAAAGAGTAATTAACGTTCCAAAGTTACAAAACAGTTTTGTAAAAAGGTTTAACAAGCCAAACACACAGTTAGACATACTGTGTGTTGGAAGGACGGCCAGTCATCATGTTGTTTGTTGCATTTTCAGTTGGGCCTGCAATACTTCTAGACAACCAGAGCAAGAAATTTCCTAACAGACTAAAGTTGTCTTTAGGTTCCTGGACTTTTAAAGAATTTTCTTGCTTTTTGTGCTCTTGTTGTGGTTGCTATTTCTTTGCTTTCGCATTATTCCCTTGTTGTGTGTATGTACGAGTACTTACTTTGTTTCTGCCAACAAGAAACTAATAAAAATTTCAAATTTATGATCACAATTAAAAATGTAACTTTAGTTCGATGTTAGCTGTACGTTAGCCGTACGTTCGTTCGTTGGCATTCTTTTTATTTTATTTTAATACAACTTTTAAAAGCCAATTCTTAGTTCTTCAATAAAAGTGCTCCTAAGGGGTCATGTAATAATCAGGAAATGATTTGTTTGTAATAAATGGCAACATTTTTAGACATGGCAAAATTGTACAAAAAATATTCGAGCTTTTTTTTTTATTGGTAAAAGTGAAAATTAATTTTTATATCCATGAAAGAAAAAAAATAACTACGAGTATTTTGTGAAAATTTATTATTAGTGCCGAAGAAGAAGATTGATTATTGCACAATTACAAGTACTCGTTCGTACCTTGCAAGCCATACCATAGAGGAACATAAATTTTTTGCTGTAATTAATAAATTAATGTCATGTAGATATGACAAAACTATTTAATTTCCTTTCCTCCAAATCCTCCTGCCTTTACTCTTCACATAAAATATTTTTTAACAAGGTCAATAAATAATTTACTTAATATTTCCTTGGCTCAAATGAAAAAGTAAAAATATATATGAACATAAACCAAAAACGAAAAATTATGATCATTTCGAAATATTATGCGCCATAAAAATTGAAACAAAAATACCATTTGAAATAAAAGTCTTATTAAAGCATTATCAGAAACATTTAATAAAACATTTGACAGCCTTATAAAACTGACAGTCATAAACATATCAACACTGTGCATTAATAAACAAAATCATTATGGCAGCCAATATTTATATTCATCGCTTTCAATTCTTGCCATGTTATAATCCAGTGTTGCCCACGGTGGAGATCTTCATTCTGAAAAGAAGGAATTTCTTTCACTTGGCAACGCAAGTGTATACCGAGGCGAACTGATGTATTTTATATAAATTTAACTTCAAATATAATAGAAAATAAAGCTATGAACAGTTTAAAATCAACGCCAGGGCACATGAGGATTTGTCAGTATCATTCAAAAGGGCAGATGACACCGCTAATGATAGACAGAGTGATAGAGAGAGAGAGGTAGGGAGAGAGAGAGTAGATGGTGCTGTTAGGCTCAACTATTTTTACAGGTAGTGTAGAAAGGATGGTACTAGAACCAATTGCAGGATTTTAGGGAAGCTAAGAATTATGGGACTTTGCAGGGAAACTATGCCCTCAACAGGGAATAGAATTGGCTATTGACAATTCTCAACCGTAGATGTTATCCTCCGAAAAATTATCCAGCAGAAGCAGCTAAGCACCTGAAACTTAGCTCTTGGCTATAAACCACAATTATAGAGCAGGCAAAGATCACCCTAGTCCCAAAGCCTTAACCATTTTCATGCTTAAAATGATGAAGAAAATAATTGATAACTATTTATATCCCAAGAAGTATCCCGCGGAGCGTGGATATAGGGCAGGATGTTCACCGGCATCGCTACTGCCGAACACAATACGCAGTAGTGTGAACGCTAAGGAAGTTGCGGGTTTGTGCATTTCTGGTCGTGGAAGTCAATACAGAGCACACCACCATTACGCCAGTGCCAGGAAAATAGTTGGCAACACCATAGTTAAATGGGCATGGCCTATTCTCGACAATGGGACTGGGCTCAATACAATCAACAAGTAGGAACTGTAGGGACATCTAGAGCCTCGTTGCAGTCATGACGGGGCATTGGACGGCCAGAAGACATGCCACTCGTAATAAGATCGGACTGTCCTATAATGAGTTCTGAAGAAATTGTGGAGAAGAAAGCAAAGAAGAGACAATCTTTCACTTTCTTTGCGAATGTCCAGCTTTGCATATCTCAGATTTATCTGAGATTGGGTTGAGCACCTTATCAGATATCTGAATGCGAGGGGTTGCATCTAGTACAAATCACCGTATCCCAATACTTTAGATAAGGTTTTACATAAGTTGATACCCACGAGTGGAGTGGTATTTTCCAAAAAGGAATCATCTAGATTCTACTTTAATGTCTGCGTGAAAATGGCAGCTAAGTTAACCAACCAACCAAGACTGTGGAAACCCAAGTAGGGGAGGAATATCTCAAACAAAAGCACCAATGTTTTGTGGATCTGTTGCAAGGTAAACTTGTGGTTATAGACCCAAAGTTCTGAGATGAACATACACCATTATATTGAGACCTTTTAGTAGGGTGGCTACAACTAGGGAGCAGTGACTCACATCTCTCACGATTGTATTAGAAACTGATGCCAGGTGGCAAAAGGTTTGATGACGCGAGAATATGGACCGTCTAAGTAGCCAATGGGGAGCTATGATACCATGCAAGACGCTTACTACTATTTCCATAACCCTTTCTTCTGATGAGTGAAGCATAACCTTTTTAGAGGTTTGACAGTATTCTGGTCAACAAAAGGAAATGAGGAGAGATAACACCACCACCAGGTGGGACACAGGTGGTTCTAGAACGCTGGAATGCTCTAAGTTGCGAGGTTTGCAACTTTCGTTAACATTTTTTTATGTAATTTTCAAAATTATACATATTTTTTTTGTATTCAGTACAATGCCACATAGCGAAAAATATCGTAACCGACAGACATTGCCGTTATTAAAATACAGGGTGTTTTTTTAGAGGTATAGAACTTCGAATTGAAATAAAACACAAGAAAATCGTTTTAATGTCCATCAATTTGGCTTTATTGGAAGGATAATTTTATGCCATTAACATTTAAATATGATTTCGGGCATGTGGCCGCCGCGGCTGGCTCGAATAAAGCCAATTCTACAGGTCCAATTTTCAACCACTTTTTCGAGCATATGGGGCCGTATGTTGGCAATAACGCCACGAATGTTGGCTTCCAAGTCCCCTAACGTTTCTGGTTTGTTGGCGTAGACGAGCGACTTCACATATCCCCAAAGAAAATAATCCAATGGTGTCAAATCAAACGATCTTGGTGGCCAATTGACCGGTTAACCGAATTAATTGCTCTGATGGACGATTATGTCGACCATAAAATGGACGGAGCTTGCGGTAAACTTCGCGAACTGAACCATTATTTTCGAAATAAATTTGCACGATTTGCAAGCGTTGTTCTTTTGTCAACCTGTTCATGATGAAATGGCAAACCAAACTAAATATTAATCACTTGACAGCTGACAAAATGGCCGCCAGTTAAAAAAGTGATGCCAACTTAAAGTTCTATACCTCAATAAAAAACACCCAATATTTCCTTTATTTGACGCTGGTAATACAGCTTCCCGGTTGTGAAAGAGTTCTTAAAATCGGTTCAGCGGTTTGGGAGTGAAAGCGTAGCAAATAAACAAACAACTCTCTTTCACATTTATAATATTAGTAAGGAAATTAAGGATTTGGTTTTAATAAAAAGAAAAACACACTTACGGCCCTTTTCACAATGTACAATTAGAAGTTAACAGGGACTTTAACGGCAAGTTTTGTATGAAGAACTTGCAGTTAAATCTTAATCATACATTGTGAAAAGGTACGTTTCACCAAATTTTATTAACGAAGTGATTTATGACACTTTTAAATTAAACGGATCATGTAAACCTGGAAAAAGGAATTAATATCCTGAGAATACCGATTACTTTCAAAACACGACTTTCTGGCACCGTTTCGGCCTGAATTGCAATTATAATTATTGTAAGTTTGTCGCTTTCTTTTAAATGTCTTTAATTTTAAGCTTTCGCGACTCCATATTAGTTCAATGAAAAAAATCTGTAATTAGGCTGCAGTCTTCATTTCCAATTTCCTATGAAAAAGAGAATACAGAAAAAGTTAATTACCCAATTCTAGCGTTTTTGCTCTATGGCAACACTGGCACCACCCCATCACAAATCGAAGCATGAACGAACGTATCTGTAGAATATTTACTGCCAACCAGTCTTGCTTACAATGTTGAAGTATGTTCCCTTGAATGTGATTTAAAAAAAATAAATGTTTCCAACACGATTTTTTTTTTCTTGTGTAGACTCAGACATTACAACAGCCGTAAAAAATTAGTTTTATTCTGTTGCAAGTTATTTTCCCCTTTCAATGGCAAATCATCATACCGATTCGTTGTGTTTGTGGCATAAAAATGGGCACAAATATAAAAAGAAAAAAAAAACATAATTTAGACATGTTACATTAAACAGACAAAAAAAAAACCAACAACTCTATATTTAAGGAAACTAACATTGAAAAATTATATTGAATGTAATACATTCATCTCATATTTATATGTAAAAGAGGTGCATAATGTAATTTATATGTACTCGTACATAAGCGTGCTGCAGTCAGAAATACTAAGGAGTGCAATGTTTTATTTAAAATTAAAGTAATAATTTTAAGATCAACATTATGGTACTTCGCCAGCCTTATTTACAATTCCCAATATCCTCAGAGATCTGAGATTAATACTTAGCGCCTGGTACGGCTTATTTCTGGTATCAGTTCATTCATGATGTAGTGGGTTCAATTCAATAACTTTACAATACTGCAATTGTGCTTTTAATTTTTATAATATCGTGGCAGGGCTCCCTGTACTCAGGTTCTGTAACTTTTTGCGAACCGAAAATCATAATGTTTATCGACATATTTATTCGTTTGCGGTAACGATAATGTGATTCTGTTATTTCTCTTTTACGATACTATCCAGCTGTATTTAATCACTATTTAATTCTACACCAAGTGGTATCTCTGTAAAGAAAGTGTCGAAATAAGCGAAAACCACAAAGAAGAATAAGGAAAAACTAAATGAATTTGGGCTTCTGATTTTACTTTTTCTACTTCAACCGACAGCGAATATCGTTAAAATATGTTAGGGAATAGCAAAGTCGATTAATGTTCGTTTTATTCATTATAGCGATACGATTATCGTAATAAAAGTTACTGAATTCAGGTACTGGTGTTAAGTAGACGGGATTCTTTAAGCTATATGGCAATTTTGGTGTTATTTTATTACTACAAATATTGACGACCAGGTCTGCCGAGGGATCAAATTCGTTTTCGCGAGGCCCACTATTTTCTTTGCAGTTAACGCGCTAACTACTTCAGCCAATAGCGCATATTTCGCTGAGCCCCTAAGTAATAATTTTATACAAAATATAATAATTTTTCATTTTCCATTTCATTCAAAATTCATGTTAAATATCTGATGTTAACAAACAATCTCTGTCCAAATACGAGGTTTATGTTCAATAAGTATCGCCAAATTTCGAACTTTCGCGGGTTACGTATATTCGAATTTTGATTTTTTTTTGTGGCGTTATGTTGGTACTCATGTCTCTCACTTATGCCGACAATTTCCGTCATTTTGAATGTTCAGTTAATTGTTGGCAGCGCTTTGCTTGCACGTGTTTTGGCTCGTCTTCGATTTTTACCTATTAAAAATAATGGAACAAAGAATCTGTATCAAATTTTGTGTGAAAAACGAAATTAAGTGCGCGGATGCATTCCGAATGTTGACTGTGGCAATAGAGTTACTTTTCACCTGTGGTGTACAGAGGGTCTACTCTATAATTCGAAACGAAAGCAAATGCTTTCGAAGTATTAATAACATACAAATTCGAAAGCAATTTCGTTCGTTTCGGAATACAGGGTAGACCCCCAAGTTTCTGCTTGTAATTTTACTTCTTTTACTCCAACCGACAGCAAATATGGTTAAAATGTATTGCCATATAGCACCATAATCGCATCCAAAAAAAAGTTACTGACTCCAGGCTCAGAAGATCAAATTCATTTAGTTTTTTTCTTATTCTTCATGCTTTCCTCTTATTTTGTATGCAGAGATGCATATGTCTCGTAAATATATCGATAAATATTACGACTTTCGGTTCGCAAAAAGTTACTGAATCGCACTAATTCTTTTAAACAAATATAGTACGTGTAATTTAAACTTAAACTACACTAGAATCGCATTAACATGTACCAAACAAATTTTTATAATTATCCGTATTTGATTTAAAAAAATTTATAGCCAACGTGTGTAAGCACATACAAATACATACATACCCTCACAATTATGCACATACTCGTACATAAATAAATAAATTTCATTTGATTTAATACAAGCAGACATTGTACGACAATTTGCATTTGCAGAAGGTGGCTGAATGGTTTGTTCGATCCTTCGCTCGCTTCACTAGAAACTTTGTATTGGAAAGTTTCTTCAGCAAACTCATAAATGTGCAAATAATCCTTGCGTATGTAAATACTCGCATGCATAAAAATTCAAGGGTGCGTGCGCCATTCTTAAGGTACTCGCCACGTACTTCTTTATGTTGGTGTGTAGTAGAATATCTTAATTGCAAAGACTTTTTTTTTAGAAACATAAGAGAAAATTATAAATATGAATGAAAATCCATACGTTTTGTCTCAGTTAACTCTACATAAATAAATAGTCAGCCAGTCAAGTCAGTCATTTGGTTTGTTTGCATTTCAATTCATATTCAAATAATGTTTGTCGCGCATGATGTCTGGCTACAAATCATCATGTCAGAGTTGCAAAAGCAACAACGTGCAGCCCCCACTAAACTCTCGAATGTTAACAGATTTAGTGTCTTTTATGCGATTTCAAATTGCAATTTTTTTTTTTGTAAATTTTAGTTGCACATAGTGTGTCTTTATTTCGTTGAATGTTGTTACTTTTGTTGCCTGCAATTTTGATCGTTCTTTTTTTTTTGTTTTTGTTTTGTTTATTTATTATTCGGTGTCAAGATGTGTGTTCCCTCATACTCATCGTGTTGTGTTCGTGTAATGAGGAAATAAATTAAAACAGATCTTGTGAAAACTTCTTCCTTATCATGCCAGATGCTAAATTAGAAAGAAACATAAAAATTAAATTAAATGCTAATACGAGTATAAAAAAAAGATGCGCAAAATATACATTTCCTTTAATGGGAAAGCAATTTCAATGCGTGATTAAGTCAATGAAAATGCTGTGATACAATAGATAGTTTTAAAAATATCGACAACATCAAAAGGCAAAAATATCGATATCGATATTAGATAAAATGCAGTTTTAAAAAAACGTTTCACAGTTTCCCGATGTACTTAAAAAGGTGTGTGAATTAACTATATTGCAGTTATTTGGTTGCAGTTTAGGAAAAATTTCGGTCAATGGTTTTTGTTTTGGCTACGAAATCGAAATAAATACCAAAAAAAGACTTGGTGTAAACGGTGTAGATTTAAATAAAGATTTCATTTAAATTCTATAAGATTTATCGTTTTTTAGTTTTTTTTTCGGGTACCGTACACCAAAGGTAAAAAGCAACGCTATTCTTTATGTCTGTCACAAACTGTTTTCTCGAGAATAGTAACAGCTTCGGATCTGAACAGCTTGGCCGGTACGCAATACATGACAGGGTATTTGAAATTTATTTGCTGTTGGTTAAGCATTGTCTAAATGCATTTCATTGTTGCTTTAACAAATGGTCAGTAGACATCCCGAAAGTCTGTGCGTAAGATAAGGGGTTGGTGACTGTTTCAAATTAAAATAAACTTATGACAATATGTCGAATAATGAATTTCTTAAATTATAGGATACAGACAGTTAGTGTATTTTTATGCAGACTCGACCAAATAACACTGAAATTTAAAAAAATCCAAAGTATGGCTTTTGCCATCAGTTAATGTAATTTTGAGAACTTGCTGTATCTTGAAAATCGTAAGAGACAAAATTTTTAAACTTTCAAAAACAAAAAATCCCAAAATTAGCAGAATCGCCAAAACAAATAAAAAATCGGCAAAAAAAAGGAAAAAGCGCCAAAACTAAATAATTTTCTAAAAGCAAAAAAAGCCTAAAGTTAAAAATACCGCTTAAACTAAAAAATAAACGAAAAACTCGCCAAAACTCTAAAACTAAAATAGGTCGCCAAAAAAACCGAAAAAATCGACAAAACGAAAAAAGGGCGAAAACTAAAAAAATCGACAAAACCGAAAAAATTTTTTAAAAAACTTTACCAGAAATGCTGTCAAACTACATGTATTTGGTATTTGTTGTGAAATATTTGCGAAACAAATTTGCAAAAGTAGTACTCTGCTCTTATTGCGAAAAACATGTAAAATCTATCTGGCAGCATGTTTTACCATGCAAATTGACTCTGGCATCATTTTAGTTTCGCTGCGAAACAACATGAGCAGTACTTTTTTCGCACGGAATTTTGACAATGTTGCATACTTTCAAGCAATAAAGGCGAAAAATTTATAAAAAAAACCGCAAGTTGCGCTACATTTAATACATGAGAAATTTTTCACGCGAAATAATCAATGTTGCTGAAAATTTTTCACAACTTCGAACACAGTATCAACCTAAAGGTAAAATATTTGGTGATATAGGCTTAAGTTCGTATATCGTTACATATGAGTATGTAGTGTCCATACGGAACCCTGCTCGCACTTTGCTGAATTTATTTAATTCTGACTCTGTACTTTACCTTTTTGGATTTTGGCATCGTTTTGTTACTACATATTTTTGGATATTTCACCCTTCAAGACATATTTTAGCATGTTTCAATCTTTGATGCCTTTGGGGCATATTTTGATGCTTTACAGAATTTTGTTTCATATTAATATGCTTACATATCGTCCCTACCATGTACAACTATTCAATATGCAAATTTGTACTTTTCAGAAGAATTTAAGGTCGGCCAGGCTTAAAATATTTCTTATTGAGTTATCTATCGTCTATGAGAATTTCAGCATTTCGAAACGAGATATATCCTAGAAATTAGGATACCAAGGTAACGAATCTAAAAAACGAATTTTGCATATTGTATTGCTTGACATGGTAGGGACGATATGCCCATAAAAATTTTGACCAACATATGCATGTGGTGTATAGAGTAAAAATTTTATGTCTGTTAAGATAAATTCAAATGTAACTAGCAAAGACAAAAACCAAAATTTCCACCATAGCATTTTAAGCCCACAACAGAGCTCTGTTAGTTATTTAACAGTAGTTGCTAAATGGATTAGGATTCCAAATCCTTGCAACTGGGACACGATAGACAAATTTGTTTGGGCCCTCAATGTGATTTAATTGGTCACTTTTCTGAATTAATTTTAGAAAGTAATGTAACCTCGCCTTGGTCTTCCACATTTGACCAAAAATTTTATTGAATTGATAAATTAAAAATATATTTTTGTTTTCAAATAAATCAATTTATGTATATTATTTTTAAGACCATATCTTTTGGAGTTTTAAGTTCATATTTGAAAGTTTTTTGTGCATAAAATAAAATACTTTTTTTACAGCATATTTCTGGTTTCCCTGTTTATAATCCTCAATTCTAGTAAATATCGTTATTATCAGCATTATCGTTATTATATCATCTCTGGCCTTGTAATTTAATTAATTAAGTTTTTGTTCTCTGCCAGTCTCAAAGCGAAACCGCACATTGAAATTTACTATAATTTTATATTCACATTTCAACCACAAGATACCATATCAAAAATTAATAAACGTCAAAATACTGTACGAAACAACAGATTTTTGGAATGAGTTTTGGCGGCTTTAATTTTACATTGGAATTATAACCGCTGTCTCTCAAATGTATATTGAATCTTGAGTAATTAATTAAACACAAATTTAATATGAAATATGAGAGACCCTAAGGTGGACTAACAATTTGTTATTTATTATTAAAATATGCATCCTGTTAAATTCTTCTTCCTCTTAAAGCCTTAAAAAGTTTGATTTAATATTTCAGGGTTTAACACTTATTTATATATTAAATACTTTAATAGCTATTTCTAATGACAATATGAATACAAACATACACATATTCATTTATACAGATATATATTTCATTGTATGTCCATACATACACAAATGTTGTCTTGAAAACTATAAAGTTTTTGAAATTTTATTGATGAAGTCAGAAGTGAATGAACGAACACTCACTCACTCACTTACTCACTCGCACACTCAGTCAGCATAGAGACACAAACCGTAAGACATTAAAAATTAACAAAAGGTGTCAGTTTAAAGTTTGTTGTGTGCCGGTGGTTTCTGAAGGAATTTAATTTATGACGGTTTAATTGTTTATCGAAACTCATAAATAAATTATTTGCCGGTGGATTGTTTTCAATAACTAAAGATAAATTGAAGACATGAAGAATAGTAGTTGGTCAAGACCGACCATAAGTTAAGCTACACGGATCCTGAATGTATTTGTGATATGATTATTTGATTTGTTTTTTTTTAGATTTCTGGAAGAAATATTTAGGGAATAGGACTCGTAGTTTCCAAATTAAAAAAAAAAACTGCTTACAGCCAATTAGACTATGAAAAAAATTTTGCAAATAGGAGTCGAAACTCAAAGCCCGATAGAACTTTAAAAACTTAAAAATTTAGCAAAAAAAAAAAATGTATTTAAAAAATACCCAAGCACATGTACTCATATATGTATTTATTTAACGTTAAGTCTTTAATGTATTAATAAAAAGAATTTTTGTTCGTAATTGCTTCAGCAAGGTCTTCTATATGCATTTCGCTTCTGTTTCAGAAGCTCCTCCCTCAGTAGACTTCAACGAAAAAATTCTTGAGAAATGCTAAAAAAAACTCCGCTCGCTTATAGAAAAACTCTCACCATGCTGTTGAGAATTGCGTACACAAACAAAATGAGTTTAAAAGCCTCAAACAAAAATATTTCACAACGAAAATTGTAAAAAGATTGTGTAAATTGCAAAACAGATTCAGAATTGAATAAAGATGTTTTATATGAAATATTTTTGTTTGAAACTATTTAAAATATTTAAACGCAGTATGACAGTTTGATTGACAGTTAAGCCTTTAGTAGTTTCTATCGGGCTTAAAAAATACCCTTTAAAATTATTTGTAGGTTTCTTTCATATATAAATTGCAAGTCTTTGAAGCCTAAATTTAGATCTGTAACTCATTTATGTAACGAATGTAAAAGCTTTTCCAGCCGAAATATTTTTTTTTTCATTCTATGAAACACAATGGGCCTATTCCTCCCAATGGGAACGGTATATTTGATCGAATTTTACGTTTTTAGTTTTCAACTAAACTATTTTTATTTTTCTCTCAAGAGCTAATATTTAAAAAAAAAAGAAAAATTAAATATCAAAAAAAAAAAAAAAACATGAAATGTCCGGAAGAAGTTACCCGAAGGTTAACGAAATATCGCACTAATAAATAAAAATATCAACAGACTTACTGCTTTGATTGAATATATTAAAAAAGGTCGAAAAATTAGATAAAAGAATTCGTTTTTAGTTTTAATATAAATCTCAGATCGAGTCTATCGTTCGCATTTAGACGAACAGGCCGAATGTTTTAGTTAGTTTTATACAGTTTTTATATGAATCATGGAAATGGGTTATCGAAAATAATTGCTCGATTTTTTGGAATGACAGAGATGAGAAAAATATATATGAGCCGTTAATTTTGATAGTGTGGTAAGTCCACTTTTTTAAATTGAGATATCAAAATTTTCACACTATACTTCTTGTGATCATTCCATTAGCAAATAATTTGTAAAAAAAAAAATAATGTGATAGAACCACATCCTAGGGTCTAATATTAAGCGATTTTTAATGGATCAGAACTAACACCTTTTATTTCATTCTTCATTCATTACGTACCCTCAAACTTGACTGCACAATTTTGTTTTTTTTTTGTCGATACAAATCGATGATATAAACTTCGCAGGCATGGCGAAAGACAAAAAAAAGTAGAAATCCATCATCAGGCCAGAGTCTCTCATTTTTTTTTGGCAATGATTTAAACAATTATAGCATTTATCTAGTGTAGGGTATCAAACACCAAATGTTTTTCTATCGGTTTTAGCGCCTGGCTTTTATATTGTTAAATTTTCAGGTAAACATTCATAAATTAGTTGAAACCATTTTATGATAATAGTCGGCGGCCTCTTTTTAAGTTGTTTGATTTGACATCGATTTGACACACGGTAAAAGTTGCTTCATAGAAAAGACGTGTGAAATACTTTCATTGTTGGAAATATTGATTAAAATTTCTTCCTCTTTATGGTTACTGCTTTCGGAAAAAAATGTTAAAAATTGTTCAATAATTTTTTCAAAATATTGTATAGAGTTTGCTGCTTATGAAAGGTGGAGATTCGTACACACTTATGAAAACGCATTTCGTAATAATAATATTTCGTTTGAAAGACACTTTATAAATTAAAAAAAATAAAATGTGTCATGTGGTCCACTACATACCTTAAAAATATACCAATGTTATTTTTTTTCTCACAGATATTTTGTATTTTATAATTTTCTCTATTTATAATTTCCACTATTTAAATTTTAAGAATTTAGCCGATGGCCTTGGCAGCCAGTGTATATATTATTGTTATATTTTATATAATTTTAATATCAAGTAAATAAATAAATAATAATAATTTTAAGAAAAAAATTGTGTTTCAATATCAGCTTATAGGAATGGCCGAATGTAGTTTAAAAATTCGTTTCGCGAGTAACGAGCCACAAAACAAATGTTTAGCAAAACAGAACCAAAGATTTTTAATTTTTTTCTAAAGCTCTTTTTCCTATATTTTGAGTATCAAATTATAGAGAGTAGACTGTATATAAAAATTTTTAGATACTGAACACATATAAATACATACTTGAATAAATATTTCTGTCTGCCGAAAATTAAAAAAATCCGACAAACATCAAGTCTTCTATGTATGGACTTGCACGTAATAATTTACCATATCTATACGTCAAAATTTTTTACTTGCACATGCAGCCATAGTGCAATTTAATGAGGAATAGTTTTCTCATCATTTGTCGAAACTGACTCATCAGATTCAAGCATATTCGAATTTTAATTATTTAATTAGTTGCTCATTTTCTCATCCTGATACTTTTGTCGGTAGAAAATGATATTCTACGCAAGCCTTCTAAAGGTCTCAGTTTCCACCCATTTCGGTCAGTCGTATTTCTAATAACTTCGCGATTCACATATTTCTAATTATTGTATATATTATTTTTAATAAATTACTTTTTGAGTACATATGCGCAAACATTTTCGATCCCTTATCGTGCTTGTGATTAATCAGTTTTTAAAAAAGACCCACTCAGGTGACTCCTTGGCAAAATAAAAAACGATATCTGGCTAGCGAAATTTCTTAAACAGGCTTTTTATCTGCTTTTCTAAAGTTTTGACTAATTTTGGAATCGTCTGTTTCTCATTCCTTGCAAATTTATTATTGTATATTGTTAATGTATTTTTAGTAAATCCATTATTTGCGATGGCAAAAAAAAAGTGAAGTTTAAAAAATTTGTCGCTTAAGCTTTTTTGACGGTTATGGCTTCATTAAATGTGTACGAATATGTAAACCTTCATATTCGAATCGAATTATGAAAAAATACTAAAACAAAAAGAGAGCTGTCGTACGCCTTATTTATAAAAAATATTAAGGCTTTAAAAAGGCTTGTAGGGCATTTACACCTGCACAAAATCTAGTAGATTTCATTTAAAACCCTTATAAAAATCTATGCTGTTTACAAAATCCATTAACAGCCAAACAACTCCAATGTAGCCAATTCACACTCCTTTTTCAGTACAAAAGCTGACTTTTTAGTACAAATTTGAAAAAAAGCCATAGTTTAAGTTCAAGTAGATTTTGACAAAATCACTCCAGTTCTCAACATCGACATCGTATCGTGCGGTTGCGTATCAGCTGGCAAAATCCGTATCATTTACATACTTACACACATCCACACACACACGTATAAAGCAAATAGAAATACAATAACAGTTGACGCATTCGCTAGCAGCCTCGCGTTTTTACTAACTAAAGGCTCAGTTAGCCGACTGTAATGTAATGTAACTGCAACAGTACGAAACAGCTGATCGATATTGTTATGTGAAGAGTAATGGAAATGGTTATAGAGATGTAATGTAACGTAAACTACTTTTCATATAAAAATATCGATCAGCTGTTTCCTACGTTGCAGTTACATTACATTACAGTCGGCTAACTGAGCCTTAAGGCCGAGTTTACATCTGGCATTTCATGCGTTTGTCATTTTGTGGTGTTATTTTCACATGTGTGCATCAAATTTTTCGATGACACACAATTTTGTTGTGTGATTGTGACAGGAAAAAGTACCATCCCTAAAAAATGGCAATACGGTATCATTGTCTACATCAAGAACTAATTTTGACATAATGACATTTAGTGTCGTTTGCCTTATCATTGTGAGACTTTGTTTTTCGTATTGTTTGTTAATTAATATTTATAAAAATGGATATATAAATGGATATAATTGGCTAGTGCCACCGTGTGTTTATCAATAATAAGAAATAAATTAAGAAAATCTAAAAAACAGCAATTAAAGTGGTGGAAAAGACCAGGGCTTAATATGCGCGCTACCAAAGGATTTTAGTGTACACTGCATTCCAGTTTATGGAAGCAGGATTCAAGTTGGTTTAAAAATTTCGTATGAATGAAGAATAATTAGTTTCCTTTGCATTTCTATTTTATAAATGCCACATAGTCGATTCCATACAGCTTCACGAACGTCCACAAGTTGAATAAGCTGTGTCGTCATGTCATGCGTTCTGTACTTTTATATTATTATTTATTTTTCTTTTTCCATACATTTAAATTTGTATACCCGCATACATGATACAATTATACAAGGTACTTGCACAAGCCCAGCCTGTTAATGTATACAATGCCGAAAGTTGTCAAACTTTGTTTACAAGCTGCAAAAATGTTAGTGTATGTGTGTGAATAAAATGATTACAGATTACACACTGTGTATTACACACATATTGGCATCACTGAATGACTATAATCATGCATGAATGCCGCCTCTGCAATTGTACTTTAGTTACCCTGTTATTGTTATTTTTAAAAACAAAAGACATCTGCTTCTGACAATTATAGGTATGTTTCTACCAACAAAATACGTGTGTTTCTTGGTGTTGCAATTTTGTTGTAGTCGTGCAAGTGCCTTGTATAATTGTATCATGCCCGCATACATTTAAAATTCTTTCTGTATATACATACATACTTATGCGAGAAAATGTCACCACTCTGACATTTTATTTTTGTGTCTGCAGTGCTGCCAACTTATTCTCAAAACTGTCTACATCAGATACACACAACGAAAAATATCGGAAATGACAAACGTTGCCACTAGTTCCCACTGCTATTTTTGCCATATTTGTCACAAAATGCCACAGTGTGTACTCGGCCTAACATCCAAACTTCAAAAGTAAGACGATACGATTTGACTAATAAAACCATAACTTGAATTTCTGTCTTTATGAAAGAGAAAAAACTAATGAGGAATAGCTAGCCTTTGTAGATTATTATAAATAATTTGCATTAAAAATCGGCACACTCGGCAACACTGCTTATGCGTACAGAGATAAAGATATTTGTTAACACTATTACTAATATAAATAAATATTTATCATGGAATACAAATATTATTAATAGATATATATATTTATTATTTGTTTATCTAATTCAATATGACTATTGGAAATTGTGGTAAAATTTTCAGAAAACATGGAAAATATTGTAGTACATAAATGTTTACATATGTAGGAGTATATACATAAATATGTCTGTGGACATGTATGGGAATTTGTTTTTCTTTGCTTTTTTTTTCATACAAATATTTCTAACACTTAGGTTTTTTTTATCAGAAAGATTTGTTAAAAATTTAGGGTAAGCAAATGTTTGTATTGTAGATAATTGAATTAATTGAACAACAACATTGATGATTCTAGAAAAGAATACATATGTATGTATATACAAAGAAACGACTACATATCACTCTTTTATAGCATTATAACTAAAAAAAACTTGTTTTCTGAAAATAAATAGGAGATATACATACATATATGTACGTATACATATCGCACTTAATCCTCATCTTCTTCAAAGGGGTCAACTCGGAAATTTTTCAATTTTCGCTTTTCACTTCTTCCCACTGTAAAAATCTTACATCAATTTTTCTATTCTTTCATAAAAAAATATATAGTTCTATACCTGTTTATGACATAAAAAAAATTTTTTTTGTTTAGCGAGAACAAGATGTCACGTGAACTTTGCGATACCAATTTCCCTTTTTAGGGCAATGAAACTTTCATGGGAACAACAATTTATCTTCTTACTCATGACAGGGGTGATATAACACTGTGCTCAGAGGTGGGGAATAAAAATATTTAGCTTCTGGCAAATATTGACTGCAAAGCAAATTACGGTTTTCGAGAGCCCGATTATAAAGCCTGGTAGATTTTCCAGATATGCATAAGTGTGTATACTAATGCATATTACAGCACCCTTCTTCATCGATATTTCTAGCAATGAATCATCTAGACTCTACTTGAATGCCTGCGTGAGGAGGGCAACCACAAAAACCAAGAATCGTCGGCGAAGTAAAATAGCCTAAAGTAATGCGCCTACTTAACACCAGAGGCGCTGCACGATGCTACAAAAATTTACAAAACGCACAAAAGCAGAGTTGTCAAACATGTTAAGATTAATAATTTAAGGCTTCACCATCTGTGCTCTCTTCACTATCCCTTTCCAAAATAAGGTAATACACATTCACATATGATTTACCTGAGTGTTACTTAAAAAAACTAGAAATTTTTATGAGTGGCACCATTAAGTCTCAAACAGGGCTTCATAAAAGTTGTAAATAAGTTCAGTTAAAAATATAAGAATGAAAATATATGTTTTCTTGGACCAAACTATCAAAGCTGAGGTTGAAAGTAAACAAAAATTTTTTGCATCGCTTGTTTTCTACAAAATGAAATATTCGATACTGTTCACTCACCACCCACCTTTGTAGGCATTTCCACAAACCTTAAAACTTTCCAACTCGTTGTTGGGGGGGGGGCCGCTCCGTTTGGGTTTTTGATAAAATATTCACGCCAACATCAAAACACTTTATTGAACTCATTTTAATTTGTGCGCGTATTTATTCAAATGAAGCATATTAAACTTTTTCTTGGGCATTTAGTTAACTCGGAATTTGTTGTTTTAGATTTGAAGTGAGTGCATTTACATAAAAACGATAACAAATGCTGGAAAATGACCTGTGTAGACTTTTAATAATACATAAATTAAATTTTCCCTTTTGTGCTTTCAGTTGCACTGGTAGTTAAAAATAAAAACTTAAAAAAAGATTATAAGAGACCTTTTAACAAATAAGTATGTGTATAATCACTTTCACAGTTTTCATGATTTCAAAATCATGTCTGTGCTGTGTTCTCGTGTCTGTGCCTGGGGTTTTGTTGTTTTGTCGAGTATTTCAGTCATATTTATGTGACAGTTATTTGATTAAAAAAAATGTAAAATTGAACAAAAACCTTCATAAATTGTATCTGTTGTGAATGTTGTTCTGTTGTTTAAACTTGTATTTTGTAGAATTTTACAAAACAGATTGTGTGGCGGTTGTATTAAGTTTCAGTTTCATTTCGTGTTTTCGGAATCAATCCCTTTAAGCAGAGTTTAAACATACAAACACAGACACAGATACACACATAAACTTATGATTTAAGCAATCTGGAGATAATTTTAGTTGTTGGAATTTGTGCCTCCCTTGAGTCCATATTTAAGCTTAAATGCATTAAACATGACATTAAATTTTAATTGAAATTCATACATACACATACATATTTTTTTTATATTGAGGATGCATTTTACTCATATATTTGGTTCTGAAATCATGGAATTGTAAGATTATGGGTAAATAATTGTAAGATTATGGGTAAAGCTAAAAAAAATGTGGGGGTCGGGGGCATTACTACTGGTGATTTTCACGAGTAATATTAAAAAAGATAACAACAAGTAATTTTTTTTAATAATTACAGGGGGAGCTAATGCAACTCCGGCGGGGGAGGCAATTCACCACAGAATAATATATCTACGCCTATGTATATACGAGGATGGATCAATAAGTCCGTGACTTTTTGAATGAAACATAGTTTTTTTTGCAAAACAAAATTTTATTTTTCAAACCAAATCTCCTTCTAACTCAATACACTTAGTCCAACATTTCTCCAGTTTTTGTATCCCTTGCAAAAAATAGGATTTTTCGAGGTACTTAAAATAAGCATTTGTTCGCTCAATAATTTCATCGTTGGAGCTAAATCTCTTTCCACCGAGCCATTTCTTTAGGTTTGGAAATAGGAAGTAGTCACTAAGGGCTAAATCGGGAGAATATGGCGGATGAGGTACCAATTTGTAGCCCAATTCGTAGAGTTTTGCCACTGAGACTGCACACGTGTGCACCTGTACATTTTTCTTGGCCATATGGGGTCGTATTCTTTTTAAAGCCTCATTTAATCGGTCTACTAAGTTGGCATAATATTCGCCGTTTATTATTTTTCCCTTTTGAAGGTAATCGATGTGGATTATCCTTCGTGCATCCCAAAAAACTGTTGCCATTACCTTATTCGCCGACAAACTTACCTTTGCCTTCATCGGAGAAGGTTCAGCCGGAGAAACCCATTGTTTAGACTGCTGCTTGTTCTACGAAGTACAGTAATGGATCCATGTTTCATCCATAGTTGCAAAACGCCGCAAAAACTCATTCGGATTGCGGTTAAACAACTCTAAACAATCCTTTGAAGTTGTCGCACGTTTACATTTATGGTCAATTGAGAGCAAACGCCGCACCCATCTTGCAGACAACTTTCTTAAACCCTGATCACTTAAAATCGAAACCACACTGCCACATGAAATGCCACATTGAATGAAATACATATTTGTATTAATTAATATGATTTTCTAAAGATGAGCAGAAAAATTCAACTAGACTTTTTAGCTGGGGGAAATACCGATATTTTTCTGTGCAGCCACGCACTTCATCAGCACCCAAGTCTATCTACTGGGGTAGAAATTATTATTAACATCAGCTAACTATTTAATGCAAATTTTCAATGAAATGGAGAATGAGAAATTATCATATTCTTTTTACAATTATTGATTTACCTTTGGTGAATACATTTGTAAGTATCACTATTCATTTTCTGTCGTTTCCGATTTTTCATTTTCTATTCAGTTTAGCACGAAGTTATATCACTCTACCTAAGTATGTTTAACTATTCTTGAACAAAAAATGGTAAACAAAATCGGAAAATACTCGTAGTACACTGACACAACAATAAAGCAAAAATTAGCGATTCAAATTTTAAAGAAAAGGAACACAGTTTTAGTTAATTTTATTTATTATTGTTCGAACTTGATTTGTTTCTATGTTTATAATTTTATCAAGCTAAATTCGTATCGTTTTGTAAGCCAAATTCATTCAAGCCAAATTACATGTGATAATTATTAATGAAGAAATAACACCCAAGTTGGTTGTAAATACAAGGTGTGTTAAAAGAAATCACCCTATTGGAAGATGCTCTTATTTTTGCAAATGGCGGCCAATGCCAAATCTGTTAGGAATTTGTGAACTAGACAGATGTAGAATACAAGTGAACAAGCCATGGAGCGATACACTCCCCAAGAACGCGGAATAATCGTGTCTATTTTTTTCGTAACAATTCATCTGTGGTGTTGGCGCAGCGCGAATTCCGTCGCCGATTCCCCGCCCGTCCGGCATCGACTGCGCAAACACTGCGCAGTTTGGCCACCAACCTTGAGGAGTATGGGACCACACTAGACGCTGCCAAGAGTGGCTGGGACCACACTAGATCGCTGCTGTTGCCGAGGATGTCGAGCTGTCGCCAGAAACATCGAGCAGACGCCGTGCCTCGCAATTAGCCATCAGCCGGTCGTCCCTAAGGCGAATTTTGGTCAAAGACCTGCGTATGTTCCCTTACAAAATTCAGTCCGTGCTTCAGCTGCTGCCTGTCGACCGCCAAACGCGTGTAACCTACGATGAAGCCGTCCTCAATCTCGAGGATGAAGTGGACGATTTTTCGACCAAAATTATAATGAGCGATGAGGCTGATTTCCACCTCAGCGGGTACGTGAACAACAAAACTATCGCTTCTGGGGCAACGAAAATCTACGAGTGATCGAATGACTTCTTTTGGCCCACCTTGTATTCTGACAAACACGCAGTAGAACGGAACAACTGGCCACTACACTTTCATCATCAGCGTTCTTCATTCAGAAAGAATAAATTTTTCAAGTCTCCAAAGAAACATTCAAGTGTATTACGTTTTTTAAAACGGTATAAGAAACACTTCACTCCATCTGATTTCCTTACTACATATTTATACCACTTACCTATGCTCGACCGCGTACAGAAAAGGGCGAAGACGCTCATCGGTGACTGTAGGGTATGCATCGGCGCCATGTGAAGTACATTTCCTTGTTCTATCGCTACTACAATGGAATGTGTTCTAATGAAATCAGGGAACTTGGTCTTAAAACTTGCACATTTTTACGCACTACAAGTCCTTCATTAAGAGCCTACCCATTCTGTGATCAATTGGCCAATAAATCGCGCTAGGCCCTACAAAGAAAACCGGTTTTCCAGCCGTGCTATTCATATGTAGAACAAACTGCCTGCAAAGGTGCTTTCTGTCATTTTCAATGCGGAAAAGGTCAAATTGAATGTCTGCATACAATACTGGCTCTATCATTCTCCAAACATTCTGTTTTCCTAGACGTTGCTTAAACAAAAAAGAAAAAACTCCAAATATCTTTTTTTTAAGAACTGACAGCTAAATGTCTAGTTATTGCAAAATCGGCCAAATGGAACTGTTTTTTTTTCTTCTTAATTAACAGTATTATTAAACGCTTAATAAGGAGGAATATAAATGGCTGTTAAAATATAATTTCAATTATAACAGTTTTAATTGTTTTGCTTAACACGATTTTTTACACCTTTTCTTTTTTTTTCTTGATTTTTCTATAGACTTACAATAATAAAAAAATATGCTCATTTATAGTTTCATTTCATTTAAATTTACCACTACAATATACATATCTCTTGGTTAATGCTACAAATACTGAAAGATAAAATTACATACTTAAGTTTGGAATTCGATCTGCTTCATAGATTTAACTAATGTTCCGTAAACTAATTTCCCAATTTATATACAGTTAAGCAAAATAATAAATTTTTAATGATGAAAATAGCAAAACAAGTATATAACTATAAAAAAAAAAATATTAATTTAGTATAACTGAAGCCCATTATGGCCTGGAGTCTAGGTTTTTCTAGCTTGCATGAATGTATTAAAAATTAAAAAAAAATCCCATAAAAGAAAGATTATTAAAAAATTTTGCACATTTGAAATTTGTCAAGCCAAATAAATTGATTATATTTTTAAATCTCAAAGACATAAAGGCGTTTTTTAAATTGTTGAACTTAACAAAAATTATGCTTTCATATGTATATTCTTAAATTTTAACAATCAACTTGACGTTTTTTCTTGCTTTCCAGATTATGCTTAATTAGACAATTTGCATTTCTCATTTTTTTTTAATGTTTTTCTGCCTGCCGTGTCTGTCTGCGTTAATGGCAGACTATTGATATGACATATTTGGAAAAATGAAGAGGAATGGAGAAAAGCAAAATCAAGTTTTATCATTTCAAAATACATTGGAAGTAGTAATAACGATCACATACTCGTACAGAGGAGCACATTACAAAATTGGTTTCCTCTTCCCTAACACACTGCAGTATCTCTTTCAATGTTGGCGCGTCAACACTTAACAACCAATTAGTAATGCCACTTTAGTAAACACTTAAAGCCTTTTTCATTTTTCTTGTTCGCTTTTGTCTTTAAACAAAACGATTCTTTAGTCAGTGCTGCCAGATGTGTGCGTTTAAGAGCAAAGTTGAGGAATTTTAAGAAAAGGTTACGAGAAAATAAGTTTGATCTATTTTTAGTTAATTTTAATTATTATTGTTCCAACTTTATTTGTTTCTATATTTATGATTTGATCAGGCTAAAGTTCTTATCGCCTTGTAAGCCACATTTCATGTGATAATTAGTCGTTTTTCTCCTGAAATATTAAAATAATACTTCAGTTAGGCCCAAATTCACAGTCATTAGTTAACTAATAGCAATAGTTTAACCAATAATATTTGATTCGCAGGTCTTTGTTTACCATTGGTTAAACCGCCAAATGTCATTGGTTAACAAATAGTTAGACAACAGCTGATTCCTTGTAAACTTTATTAGTATTGTTATTTTGTGAAAAATTTTAGACACATTTTACACATACGTTTTTTATTTATATTTAAGAAATAATATACCAAATGTAAACAAAACCCATATGCTATAGCAGAGCTGCCAATAGTGAAACCTAATAATTTGATAGGGATACCATGCTTTGCTCATATTAAGAACTTTAGTTAAACAATGCACTGCGAATATGAAGTAGTAGTTAAACAATAGTTATCATTAACTAATGACTGTAAATTTGGCCCTTATTAGATCTTTTTCGGTACAACTAATACTCGAAAGAAAACGAAACATTTCAAAATATTTTATACAGATTTTTGAAATTTTTTACATCAAAAATCTACAGTTAAAATTTTATCGGCTTTTCTTTTCTCTTGAATTAATTATATAAATGACTTGAATATTTCAAACGCAGGTTTTCTAAGGGAATTTCGTATTTAAATTTTGGTTAGACAAAAGCAACTATATGGCAGCACTGATATTTACGAGTGCAAGTGTGCGTGTTTATGAAAACAATATTAATTTAACAAATGGATTTCTTATCAGAAAACAGCATTCACATACATGCACTTATTCACTCACTTTGTTTTGACTCTAGAAATAAAGAACAAAAGGAGAAGATCAACAACTTCAACAACTTCAAAAATACATAATGACACAAAAAAAAAAAGACAAAAGACAGCAAAAGTAAATTTGAGTCAAATGTTGAAGTGACAAATACTGTAAACAAAACATGTTCATCTTAAAGATAGACTGAGTGGAAAGGAATGACCTTTTGCTTGAGGGTCTGCACCAGACATTAAATAACACTTTCGTCTATGGCTAAAACAGCAAAAAAATTTTGGGCCTGTCGCACGATGTCATCAACGTTCGACTCCTCGCACACTTACATTCAAAACAAAAACTAATTTTAAAATTTTGTTGTTGTTTGCAATGTAACTGTGCGACAAGTCGAACATTGGTGACATCGTGTGACTAGCCCTTTGAGTTATCGATGACCTGTTGTCGTTCCATTTCTGAGAGAGATGTGAAAGTATTAAATTTCCAATCATCAAATACATATTTAAATTCGATCACTAGAGGCTTGTAAGAAAAATTGAAATGGAGAAAAAAATGTTCAGAATAACAAAGAAAGTTTTTAACTGAATACATACTTACGCCCTGTTTCCATAACCCAGACGGTCGGCCATCTTGAGCACAAAATTTATTAGAAAAGTCCTAGTTTTTTTTTAGTAATTTTCATAGGGTGCCCCTGTGGCTGAGTGGTAGCAATGCTATCCTCTCAGTCCAGAGGTCGTAAGTTCGATTCCCACCATATACCCTGGGTGTTTTCTGCAGACAAGCTACTCGGTTCGCGGATTGTGATTGTTAAAATATATATATATATATATATATATACATTTTCTAGACGAGTCGACTGCTGCATGGCTTATAGAAACCGGGTCTTAATTTCACTTAGACCGGATTCACACACAGCAGTAATTTTTTAAGACTGGGGGACTCACTATCCTACACAATCGCACGACTTACGAAAAAATACAATCCTGATCTAATGTCTTTTGAAAATTTTCATAAACTCTATCATACCAGGGTTGTATTTTCCCAAAAGTTGCACAATTGTGCAATATTTCTTATATTTTTTTGATTTCGTTGTTCTTTATTATATTTTGAAGCTTTGCTCGTATTTACATTATCTTCAGTTGCCCATCTGGAGAAAGTCGCCCTACATAATTCTAATTTAATTTCGTTTTTGCGTTGCCAATTGACAAGCCAACTGAAGTTCGATTGCCATTCATAGTCAAGCCACAAATCTTATAGTTTCATTAACAACTTTTCGAGTTTTTTTTTTTTTTTTTTTTTTGGGAAAAGCCAAGAACTGCGCAAAATAATCTCTTTGTCATGGTTCATTTTTCCGCTGTTATGGGTGTTCTCACATACGGATTTTTCCTTTACATGGCTTCTTTTTGCTGCCTCTTAAAATTTTTTTCCGCATAATACATCAGATCTAAATTACCTTGAATTTGTTGAATGCATAAATTTAAAAATCTGTCATCGTATTTTTTTCTGACTCAGTTCATTTTTGTTTTTTCTTTTTCTTTCGTTTTTGTGGTAACCAGCCCTTCACTACTTGTTGCTGCTTTATAATATTCACAAAAAAGAAATATGTATTCAATAAACAAAATGAAATGGCACAAGTAACAGAAACAACATCTACAAAAATATTGAAAAATTATGCTGGATTCGTAAACATTATCAATGAAGCGACTAATTTATGTGCCGAACGGTCAATATAATGGATCCACAAATAAATACAAAAAAAAAAAGAAAAGAACAAACTGTGTGAATAGATGGCAAGAGGAATCGGTTTGTCAAAACACACCATGGAGTAACAAAAATATAAAAAGAACAACAGCAATGAGTAAAACAAATAATACACAGAAAAAAAGTTATAGGTAAATCTAATCAATTGCGATGGTTAACATTTGCTTACATCAGAAAAACTGATTAAAGGCAGTTAAATAAAATTTGAAATAAAAATTGGATATAATGCAATTTCTGCAATAAAGTTGCATGAAATTTATTTAAGGTACTCTATATGTATATGGTAATTTTACTGTACACCGAGAAAAATTTATGGTTAAATTTACCTCAAATTTAATTGATTAAAATGGTAATAGTAAATAAATATTGTTAAACACTATCTAAATCCACTCGTAGTAGAAGTGTTTGATGGTTACATAAAAAAAAATTGATTTAAAAAATCTAAATATTGGGACATATTCTTCGCTTAGCGCACGTGAACACAATAGATATTGGTGTTTTTGTAACTTTAATATTGGCGCATAGCTGCCGCACCAGGGTTTGAGTGGGCCAAATGGGTATAATATTGTTGTTGGTTAACGTATAAGCCAACAAATTGTAAAATCTCACAATTGACATATAAAATTGCGGCAAATCATACGATGATCCTACCGTAATATAATGCAGTCCAAGACCATTTCATTTTTACACATCGAATATTCGTGAACGAGCTTCAAGCTTAGTCTAAATGGAGTACTTTTACGATTATACAGATGTAAGCAATGTTAGACCAAGTGGTTCACATCTAGGACATCGTAATATTAAATCAAGCAACTTTTCTTCATAGATTTAGGAGTAGTCTTGCTCCCTTATGGAGTTCATCTAACATATGTGCAACGACTTGCACAAAACTAAGATAAGAAATATAGCAAGCATCTAAGCAAGGATTTGCATATAGCTATGAACTTGACAATTGAAATTGGTTAAATTAACCAATAAGATTTTTTCCAGTGTAATAACGAAATCGAAAATAAAAATAGTAGATGACAGAACAAAATAAATAAATTTAAATAAATAAAATAAAAAATCGAGCTTGCTTAGTTATACATATAACCATTAAGCCTGACAATTAAAATTGGTTAAATTAACCAACAAAATCATTTCCAGTGTAATGGCGAAATCGGTGATAAAAATAGCAGATTATTGAATAAAACAAATAAAAATAAATAAATACAAAATCCAGCTTGCTTAGATTTGCATATAATCATAAACTTGACAGTTGAAATTGGTTAAATTAACCAACAAAATTCTTTCCAGTGTAATTACGAAACCGTTGATAAAAATAGCAGATGATTGAATAAAACAAATAAAAATAAATAAATACAAAATCCAGCTTGCTTAGGTTTGCATATAATCATAAACTTGACAGTTGAAATTGGTTAAATTAACCAACAAAATTCTTTCCAGTGTAATTACGAAACCGATGATAATAGGCGTTTATAATTGAAAGAGTGAGCAAGAGGCAGAAGTGTTGTATAATTTCATGATCATGTTAAATATATTAGTTTTAGGTTTTCTTAATAACTGTGATCAATTTATTTTTGTTATATAATAAAAGGTTTTTTTTAAGGTCTTTTGACATGGATTAAAGTTTTCCCATAAGACCGGAAGTTGATATTTTCACCGAGATTTAATAATTCTCGATTCGATTGATTTTGTTTCAGAAAAAATCTAACACTTTTTTACACTAAGAAAAGTAGTGGCGCAGCTTCAAAATAATGATAATTAATATTAAATAAATTTAACTTCCAATTTAATTAATTTCCTCCTAGATTTCAAAGACCTTTTGCTGTGGCTAGGCTTGCAAAATTATTTAATCATTTTTCAACTAATCCTTTTCCTGTTGGTAATTGAGAACAGCTCTCATCGTACAACTGTGCACATGGATGCAAGCAATTATACACGTTATACATACATGTGTATTTATGTAAGTGCTGAAAACACAGTACATACTTATCTCATGGTGGTCTTTCCAATTACATGTAGTATATTCGTTCATTCATTCGCTTACTTATGTACGAGGGCTATCCCAAAATTAGCCAAAGAATTGGCAAAGAAAACACAAAAAATTTGGGAAAATATTTCTCAATATAAATCTCCTTTTAGCTTGACATACATTTTTCCCAGCGATATGCAATAGCTCTGATACTCGGTTTATAGTAAGAACTTTCTAGCTGCTTAAAATAGCCATCAATGCAGGATCTCGCATTAGATGCAGCTCTGCACTTTTTACAATGTAATTAACAACTAATTATAAGTATCAAGCAAAGCAAGAAGTAATTTTCAAAGAAGTTGTTCATTAAAAATGTTTAAACAAAAAATCAGCTGATGAGTAATCTCGCTAATCAAGGCGAGTTCAGTATCAGGTGAACTTTTTCGCCCGGCTGGTTATCAGCTCTTGATGCCAAATTGAGCAATTTGAACCAAAATGTCAAAATTTGCTTAGAAATCTTTGTAGCAAAGCAAACTACATGTTGTTTTTTATGTACAAGTTGTATTGTTCTAGTGATAAGGTCACCTGATACTGAATTCGCCTTGCTGGCTAATAAGAGTACATGTTCGACATGCTTTGATAGCCATTAACCGCAGACTCCACTCCCTTCATTGTTGTCAAATCTTTTACCGGCCAACCATTTTTTAAGTCCGAAAATAGGAAATAATCCGAGGGACCTAAATCTGTTGAATAAGCTAAGTGATGAAGCAATTCTGACCTTAATTCATTGATTTTGGCCATTGCATTGGTGGATGAGCGAACTGATAAATGAATTGTCTTGACGAAGCTGCACTTAATTTTTCGTCAAATGCCGCCTTATTTCCTGTTAAATTAACACACTTCTTGACCTTGATTGTTTTCGTTTTTGAAGGTAATCAATAACAAATTCATTAAAGTGTGAATTTGACTCGCATACGAAGGGTTACTTACGGATACTTAATATCGCTCATTTACTCAAACAACGTCATAACTCAAAAAAACTAGTTCGCCAGAAAACGAGTTTAAAGTTTTCAATTTACACACAACTTAATAGAGAAAGATATGAGGATTAATTGTTCATCATTAACTCCAAAAATAATAATTTTTTTTTGAAATATCAACCTTATGCCGGGCACACACTTTGGCCTTTTGTGACATCGCAATAATGTATAATGGTGGCAATGTTTGTCATTGCATTGGATATTGCTTTGCATTGCTTTGAATATAAAAAACATAATGGAAACGGTGTTGCACACATTTTGAAAATGACAACACCTGGAATGCTAGATGTGTACTCGGCATTAGCCTGTATAATCGAATATTTTACTTGATGTAGATATTAAAAAAAAAAAATGTTGTTTAGGCGTTTGTTTAGTTCAAGAAATTTTTTAGTTTTGGCGTTTTTTTCGGCTTTTTACAATTTGTTCAGTTGTTTCTTAGTTTCAACGATTTTTTTAGTCTTGGCCTTTTTTTCGTTATGGCGTTTTTTTAGTAATGGCGATTTTTCGGTTTTTTGATTTTTTTTTTTTTGACGAACTTTATAACTTTGGTGATCTTAATTTTGGTGATATTGTTCATCCAAACGCTTTTTCCATTTTGGAATTTTTTTAATTTTGGTATTTTTTAGTTTTTGCGTTTTTTGAAAATTTCAAGGGTTTGTCTCTTACGGTTTCCAAGATACTGCAAGCTCTCAAAATTACATTAACCCCGATAGAATATCCTTTTGTTATTTTTTAAATTTCAGTGTTAATTGGTATAGTCTGCATAAACTTGCACTAACTTTGAACATTTCAAGTGTCTCTATATAACTGTCTGTATATTACATTAGGTTTTCACTTTAATTTTTAACTATTTTGTGAACATTTCAGATCAATAGCTCTTACGGTTGTCGATAAAACAGCCTGTGACAGACAGACAGACGGACATCATCGCGAAATTGTCCTACGCGAATCCCAAAAAAACCAGACACCATGACCTTGCCTGCAGATAAAACTGTTCTCGCCTTCTTTGGACACGATTCCAGTCTAGTGCTAAGACTGTTCCTTTGCCTCAATTATGAATTGTTGGGCCCATGACTCATCCATGCTTACAAATCGACGCAGAACCAAGTGTTTTATTGCGCTGAAACAGGGCCAAACACTCTATTGAAATATCTGTACGACTCGGTTTTTGTTCTATTGTGACCAAACGCGGCATCCATCTTGTGCACAGCTTTCTCATTTTTCGTATATATTTCATACGTAAATGAGTATAATTTCAGTTAACTTACGTACCTTCAGCCGACGATCACTCCATACGCTCTTGTGTTTTTTTTAACCGTCTCTAGAGTAAACACCTCAATTGGTCGACTACTACGGTGTTCGACTTTGAAGCTTGTAAGTCTTCGTTTAAACTCTGTAACTGAATATTTTATAGGCCTAATATTTGTTGGCTTTGTTCGGCTTTAATATTGGTTGGACTGAGAGCTTTGAAATTAAAGTTTTGAATTACGTAACGGTGTCTAATTTTTTCCATATTTATAAATTCACTGACATCGTTTATGCATTAAACACATTCACCACAGCAGGCAACCGACTACAAATTGTCAAGGATAGAAAACACATGTTCATATGAGAGTGATTATTTTGAAGACAGCAAGGCAACAGGGCGGCAGGTTGTTGTCTATGCTGATTTTGTCGTTGTAGTACAATTAAACTTATTTCTGTTTTTTTTGCCTACAATGAGAGAATTCAGTGCTGCCAGTATAATACAAAATGTTGAATGAATGATATCGTAAAATTATTTAATATTATTTAACAGAAACAATATCCAAAAACTGATGTAAATCATAAATTGATTCATTTTTATACTTTTACATCATATAAGTACACTTTGAAAGAGTAATTTAATTTTTATAAATGCGGAATATTTGAAGGTGGCAGCACTGAACTATATATTTATGCTTAAATATGTGTTGCAGATGATGCTACTGCCGTCTCCAAAATAATTAAGTAGCTGGCTACTAGGAAACAAATGCTGCAAGCGGCATTTGAAGTCGTGTGTTCGTGTAGCCTGCTGTGGTGAATGTGTTTAATGCATTATTTTTTATGGCATCTTGAAACTTAAAACACATGTTTTATAAGGTTGCCACTCTTCACCAAACTTTTGCCGTCTGACCACCCTCGTATATTATATTTAAGATTATGGTTTTCAAAAAACAACAACAGCTCTAAAAGTATAAGAAAATAAACAACATTTTAACGGAATCCATTAACAGATGGAAAAAGGAACGAATGAATGAATGAATGCAGTAGTATTATGACATGTGTATAAAAGTGTATATGATTTATTACTAATTTTTATTGTCTTTAAACACAAATCGTTCTCAAAAGCTATGTTAAGCCTTATTTTGTACAAATAAATTATAACTGTTGTATTGTTCAGTTATAAATCAGCATTAAACAACAGGAATTTAATCAATAATAAAAAGATTGACTGACCACTATGAAAATGAACATAAAAATAATAAAAAAAAATTCACTCATGAATGTACGTATATTTTCTGTTTAATAATTTAAATGGAAATGAGTTTTCAAATGAGTTACAAGTGAGAAATTTTTTTTTTAACAAATCATTAATAAAATTTCCATTTGGTGATTTTTTCTTATCATACAAAAAAATTTTTTTGTGCAAGACTGAAGAAGGAGCTAAAAATTTTTATTTTTAAACGTGTAATAATTCTATAACAAAAACATTAAGAAGCCAAACTTGTGCATTTCTGACCGAAATATTTTAAATATGATACATTCATAACTTATTCGCCATTGTTTAATTTAATATTTTATAAATAACCCTTAACAAAAAAAGAGGTGTTTATGCAGCAGCTTTCTTAATAAATTTTCATATACATTTTAGTGAAAAAAATATGGTATACAAAGTTTATCGTACAGCTTGAAATACCTTCAAATTACAGCAAAAAAAAAAATCATGAAAAAATCTATATTGAAATCAAACCTTTTCCAATCTAACAAGTTTCTTAAGATGTATTTTGGTAGAGGAGATCACAAAAAATATACGCGCAGTGGCATTTAAAATTTTCGGTCAGGATCCTATTGAAAAAGGCGTCGTCTTTTGCACATTATTATGATGAATTGGCGTATGAAACCGTGTAATCTCTACATCCTAGGAAAAGAAGAACATTTTAACCCTGTTACTCTTCTGTCTTCCCTTAAAGATAGTCAAATATTTATGCAAACATGAAATTCGACTACAAGCTTATAGATTTCTTTAAGTATAGGATGTGTTCGACAGTTGTATGCAAATTCCAACGAGTAACATTCTTGCGGAAGGGCTTGAATAGCCCTTAATCTTCTCCTTATAGATATTTTTGAACACCTTCTAAAAAAGGCGTCAAATAATTAATAAATGAGGATATAAGGAGATAAAATGCTCTACACAATTATTCGCCATAACATTCCATTGTAAAGCTCTCAATGGATTAAAGCTCAAAATTTAACACAAACACAAGATGTACTTATCCTTGCTTCTGCAGAGTCTGTAGGTATTGAAGCGAATTTTTCTTTTTTTATCTAAAGCAACTTTTGGAGCATATGTTAGGTTAGGTTAAATAAGGGTAGCATTTAGAATCTCGGACTCTCTCTGTCAAGATTATTTGCTATATCTTGAAATCAAAGAAATCATACATACTTTCCTTATATAGGTGAGTGGCTGGTGATCATGCAATCCCACTTCCTACTTGTTCGTTCCTCAGTCTTGCACCTTAAGTCTTAATTTGCGTAAGAGTAAGGGCAAACCTTCAGATACCATATCCAGTGGAATCTGTAAGGTTAACAGAATTCTTGCAAGCTCAGCAGCCCTGGAGTTCCCTTGAAAGCCTATATGTGTTGGAATCCAGGTTATCCTAATTATCAAACTACTCTATCGTTTCATTTGAAGATGATCAGTTGTCGAGGGTTGCTGTTGTTCTTATAAGCGACAATTCTATGGCCATGAAAGCTTCACGACTATCAATGTATATTTTAATTATGTTGAAGTGACATTTACTTTTACCGAACCCGCAACGACCTTGATAGTAAGCATCTCTGTCTGGCGTCGGCAGAAGTAGTTAGCACCTTGACTACAAAACCGAAGGTACTGAGCTTAAGCCCGGTCTGCGACAGTCACCACCCATTTTTGTAATGTGCTTTAGTGTACATTCGTATCAGTTGTAGGAAAGTTCAAGTGCTAAAGGCATAAACACTGGTCACTGAATTATACCGACTTCAGCAGATACTAATCCCAATGTAACATCAGAGCGCCCTCCTTCGTCGGTATAGTGTAGCAGAATCGTCGGCGAAGTAAAATAACTCATAAAATGGCTACTAAATACAGCTTCAAAAAAATTAATATGATTCATTGACACCAGAGGCGCTGCAACTCTGCTTTATTAAGAAAACATGCAAAGCGCAGAGTTGTAAAAGAATGAAGCTTTCCTCTATGTCTTCCTTCACCTCCTGTCTTCTCAATCACTAGCCCTTTCCTAAAAGAAGGTAAAACCTAGTAATAGATGTAGGCATTCATTGCCTGAGTGTTACTTCTCTTTAAAAAAAATACTGCCTTTAAAAGTCGCCTTGCAATGTGAAGACCTAATATCCCTTAATAAGCTCCGTAACTCACACCTATTTGAGCTTTGGAACCGTCGGCTTAAAATTCAACATCCCTTCTTGTACCTGGAGTATCATTTCTCCACGCTTCTCGGGATGGCATTCATGTCAAATAGAGACGTTCATGAAGTAGAGCAGTGGAGATCTGGTCAACCTTCCATTCTCAAGCTTGAGAATCCACTATTGTGCAGTGGCCGATGCCGTTTCCACTCCAAACAAAAAATGCAGCGACTACAATTCGCAGAAATTGTTGCTATCTCCTTGTTTACTAAATCCAATGGTAGCAGGTGTAGAAGCACACCGAATGCATCCGTGGGAAAAGTACGACGAAAACTCTTGGTTATAATGAGGTAAGACTTTGTGTAGCGTATACATACATCTTCTCCAGGGAAGACCATCACTTGACGTCCCCACACTTGAAAATTGGACGTACTACGACCGTACAGATCTAGTGAACTGCTTTTGGAGAGAGACCCCAACTTTTTCTAATGGATTTTTAGCAAAGATCAAGTGCATTGATTGCTTTCTTCATCGTTTCTAGAATATTTATTTTAAAACTCCGGAATGACACCGAAATATTTTGCAGTCTTGAGCACTCTTAACTCCATGTCTTCTTTTTCTTCAGGGCTGGACACTCTTATTTCTGTGTCTTTTAGGGTAATGGACTGAAAATCAGTTATCTTATACATCCTCGAGAAGAGGTCTAAGACCGTTTTGCTCTGCTTAATAGCAAGCATTCGTTTCTACGCCCATTTCTATAGATAAGAGAAACCATCATCTAGGATGTCTCTCAGAGAAGACAGCAATTTTCCTCCAACTGATATTTCTACATCAGAAATATAAACAGTTAAATGCACGGGACTGGGAACCAAATTTCCTAAAAGCGGCGAAAGAACTCCTCTCTGTGGTGTACGGTTGTTTCCAAAACGTGTTATCAAGGTTATTTACCGTAAAGTAGAAGATTTTAATCAATTTTGAAGCAAATATATTCTCCCTGACATAGGCCTAATCGTTAAGTTCCATTTACTATTTATGCAGCTATCTTTGAAATGTTAGAGTTTCTTTTTTGCTATACGAGTATATTAAAAAAAGCCCAATAGTCCTAAACATCTTACGAGTGGTAATAAGTGATCACCTGAGAGGCAACTTCTTCAGCTTCATAGTTTTATTCATCTACTCAGAAAAGAAAATTTAAATTCCCTTATGCTAATCTCTAATATCAAGTATAATATAACATCTACTAATATTTTTTTCTTTTCACAATTTTAGAGGGCATAAAATGTTCGTCACAGGCCTCTTATTTGTTTTCTTACTTTTCGGCAAGCAAACAGTCATCGTGCATCTAAAGTGCCAAAGATAAGTTGTTAATGATGGCTAATGGTAGCAGCACCTGCCACATGTCAGACTAATTATTGCCAGCCACCGCTGCGGCCTCACCTTCAGCTTTTAATGGCACAACTCATCAGCAAAAAAAAAAAAAAAAAAACAGGCTCCAAAAAAATATAAACAAAATTTCAAGAATTCAAACTCACATCGTTAAAACTAAGAAGAAGGAAAGGGATCGTTTTACAAAACGCATGTGTTTTTTATTTTTATTTATAATTCGCTAAAATGTATTAACATTCTTTTCATAAAAAAATATGAAAAAAATTTGTTTAACAAACCCACACAGTTACACACGAACGATTTATTCTCACAAACTTATGCAAATGTTGAAATTCTCATATTCTTAAAGCAGCAAAAAATTATTTCTTTAAAAAAAAAAAAATTAAACAAAAATAACAATTAAAGCTTAACCAGTTTGTTTTAAAAAAATATATTATACAGCCGTTTTTAATGACTTAAAAATTAATATTTATTTCCACGGCTGCTGTTACACGAAGCCTGCCTTGCCGGCTTCCGTATGCTGTATTCTTTTGAACTTTAATCTTTTTTTATCATAACGTTGGAATGTTGCGGATTAAAGAATATTAGTCGGCTTCTTCAGCAACATTCCTAAGGATATACAAAAGGATTATAAATTAACTGCAGCTTAAGTTTTTCAATTGGCATGAGGTTTAATTAGAGAAATACTGAATTTATTTATAATATCTATCATAATAATATGGAATGGAATAGCTTAAGTCGATTTAAGCAAACCAGTATTTTTCGGTAGAGATTAAAAGGCTCTAACGCATGATTACACGTTCGTGTGATCTGTTTTTGCATTTGTAGCATTTTAACCACTTCAAATTTCTAGTGGAACATAATAAAGCTAAATTTTCTTAAGTCGGCTTAAGCTATTATTCCATATCGCCACAGATATATTTCACAAATGAAAATAGGTGCGTACAAAAAGGTTATAAAATAATTGGGATTGTTTTCCACAAAGTAAATCAGGAGTTTCTGTAGAACTGTATATTCTCTTGTCACAAGATGGGCATTTGCCGCTTAGTCCCCTTGTCGAAAAAAGTGGTCACGGTTATGACCACTCAAAATTAATATCTAATCTTCTTTCTGTCCAAGCAGCTCAAACGAAACTTTGCACACATTTTGTGCTCTTCTTTGTGGGCAAAACCTCGTTCATTAAAATTTCTTACGTACACATACAGAAAAAATAACAATGTAAAATCAACATGGAAAAATTTTTATAAAATTTATTAGAAATAATATATTGTGTAAGTGTGTTGGTGCTTATTTGTGCTGCTGTAATCACTTGTATTACTTGTATTACTTATTTTTTGTTGTCTTTTTTATGTCAGTATCAAATTCACGTTGTTTCAAATTGAAATAACCTTGATTAGACATGATTCTTCATTTTGCTTAAACAACACATACTGGAATACTAAATCAACATAAAATTAAGTTATTTCAAAAGGGAAAAAGTGAACAGTTTTTCATGGGAAATAATTTTTATTTTTTCAATACTAATTTTCTGATAAACGGTCCATTGGTTGCTGAGTTACAGGCCTTTTTCGGAAAAGTACGTAAAAGTAAAAGCGAATAACACGGCAACATTGGTAAATTATGTGAACAGCGTCATCTTACCAGTATTGCCGTCTTGCTAGGATCTTTCTTTTTATAATTTTACATAATTTTCAGAAAAAGGCCCATAACTCAGCAACCAATGGACCGTTTAGCATGGAGATAGTATTGAATGAAAGAGAACGAAAAACTAAAATAACAACAATGAACATCTTCACCCCTGTTAAACAAAAAGTATCGCATGAGCATTAAATTATTAATGCAGCCAACTTGACAAAACGAAGAATGCATAAGTTTTTATATTTGGGGCTTTTTTCAAGTGCAATTCTCAGAATTGAGTCCCAAATCAATGAGCTCAAAAATGTTTTACTGTGTAATTAAACTAACTGAAATAAATATGTAATTATTTTTAGGACAAAATCACTAAATACTATCCACGACTGATAACAATAATTCAATGCAACACTTTTTTCCACTAAATATTAACCTCTTTCGTTCACATGCAGTAAATTTTATGGCGATGGCATACTAAAGAATTTTTTGTCCAGGGAACCTAAAATATTTAAAAACAAAACCTTATACTTAAAAGAATTTAATTTGAAAGCCAACATTTTTATTATTCTTATTATCAGATTTAAATTTTTTAGGACCTGTCCCACGATGTCGACAATGTTTGACTTGTTGCACACTTACATTCAAAACAAAAACAAATTTCAAAATTCTTCTTCCTGTTTTGTGCATTCACTACGCATTGATAGTGGAAACAAATATTCCCATGAAATTTGCCAAAGCAAATTTCCCTTCATGGGAAATGATAATTTCATGGAAAAAAAATTTTTACATTTTATTCACGATAGGGGTGATTGTAAATCATGTTGATTTAACATGAAAGACATATGAAGCACTATCATTACCGAGAAATATTAAATCATCCTGTGAAATTTTTCCGTGTGTAATAATATAGAAAAAAATATATTGATCTTTATTATAATAAAAGCGAAAATCCACAAAATTTTTCTCTTAATTTCACTCAAAAATAATAGTTATAATCAGTGAAATCGCAAATATGCGATTGGATGTTTTTTTCTTGTGTGACGTATTAATGCGATGGCAAGATATTTAAAGGGTCCGCCAGATAACTTTTTTTTTTTTTTTTTGAAAATGCTATATAAAAAAAACTACTGAATATTTTCTCAAATTTCTTTTTTTATTTCAAAGTACAATCCTTCCGGTTAATAATGAAAAATAATTTCATTCAAATGGCTGCCTGGGCTGGCGATGCAGTAGCCTGCACGATCGGTCCAATTTTTAAGCACATTATCGATTGTGTGCAGCTGTATTTCACCAATGGCTTCATGAATATTGTCCTTTAAAGCGTCAATTGTCTTTGGCTTGTCGGCGTAACACTTATCTTTGACGGCACCCCACAAATAATAGTCCAACGGTGTCAAATCGCAGCTCCGAGGTGGTCAAACGACATCAGCTCTGCGGCTGATAATGCGATCTTCAAAAACAGGGCGCAAAACATCGAGTGTAGCTTCGGCTGTGTGGCACGTAGCGCCGTCCTGTTGAAACCAAATGTTGCCAATATCCTTCTCTTCAATTTTTGTGAACAAAAATTCGTTCAACATGGCCCGATAACGATCACCATTGACAAACAGTGACTCGTTTTGGGTGCGTCGGCTTTTCAATGTATGCGTGCGGGTTTTCTGTGCCCCAAATGCGACAATTTTGCTTGTTTACATACCCGCCAAGATCAAAATGAGTTTCATCTGAAAAGATGATTTTTTTTTGGCAAAATCGACATCTTCTGTAAGTCGATCGCAGGCAATATTTCCCAGCGTTGTTCAAGCGTATACACAAGCGTATACCATATTCGTTCAGCGGAAGGATAAAACTAATTGTCTGTCAAATCAGACATGAGCTAAGTGTTACCATTCACGAAATAAGCACTAGTTGAAAAAAAAACGTTAGATGGTGGACCCTTTATTTATCCGTTTCAGATTTTTTATAAATTTTGGCATTGATTTTTTAGTGCATATTTTTGTGCATATTTTACCCTTTCAAGCATGTTTTTGCATATTTTAAGCTAACACGCATACTTTTAGATTTTTTCGATTTTTTTGGGCATTTTTAGACACTTTGAAGATTTTTTTATTTTAATATGCTTGGTCAACTTTTTTTTATATTCTTTTCTGTCTAAATCTCATATCGAATGTTCTATGTATGTAGTGTTAGTGTACAATTTGGCTTATTTATTACGCCATACTATATAAGTTTGTAATTATCCAACTTTTGACGATTCAATAAATTTGATTTGTGGCAGACGTAGTCCCGAATACATCAGTAGAAGTTGAAAGAAAATTTACACTGTATAAAATTTTATTTAGATGTGACAGACAATTATTTTTATTTCAAAATCTAAGTGAATTTCTATTCAAAATACCGTTCAAAAGATTTAAATCTGATATAGGGATCTCTGTTGAAGTTGCAGTAAGATTTTTTTTCTATTAAATTCTTTTATTATTTTTTTTATTTATTTTATATGCAAATGTTATTGAAGTATTATATTAAAAATATATTTTTTTTTCTTCAAATAAATCAGTTTATACTACTTTTAAGAGCATATTTTTGGAATTTTTAGGCCATATTTTCAAGTTTTTAGTGCATATTGCATGAGCATAAAACGCTGCTTTATTATTATCAATCAGCAAACGTTTGCGAAACGTTTTATTTCAAAACAATTTAATTTTTTCTTATTACATATTTTCTTTTCTGCGAATATTGCAATTAATATACAATCTGTGTTCATGTGTTCAATCGTTCTCGTTGTTTTTAATTTATTCATTTTGTTTATTTGTATGTCCTGCTTTTGATCTTACAACACGTCCATTTCTAAACTATTGCATGCATTATTATTAAATTTAATTTAAAAAGTTAGTGTATTTCTTTCAATGTCAAACTGTCTTTATATAAATTAATACTTTATGTAAGTCCATTCAATTAATAACCCTGACAAGAACTCACTTCTTGCAAGGTCATGTTGAAATGATTGAAAATGATTGGCACTTGAATTTTATTAACTTTTCAATTCAACTCAATTTCTTGTCCTTTTTCTCTTCATATTTTCAAGCGTTTCCATCTCTACATTCACGACACACCAGCTTTGCCATAATTTAAATGAATTTATGGCGAATTCTTGATTGAATTTTTCAATAAATTATATTTCTCTGCGCAGAATATCAATTTCACTAAGTATTAAACATTCTACATTATTAACAATAAATTAAATAGCTAATTTGCATATTTTTTACAACACAAATATTTTTTTAACCGAAAAATTAAAAAAAAAGTCTACCGCTAAAACCCTCTTTAATTCAATTAAAGTATTAATATTGTATTTGGTTAGGAATTTTGGTTCACGTAAGCAAGAAGAAGTCAAAATAAAATATTAATTCAAAGATTTTTAGCTTAAAACTTCAAAGGCTGTGCACGCAGGCAGGCAGACAGACGGACATGCCATTAAAACAAAACTGGTTAAAAATAAATTGGAATTAGTTTTTAATTTATGGCAGACACTTTTATTCATTGTAAATAATAAAAAAAAATTCAACCAAATTTTTTTTTATATGTCTGTGTGTAAAAACGTGGTGATATGAAAATGAATTTCATATGAAAATTTTATGTATGTATTTATATTGATTTCTGATTAAGGTTTTAAGGAGATTTAAAGTAATAAAAAATGCGATATTTAAAATCATTTACGAACATAATATTATGCAAACTATATATATTTATTCATCTGCAAATACTTCTACTGAATTTTTGAAGGTTCTTATTATACGTATTTTAACAAGAATCTGATAAGTTTTTAATGAAGTTTTAGAGATTTCAAGGGTTTGACATTTTTCTAAACTTTTCGTCGTAGAGCAGTGATGCTGAAAATTTGTACTCAAAAACAATATAATAAAATATAATAATTAAATAAAGGAATAATAATAAATAATAATAATATTCTTACCTTGTTAGAAGATTTACTACCCTGTGGATTGCAAACTGAAAATTGAACTTGAAAGATCTATTTTTTGCTTCAAAACATACACTGAATATTTCATAATAAATAAACAATAAATTTAAAATACATTTTCCCAAGAAAAAAGTTTATACAATTTCAAAAAGTTTTTAGTTGATTTTTTGTGAACATTTATTTTATTAACACTTTATTTATTAATAGTTTCGAAAAAATTTTTGCAACTATACAAGGAAATGACTCAAAACAAGTGAGAAGTTTTAAGCAATAGATGCCCCATTATTCTCAAAAATGTGTTTGAAAAATTCCAAAATCGAAATCGGAGTATTGCCACCTCAAAATATTTCGCATTTATAAAAATTAAATTACTCTTTCAAAATGTACTTATATAAGGTAAAAGTATAAAAATGAATCAATTTATGCTTTATATCAATTTGTGGATATTGTTTCTGTTAAATAATATGAAATTATTGGACGATATCATTCATGCAACACTGAATTCTCCCATTGTAGCCAAATTAATTGGACTATAACGACAATAGTTATAGCATAGACAACAACCTGCAGCCCTGTAGCCTTGCTATCTTCAAAATAATCACTATAATATAAACATGTGTATTCTATCCTTGACATTTTGTAGTCGCTAGCCGGCTGGGGTGAATGTGTTCAATGCATAAGTACGGAATGAAAGGTGAAGGGGGAATATCTAGCTACTTATTTAAATTCATATAGATGCACATAAATTCATGCGCACTTATAGAGGATCTTCCAATACGGACCTCTGAACTCTTATAGTTGATACAGGCCATATTCTTGAAGCAACAGCTGTCTGACTGGCTGTCATTTATTCATTGTGTTTTGGAAAACAACGCAACACGTGCAAATAGTAAAAATTGATTTTATCAAAGTGGGTGCTCTGCTCGGGCAATGTTTGGCGGGTTTTGATAATTTTATGGTCGACAAAATCGTCCTACAGAAAGTGCTATTCACAGTGTGGTGCATAAATTTGAGTCCTCTGGTTCAGTGAGCAATCAACCAACACTAATCGTATGTGTACGAAACGCCAAGTCTCCCCAAAACATCGACACTGTCCTTGAGAGCGTGCAGGAGAATCCGAGGCAGTCAATTGCACATCGCTCACAACCCCAATTTGTCGAATTTTGCAGCGGCAGCCAAACGACTGTAGACAACGAAGTGTGCATAGGTATTGGAGCCGTTGTAGACTGACTCTAATTTTCATTCGTAACTTTAGCCTGCATCCGCACAAAACTCAACTGACCCAAGAGCTGAAAGCAAAGAAAAACCTTAGACAATGACGTGTATTCACTGAATGGCCCCTGCAGCAGTTGGAAACTGACCCTAGTTGTCATCGAAAAATTGTATTTAGCGAGAGACGCCCATTTCCAGATGAATGGTTAAGTCAACAAACTGGGCAACGAGACTGTGCGATTTGACTACGTTCGACTTTTTCTTTTAGGGTTTCCTTGAGTCGCTCGTCTATGCGAGTAATCCACAAATCATAAATAAATCTAATCCAACATTACTCATGCCATCCTTCAAAGTCAATCTCAAAATTGCTCATTTTGGACTTGCAAAAGGTTATATTCAATATATGTGACCTGCTCCACGAAAAGGGACCTCTGCGCCGAAAAAATTTTTTTTTACTTTTTGAGTGATTCTTATAGAAAACAAAACGCTCTTTCAAATGCCGCGTTTTTCTCAATAACTTCTTTTCGGCGCAGAGGTCCCTTCTCGTGGAGCAGGTCACATATGTATAATGACATCGATAGTTCTTTTAAACTACTAAAATACACACTTTGTTTTATCTAAATATATTTATTTATTTATTTAATAAATACTTTACAAAGTAAATTTGCAAAGTATTGTTGCACAAATATGGGCGGAGTAACTAGACCATATGCCCAAGATGTTATTAACAGTATTTTAAAAAGGCTTTGTGACCGACTGTACACGACCTATGCCTTCACATAGGAAGTAGCAACGTGGTTGTTAAAGAAATTCCACAAAAGAACCGCAAGAATATACGGTTATCCGTGGCAGATCAGTCAACCAGTGCGAGCAGCGAGACGCAAAACTCTCGAAGGACAATAAACAACAGTGGCCTGGTTGCACTTAAAAGATAATTGCCAACGACGCTTGATGTTGACTCGCCCAGAGTCGTAAAGCAGTTACGACTGTATCTAAATATATATAAAAATGAATTCCTTGTTTTTGTCACGTCGTCACTGAATGGAATGGCTGCACCGCTAGCCCCCATTCCTTTTCTGTGTTGTTTGTTATTGGCTGGAGAACAAGAATATGAAAGAAAAAATTTATAAATTTGCGCGGAACAGTATAAAATAGGAAACATTTGTGCTGCTGGTCTACTCAGTTTCTTTTTGGATGCGAATGAAGTCGCGGGAAAATTCTAGTTTGATTATATAGAAAGCGCTTAATGCAAGATCCTTTGTGACACATGATGTAAAGTCCTTTAACTTATAGTTACAACAATTTACAACAATTATTATGTTGTAAAACCAAATGACTGATTATACAAGGTGGGGCACAAAAAGTCATCCGATGTTGTTTGGCTCTAATTTTTTTTTTTCTAAACGAAAAACTTCGATTCTGTTTTTTGATTATGTTTATCTTGAACCTTTAGAATTTTACTGTTTACGTCGAGATGATAATATCGGCCAAATGGGCGCCGTCACATTTCATCACTTCGGCGAGAACTTCGGGCGACAGATTCCCGCACTCGTGTCGAATGTTGTCCTTGAGGGCTTCCAGGGACTCGGGCATGTTCACGTAAACGCGGGACTTCAAAAAAGCTTCACAAAAAAGTCTGCAACGGTTATCGCAAATCGCCAAAACGAGAGATGAGGCGACCCGGGAACTCCACGACACGATTATTCCGCGTTCTTGGGTAGTGTATCGCTCCATGGCTTGTTCACTTGTATTCTACATCTGTCTAGTTTACAAATGTCAAAAATAAGAGCATCTTCCAATAGGGTGATTTCTTTTGGCCCACCTTGTACAAGCAGACACGCATAATTCTTTTTGTGCTGCTAGAGGTTTTTTTTTATTTATTTCTAAGCAACCATAAAGTAGCATTTGCTCTTGTTCACTCCCGTTTGTTGCAGCACGAAAACAAATGTGCGTGGTTTGTTCACAGTGGCCATTACATGCATTAATAACACATTTAATTTGAAGTTTATGAAAGGAATAAAATTATAACTTGGTGAAATTTTTATAAAAGTTTCAAACGTAAATTTTCAAACTGTCGTAGCTAGAACCTTATTATTTGTATTTGGCCAAGTTTGATTTTGTCGCACAGCGTTATTTGTCATTTAAGCTGCCTTAAACTTTGACATTTATAATGCTCAATCATAAACATTATTACAAACATTTACATTACCTTAAAACACATGCACACACTATATGCTCTCAGTTGGAACAGCTGGAAATTTCTTATTTATGCTGTAGAGTATCCTGAAATTCTTGTCATGCCACATAATTTACAACATTTTTACAAAAGTAATTCCTCCATCATTCAAACATGCACTTTCGAGGAGTGTCACTATCCTGCAAGTCGTTAACAACGTCATTATGGTCGTCAATGGTCATTTCCTTTTAATAAAAAGCGCAGCAACAAACTAAAATCTTTCCATTTCCTGTCACATATACACCCGAACACAAGTATGATTTTCCTATTACAATGAAAATGTTCGCCATAACACAACGTTGCGCATCATAAAAGTGACATAAAATTGTAAAATTGCATTCTTTAGCATTAACAGTCCAATCTCTCTCTTTCTGTTTGAGTGTCGGTGCAGCTGTTGTAGAATGAATGAATGAATAGTTAGTTGTTGATGCAACATTTTAAGCTTATGAAAAATGTGTAAAGCAGGATTTGAAAATGTTTGTGCCATAACGCTGGTGTGTCCTTCAGTAGTTTTGCTTTTAATCTGTCCTTTTTTTGTTGTTGTTTTTTTTTTGTAGAAAACAAAGTTTCACTTATGGCTCCTTTCAACCGCTTTTAAATGCAGAATTATTATTATTGCTTGTTATTCTTGTCTGTTGTTTATTATTTGGTATCCATGCTTTTAAGCTGTTGAATGAAAAATCGTCAAACTTTTAAGGGATTTACATTGTAATGTTATCAAAGTGTGGGTGAAAGGACACCTAAACAATACATATTTACTAAACTTACACATTTGTTGGTTGTCTAAAATAATAGCGAAAAAATTAAGCTGTGTAATTCCTAAAAGCTTACTTAAGCGATTTCATCTTTAATGTCCTTTATAACCGACTCCAAAAAAGGAGCAGGTTGTCAATTCGTCTGTATTTTTTTCTGCAATGTTTCTTCATAACTCGGTAACAGAAAAAATACACTTGGGTGTTATTATGTAATTCGATTCAAAAAGAAAACTGTTCGAATGTTTATGTTATTAACATTACAAATCGAAAGCATTTCCGTTCGAATCGGATTACATAATATATATTACAACACCCCTGCAATAAGCAACTTTGATTGAAAATAAAACCAAAAATCAATTAAAAATATAATTGAGTCAATTAAACTTTGCAATTAATTAAATTTTTAAACTGAAATACATTTTTAATTTATTTTTGGTTTTATTTTCAATTAAAGTTGTTTACTGCAGGAATATTTTTTTCAGTGTATGTCGATTTATGATCTTATCTGCAAAATCTAGTTTGAGTGTATGTATGACTGTGTTAATAAATCGCATTTGCCTGTCAAATATGACAGCACATTCCATTCATTTCAATTTGAATGACACTTCAATTAGAATACCATTTAAACATCCAAAGCAAACAAAAAATTATTACAAAATACATAAATGATTTTTATAATTGAAACCTTAAAGGAAACCAGCAGCCGAACTTGCAAGATAAAAGCAAGTCAATTAAATTCCAAATATATTTTCATAATAAAATGTCAAAAATTTATTGGGATTTTTGTTGTTTATTTGCTTTCTATCGTTTGGCAACCATTTTTTACATTTAACCAGAAGACTGACTGTTCATTCGTTCGCTCATTCATTCGCTCGCTTGTATTCTGTTACAAACAGATCATTTAAAAATTATCATTTTTTGTGTTTGTATATGTCGTTTTCTTAACTTAAATGATCATTAATTGAATAAATATGGGTTTATTATTTTTAATGATTTACTGCATTTTTTCTTATTTTTTTTCTTACATTCTTTTTATTTTCTTATTTACAGATTTAAACAAAAATTGCTTCTCATCACTTGCAACTGTTTGAGGTACGTGCACGTCTTCCCTTAATTTAAATTATTTATTTAACTTTTTTTGTAAATATAAGCATTTGTAAATTGATCACAACTGCACTGGGAGAATGATGATGAAATTCCTTATTTGGCATTAATTCATTAAATTTTTAAATTTAACTTACAAATGAATTGATTTAATTTGAAATTCTTTAGGGTGCAAAAAAAATTTACTTCAAAATATATAATTTATTGACGAATGAAAATTTTTCGAAATTATCATAAAAAATTTGCCAACTTTTAATAGTATGTGTATATGAGTATGAGTATTTCCATCGAAAGGTGTACCGACACCAAAAAATTAAGAGTTCTTGCAAACACTTTCTGTTATCATATTTTCATAGAGAAACAATCAAATTTAGCTAATAAAAAAAATTACATTTATGTATATATAAATAAGAACATTTTTTTATTGATATATTTATTTTCTTAGTTTTGCTTAGATAAAAGTTCTTAAACAGAAGCATTTCCTTTGACCTCCCTAAAATTTTTCTGAGGGTTCAAAGAAAGCAAATAACTATAAATTTTAGCTTCGCAAAATCTTATATTTTTATGTCACGTGTGACATTGAAAAACCACATTTGTTTTCACTGCATGGAAAGCATATGCAGAAAGGTCATCAAATATTTAGTAAATTTTTGCTTTGCAAAATCGCATATTTCGATGTCACGTGCGACATTTAAAACCAGAATTTGTTATCAGTGCATCGAAATTACATAGAAAAATATGAAAAATATAAAGACTTTTCAGCTATATTAAGTTGGTCACATGCAACATCGTAATTGTGAAATAAATAAAAAATATTTTATATAAAAATTTTGCACATACTTTCAAGTTATTCAAATTTAAATGAGCAAGAGCGGCGAAAAAATAAAGAGAAATTCAAATTCAATTCAAATGGAAGGAAGATAAAATATTATTACAAAACGACATTTCTATGTCACGTGCTACATTCAAAAATAACATTTGTTATCAGTGCGTCGAAAGTACATGGAGAAATATGAAAAATATAAAGATTTGTCACCGTTGTACCTAAATAAAGTAGGCCACGTGCGACAGACATGGTAATTGTAAAATAAAAAAAATTTATGTGGATAAAACAATTTTTACAATTTTTTTTTTGATAAGCAAAAATGGCGAAAAATAAAGAAAGTTGAAAACTGAGGAAAGAAAAATTTAAGGAAGATGAAGAAATATTACAAAAGCATAAATTCAAAAAACAAGGAACAATTGCGGAATGCTAGGAACAAGGGAAAAGCGTTGGCTGAAGCAAAAACTTTAATCATTAAAGATAAATGGCGGAATTAGCTGAATTTCATAGAAATGTAAAATGTCGAATAAGCACAAAACAAGCCTTACAAACGCAAGCAAAACGTTTGCAAAAGCTGTTAATTTTTTTTTATAATTTAAACGAAACATGAGCAAAAAGTAAGTACTATTCCAGGTACAGCGGTTTCATTTTATTTGCTGTGATGGTTATAAAGCAAGATTAGCTAGAATTGCCTATTCTGAAAAGAAACTGTGTTTGATATTCATCATACTATCTGTATTTAAGTTAATTTTAGTTTATTACTCAACCTACTTTATTTGTTCAGTTTATTGTTATTATGTTAAATTAAAAATATTGAATATTTCTGTTAATTTGAAAAAAAAAATTAATTGTTTTGCTTGTTTAGTTGTAATATCTTAGAAAATACAACAAAATACAAATATTATGATGGGAAGATGTCACGTGCGACATGCATGTCACTTTTAGGTAAAATCATAACCATTTTAAAGAAAAATCAGTTAACAACATTTTGAAGTTAGTCACATTCGACACAAAAACAACTTCTGTTTTTGTCACATGCGAATGAATGTCTTGGTTTTTTTGGAACTATCTAGGAAATTTGCTCAAAACAAAGCTAAGCACCAATTACAAAGCTAATCTAGAGCTTTAAGTTACTCTTATTGGTTTTTTTTTAATTTTTTTTTACTTTATATATATACGACTGTCACGTTCGACATCATGGAAAAGCCCATATACGAGTATATTCCGTATATTAAACCATTAATCATTGACCTCTGAATAATAAAATATTTTCCATGTTATTTCATTTATATTAAATCCTTCAAAATGCCATTTTGTTTTATTACTTTTTACTTTATTCAATTTATTTTTATTAAATATATTTTCAAATAAAATGAACTGCGGAAAAAAACACCAATCTTATGAAAAATTACCATTCGTAAAAAGATAATCAAAACTTCTAAGCTAACCCATAAATTTTATTGAGGTTTTAATATATTGTCTCTTGTTTTTTTTTTGTGTAATTTAAATGTAAAATCAGTACATATTTTTATTGTTTAGCTAAAAAAAATACAAGTAAATAAAATTAAGAAAAAAACGATAATTTGGCATTTACTATTTTTATATCTTTATTGCGTTCACGTTTTCACAAGTTATTTTGGTATATAAAAACTTTCGAAAACGCTATAGAAAAGGCTTTTAGGTTGAATCAACATAATAAAATGTCCTTTGGATGTCTTGATTGTTGTAGGAATTTTCTGACAAAATTGACATTCGTCATAATACAAAAATGTTATTTTTGTGGTAAAACATAATTATGCTATCATCAAGGCAAGACTTTTATAAGTCATAATATAAAAATGCCTTCAAATAATTATATCACGGCATTTTTGTATTAAGACATAATTTTTTCGTATTATAATTGTGCTATGTGAAAAATGTAATAACGTTATTATGTTATGACATTATTATATAATTATATTTTTATGTCTATTATTTTTTTTGTATAGCATGCTATGTATATCAAGACATGACCATTTCATGATGTAATTATGAAATGACATAAGTATGTCTTGACATAACTATGCCATGGAATTTTTTAACATAATGATTTTTGTAATTTGTTGTAAATAAATATGTCATCATGCAGTTATAATGATGTCTTCACACTCAAATGTTTGTTATTACATCATCTCATAATCATATCATGACACTACAGCATCACTATCTTATAAGATTATTCTGTCGCAACATTTTTATGTCTTGAAGCAATCATGTCAAAACATAAGTATATATATATATATATATTGGTTTCTGAGGCTCCTTGTTAGGAGTATAGGGCCTCAAGAAACTCGCCCGATGCTAAAGTTGTTACTTCACTCCAGCTTCTGCTTTTGCGTCCTCTACAGCTGCTTCCTTGAGGGTATCAGTCTATGGCAGTACGTGTAATATCAGTGGGTGGACGACGTAGTGCATGGCCAATCTAACCCCATTTACGCATAAATATTTCATCTCGTATTGGTGCCTGATTAGTTCGGGCCCAGAGTTGAACATTCGATATGGTGTTGAGCCAAAAAATTTGCAATATCCTTCTAAAGCACCTGTTCACAAAGCTATGTAAGGTGTTAAAATCTGCTGTGGGGGTATTAAAATTTTCACAGTCGTACAAAGCACAGACTTGAGACAGGAATTAAAAATTTTAAGTTTTGTGCGTGTCAAGAGGAATGGTGACTTCCATATTGTGTTGAGTAGGCCAAATGATTGCCTAGCTTTCATGGTACGGTCGGTTAGATACATCATCTGAAGATCCACCTGTTCATGAAAGAATTCCTAGGTAGCAGAATTGCTTTATATATTGAAGATTAGTATTTTGTATACAAAGTGGCCTGTTGGGTGCAGAATTGATTCTCATTGCCTTCGACTTGGGTATATTTATTTAAAGGCCGGCTTTTGCTGCTTCCGATTCTAGTATTTTTAAGTTTTCTACCATATCAGAGTAATCATGTATAAGAAGACATATACCATCTGCGTAATCTAGATCAGAAGGACGGCCGCATAAGCCACACGTAATGCCTCTGCTGTTTAGCGTTGAATTTCTCATTACTATGTCTAAATATCTTGACATACACATTTATTTCGTTGGCGTTTTTGTGTAATAATGATATTATATCCTAATGTTTATGTCAAAACATAAGTTTGTCATGACATTATTATATGAAATCTTAAAAATATATTGACATACATATTTATTTCGTTTGAGTTTTAATGTAATAATGAAATTATGTCGTAACAGTTTTATGTAAGTTATGTAATTTTTATATCATGACTCAGTCTTGTTAAGGTACTAGACATGGCAAGCCATGGCATGTCATGTATGTCATATCATATCATAACTTCTCTAATTTATATGTTGAAGTATGTCACAATGCGACTATAAAGAAAGTTGTATAGAATTTACATAATGAAATTTTATATGAAATATGAAATTTGTTGCACTAGAGAAGGGGGTAATATAGAAAAAGAAAGCGTAGCTTACAGTTAGGTTAGGTTAGTTTAGGTAGGAGTGGCACTCACTTAGATCATTTTGGTCCATTGTGATACCACGGAGGCTCTGCTTATGCGGAGTCCCCAGCGTCAGAAAATTCCCTGAACTCAAGAGCGCCCATTGTGGCCATTCTCTTTCTTGCAAGTTCAGGACAGTGACACAGAAGATGTTCTACATTTTCCTCTTCATCGATATCCTGACAGCTGCGGCAAAACTCGTTGTGTTCGACCTTTAACCTTTATGCATGCTTACCCATGAGACATTGTCCGGTGAGCACGTACACTAGATTCGAGATTTGTTTCCTATTCTTTAAAATCAAAGAAGCTGTATTTTTCCTATTTAGATGAGTCCATAACTGCCTTGTAATCACGCAATCATTTCTTGTAACCCACCTTCTATTTGTTTCATCTTCTGTCTTGCGCCTAAGCCTGAGTTTGCAAGAGAGTTGGCAAATACGGTAGAACTTGTAAGGTTGTCCCAATCCTAGCAAGCTCATCAGCTCTAGACTTCCCCTGAAAGCCTCTATGCCCGGGATCCAGATGATCCTAGAGATGATCGGCAATCGAGGGCTGTTGTAGTCCTTAGAAGCGGGGTTTCGAGGTTCATAATAGCTGCTCGACTATCAGTGTATATGTTAATTAAAGTCGTTGAAGTGATATTCACTTTCAACCAATCCGCAACTTCTGTTATAGCAAGGATCTCTGCCTGAAAGACAATGCAGGGATCCGGAAGTCGCTTTGCAATACTAAGACCTAAAGCCCCTGAAAAGACTCCATAACCCACACCTTCTTGTGTTTTGAAGCCATCCGTATAAAACTCAACACTTTTTATTTTGCCTGGAGTTCCATTCATCCACAATTTTGTGGATGGTATCTAGGTTTTATAAAGACGTTCGTGTAGTAGAGCAGGGGAGTTTTGGTTAATCCTCCATCCCCAAGCTTCATCATCAAATATTCTACAGTGGCCGGTTCCATTTCCGTTCCACAGAGAGGTACTAGGAAATGGCAACGACCAAAGGCAGAAGGTGAAGGAGTAGTGCGAAGAGCACTGGTTATACACAAGGATGCAAGTCTTTGCACCCATGCGTGAGAATTGGATGTACTATTGCAGTATAGATCCAATGAACGATTTTTGGGGTAAGACCCCATTTTTTCTCAATGGATTTTTTGCATAGATAGAGTGAAAATTTTGCTTTTTTCACTCTCTCTAGAATATTAGTTTTGAAACTCAGCTTTGAATCAAGCATAACACCGAGATATTTTGCAGTGTTGGAAACAGGTATCTTATACTTCCTGGAGAAGAGGACTAGTTCCGTTTTATTATGAACGACGGCGAGCCTTCGTTTCTTCACCCATCTTGTTAAATGAGAAACACCATTCTGTAGGATATCCCTTAGAGAAGTGAGGAATTTTCCTCTTACAGCTATTGCCACATCATCAGCATAAGCCACGATTTTGCACCCCCGCGGTTCCAGAGATATCAGCACGGGATTTAGAGCTAGATTCCACAACAGTGGCGAAAGAACTCCTCCCTGTGGTGTATCCCTATTTACAAAGCGGGTTTGCCTAGATGCTAGCCTACCATTGCACCTTTTTTCATTAAAAATTGTGCAACGCAAAATTTAGTCTTGTTAACATTTGAATCGTTATTAAAGATATTACATGAACCCTTAATTGATTTCGGCAGATTTTGGAAAACTTTTTTGAAAATTCAACTTCGTCGTCCGTACAATCTGCGAAGGATTTTAGCCTAAATATCCATTCACGCATGTTGAGGAAATCAAATACATACTCTTTGCAAAAGTTCCTCTTCATAGACTTTAACCAGTAGACGAACTATGGACAGTAGAGTGCATTAATGAAAACCTTTAAACCTAAACAGTCAATTGTATTTTAATGCAAATTTTATGCGATTTTAATAAAGCGATTTTAACAACAACTACAAAATGAGCTGGGAAAACAACAACAACAACAAAAACAATAAGTAGTGAATGTGGCATTAAACAGTAGTGTTAAAGAAGTGGGAACAACACAACAGCAGCAGCAACAAAAACAACGACAATTTAATTTCCTTAAAATACTCACATTTACTGTTCCTTAACTTCTTGGTGGCGTTCGTTGTTGTTGTTTGGTTCTTTAACAGCATAACTTGGCTTTTATAAAGTTGAAGTTTTTTTTTCGTTGTCTGTATTTTGCCACTTTATTGTGTTTTCCCATTCAATTGTATAAAAATAATAACTTTATTATTTGAAGCCAATTATGAAGCAGAAAAAATTTAAACCGTAAGTAAATCTGTATAAGAAAAATTAACAAAATGTTCAATTGTAATCAAATTTAACGAATACAATGAATGCCTTGTTTTATTGTTTTATTTCAATTCTTTTCTTTTTATTTTTAATATTCATTGTTTAAATGGACTTGACTTGACTTGACTGGCATTCGTAATATGTATTGTGCTGTATGTCCATAGTTCGAGTTTAAATAACAATTGTTAAAATAAAATTATTGTTGTACGAGTATTATGTATTTGGGTTTTTCATATTTTTAGTGCTAAAAACATCGATACTTTATCGTTAGCCCGAATTTTTTGTTTAAAAAATTAATAAAATGATTAAAAAGGAAAAATATTACAAAATAAAGCAATATGACCTTCACTTTTTGCACAGTTATGAAATGACACACAATGGCAACAGCAAAATTAATAAATGTTACATTAAATACGAATAAAAATATTCATGTACGTGAGTAATTGTGTTTCTCTATGCAAAATTTTTGGTAACTACGAATATTTTTCTTTTTAATTTTCGTAAAGCCAAACAAATGGGTAAATTTTTTTTTGAAATTTCATAACTTTGTCGCAATAATAGAGAAAAATTATGATAAAAAATTCAAGGAAGTCACAAACTAACTGTCTGGATTTCTTTTTAACCAACTCCAAAAAAAATAGGAGGTTATCAATTCGTCTGTATTTTTTTTTTTTCACATTTTTACTTCATAACTCGATACATTGAGATTAGTTGCATTAAAAACCCAATGGCGAGGACACTCCCACAATTTTTTTTCTTTGATTGTATGATATTCTACTTATTCGATTGCTACGAAACCTAGCAAACACCTTTGGTTCTTGCAATTACACAATTTTAAAGTTGAAAAAATGGGCGGGACTACGCCTAGTAAAATTTAGTATTTTATTTCACGTGGTTCTACTAAACCGATTTTTACGAAGCTTACCACACACCTTGAGCTCAGAAATAGACACAATCTGCCATAAAAAAATGGGCGGAGTTACGCCCATTAAAATTGTATATATTGTTTAAGTGGTTCTAATTAACCGATTATTACAAAACTTACCACGCACCTTGAGCTCTTAAAAATCCACAATCTAGCATTTAAAAAATTGGCGGAGGCACGCCTATCAAAATCAAATTTTATATTTCACGTACTTCTTAACCAACAAATTTTAATTTTTTTTAAATAGTTTTTTTTCGAAAATATTCTCTCAGATCTTTGCATTGTAGTCGATTTTTTGCAGAGTTATTGTAAATAAATTAGAAATTTTCATATGGGAAATTAAATTAAATTAAATTAAATTAAATTAAATTAAATTAAATTAAATTAAATTAAATTAAAATAAATTAAATTAAATTAAATTAAATTAAATTAAATTAAATTAAATTAAATTAAATTAAATTAAATTAAATTAAATTAAGTTAAATTAAATTAAATTAAATTAAATTAAAATAAATTAAATTAAATTAATTTAAATTAAATTAAATTAAATTAATTTAAATTAAATTAAATTAAATTAAATTAAATTAAATTAAATTAAATTAAATTAAATTAAATTAAATTAAATTAAATTAAATTAAATTAATATTAATTAAATGAAATTAAATGAAATTAAATTAAACTAATTTAAATTAAATTAAATTAAATTATTTATTAATTAAATTAGCTGAAATTATTTTATTTTATTTTATTAATTCTAATATCATTTAGTTAAATTAAATTAAAGAAAATAAAGTCAAATCACCCCAATTGCTTTTAGTTGAAAAAATTTATAAAATTAATGAAAACAAATTTAATAACATGATTTTTTCGTTTAATATAACGACATTTATTACGAAAAGTACAAAAATCTGTTAAATTTTTTCTGCAATTAAAAATATTCAATCGCCAACGAATTTCAATTAAAAGCAAAACGCTCAATTAATTTTTTTTTTAATTTTTTTGCTATTGCAAAGGCGGCGCCGTAAATTGATGATTCAACACTTGCACCTCTCCAATTGCAGAACAACTAAATGTTCGCTAACCCAACTTCTTGCCCAATTACTAAGACTTTACAAATTCATACGCCAGATTAAACCTGGGTCATTTGCCGCAAGCTGAGAGTGAAAAAAATCGAAACAACAACTAAGAAATAAATGAATAAAATACTGCAAATTGATTGCGAAAAAATATTTTTTTTATTAAGAAAAAAAACAAAACCTTAACATGAATTGTTATTAATGATAATAATAAAATTTAAATATTATTGCAAAATGATATAAAAACTATTACTCATGCCATTAAAAATTCATTCGAATCCATGGAATATTTGCTGATTGTAAAATTATGATCAGATCATATTCAATTTTCCCCTGTAGTGGTATGAACAAGTGAGCGAGTTAGTTAGTATGTCTGCCAGGGAGGAACGAGTGAAGCCAACAAATAATGCCACGCATTATAATAGAGGAATTAAAATGTTTCTCGTAAAGTGTAATGCGTCACCATAACATTTTGTTAAGATAAAAACATAATTATATTTACATATTTGTATTTATATTTGCATTTATTTTTGTTCTCCTCTGCCATAAGTAAAACAAATCAATAAAAATTTAGCTTTTCAAACTTTTTCAAAATTTCTAAGTCAGGACTAATGCTTGGGTGACTGCCTGCAAATCTAAAAGATACAAAATTTTCCTTTAATCATGAACGTGATTGGTTTCGTAAATCCATGCCCACATCTCTAGTGTGAGCTTCTCTGGCTGTAAAATAAAATATTAACAATAATTGCATTGAAATATTTTATGTTTAAGCTTGTTATTGTTTAACAAATTGAAACCTGAAACATTGTTGCAAATAGCGAAAATAAATTAAATTATTATTTTTTGTTTGCGAATGGTGGGGAAGTTTCTCAAACAGCAAAGAGAAATGCAGTTATAGAAAATACAAGACAGCAAAACGTTTGGTTTTTTACTTTTTTTTTATTTTTTAAGAATTAAGTTGAAGCTTGGAATCAAACTTATTATTCTTAAGGAACAGAAAAATTAACGAATCTTATTTTAAATTCGATCTGCTATTAACTGGCTATATTAGTGGTGAAACAATCTGTCGTTACAAAGTTCTTTACGTTGCCCACATTTTTTGCTATTCTTAGTTGGTTGTCTTTTCTTTATCAAGCTCAAGTTGTTGTATCACTTCAGGCAGTTTTGTCTCAAGATTTGCCAAGTTAAAAGAACTGGGAGGTAAATATAAACGATTTAATTTGTCTATATTTAATGCCAGTCGTTTTTGGGATTTACATGCTCAAACAACGTTTGTGGTAAATTCAACCATACTGAAATTGTAAATATTTTTTTTATTGTCTTATGATTAAGAGGAACACGGTTTTTATTATTTGAAATAACTAATTTGAAATACTCACTGAGCTTAGTGCCGGTCCAGAATTGCAATTTTTGTTGCAGCAACTTTTAATTTTTTAGTGCAAAAGAGCGAGAGAGCAATACAAAAAGGATATATTTCTATTTCAACACTCTCAAACATATTCAAGAATTGCTGCAATAAAAATTGCAAGTCTGGACAAGAAAAAATAAATTTTGGCTTCAATATATACTAAAGGCCGTGATACACTATCATACAAAGTCGTGCGATCTACGTAAAATTGCAACCCTGGTGTGATGAATTGTTATTGTCTTTTGAAAATTTTCATAAACTCCATCATACCAGGGTTGTATTTTTTCGTAAATCGCAAGACTTTGTATGATAGTGTATCACGGCCTTAACGAACATTTCAACTAAAAAGCTTATTAATAGTGCAAAAAGAACTTTAGATATACATAAAAATAACTGGGTTGGTTATGATTATGGGACTATCAAGCAAATCGTTGTTGCCTGTAAAGCTTGTTTTGTTTATCAGAACATACTCGTACATACCAAAAAAAGTTAAAGAATTTTTTGAGCTATTTTTTTTTAATTTTTAACAAATGCAGCAATAAAATTTTACTGCATTTTTGGTTAATCTAATCAATGTGGAGTTGTTATTTCATTGTTGTCGTTTAATATAAATAAGCGTTTTTTTATCTAATCAATCTAGAGTTGTTAGTTTATTTCTAATTTAAACTATTTCTGCGTTCCAGATGTGAAACAATTTTCGTTGGTTAAAATAACTAACTTGGTAAAATTACTGACCTGATGAAGAAAATTGTATTTGAGTTTTATACAAATGGTTTTTTTATAAAGTAACAAGCAATTACAATTTAAAATAACTAAACATGTGACTACTAATAAGTTTTAAATAAGTACTATGAGTCGATCACACAAATTGTTGTTGCAATTTAATCTTGTTGTGTTTGTTAAGGAACCATATACTAAGCCGTTGCTCTTAACTATTTTTGCATATTATTGATTTGTCAGTTTCAAACAAATACAGCAACAACATTTTACTATATTTTTGGTTAATTTTAGCAATCTAATCAATATATTTCCTTTATGGCGATTTATATAAACAAAGTATTTGTCTGGTTAACATAACCAATGTGGAATTGTTATTACTGAAGCGATAAATAAAATTGTTCTTGGATCTTATATTTTGAAATTTTCTTATAACAAATTTTTTCAATTAAACTAATAACCAACAAATTGTTGTTGCACTTAAATCTTATTTTGTTTGTTAAAATATGAAAGTGATTACTGAAATGCTGCGGTAAATTTTGTATTTTTTAAATTGTCTTGTATTTCTGGTTAATCCAACCAAACTATAGTTATGATTTCATTTAATGCAAATTGTGGTTGCCTGTCAAATGAAAAAGTTTTGTTTTTTAGTTAATCTAAATAGTTTTAATATTTACTATTTTATTGGTTAAACTAACCAACTTTAATTGTAAGTGTACTCTCATGTAAATTGTTGTTGCAAATAAAAAAAAAACACTGAATGCTGAAACAATTAGGTATCTTTGTTGGCTCTGAAACTAAACTCGCTGCCTGCAGAAGTCTTTAACACTTTTAGAATGCACATTGTGATCAATCGGAATGAAAAATCTGATTATCATGTAGAATAATTTTTGATAATAAAAAAAGAGAAAAGGTGTTGAGAAAGCATTGGAAAATGCTACTGCTGGATGCAAGTCAACAAATGTTTTCTATTTTTAATCGATTCTCAAATGATGAGTCATTTTTAATAACTTACTTTCTAATTTATAAAACTACCCACCTACGAAAAGAGCAACTCTTCAACCTTTTTGACTTAAAATAAATATTTGCCCAATTTTTTGTCGATAGCAGTTACAAGTAAAAAGCCATTCAATTCATATTCAAAACCTTTAAAAAAGAAGAGTCTTATTTTTTTTCAAAGTTAATTAAACAAATTTCTGTTTATTTATTTGTTTTTAAGCTACCAGTTTTGGAACAATTAAAAGCCAAAAATAAAAGAAACAGCCAGTCATCCTACGCTCTTTCAGTTAATTTTGAAAAGTCATACAATATTTATTTGTATATATACGAGTATACGAGTATCTGTATAAATAAATATTAAAACAAAAAAAAGCTTGAAAAGCAACAAATAAAATTGTGCATACAAAAAATTGGACATCATTATTTCTTTTATATTTTTTTACAGAATGAGAAAGATTTTCTTTAGGTTTTGTGAACCAAAACATTTCAAAAAAAATATGCTCAATACAACCATATTGAAGTCCATAAAAATTAAGGAAAATAAACAACCAACTAAAATTTATTATTATTATGGTTTTTCCACAAACATGTATAGATTTTTATTATTATTATTTTTCAAGTTCTCATTTCTTTGACATCACTTTTCTTGTATGTATAATCAATAAAATATTTTTCTAACGCTTTACTATCAAAAGACTCCATGGCCACCCATACTATTTAATGAGAGACCATTTCCAAAATGTCAAGCATTATCTCTCTGTTTTATTTAAATTAAGAAGAACTTGTGCATGTAAAATATTAATCATTGTTTTTTTTTTATCGATTTACATTTATGCTTTTCAGTATGCATGCATTATGACTTTTGTAAAGTTAAAAGAAAGTATCTCTTTACAGTCTTCCCTCGATAACAACTTTGAAAAGAAAAAATAGCATTTGTTTCTGGCTGATGAAGCCAATCGAATTTTAATATTACATCAGCATATTGAATGTTTGCGTCTGAATGGAGCATTCAATTCAGGCTAAAGTTCCTCTAATTTTTAAAATTGCTATAGTGCATAGGTATGACGACCTACAGTGAAATTGTGCGTAAAATATTTGTCTTGTACACACTCGGATTCAGCATGAATTGCGAAAAAGTAGAAAATTAGCCCTAAAACGATTTTGAAATTATGTGCAAAGCTTTACTGAGGTTTTTTTTATCTAATATTATCTTCGGGGAATTAATATTGAAACAACAGTAATAAAAAAATATTGATACGCTTACCTTTGCATGCCACTAATGGAACCTTTCGATGAAAATTCATAGAATTTTTTAATTACATAATATATAAAGTAGTAAGAATTCTGCTTAAGAAACTCATCAGTAGACGACCTCAACCAAAAAATTCTTGAGAAAAGGTTAAAACTTCGTATGTTTATAAAGAAAAACTCTTAAAATGTTATTGAGAACTACTTACACAAACAAAAATAAGTTAAAACGCCTCAAACAAAAAGTTCACAATAAACATTTTTATTCGAACAATTGCTTAAGTTCTAGTTTACACTATGCAAGTCTTATTGCTAAGCTGATTATTTGAGGGAGAGAGAGAGACGAGGGGAAAAGAAGCGTTTCTGTTCCCCTCGTCTCTCTCTCTCCCTCAAACTAATCAGCTTAACAATAAGACTTGCATAGTGTAAACTAGGACTAAGCAAAAAATAAACTTTTTTTTTAATTTTCGACAATCGCTGTTGTTGTCTCTTTCTCTCATTTAACCGATTTGTATTAAACTTTCAAATCCAAAAATGAAGCGATTTTTCTAAATTTTTCCTCACCGACATCTCTGGAACGATGCAATCGATTTTACTAAAATTTACAGCAATCCACTTTGTTTTTTTTTTTGAGCTTATGTAGTTTAAAGTTTAAGAAAAATCTAGTTTTGTGAAAATTTTATTTTCGAAAATTTCCGAAATCTACCGAAACAGCAGCAAATTTCCTTGCTATCGGTTGACCCGTTCTTAATTTATGAGATGCTTACACCCGGAGAAAAAACAGCTTAAAATCAATTTAAAAAAAAAACATATTGAATTAATAAGAAACATTAACGAAAGTCAAGTAATGTTGAACTTTCTTATTTCAATATGGAAAAATATTAATTTACAGTACTTATTTATTCATTTTATTTATTTTTAAGTATTTCTATATACATTTTCTTTTATATTGAAAATTATTGAATTAATGTGACGCGTTCTTATTTTTAAGTTGCTGCTTTTCCCTGAGTGTACATATGTATATAAAAACACTTAATCACACACACACAAATATATACCTTCATACGGACCAGAGAATGATAATGACTACTCAAATATATATATACTCAAATAAATAGTCTTAAATTAAGTAACTGCGTATAGTCATAATTGCAGCACAAACAATTCGTACGATCCGTTTTTTCTCTCATTTATGCGAAAAACTAAAATACCCTACAACTATAAACAGAAGGTACATGCTATCAAGCGTGTTGACTCTCTGTTATACCTATAATATGATTATACTTAGAGTATGGATATTAATCGAACAAACAAATATACGCATGATACTCGGGATATTTATTCATCCCTTGCCACCTTATCATACATTTGTATGTGTAAATAAAATATAAGTTGTGTATACGCATATGTAGTCGATTAATAGTCGGAGTATTTTTATACTTATGTGTATGATTGCAGCTCACACACTCTTTAAATTTTAGTTGTAGTTGTTGTTGTGCTGCATAATTTAAAAATGTGTTGTTGGATGTTATACGTATTCGTTTTAAAATTAATGTGTGTTCATTCATAATTCTTTGACAAAGAGTACTTAAAACGATTAAATCAGCAACTTCGATAGGGGAAGTTAAAAAAACCAATTATTGTTTTATTATTATTGTTTTGGTTGCAATATACATATTTTTATCGAGTCATTTCCTTAAATTTGAAAAGTTGTTCATAGCAGTCGTAAAATATATGACCTTAAGAAACTTTGTGAATTTCCCAAATACATTTTAATTTTGTTCAGTTGAACTTATGTTTGAATTCTCTTTATTTTGTAGGTTTTCTTAGTTCCTTGCGTTTCAAATTATCGAGAAATTACTGTATGCAAAAATAGACACAAATGCATGCATAAAAATATTTTTATTCTGTGTATTTTAATATTTAACAATCATAAAAATGTCATCACGAAAAAATCAGTCATCAACTTATAACATATTCTTTGTAATACTAATTCACATATTCATATGTGATATTAAATTTACCCACAATGAAGTCATTTTAATTAGTTTTTAGTGGTTGCCAAATATTGAAAAATTAATATATGTTCTTATTTGTATATATATAGCTTAAGAGGCAAAAGACGCATTTGATAGCTCCATCGAATGGGTATTCGATTATTACATTTTTATATTGAGATTAGCATTAACTTTGGAATATTTCAAATTTCAAATATCGTGAAAAAGTAAAAAAAATATTTCAGAGTCGGAAGAGCAATTAAGGAGGCTTTTGGTGCTCTTATGAAGACGGTTTCCTAAAGGGCTTCTTAGGGTTTCGTACACCAAAGCTGAAAAGGAACCCTATTGTTTTCGCTACAATATCCGTCTGTCTGTCACGGGCTGTTTTCTCGAACACCTTAAGTGCTAAGCATCTGAAATTTTCACAGAATGGGTAAAACTTTGGCCGCTACAACAACAAATATATCACAGTTAAAACATTAAAGTAAAGTAAACGAATAATCGATAAAAAGGAAAAAGCGCTTAAATGAAAAACGACTCCAAAAATAATATAAATTTCTGAAATAAAAAAAAATCACCAAAAGTACAAAGGTCACATAAAAATTTAAAAAACCGCCAAAACCCGAAAAATATCGCCAAAACGAAAAAAATCACCAAAACAAAAAAAAAATCACTAAAATAAAAAAAATCGTCAAAACAAAAAAATCGCTAAAATTAAAAAAAAATCGCTTAAACGAAAAAAAGCGCCAAAACCAAAAAAAAAAAACTAAAATACAACTGGAAAATATTGTCAAAAAGCCAAAAAAACGCTCAAACTAAAAAATCGCTAAAACTAAAATACAACCGAAAAACTACGCCAAAACGCAAAAGGCGCCAGAACTAAAAAATCGCTAAAACTGAAAAAAAATCACAAAAAACCGAAAAAACTGGAGAAACGAAAAAAGCATCGAAGCTAAAAAAAATCATAATCGGCAAAACGATAAAAATCCCTAGAACTACAAAAACGACAAAAGAAAAAATAATTTTTTAAGAAATGCCTTTATCAGGTAAGATCTCGTATTATATAGGCTAAAGTTCGTATAGTATTACATATCTAGAGTCAGTACAGAACCCATCGTGTGCGAGTCAAAGTCGCACTTTACTAAATTTATTATGTATATGAAATACTGCAAAATTGTTTACTAAACAGTTCATGTGCCTAAATGTTAAAATATCTCAAGAAAGTCTTGGCATAAACAGAATCAATTGTTTTCAAAGCAACAATTAATTTGCATAGAGCTAGTCTTAAATTTATTTTGTTGTATCTCCCTTCAATTACTGAATTTCATTAAAGAATTTTTACATTTCCAAAGAATTTTTCATACTTACAACGAAATGAAAATAAAAAAATATATTCATTAATACAGAATTTCTTGGCAACCCTTGTGCCAAGAAAAATGCGTGATTTCGCGGTTTATAAGCTGCCATAATATTAAAATGCCCGTCATAAAAAATGGGAATAAATTTATGTTCTCAAACGAAACTGTGTTAAATCATTTTTTCCATTTAATAATGTCGCACATGCATTCATTTCTTAGTTTTTAAATGAACATGTTGGTGCTTTTTTAAGATTTTTTTTGTCCTCTTTAGTTTTATGAATATTTCCCATTTTATTATTAAGTATTCCAATAATGTCTTAAACATTTAAGATCACAAACAGCTCAATGTTTTGTAACAAACATGACTTAAGAGTTTTTCTCTTTATTTTTTATATCTTTCTTACTTTTAAACTATATAATTCCTAGTCTTTTGTTGAAGTCTTAACGCAACGTGTCTAAAGATCAGTCACTTGGGAAGGGTATAGTGTGAGAGAGAGAGAGGGGGGCATTTCGATGTTCCCTTTAGCGTTTATTAAATTGTTTTCAACACCATTGACGAGTCAGTCAATGTAGTCTTGCAGCCATAACAATTGGTATGCATAACTTTATGTAGTTTACAACGCAGGCAATAATAACGACAGCAATAGCTACAGCAACAGCAGCAATGCTCGTCGTACGAGTACTTACTCCTAACAATAGCACAAGAAACATCAACAGCTACAATTTAAATAAAGCAGAACAACATAAACATTATAAATACTTTGTTCATTCAACCATTGACTCGAAACAATATTAAAAATATTTATATACTTTTAGATCCTACACTCGCATTGTCGTACAAGACGCTAAAATCACTGGCACTTCGAAATACAAAAGAGCTACTTAATAATCTTTAAATGAACCAAAAGTATGAGTAGTATTGTATGCAACAGTATGCGCCTCCTCATCACAACAACAACGACAAGAAAAAGTCTCTATTTGACAAATTCTTGTGATGTGCTAAAGCCGCTGAGTCTGTGCTGCTAAACAAAATAATCTCCTTCGTATATACGGAGTTATAAATATTCGTTAAAGCAAACTTAAAGAAAATGTTTTTTGATAGGACCATCTCATAGAGGATGACCTCTAATCATGCAATGCATTGTGTTAGAACTAGGAAAATGGGTTATGGGAAAGAGAATAGAAGGAGTAGCGTTTGTGAACACGCGATTTGAACTTTTTCGCCTTGAAAGTGACTGGAAAGGCCTCCGTAGGTAGTTTGTTCCATAAACAAATATTATGGCTAAAAGAGGAAATCTCTCTGTAATGCGCTGTGCGATTTATTGGGCAATCGAACACAAATCGGTGTGCTCGTAATGAACCAACGGTTAAGCGTTTAAATTTACGGGTTTCAGGAACAAGTTCCCTAATTTAATTAGAACACATTCCATTGTAGTAGCGATAGAACGAGGAAATGCACCCCACATTGCGTCGATGCTCCAATGAATCAATAGAGTTGGATACCCTACTGTCACCGATGAGCTTATTCGCCTTCTCCTATACTCGGTCGAGCAGATCCAAAACAGACTTTGAATCCCCCTATACATGAGAGCTGTATTCTGTTTTGATAAAAACTCAGTTATTTATTATTTAGATAAATGAATGGATGAATAGAATATAATCTGGGCGTGTGACCGGCACTGCGACTCCCAAAAAATCTATTGTGTCTTATATCTTCAGTTATTCAAAAGTCCGTAAGACTTTCGCAATGAAAGTCAATACAGATGACAGAAAACCAAAATCCAGTAATTTGAAGAACTTTTAGAATCACTATCGAATGAAGCGATACGCTGGTAAAAAAAGACATGAGTATGGAGTAAGCAGGCCTTACATGAGTACATCCAAAATAAGGAGAACAGAGGCCTTCTAGGAGGCATCTCTACTAATTATTTTTCTCACTTGTTATGTGCTGTTGTTGCATCGTCCTCAAGGCACAGGTTGCATAGAACCCTAGTTACCTGGCTGCACCTCCAATGCGAATAATTTGGAGAAAATTATTGTGACAGAAAGCCAATTATCAGTACTAGATCATTTCTTTTTAAATTTCCCTCTTTCTACATTGTAAGTAAATGATAACATAAACGATAAGCATTATTTCATTTCAACCAGGCAGCTGTTCCTCTTAGTTCCTTCTCTTCTAACCAGTGAAGGAATCAAAAAGGTTCTGTTCCCATAAAGCGAGACGTTGAAGTATCCCTGGCCCATTTATCCGCTGTTTTATTGCTATAGTGTCCCAATAAGCACAACTTCGCCAACAATATTATCCCAAACCATATCGTTTAGTTCACCATCTTCTTCTCCAGTACTAACCATAAAGTTTTATCTTTACAGAAAAGCAAGAAACTTTGCCGGCCGCTCTTATTTAGTCAGCAGTACGTGCTATGTTGTCTTCGAAATGATAAACCGCTGCTGGTTTATCAGCTTAGACCAGAGGCTTGACCTACACCACAAAAAAGGTATCAAATCACACAAACCAAGTGATCTATTCAAATTCGAAAGATATAGTGGAAGAAACCGTTTGATAAAATTTAATGATGATGGCAAACGGTCTCAACTAATGACTTGTAACGGACTCTGTTGCGAGGTATTCTTATTGTCTCATTCCATGAAAACCCTTCAGATGCATCAAATTGTTTTTGTACGTTCACGGCGCCGAGAGCCTTGGGGGTAGCAGTGTATGAACAATCCATCCAAATTTTCTTTTCATGATGTCGTACTAGATGGTTGTTGGTTCGTGCTTCGGAGTAGCTCAGCACTAGTTGTTGTGCTGGGCTAAAAACTTCGTCGTTTTTGCATAGACCCCAAGTTTCACATGCGTAAAGGTGTATTGGTTTCACACATGTTTTAAATACATTGGTCTTCAATTGGTTTTTTTTTTGGTTATCTTGGTTGTCTAGGCAACAGGGAAATTGTCCAACTTCTATGATCTTATTGTTCGGTTCGGTTTTCCGCCAGGTTATTCGCATACAGTTGGTAACGAGCGTTGTTATGGAGAGCATTTTCCACATAATTTTCGAACTTAAATTTTTGACGAAAATTTATTATTTACGATCTTAAGTAATCGATTTTCGTCAAAAAATTAAGTTCGAAAATAATGTCGCCTAAGCTTTTTTTGGCGGTTATGGCACAATATGCTCGAACCTGTGTGCTAAGAGATATAAATCATCACCATAGTCAAGGTCATTTAGCTTTGAGAAGGGCGTCCACTGAATTCCTTCTGGTGCTTTAATGTTTGTGATTGACATGACATCATCCAGGAAAAGAAGTGGTGATCGAACACAACCCTTGGCGTACTCTCACATAGTTAATAAATTGTTCAGACGTCTGTCCCATGTACAACATTTACTTCTGGGAGTTGAATTACATAAATAAGTTTTGTAATAGTTTTTAGTACACTCTCCAAATGCTCCTTCTGACGATTGTGTCAAACGCCTTCTTAAAGAAGATCATATAAGTGGGCGAGTTGTACCCATTTGCTTGTTCAATTATAATTCGCAATGTTGACACGTGATCTACGCACGATATAACTTCGCGGAAGCCTGCTTGTCTTAACAAATCGTGGTGACAACCTTAGCATTATAGTTGTTGCAATGATGTTTTGTATGGCGTTTAGAAGGGCTGTCCCCCTTCTTGAAGATATACTTTCTTCGGTGTAGCTATTATGAGGCCTTCGGTCCAATAGTTGGGATTTGTTTATTAATCCATACATTGTATATCACTGGTGCAATTACATTTGCAATCCACGAAGGACTGGTTCTAAAAAAACTCTAATTGGATGCTATCACACCACGAGAAAACTTATGTTTCATATTATATAAAAAATTATTGACAGGATGTTCCAGGGATAGCCAAGAGTTCTTGTTGAATCGATTTTCCCGGTCCGTCAATTATTTTTTTTTTGTAGTTCTTAACATTGGTGACTCTGTTAATGCAACTCTTCAAAAAACAAGACCTCAATTAATGCAACTTTGCAGAGAAAGTTAAGATTCTCTTTTTCGTGCTTTTTACTTAAGTTGTTTTTTTTTAATAAATTAAAACTATAAAAATTTGTGCATGAAATATTATGCTAACGTACAAAAATCATTTTGGTTCACCGGAATTCTAGGAATGTCAAATAAATTTTGCGTGTTTAAAAAATTATTTAATTGTGAGCGGTTGTTCTAGTAAAATAAACAAAATGCCTGTAGCAACAAAATTTATTAAACTAACAATAAAACAAAAGAGCGAAATTCTGAAGAAACTTGAAAGTGGCATGCCTATAAAAACGATTTGCAATGAATACAAAATTCATAAATCAACAGTATGTAGAATTAAAAAAAAAACGAGCAACTACTAACGAACGAAGTTCGTGGCAAATGCATTTATTTTAAAAGTTAACGTTTGATTCTTTAATAAGCATTTTATTTGGTTTAAAATAAGCTTTTTAGTGGAAAGCAGGCATAGAAATTTTTACTCGGTTTTCGCAACAAACTCAAACTCAGTTTTCGCAACAGGCCAAAATTTCTATTGCTATTACATTAACCGAATTTGCACTGTACATTTGCAAACCACGAAGGACTGGTCCGAAAAAAAAAACTCTGATGGGATGTTATCCCACCACGAATAAACTTATATTTTATATTATTCTTAAAACTATTATACCGGAAATGGCCAAAAGTTCTTGTTAAATCGATTTTCCCGGACAATTTTTTTTGTTGCAAAAAACTGTGATAAAATTTTTTATAAAATTTCAAAAAAAATTTGGTGGCAACAATTTTTAATCGAACTTTCCTTTTTCAGTCTACCATCATCGGTAAATTAAAAATATTTTAATTTTTGAAAACTCGACCGTCTACCGATTACTTAAGTGTTTTTTAAAAATTCTCCATCACTCTCGCATTACGGAACAAATAAACGAACGATTCAAAGACGTTTATGAAGCACTTGCATGCGCGCATGCTTAGTTTACTTTATTTCTATTGTTCACTTTTGGTTGTCGTTCTTTGTTATTGCTGTTGTTGCTGCTAGTGTGTGTGACGGTGCTGGTGATTGTAAAGAATGTAAAGTTTCAGCACGTTTTCTTTTCGAATAATTTTTAATATTTTTTATTTATTTGTAAATTTAATTCTGTCTTTAAAAATATATATATAAATTTTGCTTTTAAATTCTTCGATTTTGGTTGCTGCTGCACCGTCGTTCTACTCCACTTCACTTCATCCATGCATTCATCCATCCATCCATACCATACATCCATTTAAGAGTCGTAATACCAAATCGTTTTATTATCGCTTTGTTGTAATCACAGCAACAGTCACTGGTTAGTAAGTAGTTTTTTTTTCCTTCTTCTGCCTCTTTCCTCTCGTACTGCTGACACTGCTGCTGTTGATTTTTATTATACGGCTGTTGCAGTTGCAGCTCAACGTATTGATTAGTTTCTGGAATTGTTAAAAAAAATTAAAATGAAACTTTTATCGTCCAGGCAATAAAAAAATGTTTAAAAGTATATTGTATAAGTTTATTTGAAGAAAAAAGGGTTGGGTTTTGGGAACCGCAAGAATCCAAGATAAGAAAAATTCTGGTAGTTTCTAATTGCAGTTGCAGTTGTGCGCGTTATTCGTAAGTTAAACTACTTGTAATCTCAGTTCAAATAGTTAAATGTGAAATCTATTTACAGTAGATACAATAATTTGGGGATTAAACTATTGTGCATTAATAACAACCATTAGAGAGAGCTTAAGTCCCCACATTTTAGCTTATAAAATATTTTTTTAATAAAAAAAAATCCTGCTAAGTTTAATCATAATTTAGAGTTTAATTTTTTTTTAATATTTGTTGTAAACTGTTAATAATTTTTTAATAAAAAGCTTAAAAGCTTTTTAGTCATATTTTCAGCTAAGCTCGATAAAACAATGCAGGAACAGGCAGGTAAGTGTGAGCAAGATTTTTGTAGCTATGCTATTTATGGGGCGATACAGGAGTTAGGATGTGATTTTTGCAACAAAAATAATCGACACTATTACAGTTATAAATTTATTTTTGCTTTGATTTCTTTCTACTTAAAAGCAAAGTACGCAAATAAACGAAACAAATTGTTTGATTTTGTTTTGTTTAGTTCTTTGAAGTGAGAGAAACAAAACCAAATGAGAGCGATTGCTCAATTTGTTTTTGTTTTGTTTTTACACATGAGCACAAACCAGAGAACACAGCCGACCGGCTATAAACAGGCAAACAGCCGCCACCGGCCACAAACAATATATTAATTTAATCGTAAGCCGCTAGAAAAGAAAATAATGAGAAATAAATAGAAACGTTTTGAAATATTTGCAGAGAATTTGACATCATCATATAATATAATTTTATTGCATTGTTATTTAACACATTAAGTTTGTTTTACATAACCAAGCAGCATAGCTACAACCAGGTGTCCTAAGACACTTCTCTTCTTTTTATGATTTGCTTTAAATTTTTTTTCAAGCATCAAAAGCTTAAAAATTATTTCGCTTCATTTTGCATATCGAATAAAACTTTTATGCATTACATATGGTTTCTTTAAAAACCTTTTACTTGCGCCCACACAGTGTTTATTCTCTACATCTTCTACGTTATTTATTTAATAGACCAAATGAGCTGCAATTTAAAGAAATTTTTCTAAACCATTAAAAAAGGTGTTAAAATTATCTTAGAAAAATTACGTTCAAACACACGTTTACATTAATTTTTGTTTTTTCCACAGAAATACAAAAATTCAGAGAAAAATATTTTTAATCACATGCTGATAGAAGAAGAGAGAAACGGCTCACTGAATTCCTTAATATTCTAATATTCTGTGAATCATGTAGTCAAATGCCGCTCAGCAGCATCTTTCAATTGTTATTTGTCCAGCGGATTCAACATGAAATCTAAACTATTTATTGTTTACAAAAAAATATACAATTTTTTCTTTATTTCTTTATTTTTTTTCTAGTATTTTGTAAAGCAATTTAAAACTTTTGTCTTCTTTCCTTAGTTTGCTTAGAGGCACATGATGCGAGAATTTGATTTTCTCAGGGACAACAACAAAGGAAAGAAAAAAAGCTCAATTTAAAAATCCAGCGGGTGATCATTGATGAACTTGGCCCTATTGTAGTAATTGTTGAATAATACGAATCAATAAATTCTGAACAAGAAGTATAAAAAACTAATATTAATTTATTTAGTTGAAAGAATGAAACACTTTGCAATAAGCCCTACTCAAACGATGAGTGTTGAGCGTGCTGGAAACTAAATGTCAAAGAAATTTTTTGTTAGACTTAGTTTTTGTTGCAAAAGTTGTTCAACAAACTTAGAGGAGACAAGAAAATTCGTTAGACCATAAAATAAATAAAATTAACAATACACCTGAAAAATAAACAAAACGAGATTAATAACATCCCTTTAGAACGAATATGAAAATGCTACAAAAGAATTTTCTTTACGAAATTTATTTAAAAAAAAATTTCCTAACACTTTTTAAACGACTCCATGTAACAAGAAAGTTTTTCTTTCGATTGTATTGTTCAGGTCGATTTGAACCATAATTTATCCGACTATTTATAATTTAATAAATTTGATTACAATATTAATATTATTATTTTTTGTCTGAGATGGCATAGCTGCCATATTATCATATTTCTTAAAATTAGACCAAGTATTGCTTTTCTCAAGGTGGGCGGTATTACGCCCATAAAAGTTTAATACAATACCACATGCACTTCAATCCAACAGATTCCTACAAAATGTTGCACATCCTTTAAGCGTTCTCAGTGGAAAAATTATAAGTTTTATGAACTGGGCGGAGCAACGCCCATTAATATTTAGTAATATATTGCATGTTCTTCTTTCCAACAAATTCTTACGAATTTAGAATAGTATTTCATATACTTCGACCTAAAGAGTATCCACGTCAGCATGAATATATCTCGAACTCTTTAAATTATATAATATTTCGTTCGTAAAATATAACAGGTTCTTTTGTGTTACCTTATAGTAAGAAAAGTATAGATGGATAAAAGAGGAGCTTATGGCCTGTCCGACGATGTCACCAGAAATCGATCGATCGACAACTTGTATTGCAAACAACAATAACATTAGAAAATTTATTGTTGTTTTCAATATAAGTATTCGATCGAACGATTTCTAATGACATCGTGGGACAGGCCGTTAGTAAATTTTTTCGTTTTAGCAACTCTGCTATTGTTTTGTTAATTTTTATAGCATCTCTGCAGCGCCTCTGGTGTTAAGCAGCGGCATTATTTTAAGATGTGTAGCTATTTTACGAGTGTGCGTTTTTTTTACTTCACTGACGATTAATTGCTACAAATATCAACGTAGGAGGCCCTTGCAATATGCATTAGGAAACACATTAATATATACATATCAGAAAAATGTATGATGTTGATATCACTGGGTCTGGCCAGGACTTGAGCTCAACCTCTCGAGGACCATCATTTGCTCTGTAGTCGACGCAGCACAGTGGCGTGAAATCAAAAAAGTAGTACAAATTCCGCAACTTTTGAACTAGTTTGAACTAGCTCTTTTTGAACCAGTTTGAGAGCGTTCGAATCAAAAGTTGTTTTAGAACGAACTAGTTCAACAAAAGTCTAGTCAACCAACATGTATACATTTGAGATATTTTAATCTAATGGCAAAGGTATACACATTATACACCATTGAATAGACAATTACGTCTTATATCCACTGTAGAGCTGTGTCCAACTCGCTCATTCGTTCATTTTTGCCACAAACCATTACATGGGTTTGATCATAAGTTTGTAGCAAAGATGAACGAACGAATGAGTTGGAATCAGCTCTAATCCACTGTAATTATATAAAAAAATTTAAAAAAAGTTTGCAGCAGAGAAAATAAGATCAACAATTTAGGCAAAGTAGAAAATTTAATTTTATAATCATTTATACAATTTTAAATATTTAGAAAAGTATTGAAGGTATAAAAATAATTTTTTTCCAGTTTGCAAAACTAATTATATACAATTGAATTAAATTAATATGTTTTCTAACATATAATTTTATAAAACTTTTTTTATTGGGAAAAAATTGTCTTAGAAAAATTTGAAAATTTTTAGAAAATCTCCACTCCTGCCTACAGTTATGTCTGTGCAGCATATCAAGGATTCTTACAAGTTACTTACAACAAGTTTGTTCATACTAAAAGACCAAAAAATTAAAAAAAAAAGAACGTGCAATTTTTCTGCCATATCCAAATATAAGATTTTTTGCAAAAAAAAATTGTAACTTTCGACCAATGCTGCATATAGGGTGCATTATCAAAAATCTACAAAATTTCACAGTCTCTCTTAATACCTCTTCTTTTAGAAAAAAAATTTCATGAAAGAAAGTTTTTATGAAATACTTAATAATTATTCAAAATATTACATGAAAATTAAGAATATATTTTTCACAAAATATATTAAATTTGTTCATATTTTTTAAAAATACAAATTGCAAAATAATGCCTTGCTAAAATTTTTGAAGTCTTCTTTTAAAAACAAGAAACTAAAAATATTTTTGCTAGATAATAAAGAAAATAAAAGTAACTCATGGTCCACTATTAATAAAAAAAATTTAAGTCAAATAACTTTGAAACTATAAGAGATAAAAAAAGAAGAGAGGTGTTTTAGAATACCCGTTTGTAGCTACGCTGCTTAGTTATATAAAACAAACTTTATGTGTAAACAATGCATTAAAATTATATTATATGATGATGTCAAATTTGCTGCAAATATTTCAAAACGTTTCCATGTATTGTCTATTATTTTCGTTCCTAGCGACGTACGATTAAATTAATTTATTGTTTGTGGTCGGTGGCGGATGTTAGCCGGATTACAGCTGATCGGCTGTGTTCTTTGGTATGTGCTCATGTACAAAAAGAAAACAAAAAAACACTCAGTGCAAAAAACGAAACAAAGCAAAATCGAACAATTTGTTTCGTTTATTTTCGTGCTCTGGTTTTAAATACAAAGAAATCAAAACAAAAATAAATTTATAACTGTAATAGTGTCGATTATTTTTGTTACGAAAAGCATGTCCTAACTCCCGTATGGCGCAATAAATAGCGTAGCTATAATAATGTTCCAAGCATGTCTTATTTGTTTTATCTCAACGTTGATTGTCCCGCTGAAAAATTATTAAGATCGGTCAATATTTGCAAAAGTTACAAGCTCCGAAAGATTTTTGGAACCCTCAGTTCCCAACTTTGACGCTCTTTGGAGCTACCCTGGCTTTCAACAGGGTAATGCTTTAAAAGTTCAACACTTCCTCATTTCAAAACCGTTGGTTTGTTTCATCGAAATCGTTCAAAAGTTGTTGACTTTTTAGCACTTTTTTTTCTCTTGCACTAATGCGCACAGTAACTACTTCAGTGAACAGGTACCTTAGGCAAAGGTATAAATCGGTTTAAAATATTCCAATTCTAGAATTTTTTTAATGCATCATATTTACCCACTATAGAGTACGCTTTACCTTTATAGATTTGCAATATTAAACAGGGCTCTTTGCGTTTCTTAAGTAAATAAAATTTATATTGTGTGCTCCACTTGAAGAATCTTCAATTTCTGTTACCATTTCTAACTCAAACATAAATAAATACCTGCACACACACACACTCACACTCATGCGCACAAGTATTAAAAGTAAACAATGTTCAATATTTCCGGTTTCCGGTTTTTCTCTGAAGGAGATGAGGAGACGTGCCTGTCACAATTCAATAGTTTTCCATTTGCAAGATTTGAATTTGCGGTCGCCAAGCATAGCTGCCAGATTTGAGGATTTGTGCCCCAAATTTGACGATTTCCAAAATTTAAAATGTTTCAGCAGTATTTTTAAAATAACACTAGCTTAGTTTAAGTTTACTTCTGCATGTCCAAAAAATAATTTTTTTAGTAGAGCCGAAAAAAGTTATTTTTGACGCTTATTTTAAAAAAAGTATAAGTTGTGTTGTTGTTTAGAAGAAAAAAATATAAACGATTTTGTTCGACCTTTTTAAAAAGCATTTAAAATATAACAATTTGACATCATAAACTCGAAATGAGAAATAAATAACGTAGGTTGTTATTCATTAAAACCACAGATTTGTGCCGCTATTGCAGTTCTCAACTCAATTCAGTTTGGTCGTCTGAGAATCAAACCAACTTTCACGCAACCCAACTATTTTTTACTATTGTGAATCACAACTAGTTTTTTATTGGAAAATTTTATGGCACAAGACAACTAAATACAAACTCAACCTTTATTTAAGTTGTGAACGGCAATGCCAGCAACCAAAATGAGTTGAGTTGACAACGACCGAATACTGGCATCTCACATGATTCCTTGCTGTCAGTTTCGCTTAATCATTTGGATATGAGAAAGCTTTCCTCTAGATAAATGCCGCCTTGCAATCGAGTACAAATGCAAGGATCCATCAGAACACAGCAGTCAAAACAGTGGGTTTCGTTCGCTGAATCGGTGCACAGTGGTTCAGAATCGTTTTTCATTGGCCACAATACTGTAACTTTTGAACTAATGGAAACAAATTTGTTATTCTTTTTTTATTGGATAGATAACATCCTAAGCTTTTATTTCGTTTAAGCTCTATTAGAATCAGTACAGTGGTTATTGACAAATTTGAGATTAAAGTTGAGCATCCGATTTTTTTTTTAATTTTGCCCGCTTCTTTAATTTTGTTTTTAAAGGCCTTATAATAAAATTATATCATCTTTATAAAAACAACAAAATAGGTTTTTGAAAATGTAATACATATTCTAAATTTTTTCAGTTATAAATAGATCCTAGACTCTTTTGGTTATTTGAATATATGAACATAAGGGTGAAAAACATGTCCAGACCAGAAATAACTAAACTTTTTCTACTAGATAAATATCTGCAAGCTGCTGAATTAAAATAATTTTGCCAAAAAAATACCACTTCCATGCAAAGATCTTGTGGAACATAAAACAAATTGCCCCCCCCAGATTTTCGAAAAAAAAAATACAATACAAGTAAACCCTTTCATACAAAAATTTTTTAAAATCTATTCAAATATACGAGTATGATAGAGTTATGGTTTTGGAAAACGTCTTGCCTGCAGCTTCAAACAAAAAATAATAATTTTGAAAATCGGCTTACAAATGAAAGAATTATTATTTTTTTTTTTTGCCGGGTAGGAGGAGTAAATGTCCCCATTGATTTTCGAAAAAAAAATGTAAAACTTGCAAGCAAACCCTTTCAAATAGAAAAATAATTTTGAAAATCGGTTGAGAAATGGCAGAGTTATGCATGGGAGGAGAAAAATGTTCCCCTCCGATTTTCGAAAACAAATTATTGCACCAAACTGCTGGAAACCCCTTTCAGACAAAAAAAAATAATTGTGGAAATCGGTTCACAAAAGACAAAGTTATGCATAAGGGGAGCAAATTTCTCCATCCGATTTTGAAAAAAAAGCTAAGGGAAAAAACTGCGGGCAAACCCTTTTGAGACCAAAAAACAATTTTGAAAATCGGTTCACAAATGACCGATTAAGTTACGATTTTAAGCATCTATTTCGAGAAAAACATAGGTTTTGGCCAATTAAAATTGATTCTGAACCACCGTGTGGCGATGAAGAAGCTCAAGTGGGGTTTTCAGCCAATAAAGTTATGGTGAACGCTTGTTTTGGAGTGCACGCGGTGTAATCCGCATTGACTACCTAGAAAAAGTAAAACAATCCATGGGGAATATTATGCCAATTTATTGGATTGATTTAATAAGGATTTTGAAAAAAAGCGGTTGCATATGTCCAAGAAAAAAGTTTATTTCATCGGGATAATGCAAGGGTGCAGTGCAGTTTCCAAAAATATATGAGTTGGGCTACGAATCTCTCTCTGTCATACGCCCTTTCCTCTTGACTTAGCCCTGAGTGATTATATCTTGTTCCCAAACCTGAAGAAATCGCGCGGCGGTAAGAGATTTGGCTCCAACGAGGAAGTCATTTCACAAACAAATACGCATAGCACAAAAGATCCATCAGGTGTCGCAGTGCCGGCCTTCGGACCAGATCTTCCCTCCCCCCTATTCTGACAAATACATATGTACCTAGTTTTATGATCTCGACAAATCTTATTTTTTGGAAGAGAAAAAAAATTTGCAGAAACGAAAATAAAATAATTTTTAATTCAAAAACCTTTGTTTCATTTAGAAAGTCAGAGACCTATTGGTACGCCTTCGTAGCTCGTCTGACAATTTCGACGATTTTTTTCTCCACCATTTTTCACGACTTTTTCCGTCTAATTTGTGTGGCAACTGTGGTCGCAAGTCGGCTTGCTTGTCTTGGCTGTTTGTTTTGTTTGTTTGTCTGTTTGATTTGCTACTTTGATTGATAAATGAGTTCATTATTCTTCTTTTTAGACTGCGTGTCTAATGCATTTATAAGCCAACAATAATAACAGTAACTGCATACACAACAAACTTAAGGAACAACAACAGCAGCCACATCTGCATCTCAAACGAGCAACTAATGTACGATGCAGTATTGGGATACATACATATTTGCAATTGTCAGTACAACAGCATAAAGTTGTTGAAGAAAATAAAAATAAAATGAGAAAAAAAAATTAAATCACGAAAACTTTTTTAAATCATTTAGAAGTTGTACAATGGACAAAAGAAAAACTATTGCGTGGTTCAATCATTTTAGTCATACCATGCGACGTAGATGGACTTGTGACGCAGTATCACTGCGGCACTGGAAGAAGTTATTGAAAATTGATATTGTTTGGCAAGTATTTACATAAAATGGAAAAGTTTAGATCTGAAGGGAAATGCTAAATATTATAATTTACTATTTTATTCAACTACATTTTTCTTACAGAGTTAAATTAAAACATCTGTAATGTTGACTTCAAGATTCGAAAATTCGAAATGGAAAAGAAACCAAAATCAACTGCATAACAGTGGGCATTTCACATTACTCTGCTTCTAAGGAAAAGATAAATTTTAGAGCCTATCAGTGGCGTATAATAATGTTGATGGTAATTATTCCCACTCCAAAAATACAAAATTTTCAAAATTTAAATTAATCTCTATTAAAAGTGAGAAATAATTCACAGAAGTGCTATTCTAATTAAAATTTTAAATATTTGTCCGGAAACAGTTAACAGGCAATTAATTTTTCCCCAAAACTAAAATTTTCATATTCTAAAGTTTAGTATATGAATGTTTAGAATCTAAACAAGGCGAGTTGACACCACAGGTGGTCTCAATTTGCAACTCTGCATATTCGTCTTGTATATTTCTTGGTGTTAAATTTCCTGCTGTCAGAATATTTTCGAACGTTTTGCTTTGATTTGACAGCAGAGAAATTATCAGCTGATCGTCAGCTGGTGAATTGAGATCACCTGAAGTGAATTCGCCTCGGTTCTAAACAGAAGGCGAGAGAAATAAAAAGTGAGAAAGAATTTGGAATTTTCGACGTCAGATATTTTGTTTCCAGTTCTTTTATTTTACCTGAAAGTTTGATGATTTTGATTTTTTAAAGTAGAAAACAGGGAAAAGGATAAAAGACTTCTGCGAAATTCAGAATAGGGCTGATAATGGTTTCTTATTAAGTGCTTCTTTAAATTTAAATAAAACATAATAAATATGTGATCTATATTTTTTATTCGTTCGAAAAACTCCCTTCTCAGATGGCTACAATTCTTTAAGCAAGGGTTTTCTGTCTGGCGTATGTACCTTCTGGGTCGTGGGATAGAAGATTTCCTGAGTAAAGATTTTCAGCTTAGCTTATTAACATTTAATGTAGAAAATTCTTATGTCAGAGCGAGGAGAAAACTTTTCAGTTCGGCCAAAAATCAGCAGGAAGAACACCTTTACTCAGTGAAGCTAGTATTGGATATAATCCAGAGATAAAATCGTTAAATGCCGACGCAATTAGACTTGCGCCTCTCTCTCTGAACGATCTACTGAACGAGTCAGAGAAACAAGTCGATGCAAAAATATCGGCGCCGGCGGTGGCGGCGCATTAGTTTTGTGACCAGTGGCGGCGCGCCGAAAGAGTTTCCGGCGGCTCAAATAATCTTATTTCATAATTATTTCTCAAAAATTGTACGATTTTGTCTTTTTGAGCAGATAAAATTTCGGCAGTTTTTGAGCCGATATAATCGGCGGCGGCAATCGTTCAAGCCGAACCAGTTCAACACAATTTTAGATAAAATATTCACCTTTGTTCCAGTTGTCACTTCAATACAATACCAAAAATTTGGGGCTGGTCTACGCGGTCTCTAGAAAATTTTTTTGCTACTGACAGCATATTTCTCTTCTCTAAGGTCTAGAAAACAGCATGAGGCTGCCAATAGCAGTCACTTGTATTCGACACGGGTAAATAAGCCCCAAATTTTTGGTATTGTATTGACGTGACGTCGATGTTGGCAACTGGAATGATAGTGATTGCTTACTAAAAATTCTATACCCTCATGAGGAAGCACCCTTTAAATCATGACAATATACTGTGTGTATAGACAGACATATTTATATTAAGCTTGTTTTCTTTTACAATTAAGTGAAATGATAAAAAAAAATAAATAAATAAAAATCAGCAACATAAGCTTGACTTGCCTCGTTTCGTCCATTGTGGTCGAGAAGAGATTTTCCTCTTTTTATTTCGATTTTAATTCTTTGTCACAAGCTTTTGATAAGTATGTATTTCATTCTATTGTTAGCGAGTACTGAGTGAGCAATATTGTTATTATAACCGAATCTGTTTGAGTGTTGCACTTATTGTTGTAAGACTTTTTGGTTATTGTGTTCAGTCATCTTGTGGTTCTTTGGCTTGTGGCAAATTGTTTGGCAGCATTTTTGTGTTGTGCTTTTGAAACTTGAATGTCAACAATACGTGCCGTGCTGCAGCAGTAATTGTTGTGATAAATATACATATTGTTGCTTTTTATTTATTTGTTTTGTTTTTTTCCCCATATTGTTAATGTGCTTCTTGTTCTTGTTGCTGCAATTGTGCTCCCAAGCTCAAACTACTGCAACCACATTCCATTGCTTCAAGCAGCAACAACACATTTCATAACTGCATTTTACTTAATGATGTTTTAGTTTTCTTTTTGGCATTTTCAAATAGTTCAGCCTTAAATGTTTAAAATCTGTTTTAGTTTTAGTTCTTAAACAAATTTTGTATACTCGTACATTACTGTCTTTTTCTTCTTCGTGTTCGCTTTTGTACGTTGCGTGCTTGATGGCATTTGTGCTTGACTTTGATGTGTAATTTTTGTATTAATAGAGACTTTTTGGCTGCTCCCCATTTTGTTGTTTATTGCATTGCCTTCTGTTGCTGTTGCTGTTGCTGTTGCAACATTGTTGCTTTTTCCATACCATCTAAGCGATATTGTGCTTATTGTGTCTCGGTCTTGGGCGCACTTAAAAAATATATTGTCTATACTTCAACTTCAACTAAAGTTATTGTTATGTTTTATTTTTCTTGTGCATTTTCTGCAAAATATATTTTAAGTTCGATTTGGCTGGCATAAGGAAGAAAAAAGCGCATGGCAAAAAAAAAATCAGGCAGGAAGAGGGCGTAACAAGCTTATTTGGAAATGTAACTGTCAATGCTTCTCATTTAACAATGGCCTGCACAGAAAAAAAAACACACAATTCCTTGGCAAACAAAAAACTTTTTTAAGGATTTTGTTCCTCGATTTACTTGTTTTCCAGGTTTTAGAGTGAAAAAAAAAAATTATTTGGCAGTTTTAAGTTTTTTAAAACTGACAATAATGGTGACGGTATAGGACTCAGCAACACGAAGGAAGCCGTAAATTCGTTTAGACCACACCAAATTAATATGATGCGTGTGCACAATTGATACAAACAAATCGGTATAAAATAATTTTTTATAAAAATTAACAGTTTTAATTAACAATTAAATTAGTCAGAAGATTAACAGCGACACCTCTAAGAACAGCATGACAGATCAAATCGAGGCTGACTAGACTGTGATATAAATATTTTCTATTACGTCTGCCTTTTAAGCATTTCATTGTATAAAACATTAATAATCTTTATTGTTAAAACACAAATTCATTAACCACAATTTCAAAAATTTTCATTTTAATAAAATAATTGTTAATGGATTTTTACACTCGCAAATTCGAACTTAATTTCGTAACCTGTTTTATGATCTCAACGTAACTCAATTTAATTCAATAGCTAAAAAAGCAAACGGAATATATGTTTCTTTTAAATTTTATTATGTTCGAAAATTCGAACTGAATTGTTTGTATCTGTTTAATGACCTCAATGTGAAGATTATCGTTTCAATTCAGATATTTCTCCTCAATTTCAAAAATTTTAATTCTTATAAAATTATTTTTAATGCTTTATTATATTCGAAAATTCGAACTTAATTTCTTATATCTGTTTTATGACCTCAACGTAACTCAATTTAATTCAATAGCTAAAAAAGCAAACAGAATATATGTTTCTTTAAATTTTATTATGTTCGAAAATTCGAACTGAATTGTTTATATTTGTTTAATGACCTCAATGTGAAGATTAAAATTTCAATTCAGATACTTGCCCTCAATGTCAAAAAATTTAATTTTTATAAAATTATTTTTAATGGTTTTTTCTATTCGAAAATTCGAACTTAGTTTCGCATATCTGTTTTATGACCTCAATGTAACTCAATTCATTTCAATAACTAAAAAAAGCAAACTGAATATATGTTTTTTTTTAAATTTTATTATGTTCGAAAATTCGAACTGAATTGTGTTTATATCTGTTTAATGATCTCAACTAGAAACAAACATTCCGATAACTAGAAACAAATATAAAAAAGCGTAAGTTTAGCATTTTTTAACGTAAAATAGTTTTTATTAAAAATACATTGAAACTTATTATTGAGATACTTAAAACATTTACACACTATTTGAACTTTCGAACTGAATTAAAAAAAAATCCTTCATTTATTCTCGAAAATTAGAACTTAATTTAAAAAATACATTTTATTTTTCCAAAAGTAAAATTTCTGTTCTGATGGATTTAATATAAAGAATTTTTTTCAACTATGAGCATGTTCGAATATTCGAATTTAATTCTCATCTTTGGAACAAGTCCAAATGAACGCTAGAATAATTAAGAAAATACTAAGAAAACTTCAATGCCACAAAATTATACAGAATCTCATATTTAAAAAATAATTTAGTTTACGTACATTTTTACGGTCTTGTTACAAATAAAAAAGAAATTGTTTTTAATTTACTTATAATTTAATTACAGCAATTGTAAATTAAAATTGTTAGCTGCAGGGTATAAAATCTTTCAAATAAAAGAAGAGCAATATATCAAATAATACTAATTGGATTTTAAATATTTTTTTTTACATTGAATTTGCTACGAAATTAAAAATATCTGTATGAAGCGCCACAGGAACGGGTATTTAACCTGGTTAACAGGGTTTGAAAAACGGAAATTTCTACAAACTAGAATCTTAAAACTAAAAATAGACAGTTTTCTCATAAAAAAGTATGTGAGATAATCAAATTAAAACTGTCTTTTGCTTGAATAATAATGAAATAAGTTAAGAATCTTTTTAAAATGTGAATTTGTGATTCACGTAATTTTCATTTGTTAGGAAAAGTAAAACTCCGGGCTTTTTCCAACCCTGGCAGTTACAGAGACTACAGGGGTTACTTACTTTAAAATAAATGATGGTTGCATAAGTGACCATAAATCTTAAAGTAATTTATCATTCGCTTCTATTTACTCACTATTGCATTCATTCATTTATGTGGCATCAATTAGCAGTCTTCTAGTTTTTATATTTATGGTTTTTTTTCTTTTTTTTTTGTAAAAAATAACCCAAAAATGAAAAGCAACCGTAACAAGTCCAATCAAAATATCAATTCTTTTGTTTTCTTCGCTCACTTCAAACTTAATAAATTTAACGGACGGACATTTAGTGAATCAGACAACAAATATACAAACTTATCATTAAGATTTAGCGTAGCTTGGGCTGACTCTCTTGTATCTATATACTCGTACATGCATATTTGTATCTTGAGAAGACTCCAAATCAAATTGATCTTCACGCTGCACTCAAGTTTTTGTCTCTTTGATTAGTTTCAATTGGTTTATGGTTAATAATTTAAATTGTTTTGTTCTTGATCTGTGTGTGAATCTGTAAGCTACATAAATTAATATTAGTACCGCCACCAAAACCACAACCCAACCACCACCATTACAATCACAATCACTATCAGCACACATTAACACACACACGCACACACACACATTTGCCCTGTGAAGTATCTGCGTTAGTGTTTTTATTTAAATTGTCATTCATTATTATTATTATTATTATGATTTTCAGCTGGTTTCTTCTTTCATTAATTCTATTCTATTCCATATAGCATTCTTCTTTTCATGTGAATAATTTAATTTTTGTATCCGTATATTATTTTCGGTTGCTTTTTTTTATTCTTTTCATGGTAAATAAAACCATTTAAAATGATTTATATTGAAATAATGAAAAAAAACAAGAATGGGAGCATCAATTAAACTTGATTTTATAGCAAAAATATCATACACAGAAACTTTTACAAACTCATTAGAGGCGACATTCTCGTACAGATATTTTTATGGATTGCTGGCTAGAATGAAAATACATATTTTAAGAAAATAACAAAATTATGTAAATCGTTTTTATTTCAATTTCATTCACCCACCAGTCAACATGAATACGAATAAGCAAAAAGTTTACGCTAATCTATATACATGCATTCGTAAGGCTTAAACCAACGCATCTTTAACCAATTAAAAAAAAACTCAAAATCTCCATGGCTTTTTTAAAAACTTCGAATAAACTCTTGAGCATTAAAAATATACAAATATAACATTATTTTTTTTTGTTATCAGTTTTACACACACAGAAAATTTAATTTAAAATCGTCTAAAACCAGGTTAATTTAACATTTTTCTGTATTGATTTGACTTCACATGTGTGCCATGTTGATTCAACATGATTTACAATTTATTTTCCCATTGCCGTTAAATCAAAATTAAGAATCATGTTGAATCAAAGTTATTTCAGGTTGAAACAACATTTTATTTTATTCGTTAATTAGCGCACGTGATGTGTGTGGGCACAGGCATCTGGAAAATGTATGTTGTAATATAATTGGCTCCCTCAGCCCAGATATGAACTCCAACTCATCGCGTGCTAGTCAACGCTAGAGCTGGCAAACTGTGTATAAACTATAGTGCTATCGATAGCTCTCCAACAAGCTATCGAAAATATCGAATGGCGTGACGACTATCGACAGTTTGCCAGTTCTCGTCAACGTTTTTACTAGGGATTCCAACTGGGATAGACTTTTAAGAATCCCAGGATTCAAGCTTTGCAAAATCCCGATCTCGAAATTACTTAATTTTTGGTATTCCGGGACGTTAAGGGATTTAGTAAAATACTTCGAAATATTTCCATTATACTTTTTTGTGTTTTGGATATAAAAATTTTCGAAATCAATTTGATTTTATTATCAAGGCAACCAACCAACGTGCTTTCAATTAATCAGATTTACACTCAATTACATATGAAAAACTTGTGCAACTGCTTAAGGAACTGAATATTTTCCATAAGTGACATATTTTATCAGTCAGCATATTGTGGCTTTTCAGGCAGCAACGAAATGTTGCTGTTGTTTTGGAACAAAACAAGTTACTTGAGATGTTTAGCTCATATAAAAAATGTGTGTGGGAAAGCATGTAGCAAAACACTTGTTTTGTGCAAACCAAGTAACACAGTCGTTAGATTTAAACCTCATAGAAAATCTGTGATTGAACTGAAAGAAGTGAATGTCTGCACTTAAATTAAAAAGTAGTAAAGGTCTTTGGATACAAAAACAAAGACAAACAAAGTTTAACAAATTCAGTGGGAAAGCGTTGTATATCCGTAATTGCAAACAAATGGAACTGAATACATATCGTGCCATTACCGCCAAAAAAGCTTAAGCGGCATAATTTTCAAACTTCGTAAATAATAGATTTTTACAAAAAAAAAAAAAAAAAATATGAGGTTAAAAAAATATGTCGCTTAAAAAATGGGAAAATTAAATAAAATGATATTATTGTGACTTCAAAGTCTTGTAGGTTGTTTTAGTGAACTAATTAAAAATTCTTTTAAGGAATTAGAATAAAATAGTTTTTAGAGCTATGCTCTTTATGTCAAGACACAGAAGCTAGCACTTGATTTTCGTAACAAAAATAGTCGACACTATTATAATAAATTTATTTGTGTTTTGATTTATTTGTACTTAAAAGCAGAGAAGGAAAATAAGCAAAACAAAATGTTTGATTTTCTTTTGTTTCGATTGCTCAATTTGTTTTTGTATTGTTTTTACAAACGAGTACAACTAATAAAATTATTGGCGCATAACCATAGTCAAAACAAAGTATACTTTAAGAATTTAAAACCAGTATTTTGTATGGTAATACTGGTTTTAAATACTTAAAAGTACAATTTGTTTTGACTATGGTTATGCTTCAGTCTCTTTTAAAGTTGTAATTTTTAGTTAAAGTAAACTTGTATATATTTTAACTTTAATGTTTCAATAACAATACAATTTGATTGCTACAAATCCCCTGAAGAAGTGAACATAAAATTCACGAAACGTCGGGAAAATATGTAATAAAAATTTAGTTTTTATTGACATAAAACGAGATAGGCCTCACCAGCTAAATAATAAGAGTTCAATTCACAAATAAGTAAATTAATGTATTATCGCATGCAGCTAGAAAAAAAAACAATGGGAAATAAATAGAAACGTTTTGAAACATTTGCAGCGAGTTTGACATCATCTTATAATATAATTTTATTGCATTGTTATTTATCACATGAGATTTGTTTTATATAGCTAAGCAGCATAGCTATAACCGGTTGTTGTCCTCTCCTCTTTTTTTTATTTTGAAATTTTTTAGTTTTCGTTTTCTTTATTTCCCTCTGGTCGTAAAGAAGGAGATGCCAGATGACTTACTAATATGAACTATAAAAATATAGGGGTGCTAAGTCTGCGTTTACATACGCAAAATGTCCGCACATGCAAATATTTGCTACGAATTTATTTTGTTTTATAAATAATATTAAAATAAATAAATTTATGATTATTAAATAAATAATTTTAAAAATACAAATAATTTTATTGCATTGTTATTTAACACATGAAATTTGTTTTATATATGTTTATAGCGAAGCAGCATAGCTCTAATCGGGTGTCCTAAGACACCTATTCTTCTAAATAGTAATAAAAATATGTAAATATTAATTAACATTTTTATTGCGTTTTCAGTAAAATCACATAAATCCGTTAAGAGATATAAATAGATTTACTAAAAATTTTGTCATGTAAATAAAAAGTTTAATCAATTATCACATACATACAAAGTTTTTTTTTGTAATCTATAAAATTTTGGATAATTTTTAAATTTTTGTGTATATAAAGTTGAATTTAGAATGCGGCAACACTAACAGAAACTGTTATAATTGCAAAAAAAAATTCTCTTTATTGTTTATGGTGTTTCAGTCTGCAAAAATTTTCTCTTTAAAATCCTTCAAGCAACAAGTTTGATGCTTAAGTCTTTTGTTTTTTGCCCATACAATAAAATAACAACAAAACATTCAATGCAACAAACAACAATAAAATAAATAATATTCTTTATTTACGTAGTTTAGTTTATTAACATAAACATGCGATTTACTTGTTTGTTAAATTTCTGACTTTTTTCCCTTGTTGCTGGTGGGCAGGCTTGTTGCCTTCAGTGCTTTTGTTGTAGTTAATTTTCTAATCGTTTTATTGAGCATAATACACAACAACAAACAAACGAACAAATGAACGAAGAACGTGAAACCAACAAAAAGAAATTCCTTTAAACTGCTTTGCAAAATCAAACAAACATTAATGCACCCAAGCACACACACACACATACATACCTACAAATACATTTATACATTTATTGTTAGTGTATGCGTTTAACTGCAAAATCAACAACGACTGAAAATAAGTCCCTCTCAAAGTGGCATTAAATTGCTGCTGTATTTATAGTACATTTGAGCCTTTTTTCTTTCTTCTTTCAACAAAAAAAAAAAGGTCGCACTGAATTTGAAAAGAAGAGAAAACCAAAACAGGTTTGAACAAACATCAAATTTATTATAGGTATTTTCCATATTTTTTTCTTTGCACTACAGGAGGGTTTCTTTTGCAGTCGGGATTTTAAATATTATTTGGAATTTCGGCCATGTTGTTAAAAATAAAATATAATGGGTTATAAAATACATACATAGATACATACATATGTAAATACGCGCATCCTACCATAACTAAAAATTTGTAATTTTGTTCGAATATGGAGAAATAAGAAATGGATTTCGCCCTTAGTAAGACAACGAAAGTAAATTCCACCTGAAGTTGTATGTATTCCATCTTTAGTCAAATCCAGCTCAAAATTACTTTATCATGATGGAATTCTGCTCACAATTATATCATTCTTTTTACTTCCTCTTGTCCATACCACACCTATCGCTAATTTTTCCAATAACAAAGTGCACCGCATTTTCTAAATACCTATATCAGAGCATCAAGCTGTTCATAAGCTCTACAACAAACAGCTCTCAAATATCTTTCAAATAATTCTATAGATAAATTAAGAATTTTTTTAAGAATTTTTAATTTAATTTTTATTTAAATATTTTAAGAATTTCAAGTATTCTAAGAAAGTTAGGCTTTTCTTTTTTGAAATTTGTCATTCATATTGCTTATTGTACGAGGCTTAACCAAATAAATTAAAAAAGCAACTTAAGAGACCAGTTGCTTGCTGCCTCCTATAAAAAGAAATAACGTCTGAGTGAGAGAATGGAAAAAAAATAGTTGTCGAGTCAGTTCATGTTACGAACCCAGCAAACGGCAGACATCAAATAAAATACGGAAGGCTTTAATAAAAATCCAACAAAAAACAGTGATGCCAACGCAGGGCTTTTTATATTGTTTTCAATATTCTTTTATTACTTGAAAGTTTCAAAAATTTCTTATCTTTCTTAATGTTAAGTTTAAGATTTTTTCATTTCCTTATTGCAACATAGACTCGAGCTTAACGTTTTCAATTTAATAGAATTACTAAAATAATTTCTAATGTCAAATCTACAAGTTTTCTATCGAATTTTTTTATACCAGATAAAATAGTATATTAAGAACTTTTTTTTTATTGACTACAAAAAAAAATTTTTATTTTTATTTTTATTTTTAGTATCCGCTACAACAAGTTACTGGTTTTACTCGAATATTCGAAAAATAAGTTTTCATCATATCGAGCCATAACCGCCAAAAATAGCTTAACGGCCACGTTTTTTGGGCATCGTTTTTTTTTTGACCAAAATCGATTATTTACGATCGTAAATAATCGATTTTGATCAAAAAATTTATTTAAAAAATTATGGCTTGTTTTGGCGGTTATGGCTCTTCCTGAGGTCTTAGCTGACCATTCCGACTATTTTCGCGATGAAGTCCGTATGTGGATGTGTGTCTATGTATGTAAAACAGTGCCTGGCCACGGAGAGAAATGTATTCGTGTATGTGTATTCATTTGTATAAGAAGCCGATTGAAGTTCGGCACTCTGGTGCCACTTTGGTTTGCTGCATTCGAAAGATATTAAGCTCGCTTAGATGTCGTAATATAGTGAATAGATTCTGTTTGGCAGATGTCGAAATTTTTCAAAACTGGAAATTTAACAAAACTGTTTTTTTTAACCAACTTTCAACTTTCTGAGCCGATTAAGTTCAAAATCTAAGCAGCTGTTAACCTCAAAAAATTAATTTAAACTATTATTTGGAACTTATTGTTATTGCCGTTATTGTTCATTTTGCAGCACTTTTGAATGTTATAGAACGGGGTGAGCATAGTGAAATGTCACAGAGTTCAATTCCTTTCGGAAACAGAATTCAATCCACCTCAACAATTCAAGCCCTAGCCGTAGCATACCTCAGTATACCAGCACCCCCCAACAGTCTGGACACAACTGGCAAGTTTCCGTATTTAAGTTTTCTTTTTTAAACACCGTCTCCTACAAAAAGGGGTGGATTAAATTCCATTCCCAGCAATCCGTACTGTGGAGAATATTGCTGTCTGAACAGTTCGAAAATGACAGAATAACAACATCTCCCAGACAAGTGTTGTCAAACAAAAATATAAATATATTATGCATATGTTTGGTACGGACTAAAATTCTTTTTAAATGAAAGAAAAATGTTTGAGTAATAAACTTACTTGCGTATAATGTTGAGGCGAAATTACAAATAATTACACAAAAAAATGTATCACCCAAAAATAGTTCAAAAAAAAAATAATTGTCCCATTTTTTAATAATTACACAGAAATCGGCAACGCTGATCCAGCGGAAAATGGGGGCAGGGCTGCCGTTGAAAATTTCGAAAAAGTGTAAAAAAAGAGTATTTAAGAAAAGAAAAAAAGTTCAAAAAAGGGTATTTTAATATAAAATAGGGTCAAGTGTTTTGTGAACAAAAAAATAACATTTATTTCAATTAAAAAAAAAACAGACACGAATTTTAACAATTATTAAATACATTATCATATTATCGAAAATGAAGTTACTTTTACAAAAAGTTTTGATAATTTTTATCACTTTTTAGAAATACTTATTCTAATTTTGTAATTAATTATTCAGTTCTGTTCGGGCAAATCAGACTCATAAGTTTCTATTTTAAGTTTGGTTATAAGTTAATTTGTAATCAGTGATAGTTTTGAAAAAATTGGTATATTTTTATTTCACGCCACTGTGTGGCCTTGCTCGTGCAACGCTCTAATATGTAATATATATGTATGTTTATAAATAATTGCATACTCACAGTTGATCATCAGTTCATTTTACACAATTGTCAAACTTTGTATGAAAATATAGGTATGCATGGAATATGACAGTTGCATAAAAGTCAGTTGTTGTAATAATAATATCGCATGCAATTTTTATATGTACATACGTTCACAAAACTCATGTATGGAAATTTGTATACAACATACATATATAAAAGTGTACTAAAAACTTTCATGAGGAATATTGGAACTATAACTGATTTTCAAAAAGTGGCATTCATATTGTTAAAATGGTCATAAAAGTGTCATTGGCACGAAAAAGGGTCAAAAGTGATACTTCATTGTCACAACGGCAACGCTGAATGGGGCTAAATATAAAAGAATACTTTTTAAAAGAGAAACCTTTGCAGCCTTGCGCTCTTAGCAGTAATTCTCAACTGGAATTTCCAGTGTGGATTGTATTCTGTTGTATCCAATAAATGTTGCCAAATTACAATAAATGTTGCAAATTTGTTTGCATATGACTCTCGTTTTAAATTTTTAAATTTAAAAAAACATTTGACAAGAATATGATATGTGGCAATATTTTAGCTCTTCTAGTCAACAGCATTAGTCCCACAGAAAGTTTTTTGCTGACATTAATAATTTATAAAATAATGAAGCAAATCACTAACAAAATACCAAAAATTATAATTACCAAAATTATATTTATATGGAAATTATTTATACTAAGCATGCACAATAAGAGCTTATATCTATTAAATTATTTCATACATATACATACATATAGTTAAAAGAAAACTAAACAAGAAATAAACAAACAAAAATTACATTAAATAAATGGGCTTGAGGGCCAAATTTGAGAGGCGGACGCAACCCCGCGCTATGAAATATTTTTGTATTTTTTTTTTTAAATAAAACTGAACTGATTTGTGGGGAGAGAATATAAGAAATACAAAAAAAAAACACACAACTAACGGCCACTCCAATGTACCAGCGCTGCCAGAAGATTTGGGATAAAAATCATCATTTGACGGGGAAAATATAATATTTTAAAGAAAAAAATCATGACAAATCCTATTTTATTTTAAAATAAAAAAGCAACCCCAATTTCCACAAAATAAAAGTTCAACATTTGCAGAAGATATGGGAAGAGAAAATAATTTTTTAATAAATTTTAAAAGGATCAGAAAAGCTGGAACATTATCAGCACGAGTGAAGTTTGACACTATTGACCAAAACTCTTCACAGCTAAGATTAACTATACTTGAAAAATGGTTACTAAATTTGATAAAAATAAAGTTCTCTAAACTCGTCATTCAAGTTTTGAATATCGTTTTCATCAATTAAATTTGGAAAATGTTTGTATTAAACCTATAAAAATTCAACGGTCTTTAAAAAATATCGTTAAAATTTAATCGTTTTAGTATTCGCTTACATAACTCGATGTAAAATTTAACACAATTCTCAATAAATTGATTTTTTTCATTTGCATTGGGTAGTACATATGAATAAAAAAAATTTGCTTTTTACTTAAAAATTTGTTTTAAAACACTAAATTCTGGAAAGAATTGAATATAAATAATTTAGGGTTTTAAAACAAACTTTTTAACGAAAAAGCAACTACTTTTTGTATTCATACTATCCATTAAGTTTTGAACAAGAAATTTGCTGTTTAAAAGTACCCACACATTTACAATATCATTGTGCAGTAATTAATATTGTACAATAAAATTACCTGTTCTGATTTAGAAGCACTACCAACTGAAAGAAACCATGCATTGTTTACTTGATAGCACAAGTTTCAAAAAAAGAAGCACTAACGTAAGGCGGACTCTCTAACGATGGAGAGAGTTATCACAGAAAATTTGGAAAACCAGTAACTTTTGCATCTGATTATTACTTTTGTGAAGCACTTTAGTAAGGCAGAAAACTCATGGCTTTTTGGAAGTTCATTGTATTGCTTCTAGCTGCCTCATCTGGAACAAAAAAAATGCCTTATTCATGCGCAACAGCAAGTGATTCTGGGAAGCAGTAATTTTTGCTGGGTATGTATATTATATTGGCATATGGCACAATACATTGGATAAAATCAAAAGTCGTTTGATTTATATTGCGTAATAAGAACTATTTTCTAATGTGTTGACAACAAGTAAAGTGAATAAGAGCAATAATACTATGTCCGCACTTAGATGTTTAACTTCTCATTCGTGTTTAAGAGCTTAAACACGACGATTTTGAGATGTTTTACCATACATTGACTTGTTTTGTTAAACATCTCAAATAAGGTGTTTAAGACTTAAAATTTCTTTAAACACATAAATGGAGTACGTTCAATGTCTTTTTTTGATAACTCTGGCAACTTTGTGTTGTTATTAAATGGCGGCAGGTGAAAAATTATTTTCTAAACAAGTAATTAGTTAAAAAATACTGAATTATTTATATTTAAACTTTAAATATAACTATTGATAAAAATTTTATTACAATGATGAAAGTTGTACCTATGTATGTACATAAACTAAAAATCATAACGTTAAAAATTGAAAATCATCATTTGAGAAAAAAAAATCATAAAATCACATATTGTTCAAAAAATCATCAAAATATGATAAAAATCATCCTTCTGGCAACACAGCAATTTATATACTTTGCTTGGGTTGATATACAACTTGCTTGTACAATTTGTATGAGCTTGTTGTGGGTTATTGTTGCTAGCAACATGTTGCATTTAGATGTAATTTGTTCCAATGTTTAGAAAACTAAAACAAACATTAGCAGATTTGGATACAAGAACTGAATTAGAAAGCTCTTAGTTAATTTTATATTAAAATGAGCTATTACATACTTATGCAATGTTATTAATTCATTAGGGGTAGTGAAACTCATATATGTATTTTTAAACGTTATCTTGTTAATTAATTCACTAAATTCATTAATACGAAGATTAACAAAAAAAAATTTTAAATGTTTTTGTTTTGAATATAGGTACATACATACATACATATCGTTACCTTAATATAGAAAGGCCCTAACTCATATTTTTTTCAGATCTAGGTATTTGCATTTTTCGATACATTAGATGTTCTTCTATCGAAATATACAAAAAAGTCGATTACAAAAAGTATGAGTTAGGCATACTTACATATGTACATATCGCACTTATCCCCATCAACACGAAGTTCAGTTATACTTACATTATTTGAAAGTTTACTAACTTACAGTTAGCTTAAACTTTTGTTTTACCTGAAGGTTTAAAATATTCGTTAACAAAAAACAAAAATGACTTAACTTGCTGTTATTAGTTATTTAGAATGAACTAAAAAATAAAAATCAGAATATGAATGTACCTATAAAAAAGAATTAATTTGAATAATTATAGGTACCTATATTGGAAATTTTAACAATCAAATAGGAACGCAAATAAACAGAATGAAATATAGAGAAGAAGGGATTCGGTAATTATATATAGGTATGTACATACATATACCTACATACATACATATGTATGTATCTAGGTATGTACATATATGTTACAGTTGCCAAGACTTTTCGCCTATGGAGGAAGATATTTTCGTTTTGCCACTATCGAGAAGAGACATGTTTTCAATATTTATTTTATTTTTTTTTAAATAAAAGTTTTTTTTGTTAATTTTTGGTAGACTTCATTTTTATTTATTTGTACCTACATTGTATTTCAAATTTGTTTCTTTCCTTCAGTTAAAACTTAAACTTATAAATTGTTTCAGTTAAATTTAACTAAAATGTTTAAATATAAATTGAAAGTTAAAAAATAACTGCACTATGTGTTCGCAAGTTTGTACAAACTATAGTTTAAATTTTAAGTTTAGTTTTAACTGCAGTTTAAATTTTTTATTGTTAACGGCCCTTAATCAACAAAAGGTTATTAACTCAAAATTTTTCAAATTTCACTTTTTGCAAGAAATCAACTTAGGTACAACATTAATATCTATGTATTCACTGTAAAAATTACTCCTTCATCTCGAAAACCACATTTAAAACCATTTTTGTGATAGTGTTGTGACTACCAACTTTGAACCGTTCGATATCCTAAACGGTCATTCGAAATGAAAAATCAGAATAGAAACCTACAGATCATTTAAAATACCTGTCGAGTGATACCCATTTTTGTATGTACCTATAGTTCGCCGACTTAATGTTTTCGTATTTACAAAATGCGTCTGTTGGCCGCCATATTGAATTTTTAGTACTGTCATATCTTTAGTGACACTCCCCGCAAAGGAACACACATACATACATAGGCTGATAAACACAATTCTTTCTTTGCGTTGCGCAGTCGGGTAAAAATGTGAACTGGTCATTTTCCAAATTATTTTTCTTCTAAATTCGAATTCTACAGCACATGCTATCAATTTGTATATTCTAAATGTCATCTTAAACAGGTGTAGCATATGCTTTAACATACGAACTGATAAGCAAAATGTGTGGAAACGGTTCGGTAGCCAGAACAAAGACGATTATTTTCATAAAAATAAAAATAATTTCAACTAACAAATATTTTAGTACCCACCTACTATTAAGGTGAAAAAAAGTAAAATTTTTTAAGTTGTTGGTACTTACAATCTGAAAACGCTTAATCCCATCCCTGGTGTGTACATAATATTTAAAAAAAACATGCAAAGACAAAATATAACCAATATCAAATAACAATGCGAAAGACAACTAAAACGGAGCAAAAATCAAAGAAATGAATGTCATGCAAACATCCATACATACATACTATATGTCTCCAAAAACGAAAAGAAAAACAACAACAACAACTTACTTACTTGCCAAAAAACCAAAATAAAACAAAAGGAAATGCAAATGTATGTACACATTTTTGTGTATGTACATTGGACATACATACTTATGTACATTCATACAAAACAACTTGTGGATCATGTTAGAAAACACAAACAATTTAGTGGCACTCCAGATAAAATCGAACATCAAACACAATAGTGCAGCAAGTTTTGTACTAGATTATTAAAAAAAAAACATTTACATTTATTTTTTATTGACAAAAGTAGCCTTTTTGTTGTTGGCGTTTCAAATCAAACATGTTGCGTCCTTGATTTAACCGGTTTCATACTGTGGGGTTATTAAATATAGGTTTGGTGCAACTCTTGTAATATTTTTTTATAGCAACCAGTGTTGCCATAATCGGAAGGAAGCTGATAGTGTGATAATTAGAGGTACAGAAAGTGAGGCTACCAAAATCTCCAAAATTTCTTTTGTTCTATCTAAAAATTTCGTAAAATCATATAAATTTAATGCGCATTAACCAGGAAGAGCGTGAACATACAAAATTGTTGTGTTTTGCTGATATTTGATATTCATTGTTATGTAGTAGTATATCACTATATATAGTAATATGTAATTTTATACAATATTGAAATAAAATTATACCAATACTTTCTTAATGAAAATTGTAGGTTACGATTTTCTAATGCGATAAATAAATTAAAATCATCGTTCAGATGATCTGACTCAATTATTAATGTCGCGTTCAAGTATTTATTTTCCTTTTATTGTCATATTATTGTTAATAAGATGACTAATATATGGTTTGTGACCTGGTATTTTTTTTAATGCGGCAGTAATTTTATAACTTTGACGAATATTTTCATATTACTTTTGTAATGGTCGGATTTTGAAAACAACTCCCCAAGTTCCATGAGGTTGCGCAAATCGAGCTCTTAGTATATCGAAGTTCTCAGTGAATAACATTTGAATAAGCTAAGAAACGTTTTTTGAATAGGACCAGCACTCTTGGGATGATCCCTGCTCATGCAATGCTTTATGCTAGAACTAAGAAAGTAGGTTCTGGCGAACTGGATAGTATCAGGGGGCATTTGATTTCAGGTTTTCTACGAAAGTGATAGGAAAGACTTTTGCAGGTAGATTATTGCACATACTAACAGTACGGTTCAAAAAGAAATTTTCTCGGTAATGCGTGGTACGTGTAAAAATGGTTCGGTTTCAGTTGCTTGATTTCATTAGAATACATTCCCTTGTAGTAACGATATAACAAGGAAATTAGCGCCATATTGCGATTAGAGTCCAATAAATCAATGGAGTTATATTAGTAATTTTTTAATGAATATTTAATTTAATTTACTCAATTAAACAAATTTTTTGAGCTTTAGGTTAATGTTTATTATTATTTTATTACTTCGATATTTCGTTCACCTTTGGTTAACTTCTTCAAATAAAAAAAAAAAATATATCCTGAAGAAGTTAACCAAAGGTTAACGAAATATCGAAGTAATAAAATAATAATAAACATTGACCTAAAGCTCAAAAAATTAGTTTAATTGAATACATTGAAAAAGGTCGACAAATTAGATAAAAGAATTTAATTTACTAATTTAAATTTATTTAATATTTGTACATTTGCGACTTTACTCATAAAAAATATCTTTGATTTATAAAAGATTATATGCAAATTATATTGAAGACCTAAACTTTTATAAATAGTTAAAAACATTATTTATTTATTTATCGATATTTATTTTCTTGTATATTTTATTTCTTCAAAAAGCTGCACAAGGTTGCAGCGAAATATTCGATAAATAAATAAAAAAAATTTTTTAACTTTTTTATAAAAGGCCTGCTAAGGCTTAAATAAAATTTGTATATAATAAATAATAGCATTAAATAAAAAATTTAGAAAACCCCTGAAGAAAATATATATAGAAAAAAAAATAAATAAATATATATATATATAATCATTTCTCATACTCCATTTCATTAAAAATTTTTGTTTAATAGCTGATGTTAATAACAATCTCTACTACAGTAGATAATTTTCCTTCTTTTCTTTAGAAACTCACATTAAATAATAAAAATATTTCATTAAAAATTGAAATTACTGAACTTAAGCCCGATTAAGAAATTATTTCTGATTAAAATATATAACTTCAAAACAGCTGGCCCGATTTTCTTTAAACATACATAAGTTATTAGATTTTGAAACAACTCAAATTTTCAAACAAAATTTACTCAATCAAAATCGATTCAGCCCTTTGGTCTGTACGTGGACTCGTACAGATATACAGGCACACACTACAAACTTTTTTTGGTCGGGGGATAAAAAGGACGAATAAATTATTATATTATTTGTTAGAGTTATCAAACGAATTTCCATATAAAATTTGTTTTGTAAACTTTTAATAAACCAGAAATATTTCTTATGAATAAGGCAGTTAATCATCCGTATTGCATATATCGAGTCGAATATTCGTCTACGAGAATTTTTTAGTAAATTAAAAGAAATGTGTACAAGTTTTCTTTAATCTACGACAAAACTGTCGCAGACGAATATTCAACTCGACATACACAATACGGGTGAATATCTCCCAAAAAAGAATTTATAATCATTTCATGATACGGGAACATACAAATCCTAAACCCTGCATGGAAAATGCCTAAATGGCAACACCGATTGTGAGACAATGAGTGTGTGTGCGCGTGGATTTTATTTATCCATTTTTACAAGTTGTGTACAAAAATACATTGTTGTACAATTTAGTTGCTCGTTGGCCTTACAAGACGTTTGACTGTGACAACGGTTCATGCTGGTGGTTGCGATTTTTTAAAATGTGTAATTTTTTGTTTTTAATTTCTTCCACTGGCATTTGTGAGTGAGTGTGCTTGCTTGTGCGTGTAACGTTGTAACTCTGACTGGATACATGAATTGTTCGTACAAATGTCTGAGAATTGATAAAAATTTCAGTTTATTACGGGCGGTTTAATGGATTGGTAGCTAAACCGGTTCCTAGTGTGTGTTTTAAATTCATCATCTTATTTTCGGAATTCGTGCTTTCATTTGATAATAATGATTTTGTTGGACTGCCTGTGTACGACCAAACGACTACTTCGCAAGTGTGAAGTAAGTGAATAAATAGAATAGATGTGCGTCTATGAGTGTAAAAAGGAACAAACGAAAAACTGCAAAGGCAGAAAGAAGTAATAATAATTTACTTTTCTGGAAGAAAAAGACGTGGAAAATTCCTTCTTTTGTATTTAGTAAAAGCTTTAAGCAAGTTTTAAGCCTCTAACTAATCGAAAAAGCAAAATTAATAACAAAATTAATAAATTAGTTAGTTTTTTTCATTTATTGAAATTATAAAAGTAAAATCACAAAATATATTCTAATGCAATGATGGCACCTGTCCTGTTTCAATTAAACGTGCACTTCTTTCTATACGTACATATATATGTATACCTATTCGGAATTATAATTAAAACAACAAATTTATAAAAATTCTGCAAAATAATTGTTTTAATACACTCCAGAGGTCATATATTTTAAACAGAAAAAAATAAAAGTGTTTTCTTTAAAATATTGTATGAAAAAATTAATCTAAACAACAATTTTATAAAAATTCAAGAAATTTATGGTTCATGCACTCCAATTCATACTATTTTACCAAAAAAAAAATAAAGTGTTTTCTTTAAAATGTAAGCACAACAATTGTATAAATAATAATAATAATAATATTAATATTTTTTTATATATATAAATAAATTAAATAAAAATTTTAACTAAACTGCATCTAAGAAATTTAACTAAATTTTGATCTAATTAAAAAGTTCTAATTAATAATCTACAAAAATTGGTGTGTGAAATAAAATAAAATCACATTGTTTTGTCCACTAAATATAAAATAATAAATAAATCACTTTACAGCAGCAGATATATGTATAAAATCTTTAATAATATATTTTAAATTAGAAATTAAAAGTGTATAGATTTATTACCTAAAAAAAGTTGCTAAGCTTCTTAAAAATATCGCCATCGCTTCATACTATAAATCAATAAATATAAATAAATAAAAAAATATATATAAATAATAAATGTGTCACAATTTGAAATATGAAATTAATTATACCTACAAACATATAAGAAAAATTTTAAATAATTTGAAAAACTAAAGGAACAACACCCACAATTTTCAATATATAATTTTTATTACTCCATCAGATCGAGAATCCCCGAAACCAGTTCGTGGCACAAATAAAATCACTCAACGTTAAACATAATTTGAAGGTGGGTTTGTTTGGCTTATTAGCTGCAAGTTTATTAAAATATGATTTATTATAACAATGAAAATAAGACCGCTTTTAGACACGAAAAGTTTACTTTGAAAAACAGAGGGAGGGACACTTTTTGTCTTTCTCCCAGCTGAGTTAAGATTTTGCAAAGTAAACTTTGCGTGTCAAAAAGGGGTACAACATAATAATAAATATTTGAACTTACAATTAATTTTCCTTTAAGTGAGATATAAAACTTTTTGAGCGTTGCTAAGGTTACATACCTATTTAGATAAGGGTCCTTTAAAAAAAAGCAAAATTGGAAAATCCAAAAAAAAATATTGTCCTGAAACTGGTTACAAAATGACACTGTCATTTATATTAAAAAAAGAGAAGTGTGAGCTATTGCAGTGCTACTGGAGCTGATAATTTAACCATTCTTAAAAATTCTGTTAGACCCACAAAATCTAAAGTTATGGTGGTTGGCGTATTTCGTCTTCGAATACGAATTAAAAAATGGCGCAGTCGAAGTCGAAATACGCCAACCATAATAAGTCCCACGATCTCTTGAGATTTACTCTGTAAACAAAAATATTTGTAACAGAGTTGCTTTTGCACTGATTTGGTAATTTCAAACTCCGAATGGAACAGAAGCCAGGTCTTGAGCCCTTATTATGAGTCTCATTAGATTTTTGAGTTTTGCTGGCTACACGGTCTTGACAGTATAGGTTCGAAAGTACTACTACTAGGATTTTGGTGACCAATTTTTTTTATGAACCTCCAAAGATTTTGAAAATCAGTGCGACCTCAAAAAATGGTGTCATCAGTTTTTGGCCAACAGCTACAACAGACTTGGTAATAGCGCTATAATATTTTATGCCCAAAAAATAATTTCTTTGTACTTTTTTTTTTGCAAAAGTATTTATTTATTCCGAATAACTTCCAAGGACTCCTGATTTTTTGGTGACAATATTTGGCAAAGTTGTAGCTACGGTAAAGCTGAACAACTTTTGTGAACATATCAATATAATTTGAGCGTGTCTAGGCACCCTAATAGCTCATTCAGACCAACTTTTTACCTTAAAAATTTTAATTTTTCGATACTAAATTTTTGATTTTTCAAAATCGTATACATAAACAGGTTCACACTTCTCTATTGAGCTTCAGAAACACTTTTTGCAAAAAAATTCATTTCTTCCCGCACTTTTGTTGTAAGTACAGAAAAGAAAATGTACCTTATTTTTCAATTTTTTCAGCATAACTTACAAAGACTAAAAATTTTTCGCTACCAATATTTGGCAAAGCAACAACAAAACCTTAAAATAGTAAGTACTAAAATTTTGAACATAAGTAATGAAACAATAAACGAGAAAGTAAAATAATGCAATAAAAGTATTGTCTAACTAGAAAAAACGAGCATTTTTAGGGTACAAAGTGGTCTTAATGAGGCATTTAGGGTGCCTCGACACGTTCAGATTATATTGATGTGATCACAAAATTTTTCCAGCTTTACCGTAGCTACAATTTTCCCAAATATTGTTAGCAAAAAATAAAGAGTCCCTGCAAGTTATTCTAAAAAAGTGAAAAAAAGTTTTTCCTTAATTTTTGCAAAAAAAAGTGCAGGAAGAATTTTTTTTGGCATAAGATCCTAACAAGATTTTTAAGGTAGACTCTTAGCTACATTATTGCCACACAAAGTTTAGAACTATCATCAAGTCTGAATAAGCTCTTGGCCAAAAACTGCAGACGCAATTTTCAAAATCTTTGGAGGCCCATAAAAAAATTGATCACCAAAATCGCCTAACTGAGTATAGGTAGTACTATCGAATCTATATTGTGCAGTCCGTATGTTTTCCAAAAAGTCTTAATTTGCTGCATAGTGCTATCGAAGATCGAAAACCGAATATCAAATTTGTATTATGAATTTTTGCATTTGGCTTCCGATGCTGCAGTATTTTAATATCAAAAATTATTAAAAATTTAAGTGTTAAAAAATTGTTTTTTATTTTTAGGTACTCAAACACACATTCAAATCTTTTCTGTAAATCGTATCGTTTTTAAAAACTAGAAATCTAAAAAAACAAGTAAATGTAGATTTGGTGTTCTACAAATTATACGATTTGGTGACATTCGAAATTGAGTTTGAACGTCAAAGTCAGCTGTTAATAAAAGAAACAACATTTTAAATAAAAAATAAGCATTTAAAATTACCGGGTCTAAATCTTTGACAGAAAAAGTAATTTTATGTAAACAAATAATTTTTCTTCATACCTGGAGCAAAGCTTTAAACAACTAATGTTTGTTGTGTGAATTTTTTTTATCTAATTTTTCGACCTCTTAAAAAAAATTAGTTATATAATTATAAACATTAGAGTGTTTTTAAAACAAAATTTTTTACACTTAAATGTATCAAACAGCATGTAATTTTTCTAAAAATTTTTTATAAAAAACCTCAAATTGCAAGTGTTAATTGTTTCTTGATGTCTCTTCAGTGATTTATTAGAATATTAGTATATTCGATTTACTTTCGACCAGGTGGCAAATTACGGCATTCGGTATCGAACATACAATTTTAGTTTAGTTTGTGTGGAAATATCGATCCATATCGAATGCCGTAATATGCCTTAATATGCCCCCAGGTATGTTCATTCGATTTAATCCCGTGTAAACTATGTGAATTCGATTTACAGAACAAGGCTGATTGTAACCTATTTTTTTGTCGATTTTATGTAGGTCTAAAGAGTTCTAAAAGTTTCACTTATGGAGGCAAATCCTCAATTTGCTGTGCAGGACCAAGTGTATTTTAATTTTTGAGCTTAAAATCTTGAAGTTTTGCTAAATTTTAAAAATTGCAGTGAATGATATTCACAATCCAAATGAAATACCGAATGAAAATTTGTCGGTGAATATCGAAAGTTGCTCGTAATAAGGACCTTAACAAAATTTTTAATTTTTCTTTCTAATAGAATTTTCAATTTCACTGTATTTTTAATACAAAATATTTTACTGAAAAAACAATAATTTGGGATTATTAGTGCGTTAACAATTATTATTATTTTTTTTTTAATTTGTTTTAAAAGCGTACCTTATTGCAATTATAATGAAATTTGAGTTACACCGAAATGTGATTACGAATTTTTTCATTAATTTTTTTTTTTTTTTTTTTTTTTTTTTTTTTTTTTTTGCTAATTTTATCAAATCGTGTGGTTTTCTTTGAAACTCAAAAGTTAAATTTTTGGATAATATCATTCTTTATTTTCTTGTGAAACATATGAGAATGAATTCTTAAAAATGAACTTTTCCAAAAATTAATTAGTGATACCAAGATAAAGCAAGTGCATTTCATACATAACGCTATAGCAGACGACCGGCCCAGCACTGATCGGTGTTGCTTAAACGACGAAAATACAATTTTTTGGCTAAGGAAGTGCAATTGTTGAAAAATTCATAAAAATCATAAATGATACATGAAACTATCAAGCCTGTCACAGAAATTTTTACAATTTTGATGACAAATTTACATTTTGATCGATTCTTTTTTATCTTCTCCAGATTTCGACCGATTTTGTTCATAAATGTGGCAATACGAAAAAAATATATATGAAGAAGAGGAAGACAAAATTCAATGACGGAAATTTGTTTATGATTTGAAGTGAACAAAATTGAATTCAATAGCGTCAGTGCTAAATGCCCAGAGACGTCAACAGTCTTCCGAAAATTTGTGTCGAACAAGATTGAAGCATGCTTCAGGTCCACTTTCACATCCAAAATGTGGCAGCACTTTGAAATTTTTTTTATTTTTCTTAAAACTATAAAATTTCTAATATTTACATAAAAATTTTTAAAAGTTTTCAAAAATATTTTTCTTTATTGAAATGAAATTGTTGCAAATAGATTTTTGTACTTTCACATACAGAAAATATTGGGCCTAATTACGAGTGTCGTTTTACGACTTCGACTACGACGATTTTGTACTAGACTTAAGCACATTGCAACAGTTTTTCTTTAATCTAGTACAAAATCGCCGTAGTCGTAGTCGAAATACGACAGTCGTGATAAGGCCCAATAACTCCGAGTATTAAATTTAAAGTGATTTCATTTCGACCAAATTCTTCGAGTTTAGTGTTTTGAAGAATTTCATTCCAGAATTGAAATCAATTTCGGTCGGATTTGATTTCTGTGACTGGGCCGTATTTCATTTCGTAATTGAAAATATCAAACAAGAATGTCCAACCAAAATGCATCAGAAAAAGTACAATTTTATGATGATTTCCATCCGTGTTTCTGATATAAATAAAATGTTCTTGCATGTTTTTGCTACGTATTAAAGCGTTCATTTACTTTTGCATAGTAGGGAGAGTAATTTTGTAAATTTCCGAGTTATACCCTCGTTGCAAGTTTCTGGTAAGAAAGTATGAAAATATGTACTCGTATGTACTTATTTTAGTATTTTACTTACAAAAATCTATTGATCGTGAAAATGAACTTTGAAAACGATGACGATTCATACTTGAATTTTAAATAAATTTAATAAATAAACTTCTCAAAATAACATACACTTTTTCGCATTCTAGTACGCAAAGTTTTTGCTGAGATTCTTCTTTGTCAGGCTTTTTAGTTGAGTATATTCAGAAAGAATCTTTTAGTTTTTAAATAAAAATTAAATTTTCTTTATTTTATTCCAATCCAAAAATTTTCTCGATTAGGCACATAATTATGTAAATAATGATGTTATTAACTATTTCCATTTTTAAGTCAACATGATGCTATCTCCAAAATTGAGTTTTTTGGTAGTTAATAATGCAGAATAGTTCGTCATGACCAGGGCTCGGATTTCCATGAAAAGTAGATAATCATTTCTTTGCAGTTGTTTTTAAGATTGTTTTATATACAAAAATTTCTTATAAATGTCCTATTAATGAAAAGTTTTTTTTCGTAATTTTTTTTTTTAATTTTCTTGCACATTTTATTTTTAGATCATATTTTATTGTTTTAAGTAATTTTTTGCTCATTTTTTACTTTTTGGGTGAATTTTTCATTATTTTAAGTAATTTTCAGAAATTTTTGACAAGGGTGTGTTTTTAAGTTTTTGCTTCCATATACATATAACCATTAACACCCAAACCAATCTTAGCTCGAGATTATTGGGCAAGAATAAAATCATTCGCCATTACTAATTTTTTTTATGTATATGAAGGCATCGGCTTGTTGTAAACTTATGTCTTGAGAAAAGAAAATTTTTTAATACTTTATTGAGGTGTATATAAATTGAAAACTTTAAGCGTATGTATTTGCTGCAAAAACCAGCTTTTTGTGTTACCAGGGAAATGCATCTTCAAGAAAAAAAAATTCAGCTTTATGGGGAAAATCGGTAGACAAATCAAATCGTTAGATTTTTAAGAAGAAAATCATAAGACGAACTCTTGAATATTCCTTAAAAATTTATATATTTAAAACTTGTCCTCAGATCCATTTTCCTCAATTGAAAGTCATCATTAGTGAAAGCATAAAATTTAATTTTCTTATCAATTCAAAAAATATTCTAATTATAAACTGTGAGATTTATAAGCTGTTGCGGCGAATAGTGTTAAAAAACTATTTTCATTAAAAATAAACGCTTGAAAAAAAATTATACTGAAGGCTCTTGCAAGCGACACCGTATTGTCTGTTGGTTACAAACTTAGTAGCAGACTTCTGGTCTAAAAGCATTTAGACTCTAGATGTCATGTAAAGGGTGTGCCAAGGCTTAAACATTTTGCTGCAAAGAAATCAGGAAGGAAAGGGCAGATATAAACAAAACAAATTTTGTATCGCTTACACATAAAAAAAAAAAAATAATGACAAGTTTTTTCAATAAATCTGTTTTTGAAATTGATATTAACGGCCTGTCCCACGATGTCACCAGAAATCGTTCGATCGACAACTTGTATTGCAAACAACAATAATGTTATAAAATTTTTTTGTTGTTTTCAATATAAATATTCGATCGAACGAGTTCTGGTGACATCGTGGGACAGGCCGTAAGTTTTATTATTGTTCTTATTTGGTTTGATGAATATTCAGTATCAACATTAGGTTTGTTCATTTACTAAAAATTGTTACGAATTTGTAACAATTGTTACTGGAAAGTGTTCATTACCTCAAAACGTTTGCAAGGAGAGAGCGTCAAAAAAGAGAAAAAAAAACATTGAGAGACAAAAAAATTCTAACAAATTATTACTAGTAAAATTTTTACTTGCAAGAATTATCCAACCACCTGTTGTGTGTTTTGTTTTCAAATTAATTATTTCAAAAATATCTGAAAAAGGAAAACTGAAAAATGTGAATTTCTTTTAAATAAAAAAAAAACATATATAAGTATGTGAAAAGAAAAAATGTTTTCTTAATTTATTGTTTTTCTTTCATTAACCTTGCGGCTACACGTTCAATAAATTGCTTTCAATTTTTCACTCATATGGTTTGTCAAAATTTGCTAAAATTGAAGCTGTGCCGTAGCCTGCAAGCAATTTGATTTCCAATTTTATGTTCAAAATGCCGTCATCGAGGAAACAATTAAAAATTTTCCGAAATGTATGAGTGTGGTAGTAAAAAGGTGTGAATGTATTGAACTTTGAAACAAAAATTGAAGCAACACTTGAACGTGTAGCCTCCAAATAAGCCACATAAATTAAATTTTAATGTCAAAGAATTTTATTTGTTTCTCATATATGACCAGAGATGGAAAGTGACATTTATGTATTTGTTAATGAATAAAATTAAAAAAAATATGAGAAATGCATAAAAATAGTAATAATACATGAAACTGTGTAAAGAATTTTATATTAAATGTCAATTTGTAAAAAAAATTTCAATTTAAAATATCAAACAAAATACATCAGAAAAAGTACAATTGTATCATAATTTCCATCATTATGGTTCTGATATGAATAAAATTTTTTTGCAAGTTTTTTACAAGTAAAGCATTTATTTACTTTTTCATATTTGGGAGAGTAATTTTGTGAATTTATGCCTTAATCTATCGTTGCTTGTTTCTGCTGGGAAAGAAAATGAACAGACCTATTATTTTAATAAAGAAAAAAAACTCGTTTTTCATTTTATTAAATTTTTAAGAATTTTGGTATTTATTTTTACGAATTTAGTGGTAGATTCTATTTCAGTAAAAAATATTTTTGGAGATTCAAACTACATATAGTCTTAAAATAATTATATTCAACTAATTTAAATGCATAATGACACTATGACGCTTAAGACTGCCGTTTGAATCCCCCCAATTATTTGACTTTTTGAATTTAGTAACTGAATACAAAATAAATACTTTATAAAACGGTTTGTAAAACAAAATTATTTTTTATGAATAAGGCCTTAAAAATTCTGAACATCAACTTGCATTTGCATCGAAACAGAAAATTAAAGTTGAGCATATCTTTTCATAAATTTTGGAACACTCTTTTCACATGTCTATAAAATATAACAGAAGTACTACACAAAGAAAACACTTCTTCAAATATTTACCTTCTCTTTTTTTGGACAAATATTTTCCCCATTAAGTATACTTTCTTTTTATCTACTAGATACCAGTATCAAAAGTGTTAAACTTTATTATTTACAGTGTTACGAACGTGCGTTATTTTAACACCTTTTGTTTGTTAAAAACAAAACACCTTTTAAATAAAAAAATACAAAAAAAAAATATACAAATGTGAGATAAATAATTTTGGTGTTTTCCTTTGTTTTTTGATAAAGTTGTTGGGAAAGGAATTTCAAATTACAATTTGATTGCTTTACAATTGTTTGTTTTGTAGGGTTTATTTTTCGATTCATAAGTTTAACGTGTAACCAGTAATTAGTTTATTTCTTCGTATATTTCGTACTTTAGGTAAACACTTTAACATGACTTGACAAATAAATATTTGTTTCAAGTACATACTTTTTATTAAACGAATAATACCTTTAAGTTGATTTTAAGTTTTCGTTTCTGGCGAAAACAGACAAAAGATATAGTTGTTATTATATTTTTGAATTGAACTACTATGCTGCAATTATATGTATATATATTTTTTTTGAATTGAATCAAAATTTTTTTTAGATACAGCTTAAGACATAAAATATATGTGATTGCTACCATGTGCCATGTACGTTCTTTAGCAGATAATGATTTATAAAAAAAAAAATTTTTTTTGATAGCTAATACCAAGAACCTTTCTGCAGAATACTTAAAACGTGAAACTACTGTAAGACTTCTTTCGCACACACAAAGACCTCTTTAAGACACGCAAAGTTTACTTTGAAAAAGTTTTTTAAGTTTTCACTATACCACGAAATAAGCATATACGATTATATATAACGAAGGAAAAAATTAAAGAAACAAAAACCTTCAAGGTACAAAGTGGTCTTAACGAGGTATTAAGGGTGCTTTAACACGCTCAAACTATTTTTATATGTTCACAAAAGTTGTTCAGAGTTACCGCAGCTACAACTTTGGCAAATACCTATTTTCAGCAAAAAATTATTAGTCCCTGTAAGTTATTCTGAAACAAGTTGACAAATTTTTTCCCTTTACTTTTGAAAAACAAAAAAAAAATGCATGAAGAAATTGGGCCTAATTACGAGGGTCTTATTACGACTTCGACTTCGACGATTTTGTACTAGATCAAAGAAAAACTGTTACAATGTTCTTTAGTCTAGTACAAAATCGTCGTAGTTGAAGTCGTAATCGTAATAAGGCCCATTATGTATATTTTTGGCGTAAAAGGTTAATAACATATTGTCGGTGGACTCTTAGCTACATTATTGCCATATATCATTAAGTCTGAATTAGCTGTTGCACAAAACCTGTGATGACACCTTTTTTTTCGGAGCCCATTAATTTTCAGAATATTTGGAGGCCCAGAAAAAAGATTTGTGTATATAGTTTTATTATCCCTTACCTTCCAGTCCGTATTCTTTTTCGTAGAACTGTATTGCCCAATTCACTCGTACGCAATAAAGAGTTGCATATATAGGGTGTTTTTTATTGAGGTATAGAACTTTAAGTTGGTATCACTTTTTTAACTGGCGGCCATTTTGTCAGCTGTCAAGTGATTAATATTTAGTTTGGTTTGCCATTTCATCATGAACAGGTTGACAAAAGAACAACGCTTGCAAATCGTGCAAATTTATTTCGAAAATAAGGGTTCAGTTCGCGAAGTTTACCGCAAGCTCCGTCCATTTTATGGTCGACATAATCGTCCATCAGAGCAATTAATTCGGTTAACCTGTCAATTGGCCACCAAGATCGTGTGATTTGACACCATTGGATTATTTTCTTTGGGGATATGTGAAGTCGCTCGTCTACGCCAACAAACCAGAAACGTTAGGGGACTTGGAAGCCAACATTCGTGGCGTTATTGCCAACATACGGCCCCATATGCTCGAAAAAGTGATTGAAAATTGGACCTGTAGAATTGGCTTTATTCGAGCCAGCCGCGGCGGCCACATGCCCGAAATCATATTTAAACGTTAATGGCATAAAATTATCCTTCCAATAAAGCCAAATTGATGGATATTAAAACGATTTTCTTGTGTTTTATTTCAATTCAAAGTTCTATACCTCTAAAAAAACACCCTATATTAAAATCATGGACCGAAAATAATAATTATTCTTCAATTAAAAAAAGAAAAATAAAAAATCAAGTACAAGGAATCATCGGACAACGTAGGCAATCACATAATTTGAGTTGTTTCAACTAGATTTTTCGAAACTCAAATGATAATAAAATTTGGACTCAATAAAGCTTGCACGCAGCTGTTTTACATGGATCTCTAAATTTATTGTATATAATCTCTAAGTTGTTCGTCCAACAGTTCCTGCATTTTGATATGTATTTTGAACTTTTTCAATTTCTTTCCAAGTTTCCTCAAACACCAAAATTTATAGGGGCATAGAGAGCTTATTCCTAAACTGTATATACCTTAAAATTTTTTATTTGAACTAAGAACTTTTTTCTTTGACAATCAAAAAATAGTTTTAAATAACAGTAGTGTTAACAAGTAGTACCTGGTTGGGATTTGAGCTGAAAGGGCCAAAATAGCTTAGAGAGTACCACAGGGCCATCAAACATCCAAAAGTGCCACAAATGGCCCAATTGTGCCGTATTTTGCATCACTGATTTAAATTTAAATATTTTTGTTAAAAAATTTTATTTGCAGATTTTATTTTTTTCGAGAATAAATAAAAATTAGCAAGTTTTTAAATAGTCTAAAAAATTTCCTATGCTTTTATTAACACTCTTAATATGATATTGCATGAGAATTATTAAAAAGTTCCAGTCGAATTCGCTTTAGCGCAACACGCTTTACTGAAAAAAATCGGATTACTGAAAGCGAAACGCAGCTAGTCTTATTCACTTCGCTTTAGCGAAACATCGCTTTACTGAAAATATCGTATTACTGAAAACCAAAAGCAAGCCCACAACTACGTTTTGTATGAAACTTACTTCGCTTTAGTGAAAAAATAAACAATGACAAATTTATTTATTAGAAATCGATTGCATAACTTAAGGCTAAAAAAATTTTGCATGTTTTGTCCGTTAAAAAATTAAATGGCAAAATGTATTTGTCCTTTTCGCTCTTACGTACTTTATTGTATTTTTCTATCATATTGTCAATGCAAGTGGCTAGACATTTTCGAGGAATTCGTGAAAACTTTCAACAACAAAATGTGCACATATGCATGTGTATGGGTTACTGATTTTAAGCAGTACTCTTAAGTGTAACAAATTCCAGTAATCCGAACTACGTTTTAGAGAAAAAATTGGATAACTGAAAAAAAATTGGGTTTTGGTTATTTCCAATAAAGCGGAGTAGATTTCAAAAGATTTCATATGTACATATGTATATAAGGAATAATAATAAAAACACGAGCTTGATTAATGAATTTCTTAATCCTACTATAATATGAGTGTTTAAATTAATATCTCTAGTTGTTCTAAGAAATTTTTGGGCAGTAGCGGCAACAAAATCGCACAAAAACTAGATATATTTTTCATAACAAAAGATACTTTATAAAATAAATGAAATATTAATTTAAATAAAATAGTGCCTTAGAAAAATTTTAAGAATTCGAAGAAAAGCCTTAATTACAAATATTTTTTTTGTACTAGAAATTCTTAAGGAAACGCATTACGTACAAATTTTTTGTAAGCATTATTAAAAAAGATTCCTTTAATTAAATAATTTTTCACAACGGAGTTAGTTGCGTATACATAAATACATTTCTTCTGAAGTGTCTTGTTGCAAGTGAAATTTGAAAAATGTCTTTAGTATCATATTTTTATAATTTATTACCATAGAAAACATTATTTACTTTTGCCCATTATAATAAACAAAAAATAGAAACAGGGATAATTTTTTAACAAATATTTTTGATTTCCAGAATATTTTTTTTTTCATTTCAATTATAAATACTACAAATCATATGTGACATTTATTATAGAATAAATTAAATTTTTTTTTGTTTCAAATTCAACTAAAACTGGATACTTTTATGCAATATTTAGCCGGCATAAATATGTACCCGTATAGTTAATAATGTCTTAATAATTACACTATGCAACAAATTGAGACTTCTAGAAAACTCACGGACTGGACAGTATATGTAGGTTTGATAGCACTACTAAAGTGTAGTAAAACCCTATACTCAGTTTGGCGATTTTGGTGACAAATTTCTTTTATTGGCCTCCGCCTTCAAAAAATGGTGTCATCAGCTTTTGGCCAACATCTAATTCAGACTTACTGATAGCGCTTAACTATATAGGACAATAATGTAGCTAAGAGTCTACCAAACAAATCTTGTAAACATCTTAAGCCAAAAAAAATTTTTTTCGTGAACTTTTTTTTTTTTGCAAAAATAAGGAAAAAATTTTATTTTCACTTTTTTCCCCCAATAACTTAAAGAGATTTCTAAATTTTTGTTAACAATATTTGGCAAAGTTGTAGCTACGGCAAAGTTGAACAACTTTTCTGAACATGTCTAGGCACCCTAAATACCTCATTAAGCCCACTTTGTAGCTTAAAAATTTTCGTTTTTTACTACTTAGACTATATTTTTATTTTGAATTTTTTTACTTTTAGTATTTACTATTTTAGGGTTTGTTGTTGATTTGCCAAGTATTCTTAGCGCAAAATTATTAGTCCTTGTAAGTTATGCTGAAAAAAGTGAAAAAAAATATTTTTTCGTCTATTAAAAAAAAAAAATCCGTGTAAAAATTAATTGTTTTGCACAAAGTGTTACTGAAACTCAACAGAGAAGTGTACATTTGATTATATGATTTTCCAAAAACATTTTTTTAACGTGAAAAAGTTTAAGGTTGGCCGCGAATAATGTTGTAAGTGACAAAATAATAATTTTTCCGGAGAGCAAAAAAACGTATTTTAGAGCAAGATGTTTTTTTTTCGTTTAATTAATTTTTTCAGCTTATCGAAGATAATGATAATTAGCATTAACTTTTCTTTTTGTATCTCTATTACATTTATCAATTATTTGTGACAATTTCGTTTGCATGACTGACTGTTTGTAAGTGTGTTTTGACGGCGATAAGATGCATAATTTTGGATGGTTTGATGTTTGAACAACGTTAATCTGTAAAAAAACTGGTTTTGTAAAAATTGTCTTTTACAACGTTATTCGCGGCGACGCTTCCATTGTGAAAAACGAAAATTTTTGAGGTAAAAAGTGACCTTTATGAGCTATTAGGGTGCCCAGACACGTTCAGATTGTATTGATATGATCACAAAAGTTGTTCAGTTTTACCGCAGCTACAACTTTGCCAAATATTGTTAGCAAAAAGTTAGAAGACCCTGTTAGTTATTCTAAAAAAAATAAAAAAAATTTTCCTCTACTTTCGCAAAAATAAGTGTAGGAAGAAATTATTTTTTGGCATAAGATGTTAACAGGATTTGTTTGGTATACTCTTAGCTACATTATTGCCATATATAGCAAAGCGCTATCACTAAGTCTGAATTTACTTGTTGGTCAAAAACTGATGACACCATTTTTTGAGGATGCAGTAATTTTTGAAGTTGCGAAACTGATTATAGCGTTTTACTACCCTTTGGTACGTACTAGCGAACCTCTACTGTCAGGACCGTGTGGATTTTTCAATCTTGCACAGTGTTATCAGGCATGAAAATAACTTTTTTTTATGAATCAGTTGAAAAAAAAATAAAAAAATTTAAATGTTCGGAAATAATAGAAAATTTCATTTCACTCAAATGAAATACAATTTTTCATTTCAATTTAAGGCTAGGATTAACTATACTACACAATCGTACGACTTTTGAGAAAATACAACCCTGTTATAATAGAGTTGATGAACATTTTCAAAGGACAACAATAATTCATTAGGTCAGGATTGTATTTTTTCAAAAGTCGTATGCTTGTATAGGATAGTTAGTCCTAGCATTTATCAACATATTTTTTTGAGTGTACTAAGATACAAATTTGGGTGCCTAAAAGCTCAAGTTATACACAAATGGTGATTTATTTCAATATACACATATTTTAGAACAATATATTTATATCATTAAAATAAAATTTAGATATATTTTTGCATAAATATATTTATATGATTTCTCGATGTAATGCAAAGTCAAAAAATAAGAAAAGTATGCATTACTAATGAACTATTCAACCCTGGTTATTACAGTGTATGCCTGTATTGCTCAGCAATGGCATAACGTGCGCTCTCTAACAACAACAAAAAATGTGATCATAAATGGTTTCAAATTACCAACCTTATGTTTTGTGTCAACTTTTTCAAAACCAAGACGCAAGAATAAAATCGTTTTCATAATTAATTTTGATTGATTTTTGTTTTCGTTGGTCTATTAAGTTCGTTTCAGTTTCCTCATGCGTGATTAGTTATGAACATTTCTTTTGATATTATTAAATTTGGAAAAAAAATAAATATGCGTGTTTAAAACGAGAGACTTTAGCTTTATTACAAAATTTCTTTCTTTCAGACATAATCTTCTAATGAAGAAAGGAAATTTTTATTAAATATAATTGTAGCTTATGTGTGATATTTTAATTTTGAAATTAAGGTGCTTTGGAAACAAAGACATCTCTATGAAAAAGAGTTTCTTTGATTTTTTTTACATAAATTTGTTATTTCGTAATAGTTAACTAAAAGCTTTTTTTTTATAAATAGCTGTGCATAGTTTTAACAAGTTTTTCCTATTTTGTTGTTTTAACGTTGCGTGTTTGTGTATTAAAAGTTTTTGTAAGAAGTGTTAAATTATTTTTGATGTTAAATTTTTGGTCAGTTTACGTGTTTGCAAGTGATTTATCGGCTAAAACAACAATATTGAATCTTTATATAATTTAAAAAAAATATATATAAAATTATTTTTGATTCCACGTAAAGGTATTTAGTTATTTAGTTATTTTGTAATCGATTAACCTGCCATTAGGTTAAAATTTAAATAAGTGTTTTGAGACAACTTTATTAATTAATGGAATGACAGAAACAAGTTTTGTTAATTGGCCGACTTGTAAAAGATAATATATATATATATATATATATATAGTTTAAAGATAAAAAGAAACTGTGTCAGCAATAACAGAAATAAAGTGTGTAAAAAGTTGTTTGTAACATATTGAGGCAGCATGATCCCTTCAACTTTTCTAAAAAGGCAAACCAGAACAGAATTTCTTTAGTATATCATGCCTGAAGAACCATATAAGATTTGTTAAATCATATTTATTGATATTTTAAACTTTATACTCGTACTGCATGTTGTGGTTTAAGAAATATATAAGACTTATTTCCGTGATATTTTGAAGCATTTTACGACTTTCAACCAAATACTCGAGGCAATGATTCGTCTGCTTTTTATCGGCATAGACAAAATGTATGCTCTTTTTCTTCTAGTGTTTATACTGATTTGGATAATTTTTAAGGCTCAGTTAGCCGACTGTAACGCAATGTAACTGTAATTTAGGAAACAGCTGATCGATATTTTTATATGAAAATTAGCTAACGTTACATTACATCTTTATAACCATTTTCATTAATTTTCACATAACAATTACATTACATTACAGTCGGCTAACTGAGCCTTTAATCTTATGAACGTCCAAAGAAAAAGTTAAAAAAATTTACTATAGCTCAAAACAGACGTCATATTGTGAACCTTTTAATTGAAAGATCAACCACACTGACTGCTTCTATTAACAGGCACTTGACAGTTTAACAAGCTGCGTCATTAAGTTTGTGTTTGATAGTCATTGATAGCAGACCACGGCGTGATTTCAGAAGTAAATGAAAAAAAGTGAATTTCGTGTGTTCAGTAAAAATTATTTTTGTACTATGGAGCAACTTTTCTGTCTTAAGTCGAACAAAAATAAGCAAATTAACTAACATGTGCATAATTAGTAAAAGAACAGACGACAATGGCAAGACTGTTGTTAATTTAGAGATGGTAAAAATGAGCTTTCATTACAAAAAAGCTTTCAGCAAATTGTAATACGACGAATCAAAACAATTCACATATTCCATTTGTAATAAAAGTTGCATATATAAAGCACAACACACACAGTGGACCAAACACAAAGAACGCTGATGATGATGACGGTGTAGTGGCATTCGAAAATAGCCGGTTGTTCCGTTCTACTACGTGTTTGTCAGAATATTTACAACTATCACATCACAATCACATGTAATTTGGCTTACAAAGCGATACGAACTTTAGCCTGATCAAATTATAAATATAGTAAAACAATTTGATTTTGGCGACTTTTCCTATATTAATTATAGTAATTAATGCGTTTGGAGTTTGGATGAGAAAAATTTACAAGAAATAATTTTTGGTGATTTTCTTCTTCTAAAATTTGAATACGATTATTTTATAAAAATTTTATCAGAAATAATTTCTTAGTCAGGCTTAAGTTCAGTAATTTCAATTCTTGCTGAATGAAATATTTTTATTAATTAATGTGAGTTTCTAAAGAATAGAAGAAAAATTAAATTAGGCTTTATTAGCTGGGGGAAATACCGATATTTTTCTGTGCAGCCAAGCACTTCATCAGCACCCAAGTCTATCTACTGGGGTAGAGTTTGTTATTAACATCAGCTATTTAACGCAAATTTTCAATGAAATGGAATATGAGAACAGTAGATAGACTTGGGTGCTGATGAAGTGCGTGGCTGCACAGAAAAATATCGGTATTTCCCCCAGCTAATAAAGCCTAATTTAATTTTTCTTCTATTCTTTAGAAACTCACATTAATTAATAAAAATATTTCATTCAACAAGAATTGAAATTACTGAACTTAAAAGCCTGACTAAGAAATTATTTCTGATTAAAATTCACTATAGTTCAACTAAAAATTTAAAATTGTCTCACATAAAAAATGTATATTAAAATTGTTATAAAAATACAAATTTATTATCAAATATATATTAAGAAAAATTATATAAAAATGATTTTGGCGACTTTTGGCGATTTTTTAAATCAATTGGTCGGAATAAATCTGACAACCCTGTTCCAGTAGCAGGAAGTTTTCGCTGATAATGCGAATCTTGTCGGCGATTTACACAATACGAACATCATTCCTTACGACAACAACACAAAAAACAAGTCACGCAACTGATCACAATAGGTCACTGCAGCCATGGGATGAGCAAAAAGAAACACACTTAAAAAAGACATTATTTCTAATAAATTTAATATGATTTTGCAATCAACATTTTGTCATGTTAATTTTACATTGGTGTTTTTTTTTCTGTGCGAACCGTAAAGATTAATGAGTATAGTGTCTGAACTGCTTAAGTCCAATCGGTAGGCTATTTAAAAGTTTAAATATAAAAATTAAATTAAACAAAAACGGTTTAGAATTTAGCCAAATTATTTTTTTTGTTGTGAAGTACAGTTGTTCTGGTTAGAGATGAAATATTATTCCATTCATATGGCTGGCCTCACAGTACCCCATTCGATCGGACCAATTCTCCAGCACTTTTTCGAGTGTATGGCGTCGTATCTCTGCAATGTTATCACGAATGTTGACCTTCAAATGCTCAATTGTCTCTGGTTTGTTGGCATAACGCTTGTATTCAACGGCGGCCCACAGAAAATAGTCCAACGGTGTCAAATCGCAGCTTCTTGGCGGCCAATTCGTCGCTGTTTTAACTAACCGACCTAACTGACATTTTTTTGAAAAATGAGTTAAGTGCTTTACTCGACTTTATAAGTCATAATACACCTTGTCTACAATTTTCATGACTGTAAGCATTACTGTTGTGCCTACATATATAAGTAAAAAGATTTCAGACGCAGCCATAAGAAAGCTGCTCTCCTGTTAAATTTTCAAAATGTCAGTTAGGTCAGTTAGTTAAATCAGCGACGAATTGACATTTCGGCTAATTAAACGGTTATTAAACGTTTGACGCAATAAATCGATTGCGGAATGAGATGTGTGGCAAGTTGCACCATCCTGTTGAAACCAAACCTCGTTTATATCAATACCATGAAGAGCGGGCACAAAAAAATCAGTTATCATGGTGCGATTGGTGTCTCCATTGACCGTAATGGTTGCGCCGTTCTCATTTTCAAAGAAATATGGGTCAATGATGCCTCCGCTCCACCAGCCGTACCAAACAGTGACTCGTAATGAGTGGGTGCATAGTCTTGGCGCATCAACCATAAAACCAGTTTCAAGAAACTTTAGCAATAAACTTGTGTATACCGGGTACTGTTGGTGCTTCTCAGCGACCAAATTTTGTACGACATTTTCGTGCAATTTTCTATCAATAATTGTCTTTGTTTTGGTAATAAATTTCCAATAAATCCCAACGTTGCTCAAGAGTAAATCGATTCATTTCGTTCAGTGGAGATGATATACTGAATTTTGTGTTCGATTAGAATGACGTAAGTATTGCCAGATTCGAAATAATCGGTGGCTGAAATTTAAGCAGATAGATGGCCCACACGTTATAAGAATTTTATCTTTTATTTTTAGAAACATATTTGGTTACGGTTCGTAACTGTTAGCGATACCATAATTTTTTGTTTTTTATTTTAACACAAAATCCTCAACTTAAGAGCTTCACTACTGTATAGAATTTCCTTAACATGAATGTAAACATCTGCTTTAAATATTCACGCTATATGTGTGCAACGTTTAGTGATAGATAAATTTTGAAGCAGGTAGCAATTGTTTGTTAGACAATGAGGTAACTTCAGCTTTAACTTAACATTATAAGAAGTCCCCTGAGGCTTCCCTATAATTACTTATAAATTAATTTCATGATCTTTTAAATTAATTTTTATTAAGAATTTAGGGAGTAATTTAGAAGTGTTAAAATAAATAAAACAAAGAAAAAATTATCTACACAACTCTTTTTTTAAGTGTGAGTGAAAAAGTTTTAGATTTCAAATGAAATGATGGTCTTCTTAGAGAAATATAAATTTGATACAATTTAAGATAAGCAAGCAAGCAGGGCAGGTTTGGTGAGCTGTTTTCTTTTTTGTTTGTTTGCTTGTTTGCTTTTTTGATGGTGTTTCACAACTTTAGATGTTTAATTAGAAGTTCAAAATATTTGACAGAGACAAATAAACTATTAGAGAGATAATAAGTTTAGTTAAGCAATTTTTTTATTTGAAATTATTTCATTGTTGTGTTGCTCTATTATTTTTATAACAACAACCAATGTTTGGGTTGTTTTTTTTTAATAAAAAATTAAACGTTTGAAGAAAACAATATTAAAAAAAAATCTGTAATTGTTTTGCATAGAAGTAGAAAATTGTCTCCTAAGTATTGCTCAAATTATTTATTTATTCATTGGTTGAAAATCTTTAGTATCCGCTGCTGATTCGTCTAATGATGCTTTCTTTCGCCCAACAACTTTTTTGTTTGTTTTTGTTGTTTTTAACATAATCATGACGATGTTGTTATTTTTTACTTTCTTATACATAAATAAAACTTTTTCTCTATCCCATTTAGCTGACAATGCTAAATATTGTTGTACGTACGTACGTACGCCTTTGGCATGGCTGGTTGGTTCGTCTATCTTGGCTTACAGGGTTTGAACTGGCTGGTTCGTTGGTCTTTTGGATTTGTTAGTGGCATATTTTTTCTTGTTGTTATTTTTTTTTGGGTATTCCTATTGACTTTTTCTTCTTTTACTTAAATTTGTTTCTTCCTCTTTGTTTTTGGTACATTTCAGATTGTGGGGTTTTGATAACAAATTTCTTGTTAAATTTTAAAGCTTAAATTTTTTTGGGTAGTTCTTTTTATATTCTTTCTTTCCTTTTTTTTTTGTTTCGTTATATTGTTTTCTGTTTTAAATTATTTTTTGATAGCTATTTGTTACCATATTTTGTAATGTGCATCTGAAAGTTGTTGTATAAACAATTCTATGAAAAACTAAAATTATTAAGAAGCATTTCTTATATATTTAAGATAAAATCTTAATGGTATTTTAAATGGAAATAAAAGATAAAATTATTAAATAAATTTTAAATCAACAGAAAAACAAAACCTAAAATAAAAATTTCTTAAAATTTCCCTAAATTTTCTTATTTTTCTTTAATTTATTTCGAAGGTCTCATTATAAGCTTAAATTCATTAAAATTTTAATATGCTTCTCACACACGTAGTAATTGTTTTTTAATTTAAAAAACTTTTTTTTTGCTTTAACAACAAATTTTTGGCTTCTTATATTATTTTTTTTTAATATTTCCTCTCTGGTAATTTTATGTTATTTTTAATTTTATGCTCAAACATGTTCATTTTATATTAATATATAAAATTTAAAACAAATTTTATACAACAATTTGCCAGATACTTTTACTTAGTTGATTTTTCTTTTCTTTTTTTCCTTATTGGAATCTTTTAAACAACACATCTTCCTTTGCTATTACACTTAATTTCGAACTTTTTTCTTTGGCCTTCTTCTTTTTCGCTTCTAGTACTTTGTAGTAATTACATTTTCAACAAGGAAAACTTTGGCTCGAAAATAGTTCGAAATGAAAAATAATAACAATACAAGGAAATAAAACACATCACGCTTAAAAACAATACGAAACTCTCAAATACACAGCTGGAAAAAAGTTAAAAAAAAAATTAAACTAAAACAAGTTAAAAGAACGTGACTCGCTGTTCAAAAAAAATATATTTCCACAGACTTTGAAGTATGTAATTCATTTAATAAAAATCAAAAATGAATTATCTGCTATTGTGAAATATTTCACTCTTACTGTTAAGCAACAGTGGTGGCATATACATAGATATGATTTTAGTGGCTAGTTACCACTGCTACAAATTTGGCTCACACTTAAGATCTGTATCTTTCGGGAGAAAACGTTTAGTTCGTTTCGAGTACAGTATTTATTTATTACAAAAAGCAATATACACGTTCAAACTAAAACATCAAGCAAAGTAGTGATATTAGAGAAAAATTTGCTTAAGGTCATTGTTAAATCTATTTTATAGGCTCATTACTCCTTTTGGAATCAACACACGGTGTCGAGTGCCTGACATTTGATTTAAATCGGTGAAATGGTTTGAGAGATACAATCAGACCGCAGCCGCCGCCGACTTCTGCGACTAATTTTTTTTCATCAACGAAAAATTATATGCCCTATTACTGACTTTAATGGTAACTGAAAGATTTTGTTGACATTAGCCGACTTTTAGCTGACATACACTAGCCGTTTACGGATTTATTTGTCGGCAGCCGCAGCCCAGGTATCTTCAGCGTAAGCCGCTGTAGGTATTTGCTACTGACTTTAATGGTGACTGAAAGATTTTGTTGACATTAGCCGACTTTTAGCTGACATACACTAGCCGTTTACCGATTTATTTGTCGGCAGTCGCAGCCCAGGTTTCTTCAGCGCAAGCCGCTATTGGTATTTTGTTCAGCCGGCGCCTACGACAAGTCATCATCGGGATCGTTCTCTGGATGCAACCATTGTCGAAAATTTTCAAAAATATTAAAGAGCTTTCCAATAGGTACTTTCAAACTTTGACAGTCGCTAGCGGCCATATTGTTGAAGCTACATCTCAGCTAAAATAAACTTGGAACAAGTAACCACTAAAAAAACGCTTCGGAGATGCTGAAAATCACACGAGGCTGCATTAACGTAAGCGAATGACGAAATTTTACTCAAACACTACGAAGTTGGTCGGCTGTTACTAAATTTTTTTTATAGTGCATCCACTCTCTCTCTTACTTGGATACAAATATGCAAGCGAGTGAGATTTTTATTTCGTGATTTGATTTTTTATTTTCTAATTGAATTGTGTATGAAAATAAATACATGTTTCGGTTGGTCAGTGCGTAATGTCTAACATGCGAAGATCGTGGAATCGACTACTGATGCCATGCGCGAACAAAAACTATTTGATAAATGTATATTAATGTGCATAACTTATTATTTATGGAAGCGTCAATATTCTATACACTACATAGTTATAGCACTGAAATAAGCAAAAAAAAAAAACAAAAGGTTTGGAAGCCAATATCAGCTTGCTATTCCCTTACAAACCTACTTACAGCGAAGCAGTAATTTTTGCTGGGATATATCAAATTGGTTGTCATTTATTCCGTCATCATGGATGTTGGATATATCCATGCGGGGAATGAAACTGGCACAATACTATTCATGCGTTCGGTCCTCAAGTGATAGGAACCAGTCCGCGTTCTAACACTTCCTATGAAGCCGATCAGTTACTTTTACATGGGGATGTCCTAGAATGGGGTTAATTGGTACTTTGTGTGCACCCTGTGACTTGTCACTGAACGATCTTATAGAGACTTAATCTGTGTAGAATAATATAAATTAGACATATATGTGTCATTCCGACATTTAACTGTAACAACGAAAACTTATAAATTCTTTTATTGTTACAAATGTAATAAAATTTTATTTTTAAGCTTTGATATTGTGGGATTCGAACTGAAAACCTCCGGTGTGACAGGCCTCTATACTACCCACTCGACCACAGGTGCACTCATATTTCAAAAGTATAAATACCACTTAAGCTCATGTTAATTAATAATCTAAGACCAAATATTTGACTTCCCAATTAAGTGTTACATATTTATCTTTAAATGCCATTTAAGTACCGAATTCATTTTTTCAGTACAAAGTTGAGAGACATTTAAATGAAACTTAAATGCCCAACCGTGTGTATTTTCAATTTAAATTTTAAATTCTATTTAAGTTTTACGAGCATACCATAAGTGAACCATGAACATCACGTGGTCGTATTAAAAAAAATTTCGTTTAATTTTTATAAATATATAATATACATTATACATAGTTTCATATCAGAGAATAAATATATAGAAAAATGCATTCTGATGCTCTTTTGGTTTCATAAAATGTGTTTTTATGCAATTTTAATTTACTACATTTTGATAACCTAACTGTCTTGTTTATGTTAAACAGCTGTTGCTTGGAAAGCTTTTCAATGTAATTTAATAAGAACTTTAATTGATCACTGAAAAAATTAAATCGTATTTAAATGCAATTTAAACTTAAATAAAAATTAGCTAAATACGTACTTAAATATTAAGTTAAAAAATAAAGGTAACAAATTATATTGCAGGGCAATTATAATAGTCCCAATAAAGATCATACCCCTCCTAAAATACATACATATAACAAATTATTCGTTCATATCTCTCTTGAAAATATTTGATTCCTGCCCTTTCGCTCCTCACCAAGTTAATTTCTTCATTCCAGTTAATTTATATGCAAAAACCTTTTCTATCCTTAAGTTTTTCCCTTCATTTATGTTTTTGAGTGAATTACTTTTCGGCACTGTCTTGGTTGTACACAACATAATAATACAAGCACTCAACATGCATCCCTTAAAACGTCGTTTAGTATTTATAATTTGAGCTGCAAAGATACAGCGATAGCGAAAAAAAATAAGCAAAAACAAAAACGCTGCTGGTTACCTTTAGACTTGATGACAACTTACAACTAACAAAAGCAAAAAGTTACTTTTAGTAACTACAACAACATTAAAAATAAACACTGAAACTAACTTAACTGAAAACAAATACTTTTACACACACACACACCCACACATACCAACTCGTTACCAACTGCGGTTGTTGTTGGTTGGTTGGTTGGTTGGTTGGTTTATATGCCACCAGTATTCCCAGTGTTGCTGCTACGCTTTTGTGTTATAATTGTTTTTTCTAGTTTTCTGTTGCAAAACTGTAACAAAAGACGGCAGGTAGTTTGTTACTGCCATTGTTTTAGTTGGAATGCTTTTTTGTTTTTGGAAAACTAAAACCTAAAGTAAAGTATCTTTAAGATGTGCAAATATTTGCTGAAACAAAAGTAAACATAAACTTCTAGGAAAAATTTGAAGAAATGGCAAAATACATACATGTACATAATTTTTTTTTGTAATCTAAATAATAATTAAATGGAATTTTGGCAAAAAAATTTTTTTTTAAATAAATATGTTTTTAAAATATGTATATTTTACCTGCTAAACCTAAGTTAGTCCTAATTTACACTATGCAAGTCTTATTGCTAAGCTGATTAGTTTGTTAGGAGAGAGGGACGAGGGGAAAAGAAACGTTACTGTTCCCCTCGTCTCTCTCTCCGAAAAAACTAATCAGCTTAGCAATAAGACTTGCATAGTGTAAATATGGACTTACGTATGTTACATATTTGATGAATCTATAATTTGGTCTTCGCCAACCAACAATTTGCTGTGAAACGTGCTCAAGCATTTATAAATCCTCAACCCCTATTTGAGCGTCCCAGTTCATTTCTTCCAAACGCCCTAAATTTCACATTGTCGTTTGCAAAATGTTTCCTTGTTCTCATCAAAAATACTTCTGTTTCGACACATTTATACGAGTATGACGGTAAATTAATAAGCTGAAAATTTTATAATTATTTAAAAATATGGCGGCTTCAAAAAACATAATATTTGGTTTTGCAAAGTATTCTTTAAAATAAAATTAAAATTAAATTAAATTAAATTAAATTATATTAAATTAAATTAAATTAAATTAAATTAAATTAAATAAAATTAAATTAAATTAAATTAAATTAATATAAATAAAATAAAATAAATTAAAATAAAATAAAATAAAATAAAAAAAGTAAAATAATATAAAACAAAAAACAAAATAAAATAAAATAAAACATAATAAAATAAAATAAAATAAAATAAAATGGAATAAAAAAAAATAAAATAAAACAAAATAAAATAAAATAAAATAAAATAAAATGGAATAAAAAAAATAAAACAAAAAAAATTAAAAAATAAAATAAGTAAAATAATATAAAACAAAAAACAAAATAAAATAAAATAAAATAAAATAAAAAAACAATGTAAAAAAAATAAAATAAAAAAAATAATGTAAAATAAACTAAATAAATATATAAATTTTAAAATTGTCTTTAACTAACAAATTTCTTTTGTTTTTAGCTTCGAAGCATAATTTGCCTTCCCACAGAAGAAGTAAATAGTTGAACTAAATTTAAATTTTTTAATTTTACCACCTTTTTGCCTTAAAAACTATGCATCAATATTAATGCAATCTTGCGATATGAAATAAACAGCTGTTAGTTGTGAGTTGCCGTAGTTAATAATATTTTTGGCAACTGGCAACGCAAACTGGCACTGAATATCTGTAAGGTATGGCGGTACCAGTCTTTGGACCAATCTATCTATGTTTCTGCTATAAATATATTCAAGATTGTAAAAAAACGAAAATTGTAATTTTCTTTTTTATGAGTTCCTGCTGCTCTTCAGTTCTTTAGTTTTCATTGCCCTTGTGTATTTTTGTCCTAATATCTGTTTTTTTTTAATATATATTTCACAGATGCAATTAAAAGATAAGTTTGAATATATTCTTTTTATATTTGCAATTCAAGATATTTTCAAGTGGTTGATTTCTTTTCATTTACTTACTTCCGCGATAAAAAAAAATAAAATAAAATGTCTGGATTGTAGGGAAACAAGCATCTAAGATTGATTGCCTTAAATAAAGACGAAACTGTAAAAAAAAGATTGAAAATTAATGAAATGTAAGTAAAGTCATTTGATATGAGATTAAACTGAAATAGTGTTATTCAAAGAAATATTTTCCAATTTTCATTGGTGCCATATAAATTCAGAATGTTAAACCCTAAAAATGTCAAATGAACACATATTTTTTTAAATCTAAAACTTGAGCAAGAAATACTTCAATTAAAGGCATAAAGCATAATAGCAGCAGTTATTTATAGCAGAAAAGCTTTCGTATCAAAAGAAAAAATGCGTTGAAAGTTTTTTTCATTATATTAAAGCCATTACACTTCAAATAAGTTTTATTACAAAAGTACCCTCAATTATTAATGAAACTATAATTTCGCTTTATTAATAAAAATTTGCTTCACCTTCGGAAATACACACACATTAATTAAATATATTGATTTTCGTTGATGAAAGGAAACCAGAAAAAGTTTGTTCTCTTAATGTTATTGACATGTTTATATGAAATTATATTTCAACCAGCCACCCTTCTTACAAACCCACAAAGGACTCCATACACTGATATCAAAGCAAGCGTATTTGCTGGCTCATGAAAGCAAAATTCTTTAATACAATAAAATTGAATTGAACAGAGTATATAAAATATGTGTTTGTATATATGTACATATACCTATACATGTGTACGAGTACATACTCTCAAATATTTGCGGTTATAATTAGCCACGCCATATCATATTCATTGAACTTAAAGTAAAAAATATTTTAGCCACTATTTTATTTTTAAACAAACTTGTAAATGAACACATAATTCGCTTTTAAAATCACCCCCTATGATGTTTGTTATTTTCTAATATGTACCTTAACTATTTTTTAATAACTTTTCTACTGAAATAACACTGTGCAATACTAAAAGTTGGTTTACTTTCTGCTTTTGTAAGACTGGAAAATGCAGACAAAATGGCCAGAAGGAGGGCTAGTACAGCCATGGTCGGACCAGAACCGTTTTGTGGACTCGGAGTGGACAAAATACGGGAAGATATATCGACGGAAATTAAGAGTAATAGAGAAAAGCTCTGGCTCAATCTCCCAGGATTGAGACATGCAAAACTAATGATTGGAACGTATAACCAAAATCGTTTCATAGCTTTCATGTCCCTGAGTAAAAACAATCGAAGAATGCTCACAGGCTTCCTCACAGGCCATTGTAGACTGAAAAAACACCTCAACAGACTTGGCATTGAGAGTAACAGCCTGTGCAGATTCTGTGATTACGAAGATGAATATCCAGAGCATATTCTGAAGGACTGTGAAGTGTTAAGCCACAGAAGATATAGCTTCCCGCTAGACTTAATTCATTCATTCATTCAAGACTGGGTTCACACTAGAGTTGTGCTGATAATGAACGAACTGATACAATTGAACTATTCCTCTAAGTGAACAATGTGAACTCTACTCACTCTACTTGTTCTTTTTGTAATTTTTTGTTCTTTGATATTTTTTTGTTCCTTAGTTCCGTTTTTGGTCTTTAGTTCGTCATCTTTTTCTTTCGACAAGAAAAAAAAATACTGTTTTAGCTCTCTTTTTAATACAAAAGTATATGTATGAGATTCATAACAGTTATTTGTCTCTACTGAAAATTTTTAAAGTTTTAGTTGACGCTCTTTAGAGGAACTAGTGCGATATGTAAATATGTACCACGCACAGTGGGGACTTTTGCAAAATAAATGGTGATAAATCTGGAACTTTTAAACTGGGACTCAAAAAAATTCTGAGGCTTGTAATTTTTAGAAAAATTATCCGAATTTTATGGAATAAAGCGTTTTGAGCTTAGCTCAAAATTTTAAAGAAATAATGTCCCGAGATGTGTTTTCGTATCTCTCATAACTTAGAAGATATTTGACTTTAGACAAAAAAAAAATTTTTTTTGCCTTTACTTTTTTTTATTATTTCACATATAACTTTTTAGTATATTGTTGGATTTTAAATTAAAAGACAGCATTCAATTTTTGACAAAGTTTTAAATAAAAATAAGTAAAAAAAACTTATTAATATCTGCATTCGTGAAATCGGGAAAAGGCTAAGAATTCAAAATGTTAAAATTTTCCTGAAAAAGGCATGTTTTTTTTTTAAGAAAAAGTATCTTCATTATTTTAAATTTTGTGAAAAACTTTGTTTAACACATGCACTTTTAAACCACATAGCGCTAAATACAATCTAATCAGCATGTGCTAAGATGCAAGTATTTTCTATTTTGGACATATACCCTACATTCAGCAGTGTCCGAAAATCGCCAATTTTAAAAATATTTTTTGTGTTTCAGCGCTTATAAAAAGTTGTGGCGGTAGATTTTGAAAATTTCAACTATAACACGTTCTTATATAAATAGTTTTGAACATGTTTAATTAAGATTTTAGAGAGCGGACATGTGCGCAGATTTTCTGAAAAAAGTCAAAATTTGTTCAAAAATATTGCCGTGGTTTGCAGAACAGGTTTCATGGGCGGAGGGCGTGGCCGATTTTGATGAAACCTTGCATGCGTCGTTATTCTGATCGAAAAAGGAAATATTTTATGCGAAAAAATCTATTCCAATTACATTCACCGCTCACCGGGGGGCTTAGCCGATTTTTATGAAACTCGTAATGTGTGTTTTTTTTTTTATTCTACGAAATGAAGATAATAAATTTGAAGACTTCTGCTTGTATAGAAAAAATTATATGGGAAAAAAATCGATTTAGAGTGTAGTGGACTGGGCCGATGTTGATGAAAGTGTATGTTCCAAATTTGAAGACTTCTAGTATTGTTCGAAAAATTGATTTGGATTGCATGGGCGGTGGGCGTGGCCGATTTTTATGAAATTCCAAGTTTTTACTTAATTTAGTCATTATCATTTTTGGTTGGTTTCAACTTTCCATGATCTAGAACCCCTCTATGATGCCATCGCACTGTGAGTCAATCGTACACAGAAAAACTCATTTTCCAATTCAAACAAAAAATTATATGAATCAAATATTAAGAGCTTTGTTTAATATTACTAAATTTTGCATTGGAATTTACATTACAATTTCTTTGTAGGATCCTTCTTCTGTTATAAATGTTGCTTCACATAAATAAGTTGTGTGAATTTTCCACGCTATACAATATTTTGTTTTGCATGAAATAAATTTGGAACAAACAATTTACTGGAACAGTAAAACAATTTATTGAAACTAAATTTTATTTTAAACAAACATGTGTTTGAATTATATTTTAGAGAATAATTTTTGCTGTGTACAATTTTGGCTGTAACTATAGCTTGTGACGTACAAATACTATGCGAGTAAAGCAGAAAACGCATTTGAGAGTCCTTTTGTAAAGATCTTAGAGGAATTCTTAGACTTAACTCTAGCTCTGTCTTTCAAAAGAATCATTTAAAGAATTTAAACGTATCTTCAATTAGAAACAAGATTTTCTTTCTGTGATAAATTATTTTTCAATGTTTATGATTTTTTAAATGAATCTTTGGTAAGAAAGAATATTTTTTATTAAAAATTATTTTTCGAAAATTCCAATGAATATTATTTTTTTTTAATTTTTTTTCGAATCTCCCATCAGCTGGAATACAAAAGCAATATTTGTAATTTTTATTTTTATTGTATCTGACATCCCTACTGCTTTTCATTCACACCAAAGAGAAGCGACTTCTTTTTTTGTTTGATTTTATATTCTTTTAATACATACTGAGTGAGCATTTTAATGAGGCGTATGCGATTGTTTGTGCGTTTAAATTAATCTTCTGTTATATGTATCGATAAACTAAAAATGTGTATTTTATTTGATATTTCATACCTTTTTTGGTCTTTCATGTTGTGGCAGTTGTTGTTGTTGTTGTTGTTGCTGTTGCTGTTGCTGCTGCTTATCATTAAATATTTATAAACCTTTATTTGAATTTTAGTTTTCAATACAACAAATTAACATTAAATAAATTGAGTTCATTTGTAATTCCTGCATTTTGTGTATGTGTGTGTGAGTGGCTGCGTGTGTGTGCGTGTCAGTGTGTGTTTGATAAATTTTTAAAATCAATTTGATTTTGTGTTTTATAAGTTTTTCTTCTTGTTGTTTGTTTGTTTGTTTATTTGTTTTGATTAGCCACACACGCAGCTGTTTTATGTGCGTTTTCTGTGAGTGTTTTTTTTTCCTTTTTTCTAGTCTTGTGGTTGACCTGTATTCGTTTGTTTATGGAAAATTAACTATAAATTGTTAATAAATTAGTTCTTAGACGTTTCAGTTTCTTCCCTTTCATTATATTTTTTTTCTCTTAAGCATAAATGAACAGGTTCCTCTAGGGAATCATCGCCGCCGCCGTCTTAGCCTTCTCCATCAATTGTTAATTTGTGTGAAATACAGCTTGCTTGGCTGCTGATGTTTTGTGTGGAATAGATTTGTTTTTAACATTTTTGTCACATCTAATTTATTTGAATTTTGTTGTTGCTTTTAAAGGGATTTTAAAGGTATCAATACGACGGCTGTTAGTTTTATATCCGTTTAGAATTATACACACATACATTAATAAAAAGGTCAAGTGTTATTTTTCCATGCTGCTGCTTTAGGAGAAAAGGTGTAAATGTGTTTTTGTTATTGGTAGATTTTTCTATTTTATTGAGATCCTGGTACAAAAAACATTTTCTATATAATTCAGGTTCATAAAAAGGCTGATTATCCTTTAAGGCGATTTAGCTTAAAATGCAAAAAACAAAAATTGTTAAAAGCCAGATTAATTTTAATACCTAAAATAATAGAATAAGTTAGATTTATAAAAAATGCTTAAATGTGAGCTAGTGTCTCTTTTATTATTTTTTTTTAAAGATATATTTTCTATAAAAAATCATAAATTAAAATTAAATTTTGACAAACTTACTATTTACCAAATGAATGAAATAAAAAACCAACAATTGTATAACGAACTAGTTCAAGTACGTAAGCAAGTTGACAAAAACCTTCAATTACACTTTGAGAAAGTCTAAAATTTCTTCATAGTAGACATGACTTACGAAAAAATACAACCATGATTTGATGAATTTTTATTGTCCATCATACCAGGGTTGTATTTTCTCAAAAGTCGTATGATTGTGTAGCATAGTGAATCACGGCCTTTACAAGGAAAAATAGAGAACAAACCATTTTTTGAGCAATATACACTTATTGATTGATATAATGTAATTAAAGACTTAGTGGACTCACTATACTATACAGTCGTACGACTTAGGAAAAAATGCAACCCTGATCTAATGAATTATTGTTGTCTTGCGAAAATTTTAATAAAAACAATCATACCAGGGTTGTCTTTTCTCAAAAGTCGCACAATTCTGCAGGATACATAATCCTAGCCTTAACCAAACTCCAATTACTCGCAACATTAGTACCCTCGTATAAAGTTGTGTCCATCAGCTCATTTTAGTTCAAAAGAGCTGTTGGACACAACTCTACCCTCGTAGGACAATAAATTACGAATTTATTAACAAAAGTAACCCGCCTAGAGAAAATTATAGGATCATTTTTATTTAATTTAATTGAAAAAAAATTTATTCAGAACATTGCAACAATTTCAATGTCTACTAAACTATTTCCCATAGCGACCACACAATAAATCATTAAACTCAATTATATATAAAGTCCCTAATGTCGTACTTCGTTTTTCTTTGCATTCATATCAAAATTTTTCTTCATGTGTAATTTAAGACTTTCCTTAAATTATAATTTATACCAGTAGTGTTTAGTTTTTCTGTTGTACGAGTATTTCTTAAACCATTTATTACAATTTGTGTCTATCTTTTTATACATTCGAGCAATTATTGCTTGAACTAAAGTTTTTTGTTGTTGTTGTTTGTAATGATGACAGTTTTTGCACATGTGAACACACACGTTTAGCCACTCGCAAATGTGACAGGAAGAAAATAGAAGATAAACTCCTGTCGTCTCCCATATGAACAATTTATTCTCAACTATGTCAAAATCTAAAAATCTGTCGTCTGTTATAATTTTTCTTTTTTGCCAAATAAGAAACTAGAAAATTAAATTAATGACAAAAAACGTTGCAGTAGCAACGAAGAAGAAGCACCGACACATACATACATCTTGTCATTTTATTTATTTTTATCCGAGCATCTTTTAAAGCATTTAAATTGTTGGCAAAAAATAAAACAAAAGCTTTATATGTACATATTTGTTTATATATGTACATACATATGTACATATGTATATAATGTAGGCAGGAGTAAATAAAAAGTATGAAACACAGCACTGGAGGGAAAAATAGCATCAAAACGTATTCCATTCTGTTGTTAAATTTTTAAACATTTTATACGTTTCAAAACCCATAAAATTCAGAATAAAATCAACCTTTGCCAATAGAAGCGATATTTTAGGCATAACATTAAGCCTGGATCACACTATAAGCACAATGTACCGATTTTCCTCGGCTCACTGAAATAAAGTCATAAGTAAAAAGCTAAATTCGCCTTATTTCTCAACTAATTGAAATATAAACGCATAATTGCGCCGCACTGCATTCATTGGTAATAAAGCGATATAATATTATTCCAGACTTAATAATGCCATTTTGGCTTAATACTTATGACTTTAACAGTATTTTAAAATTTGTTTTTGTTTTGAATGTAAATGTGCGACAAGTCGAATGTTTTTGACATCGTGGGACAGGCCCTAAATGTTGGTTTTAACCTTAAAACCGACTCTTAAAGCCTCGTTTTACCATACAAAATGATTTTGTTAAAACCAACTTGAAAAACCTCTTTTGAATTAGTTTTAAGTAGGTTGTATGCAAGTGCAACCTTGTTTTCGTTGTACTAAATTCAGTGCTACCAAGTTAAAATGACTGGAAGCAGCTGATAATCCCCATTATTCTATAACTAGCTGTCAACGTCACGTCAATAAAATACCAAAAAAATTGGAGCTTGTTTATTCGGTGTCGAAAGCAATTGATTACCATTGACAGGCTCAGGCCCCTAGAAAATAGAAATTCTCGAGATCAAATAGATAAGAAAAAAAATTTTTGGTATTGTGTTGACGTGACGTTGATAGATAGTTACCAGTGAATAAGAACAGATACCGATTGAAATATTTCCAATTTAAAAAATGGATGCAGCCACAACAACAATAGAAAAAATTCCGGAGAGAAGGGAACTTTTCTTCGTACAACAATGAAAATATTTTCATTGACCTCTGCGAGCAGAAAAAAATCAGTAAAGCGACTTTGATTCGCATACCAAGGGTTCCGTACGACCTTTGCTTCTTTTTGGCGATTATTTTAATATTGGCGCTTTTTTAGTTGTGGCGTTTTTTCGTTTTGGCGATTTTCTTCCGTTTTTACGATTTTATAGTTTTTTTTGCGACCTTTTAAGTTTTTGTGGTTTTTTGAATTTTAGTGGCCAATGTTTTACATATTCTGTCAAAATTTCAGGTCCGTAGCTCTTACGGTTCTCGAGAAAAAAGCCCGCGACAAGCAGGCAGACATCGTAGCGAAAACAATAGGGCTCCTTTTCACTTTTATTGTACGGAACCCTAAAAGGATGATATGACTGATAAAAAAGGTTTAGTTTACAATGTATTTGTGCATTTTTTTTGTGTATAATAGCAATATCCATTTTAGAGCGCATTGTAAAATTTTTTAGTTTTTCATACAAACAAAAACATCTGTTGTACAGAGTTATAAAAAAAAGTAGGAAAAAAATGTAGCAAGAAATATACTGAAAGAAAATGCTTCCGATTTTAAATGTAATTAACATACAATTTCGAAAGTTTTTCTTTCGTTTCGAATTACAGAATCAGTGGGTCTGATTTATACAGAAGATTTATTGTATTCCGAACAAATTAATTAGAAAACCTATTTTTAAGCGTTTTTCGGTTGTTAAACAATCTATATACGCAAATAGCAAACCTTTCACTAATTAAATGAGACAGACAATTAACAGCTGACGGCCTTGCCAGACCGGCGATTTTGAAAGCTTTTATAAATGTGCTCTATATCTTAGCAATTGTGTGGGCGAGCCGGGTCTTACCAGAGTAACTGCTGCATATGTATTAATAATAAAATAAAATAAAAATATACATTTATTCTAAACATTATAAATGCTGAAGTTTGCAAAACAAAAAAAAAGCAATAACAGCAAAAAATAATATAAATTCCTACAATAAATTTTTACAACAATATATATAAAAATTTGTGATAAACCCATAGCAAAATTTTAAGCTAATGATAGCAATTTCCGGCTTCAAAAAGCTTACTGGCATATAGACACAAAAGTTTCGAACAAAAAAAAAAACAAAAAAAACAAAAAAAAAACACGATTTTCCAGCAAAACCGCCAAAAGTAATGTTAGAAACAACAGGATTCTTGTGAAACAAGCCCGAGGCCACTAAAAGCTGGATGGCACACAAAAAGAGAATATCTAAGAAAAATTATAACAAATTTGCGCGCGCGTGTGTGTGTGAGTTGTGTATTTTCCTTTTATTTTCATACAGTAATAGAACGAACAATAACTTTTGCTTGTTTTATAGAAGACAATTTTTCACAACTTTTTTTTTCAACCTTTTAAGGGCATAAATTATTTTTTATTATATAAAGAAATTTTTATTTCACAGTTTCCTACTGTAAACTTAACATATTTGTTCAACAACTTATGTGCATACATACATACGAGTATGTATTATTTATGTTAAAAAAATACAATATACTCGTATACATATATTTTTTTTTAAATTTAAAAAGAAAAAGTTCATTAACGTTTTCTTTCCCTGCCATAAAATCATTTTCGTCCACTTTGGTGTTTTCTCTTGCTGGCTTTTATTGGCATTTAATGAATTTAAACAAATCAAAATGTTTATTGAATTTTAAATTAAGCAAACAACTTAACAGCCAACCGAACAACCAACATTGAGGTTTCAGCTTAAGAAGACAATTTGCCTGGTTTTCCACTGAAATGCATTAAACGCCCAAAAAAGGTTAAACACGACAAACAGCATTTAAAATAAGAAGAAGAAGAAGAAGGAGAAGAAGAAGAAAGAGAAGAAGAAGACGAAGCAGAAGTAGAGGAAGGCAAAAAAAAAAAAAAGAATGAATGTACAAAAAATGTCAATATTTACATAAATTAGCTGCTAAACACTAAATAAGGTTTTGTCGTCAAAACACGACAAATAAAAAAAAAACGAAAACATTTTTTTTTGTATTTCAACAATTTATGCGCATGCACGCACGTTAAAAGCAAAAGAAAATCCAATAGAGTTAAAGAAAATTAACATAATGTTTAAATACGAGTAACACATTTCATTGCATACAAGCAAAACTTTTGGTCTCCAAACCATTTTTTTCTGGTTTTCTGTTAATTTAATGGACATACAAAAAAATCAAGAAAAAAACGCCAACGCATCTTAATCAATTAAAACAAGCACAGCAACACCAAAACCCATTATAAATTTAATTGTAAAAAAATACAAATTCTTGAAATTAATTATGTTTCTTTTGGAGTCCATACATACATATTTATTAAAAGTTTATTTATGCATAATAACGAGTACAATGAAGGCAAATTTCAGAGGTTGAAGAACAATAATTATGCAAAAGACGCTGCCCTTAACGAAGCAGTTTTCTGAAGACAGACTTTTGAGGGTCAGATTTTGGTTTTAGAAAACTGAAATGGGGGTTTTTTTTCTAAAGCTCACATAAGTGCCTTTCATAAGAAGCACAAAGTTTTGGTTAAGCCATTTAAAAGGTTAAAAGAACTCCATTCATTGTTAAGTTTTGCTGTATGGGATTTCAAGGACATTTTTATTGTTAATGAAAATTCTTACTTAGTTTTCCATAAAATTCTGTCAATTAAAGCCGTTGCTTGATAGAGAATTTAAATTTAATTAACTTAATCAGACACAAAATCAATTTGAATATGATAAAAGGTGTGATGAGTTTTCTATAGTCGTTTTCTCAATAATTTTAACATAATATGTTAACATATTATTATTTTTTTTTTTAAAAAATTATATATGGTTTATATTTTATCTTCTAGTGTGCTTTTTAGAAGTCAGTAGTTTGAGATTGGCTCAAAAATGATACTCAAAATCGATTTTAATTCATCATACCTTTTCAAAACGATTACTTTGAAATCGTTTTCCATCACATACCTGAATAAATTAAAATTGAAAAGTTTAATATAGTGGGGCAAATTTAAAGTTTTTCTAAAAATTCTTGAAAACTCGAACTTCTAGAAATTCGGAATATGCACGTTTTTAGAGTACAGTGTGGTCCATAATAGCCCACTACTTTTGTGCGCCCGCATCGCCTCCTTCCTAAAAAAATTTAATCTCATCTTGGAAAATGTTAACATAGTTGGGCAAATTTGAAGTTTTTCAAAAATCTCTTGAAAACTCGAACTCTCTGAAATTCTGAATATGCACGTTTAGTGAGTACAATGTGGTCCATAATAGGTCACAATTTTGTCCACCCGCATCGCCTCTTTCCAAAAAAAAAAGTGAGCAACCCTCAAGTTGAAAACTTGACGATATTTGGTTCTTATTCATATTTTTCAGAAATAGTTTCATGGACAATAATCAAGGAACAGCTTATCTATAAATTTACATTATTTTTTTCATCTGGGTTGCATCATTTTATAGAAAAGTCCTTTGGAAAGGCATTAATAAAATTTTTATAGCTTAACAGAGCTCTGTTAACACGCTAACAGAGCTCTGTTAAAGCACAAGGTTTGTGTCAAGGGTTTAAATTTTAAAATTTAACTTCACACACATAATAAATTATCCTATTATAAAAAAATGAATTCAGTATAGTGCGACATTGACTCCTCACATGAAGAGTTCCATTCGGCGCTTATTTCTTTATGGCGATTTTTTTTTTCGTTTCTTGCTAGCTTAAGTTTTTTTTTTTGTCGTGATTTTTTCGGTTTTTCGCGCTTTTTTAGTTTTAGCAAATTTTTTAATTTTGGCGATTTTTTTTTGTTTTGACGATTTTTTTGTTTTTCTCGTTCTTTTTACAATACGACATTTTTTGTTTTGGCGATTTTTTAGTTTAAGCTTCTTTTTGGTTATAGCGATTTTTTAAGTTTTGGCGATTTTTTTTCGTTTTTGGTGCTTTTTTTGGTTTTTGACATTTTTTTTAGTTAAAGCGATTTATTCGGTTTTGGCCATTTTTTTCAGTTTTGGCGATTTTTTTTGTTTTAACGACTTTTTAGTTTCGGGGATTTTTTCTTTTTGGTGATTTTTTTCTACATTCCAATATTTTTCGTTTTAGCGATTATTTTAGTTTAGAATTTTTTTTTCGTTTTGACGATTTTTTTTCGGTTTTTGGCATTTTTTAGTTATTTTGCGACCTTTTAGTTCTTGTGATTTTTCCATTTTAACGATTTATTTTAGTTTTGGTAACAGCGCCCAAAAAGCGATACTTCAAAGGAAAGCTTTTCAAACCGCCATGCACGTCTATTTTTTTTATCTCTGGCAGAATCTGCCCTTAGGTCGCCCATTATAAGATTTCCAATAATGCAATAAAGTACAAATGATCTCTTTTGGAAGTAAAGAGCCATCAAGTAAACACTCCTTGTATACGAGTGATTCGACGATTGGCCAATACCATTTTCATCACTTCATCAATTTTTTCGCCTGTTGTTGAAGTGCTCGGGCTTCCGGCACGCTCTTCGTCGTTCACATCTTCTCGGCCTTCTGAGAACATTTTGTACCAACGATAAACGTTGCTTCCGTCCGTATGCCACAGTCAACATTCGGAATGCATCCGCGCGCTTATTTCGTTTTTCACACAAAATTTGATACAGGTTCTTTGTACCATTTTTTTTTAATAGGTAAAAGTCGAAGACGAGCCAAAACACGTGCAAGCAAAGCAGCTGTCAACAATTAACTGAACATTCAAAATAACCGAAATTGTCGGCATAAGTGAGAGACATGAGTACCAACATAACTTCACAAAAAAATCAAAATTCGAATATACGTAACCCGCGAAAATTCGAAATTCGCGATACGTTTCGAAAAATCGATTTTTGTTAATTACTATTAGATTGATACTTCCAAAGCTTTGCTTAAAGGTAGAGGTCCATAGCTAGCTTTTTGCGCGTTACGCTTTCTATGCATCTGTCAAAAAAGTAGAATCAATGTAATAGTATGTGACAAGTTACATTGCAAAAAGCGCAGAACGCGTAGGCGCGTTCAAAGCAAAAAGTAGGTCTACTTTCTACTTTTGTACGCGTTACAAGCACCATGAAAGAAAGTCAGCTGTTCTTGAATGCTCAAGATGTTAAATAATACTTTATTTCTTACGTTATCGATAAATATTACTTTGCCGTGGATAATTTTTTTCTTTTTTTTCAATAAAAAAAATTTCTTAGTAAAAAAAACTTATAAAATATGTGAATATTTTCATTAAAGTGATGTATTTTAATTAACTTCTCACCACACTTTTCTCAGTAACAAATTTTGCATATTAGTGTCTTCTCCGCTAAATCTGTATTAAATAGCTGCTTAGAAAAGTTATTGCTTAAGCCAATAATGTGCATACATTTATATGTAATTTTCAATTTACTTACATTAAAGTCAACAACAGCCGACAATCTGCTGGAATAGCCCTGGCCGAGTTCTCAAGACTATCTTTTAAAATGCCGAATAAATAGTCAAGGACATCTGCAGACATTCTTGTCGCGGTTCGAAATTGCTCAGGGTCAGAAGTTTTAATTTTTTAAATGTGGTTTCAAAAAACCCACTTAAATTCCGTTCTAAATACAACGGCCGTACACAAAACCTTTTCTTTTTTGAAATTGTCCATAGGCATTTTTTGCACATAAAATTAAATATATTCTTTATAAGTATTTATAAACAAACGCACACAGCTGATCAAAATAAAAATAAAATGGCGCATGAAAAGCAGTGCATGTAACGCGAACAAAGTATAGAACGAAACAAGAGGATGAAACGCCTGTAAAGCATAACGCGCAAAAAGCGAGCTATGGACCTCTACCTTAACATTCAAAATGAAGGATTCATAGGTTAATTTTAATATAAACCCAACGACAATTATTTTATATGTATGTATGTACAGTGTGTTCAGTACACGACCAGAGATCTACAAGTTCTTAATGTAACTCCTTTTAAGGCCAACAACATAGTTTAATAGTTTGGAAGCAATGAAAATGAGATTCCATTAAAATTACTTTATTTTTGATGGGCCACGGTCCTTTAATTTGCCGGAACTATAAAGATCTTGATTAGGGGAACTGTTAACTGAGCAACATTTCACTATCTGTTCTTGCACTATCTCTTTCCTATTCTATTTCTGAGCTGAAAACTTACTTTCTCTTCTCAGAAACTTGCCAACCTAATCTGACTTAACTTAAGCTTCTTGATTGAATTTATATTATTTAAAAGTAGATTTTGTAAATACAAACGACTTTTTCATGTTGAAATTTGTATGGAAAAAATATTTTTTGAAACGAATTTTCGTCTTTTTTTTCATACAAATTTGAAACGTTTACAAAATCTGCGTATTACTCTTACTTTAATTATTTTTAATTTATTTCGTAATTTATTTATAATTAAAAATTACAAAATAATTGTACAAGTGTGTACAAATTTTATTTAATTTCACAATAACTCCATAAATAAATTGACTAAATAAAATATTTTTTTCTTATTTTTGCAGGTACGTGTACTGTCATTTTTGTATACATATAAATCAAAAGGTAAATACACATAATAATATAGGGTCCGCCAGATAACTTTTTTTTTTTTTTGAAAACAGGGCGCAAAACATCGAGTGTAGCTTCGGCTGTGTAGCACGTAGCGCCGGCATGTTGAAACCAAATGTTGCCAATATCCTCCTCTTCAATTTTTGTGAACAAAAATTCGTTCAACATGGCCCGATAACGATCGTTATTGACTGTAACGGCCACTCTTTGCTCATTGGCCCAATTATGCCTCTGGACCTAAATCCGCACCATACAGTGACTCGTTTTGGGTGCGTCGGCTTTTCAAAGTATGCGTGCGGGTTTTCTGTGCCCGAAATGCAACAATTTTGCTTGTTTACATACCCTCCAAGATCAAAATGAGCTTCATCTGAAAAGATGATTTTTTTTGGCAAAATCGGCATCTTCTGTAAGTCGACCGCAGGCCCACTTAGCGAAGCGTTGTTCAAGCGTATACACAACCATATTCGTTCAGCGGAAGGATAAAACTAATTATCTGTCAAATCAGACATGAGCTAAGTGTTACCATTCACGAAATAAGCACTAGTTGAAAAAAAACGTTAGATGGCGGACCCTATACATACTTACATACGAGTATAAAAAAAATATGTCTTACAAAATAAAATTATTTGAAAAATTATAATTATACAAAATTAAAATCTAATGGCATTTTAAGTTTTATTTTGAAGAATTCCTACTGAGTTATTTTTACAAAAGCAAAGGAAAAAAAAAGTTTGTACAAATCTTTTGAAAATTGACAAGTTTTTCTTTGGAATCAAATTAAATCTTGACTCAATACACCGTAGACTTGTGTAAAGTGACTTGACTGTCTTTTTGCCATTAAAAATTCAACTCATTGCACAATTTGCTTTTAATTGTTAAACATTTTGTGAGATTTATTTTGTTTCATGTCATACATACCAAGAGCGTGTTGTTGGGCAGGGAAGTGCCAACGACGACAGTTCTGCTCCTGAAGAGCTTTCTTATAAAAATATTATAACAAACTGCCTGCCTTTATTGATTGGCCAGCTCTGGTGTGTCTGCTGCATGCTTGGTGGTCTTACGATATGTATGAAAAAAAAAAAAATTAAACATGCCACAAACAAAAAAAATTATTTTAATTCTTTAGCCGACTCATTGTAAATGCCAATAAAACATGTTTAACATACAAAACAACAACAGAGGCAGCAATAATAACAACAAAGTAAATTAAATTTTATTTTTCCTCTTTTTTTTCTCTTATTAGTTTTATTGTTATTGCACCATATACATTCATAGAGGTTTCTTTTAGTTCTACAACAAATTGTAGTGTAATTTAAAGGTGCGCTGCTGTAAAAATGTAAAAACAAAAAAAAAATACGAAAAAAGAAAAATTTCTGTATTAAAGGCAATTTTTGTAGGAGTAGAAAGAATTCAAAAATCAATTCTTGGTAAATAAATAAATAAATATTCCCATGAATTTTAAGTAAATAATAATGAAATAATGTTTGAAAAAAAAATTGTTTTGCCTTGGCATTTTTTTCATATGCTCCTAAAAATTCAAAAAATCAGGCAAACATTCCGAAATTTTAGTGTCATTTGGTTCTGGATAAACCAGATATATATATGTACATATGTCCTAAATAATGCATTTCATGAGCATTAAATATTCATCAAAAAGTTTTATAGATTCTCTTAAAAAATTCAAAAATTCTATTGACAATTTTCAGTAAAGAAAAATTTTGTTACAGAACAAATTAACAAACTTAGAAAATAGACATTCAAAAATAATGTACAACACGATTATGGATGGCAAGCGAACTTCAGTTGCTTTGCCAAGTGGCAACGCAATTAAAATTAAAATTGTACAGTAGTCTCCGCTTAAGTTCGCATATTAAATTGGACATTTTTAGAAGCATTTAAATGAACCTCAGATAAATTCGCAATTGAAGCATTTACAAAACCCGGAAGAAATGCACAAATTATGTATTTAAAAAATCTCGGTTAAAAGCGTAAATTATCAATATTGTATGAGTGAAATTATCAATATTTTTCCTAAGCTTTCGTTTTAAAAAATTTACAGAAAATTGCTACAATTATGGCCTAAAAAGATCACTTTGTATTTGGTACAAATACTCGTATATATATACTGGTTAACCCACATTGCTTACTTCTTTCTTATTTTATTGTTGCCACATTTCAATTTAAATAGAGTCTTGCAAGATAATTTTTTATAAAAAAATACGTTTTCTTTTTAATCCACATAAGGGAATGATTTTCTCAGAAATACATTCATATAAAATGTTGTCTCATATCCTTGAATAGTTAATTACGTTTCCTATTGCGACTATGTGGAAAAAATTAATAATAGAATTAGTAAAATCGTATCTTCTTGCTTTTGAATTTGTCGTATCGCTTAAGTTTCGATGTTAGTGAGTAAAAACGTGAGTCTACCAGTGAATGTGTCAGCTGTTGTTGTATTTCAATTTACTTAACAGCTGTGTGTGTATGTATGTAAGGCAGAAGTTGACATTTGCCACGTAATCTATCTATCTATTCTGTGGATTATTACGTAGCAAACGTTGCCGATACATTTTCAATAAGCATTAACATGTTTATTAAATGATACGGATTTTGTCAGCTGATATGCAGCAGCGCGATACGATTTGACTAATTCTACTATAAGAAACATTTAAAGCAAAGAATACGATTAAAAATGTAGAAAAATTAAATCTTACAATCGAAATTTGACTTTAAATATCTTGAAAAGTATGAAAGTATTGATTATATTTATGTGTAAATATCCAGAGTTGTATTTTATAGCTTCTAAAAAACAATTTTTTTTTAAATAAAAAAACAAACAAAAATTTAAAAAAATAAGGTGCCATATCTTTTGAGCCATCCAAAAATTTTTCTGCGTAAAAGATGCTTATTTTCGACCAGTGCTGGAAGTAGGGTGCACTTGCAAAAAATTTATAAAATTTATTTTACAGTCTTTCGCAAGATCTCATCTTTTAGGAAAAATCAAAATTATTATTAAATGTTTGATAGTTTTTAAAAATTTAATTATATACAAGAATTCTTTTTTCACAAAAAATTTAAATTTTTCTCATTTTGCTGAAAAATCCAAATTGAAAAATTTTTCATTGCTACAATTTTTGTGATATTATTTTGTTTCACCTATCAATGAGCATAAAGTCAGCGTTCCAAAACAGTAAAAAGTTATGTATTGAAGACCAAAAAAAAAATGTTTGCAAAGGCAAAAAAAGGGTGTCCGCCGGGAAGGTATACTACTTCGTTTGTTTATAATTTTTGATTAAATTTGCATATGTACGGCGGCGTAAATGGTCTTGTGGAAAAAGCTCTTGTGTCAACTGAATTTTATATGGAAACAAATGTGCAAAATTGTGGCCAAAGTTGTTCTTTGAAGACCAAGCTCCTGAGCACGGCGTCGAATTGAGGTTGATGGATTGTTTTGAACACTTTCTTGAGCAGCAGTAATGTTTTCAGCCGATCTTGCAGTAGTTGTGGTCCATGCTTGAGCCTATCATCTACAGACCCTCTTGCTTCGAACTCATTCACTACCCGATAATAGTGCGTTTTGCACGTTGGCACGTTGTTTCTCCCAAAAATTTCACGCAACTTTCTCATGGTCACAGTAATCGATGATTGATTAAATGTTTTAAGGATTACGACACGTTTCCATAATAAATTTGCCACGTGTCTACTTCACGACTGCCAAATATGAACTGTCCAGACTAATGTTTACCAAAATGGCGGCAAAACAAAGTAGTATACCTTCCCGGCGGACACTCTGTATTTGTGTTTCAACGTTGATTTCTCCGCTTAATATCGGTTGATATTTGCAAAAGTTGCAAGCTCCGAAACGATTTCAACAAGCGCAGTTTCCAACTTTGACACTTTTTGGAGCAGGATGCCTTCAAAGCTGTAGGTTTCATCGAAATCGGTTAAGTAGTTTAAAGGTTTCGGACTTTTACCACTTTTTATTTAATTTCACTCCACTGTGCGGCACTAAAGGGACAATTAAAATCCTCTAGTGCAGGTAAATTGTCCTGGATTAAAATAGTTTTCAACTAACAATTAATTTTTTTAACTTTAAAACGTGTTTTCATTTTCACAAAGCAGAAGTAGTTTATTGAATTTAATTTTAATTTTAACACATTTTTGCTTTAAAACGTATGCAGCAACTAAAAATATATCGTGCCATAACCGCCAAAAAAGCTTAAGCGACATAGTTTTCGAACTTCATTTTTTGACCAAAATCGATTATTAGCGATCGTAAATAGTTGATTTTCATAAAAAACGAAGTCTAACAAATGTATCGTTTAATGCCCTAATTCTGTTCGACGATTGTTTGTTGTGATTCTTTAGAACAATTATTACTTATTGTCCTTGCTAGAAGGTTCCTGTATTTGCTTTATAATTTTGTTATAAACATTATATCCAACACATATTTTCTGAAATATGTTTCAAGCTATTGTATAATAATTTCAATATTATTTTTGTGTTTTAAAAACATGGTAATAATATTTTTATTTTTCATTATCAAAGACAACAACTATTTTTGAAGTAAATAATTTAGAGAATTGAAAAACAAGAACTCAGAAGTATTTTCAAACAAAAACGTCCTAAATCTTCGTACTGAATTAGGGCATAAGCTATTTTGGCGGTTATGGCTCAATATGGTAACTGCAGTTAACAGCTGTTACTTGAGAGTGTCCATAAATATTAACATTATGGCAACTATTTTTAAAAGTATTTTTTTTTAAATTAATAAATAATATCTCAAACTAAAAATTTAAAATTTCGTGAAATTTATTTTATTATTATTTTTTAAAAGCGTGTTTCATTTTGGTATGCTTTTTAAAAATCTTGCAATTACTTTATTCGAGTATCTCTTTTTGGCGTTCTGCTCAATCGCTTTAAAATAAAAAATGTCATTCTCATAGTTTATTGCCATTGTAATATGTTTTATATGTTAAATAAAATCTCTGGCATTTATTTGATTTTGTTTCAGTTTGGTGCATTCAAAGCCTCTTTGCAGCTTTATGTATTTATATATTTTTGTGGCAATATGGGTTGCTACATTAATTAAGACATTTTCATCCTCCTTCCCTCAAAAAAAAAAAAAAAAAAAAAAAAAAAAAACATGACCTCATTGTGACATTTATTAAAAAGAATTAAAAAACAAATGCCAAAATAACACAAAGAATTGGAATTTTTCTCTTGTATAGAATTTTTTTTGGGGCCACATAATTTTCCTTTTCTCAACTATTGTCTTTATAAATAAAAGAAATTTATTTCAAGAAGACGCCAATTTAATTTATGGCAATCTTAAGCCAAGACATTTAATTACACATTTGTTTTGTGAAATAACAAAAATAAAAAATGCATAAAATTGCCATAAATCTTGCTCTTAAAGTATGTAAAGGATTTAGTAAGAAGATGTATTGGAATACTGTATTCCAAGAACATGAGAACTTTGGAATAAATTTATATTTAGACTTTAAAATATTTGATTTTAAGCCCACAATGAAACAAGAGCATTGGTTAAGGCATTTGTTAATTAGCCTTAAACGAATTAAAACTTTTAAGGATTAATTTTTATTTATTACAATTCGTTTGTTCTAATAGCTGGGAAATTAAAAATTTCTAATAAAAGCTTTATTTAAATAAGTTCTCTACAATTTAATAATTTAAATTATAATCTGGCTATTAAGCAACAGTTTTTTCCCAATGCAATTTCCTTTAATTGCCTCCCCTTTTTCGTATTGATTGCTCTCCACACCCTTCCATAATTTATCACTCGAGAGACTTTGTGACAATTACCACCACATTGCCACCCTCTGCCACTGTAATTATACCACATTCTAAACATATGTTAAAATAAATTTAATACTACTTCAATTAGCTATATTTATTCTTTGATCTTTTGTTACCTTTTTTTTCAAATAGTTCATACATACGAGTATATGCGACACATTTCCATTATGACTGTTTGTATTTTTATTCTTCTGTGCTTCTTTGTCCACTACTAATGACATGACTTTTTAATACTCTTATATTAAATAATAAAAAGAACTTTTATTTTATATGGTTTCGAAACAAAAAAGAAAAAAAACGGTGTTAAATAACCTGCAATTAGCTTTCGTTATTTGGTTTTTATTCCTTCTTTTTTTTTAATTATTATGAAAAATTTTACAGTAGCAACTCCTCCTACTCATTCATAGATTAAGAAACTTCCCTTGTGAAGTTTTCTAGTTAGAAAAGTACTTACACTGGGAGAAAATTAAAAAAAGTTGTAACGTTTTAAAAGAATCGACGATGATGTCGATTCGTGCTTACGTAAACATAAATGAAGAAGGAAAGCAGAAATAAATAGTTATATATCAGAATACATCTACTGACGGGGCATATCTATTATTGCATATGAGAAGAAAAACCATTTCTCATATTCCATTTTCATTGCAAGTTCGCTTAGTTTATCACTGATGTGCGTAACCAATCATCACCCGAGTAGGGAGTCAGATGAGTGCTCATAAACTGCTTGGTGGTACAGACAAAGCGGCATTTCGCCAAATAGTTTAAAATAATTTCATTTGTATTCTTAAAAAAATCAAATTACTTCATAAAAAAACAAATTATTGAAGAAAATAAAATTTTTTGCAATGTAATGTAATTTTTTGCAAGAAACTTTTTCAAAAAACAACAACAGCAACACATTCTAATTAATAGTGACCCAATAATTCTGTGGCAAAAAGCAAAAAGTGCTGAAGGCGAGATAAGCACATTTTGAGTTAGTGCAGCTCCGTAATCTCTCTGACAAAAATTTATTTTATCTTGTGCTATTTTTCAGGAAGTTATAGCGCAATAAAATTGAGCTTATCTTTTTTCGACTCATAATCTCATACGGAATAACAGCTTAATTGAGCTTATACTTTGATATTATTTCAAAATGAATTTATTAGTTACAGTTTGTAGAACGATGTTTTTCTAAAAAAAAATTCAAGTGAAGCCCGAGTTTCCCAATTTAACTGCAAAAGAAGCAAATTTCTGAAAACCGACTTGAAAGTTTAAAACTGCTCTCCTGCAAAACAGTAAAATAGGACTTAAGAACTTTTTCCTTATTGCCACAGAATTTATTCGGAGTTTGTCTAAGCTTTTTTTTTGTGAATTATGGTTGAAGTCTGAGAATGACAATGAGTACTGAAACAAACAAAAGAAAAAAAAAAATAATAATTAATAGTGTTAATTTTTGTAATTAACAATTCGTACTCTCACAATTAGGACAGTAGCCGGTTCCAACATACAAGAGCGTATTGTACATCTTGTATGCAAAAAACTAAAATACGCTATAACTAAACTTAAAAAAACACATGAGTATCAAACGCATTTATTCTCTATCTCATACTTACAGTCTGGGTATTTATACTCAGCCTATAGATAGATAATCGGACAAAAAAGTACTCATGGTACTCGGGATATTTATTAATCTTTCGTCACTGCATACATACATTTGTATATATAAAATAGAATAGAACATTTGTGGGTGTATGTGTGTGGCTGTTTGAAAACATGCTTTTTTTTTTTAAATAGCACTCAATAGACATACATATGTAATAGCCAAAGTATTTTTATATACTCATGCGTGTGATTGTAGCTCAAACATTCTATGCATTTTGGCTATAGTTGCTTGTGCTGCGTAATTTATAAAATGTGTATTAACATACTTGTGGGATATTTATAGTTATACTTTTTCGGTTTATGATTAATGCGTGCGTTTGCATTTGAGCGTGTTTTTTTTTATTTCTAGCTTTACGCATTCATAGTTGTTTGACAGCCCATACTCTAATTATACTTAAAGCAATACTTTTGTCATTCTCTGGTTGAAGTCTGCTGATGATTTGTTTAAGCAGCGTCAAACTTTAATACATTCAAATTCATTCTGAAACGCATTAAATAAAAATAATAAATTACGAGAACTATTCCATAAATTTTGTTTGTCATTTTGGTCTTTAAACACATTTAAAGACAATCACAGGTTGCCTAAATGTAAAAATTTCGTAGAAACACAAAAAAAGTAATGTGTGTGAAGATAAATTTAGGGGCCTACTTTTGTAAAACGCAACGCTTAACGTTGGCAAATTTTATATGTATTTTGTTTTTGTAATTAAAATTTTTTCGGTACAAAATTTGTCAACGCTTGGCGTTGCGTTTTACAAAATTAAGCCCTTAACTAGCAGAGACAAAACCCAAAAAAGTTTTCACAGCCCATTTTGCAGTTAACAGCGGACTGTTAAGTGGTTAACAGTCCTAGTAAAATAAAGGAATATTATTACGGTCATGAAATCCAGGATCGGGGACTGATACTATACTCACCAATTACTGGAAAATATGATCAGAGATCTGATAAATGAAATTATACCACTTGGATATACAACAGATATATCAATAATACAGAAACTCAATTTTAAAAAAGGTCCTATTTCGAACGGTAAAGTGGTCATTGTGGGAACTAGGAGAATAGTACATATATATTCCACTATATAGAAATGGTGCTCCTGATAGCTCGTTAAAGAGCAAATTGAGTGGAATATCTGAAATCAGTTTGGAACTTTCGAAAAATTAATTTAAAAAAAGTCATATTTCTGTTTAATTTTTTTCAATACAATTTTCATTTTATTCTGGGTGTTGTTTCTCAAAACTCTTCAATGTTGTAATTCAAGTCAAACAGTTGTAAAAATATATTCGGCCATGTTCTGTAAATTTCTCATTTTCCAAAAATAAATAATGGCTCCATTGATGTGTTTTAAATCATGCATACTCGTACATATTAAATTAATTTCAATATGATATTTCAATCTCTAAAAAATAGACAACTACAAAAAGTCTAAAATAAAAAATCCGCTAATAGTGGATTTAATCTTTTTAAATCGAGCGTTTTTAAATTGACGAAAATTTTGTATTTGCCCGACTATTTTACTTGTATTACAACACATACACATAAGTTTTGAGAAACGGGCCGGGCCCCTGGTCAATATTAAAATTATTGAGTTCTTTAATGCAATCATTATATTAATTGATCTCGAATTTATTTTCAATGAGAATTTGGTTCTTTCAATTAAACATTTTAATTGAAATTGTACATGGCTTCAATTGTTTATTTTATGTTATTGTCACAGATAAATAATCGACGAATTTAAAACATATATATATATATATATATATATATATATATATATATATATATATATATATATATATATGTACAATTTTTAAAATTCTGATCATACATATAATGATTTTGGTAATAGTTGCAAAATTTTGAAATTTATTCACTTAGGGAATTCCCAATAAATATCTTAAAATTTTAGTGTGGCAACATTGTGCCATCTTAAAATCTTCATTGTTAGCAGGCAACAACGATATAAATCACGGTAGTATTAAAATAGCAAAATTTTTTATATTAGAAATTGTTGTTGGATAAATTTATCAAAATAACTTTTGCGCTGCAAAATGCCTAATGGCAGCGAAAAGTATAAATATTTTTTCAACTACAGCCTGTCAGCGCGGCTGTATTTGAATTTGCTTATGCCAGCCATACACTACATAAGTTCAGTGCTCAAGTCTGGCATTGCATAAACTAAGCTTGTGACACACACTGTACAAGTAAACTGTGCAGTTTTTATTTTAAAGCTATAATATATAGCGCTCATTTTTTGTTTTGAACTATTTAAAAATCACGACACAACTGAGCGTTTGCAACATACACTACACAAACGCACTGTATGTACAGTGCCAGACTTGTGCAGTGAACTTGTGTAATATATGGACGGCATTAGTTTAACATTACAATATTGTCATATTGAAAGTGACATGATTTTTAAACTTTTAATTTTGCCACAAGCAGAAACAGCAAATTTGCCAGCCCATATTAAAGTATTAAAATAGAAACGTTGCAATATTAAGACATATGTATTTTAAAACGCTATTGTGAACTCCCTAATTGATTTAAGCAATTTGATCATTAAAAGCAAATTTAAATATTTTATATTTGGCTAAAGTTCGGTTGTGCACGTGCAAGTATGTGAAATATAAATTTAATTTTAATAGGTGTGAGCCAGCCCCGTACCGCGTTGCCACCAACTTTGAAATGTAAAATTGTATCATTAAGGCGTGGCCTATTACAAAAACCCAAGATTAGTGCAGATTATTATACCTGAAGAGAGAAAAATGAAATTTAATTTAATTACATATTACTTTTTTTTGTTAAGTGTAATTTTTTTTTATTTAAGTACAATCTAGTGTCTATTTACTGTGAGCTTTTTTCTTTACATTTTACAACAGAATAACAACAATTAAATACAAATTCATGTTAAACTTATTCCACTGGGCAAAAGCAGCACACACACACAAACACAGATGCACAAACAAACACACATGGACACATGGACACACGCACACTCATTTGCCTTAAATCCTGCAGTATCCTAAAGAATGTCATAAACAATGAAATAAAACCATGTGTTATAATATGAATATGACGGCGATGAGGCAAACATTGTTGCCTTCTGTTGCTTGCCATTCTAAAGTAATAATTTAGTTTAAAAAGAGCGGTGGTGCCACGTACATAGAAAGAAACACCCACTGATACACAACACAGTATGACTGATAAAACGTCGCATTTCGTAACGAGTGTAAATTTTTGGCTGAAGACAAATTAGGCATGACTGTTTTTTTTTTTTAATAAAAATTTATAATACACAAAATAAGCCCACTTGAAAACCACACGCGCACTAAACACAACAAGTACACCATCATCATCATCATCGTAATCCTGTTGGTACTTGAACTTAACATTTACTCTCTCTCCAAAGAGGGCGAAAAATGCAGGACGCCGCGTGCATATGCAAGTGTATTTGTGTGTGTGTGGGTCTGATTTTAATTTCAAAGAACTGGACAATTGCAACACTTTATAATTTACTTTTCGGGGCGGTTTGTTTGAATTTGAGAGTGTGTGAATAATTTTTGTACAAAAGATGTTTTTTGTTTTTTGTTTTTTTGATATGCCGGTTTGGTTCGTTGGCTGTTTGGTTGGTACCCATACATTCGAGTACCCTAATTATATAATCGGAAAAAGTAAGAGAATAAAGTTTTAAATTCTGCAATAAATGTAAATTTATTTGTGTTAAGTGCTAAATCAAAGAGCCAGCCTCGCAGCGGCAATTAGCATGCAAGTTATATTTAAAAATGTTTTAATATTTTAGTTGGAGTATAATAACCGGGGTTACATTTACGTAGCGAATTAAAAAAAAAGCCTTAAGGAAAAATGCGTTTTTTAAAACACAGAAAATAATTTATTTTAGGAAGTGTTTTTCTTTCGTACCTTTCAAAAGAGTAATTTAAAGGAGCTTACTTCTTTTTAGGATTCCGTACACCAAAGGTGAAAAGGAACTACTCTATTGTTTTCGCTACAATGTCCGTCTGTCTGTCTCTCACCGGCTGTTTTCTAGAGAACTTTAAGAGCTACGGACCTCAAATTTTCACATAATATGTAAAACTTCAGCCGCTATATGAAAGTTAAAAGTTATTAAAGGTTGTTCTAAAGCGAGCAACGAAAAATGTTCAAATCCTAATGTAATATACAGACAATTGAAATTTGCAAAATTAGTGCATTTTTAGGAAGACTACCATAATTAGCAATGAAATTTAAAAATCAAAATTAAAGGATATTCTATAAGTTAATGTAATTTTGACAACTTGGTGTATCTTGGAAACCGTAACAGGCAAGCTCTTGAAATTTTCAAAGATGCTAAAACTAAAAACCCCAAACTTAAAAAAATTAAAAAATTAAAAAATCGCTTAAATGAATAATAGAAACGGAAAAAATTGCCCAATCGAAAAATCGCCAAAACTAAAAAATCACCAAAATTAAAAATATGTATTGTAGAAAAAACCAAAAAAAATCTTCAAAAACCGAAAAAGTCACCAAAACGAACAAAAACTACAAAATTAAAAAAAATAATCGTCAATACCAAAAAAATCGCAAAAAAAACGCGCCGTACGGAGCCCTTCGTGTGCGAGTGAAAATCGCACTTTATTGAATTTATTCAAAAATAATTGCTTGTAATACATCGTTAAAATAATCACCCTTATGCCAGTTGTCGACATCGACGATACTTTAACACAATACCAAAAAATTGGGGCTTGTGTACTCGTTGTCGAAAAAAACTGACTCCAGTTGGAAGGTTTATGATATTTCTAGGCCTTAGGGAACGGAAATGGATTTTCAGTGGTACAAAATTGTTGACGTTGATACCGACAACCGGAATAATGGTGATTGACTTTTCAAAAAATCATTTCTTTTAATTTTTTTTTGTTCATAATTTCCAAGTTGAAAATTTTTTATTTTGTAATGTTTATTTTTAGTTTTTTTTTATATAAAAAAAAGTATTTTTGATTAAAATTTTTGAATGTAAAGAGTGAAAAATTTTGAAAAATCAGTACCTAAATTGAATTATGATTTTTTTCAAATTTTCAAATATGGGAAAAATAGAACTTCCGGACCAGACCGAGCTTAAAAATTTTTGAAAATAAAAAATTTTCAGAAAAATCGAAGTTACTCTTATGTCCAAAAACACAATAGAATATTTAAAATCCAAAAATCTCAATCAAAAACACCTGGAATATTTTTTAAAATTTTTTTCTGTAAAATAAAATAAAAAATCCCAATCAAAAACACTTGGAATATGTTTTTTTTAATTTTTTTTCTGTAAAATAAATCTAACAATAAAAATTAAAAATTTTATTTTCACTTTGGACCATTATTATATATCAAGAAACAAAATTCAGCACGATTGCTAAAATCTCTGTTACGAATTAATATACATTTTAAAAATAATGGAATTTGTTGTGACACTTGATGCATCTCCAGAAATGGTAAAAATAGTGCAAATTACCCTTTGGGGGAATTTTGGCGATAACAATTTTGAAAGAAATCTGTGAACCCTGCCAATTCAACATTCATAGTACAAGTTTTTTTCAAATGTGATTCAGTGGAATTTTATTTTACGGAACAGTGGTGTGTGTGTCGCTTTGTTGTTTATGTACAACAAAATAATATACCTTAGTAAAACTATTTAGTGTTTCTCTTCATAATTATAAAATTACATACAGACATATCGTTACTTTAATATAGAAAGGCCCTAATTCATTATATTTTTTTTGAAATCGAGTTTTTTTGTATTTTGCGATTTCAAAATTGCAAAATACTCAGGCAAATACTTAACAAAACTCGAGTCGCACCCCAATCCGCTGCTCGTAATATCTTAAACTTCACTGGACACATTTGCTTAAAAAAGAGGGACACAATGTCTCTAATACTTAACACTCCAGGTGAAACTGTTTGAAAATATTTTTTTTTTTTTTTGCTTTGCACGACTCTTATGTATTATTAAATACTATCAGTAAGTTTATGACGGGCCTAATAATTATATTTACATTTAAGATTTGAATACTTATTGTTAGTTCATTTTTGAAGATACAAAAAAATGAATAAATCTTTGGCCACAAGGAAAAAGTGCTTAAGTGATATTTGACTGTTTTGCAAGAGAGCACTTTTCAGCATTCAAGTCGATTTTCAGAAATTTATTTCTTTTACATTTAAATTGGAAAATTATCTGTTAAACTTTATTTTTTTAATCAAACATAGTTCTACAAACTGTAAATAATACATATAAGTTGAAATATACCAAGGCATAACCTAAATTAGGCTATTATTCCAAATGAGATTAGAAGTCTAAAAAAGATAAGATAAAATTCATTTTGCTATAACTTCTTGAAAAATTGCACAAATTATTTGAGATTTTGCCCAGGGGTACTTTCAAATATGCAGATTACGGAGGTGCCATCAACTCAAAATCAGCTTATCTCCACTTAAGCACTTTTTCCTTTTTGCGCCACAGAAATATTTCGATAGAAGAACATCTTGTGTATGGAAAAATTCAAAAATATCAATTTCCGGCAAATAATGAGTTAGGGCCTTTCCATATTGAGGTAACGATATGTATGTATATGTATAGAAAGTCCTAACATTTATCTACAAGTCCTCCTGCAGTTTTAATAGCCTTTTAATATTACATTTGATGTTTTCCTTAACATACAGTTAGCAATTATGATTGAGTGAATGTTTGTTTGAATGAATGAGCGAATGCATTTCATTTGGTTCTTAATTTATTAAGAAACACAGATAGTATTTTAGATGTATTTGCTGCCTTTGGCATTCATTCATTGTACTGCATACTTGCTGTTGTTGTTGTTCTTGTTGTTGTTGTTATTGGTGTTTGCTATGCTCGTTATTTCCATAGATAAAACACATGGCAATTTACAAAAAGTGTTATTAAGTGTATGCTGTAGCTGTTGCTCCGCTGATTTTAATGTTTTACAAGTACATACAAGCGCTTTGTAGTGGGGAGTTGTTTTATTTGCTTTACACTTTATGAGGTCAAAGGTTTAGGTTCTAAAAAAAAAGAAAAATAAAACCGGCAAAAGCAAATAGTAATAAATTTCAAAAAAGGTACAACAAAAACTCCACTTACCCCAGTAGACTGACTGAACCAGAAGTTGGAAAAACAAATACATAACTAATGCACCACAAGTAAAGCCATTTTAATACTGGTATGTACATACTTTGAAATTAAAAAAAAAAAAAAAAAAAAGATGAAAACAATCTCAACAGGTCATTAGTTTAATTAGCTTTATATATGCACGTACAACATCATACACATTTTTAACTTTTTTTTTGTCATCCTTTCATTTTGCCTGCTTTTTCCTCTTGCAGTGCAGGTAAGTAAGTAAGTACGAGTAAGTAATAGTAAGAGATTGTGTGCAGCAGTTTGTGTTGTTTATTGAAAAATAAAAATCTGTTTGAATTTGCCGAAAATTAAAAACTACTTAAGGGGGAAGTTTATGGTTCAGTTTTATTTTATTTTTATTTTATATGAGTACACAGTATGTTGCATGTGTGTATGTCTGGATTTTCTGTTGCTATTTTTTTTTTATAGAAAGTAATTTATTTTTGCACATGTTGCCAATGGGTAGTAGAAGGGTGGGAGACATGAAACACCAAAAATGTTTTGCCATGTGATTTAAACCATTTAGTTTTATGCTTTTTATACTAAATTTTATGTGATGAAGGTTGGAGTTTATTTATTATGTGGTAGATTTGGTTTTTTTTAAACCGCTGGGTTTTGGTTTTAAAATTCTTATACGTTTTAAGTTTGCCTAGTCAAGTCATATTATTATCGCGTTAACTTGCGTATGTTGCTTGCAAACCAATTAGTAAATAAAATGTGTTTTTATGTAAAACTAAATAAATGCTCATATAGTTTTAAGATCTGCATTTAAAAAACAAGCTTCTTACGACTGATTCTAGCAGAAGAGATTTAAAAAAAAAATAAAAAACTTTCGAGCTGTAGGCATGCGACGTCATTGTTCGTTAAATTATTAGCATATAATTTGCAATTATTATGTTAATATTATTAAATAAAAATAAATAAATAAATAAAATAAAAAATTTACATGCCACCCATATAAAATTTAGTGACCCTCACTATTGTAGTTTATTCGCGAAAAAGCGTCTTTGGGCCCACTGTGCGACGGTTTCTGGCAGAGAAGACTTAAAAAAATTTAAAATTTACATTCTTCAGCATTTTGAAAGTTTACATTTGAATATATTTTAATGCGAGGTTTAGGTGTTCCGCTTCTTGGAAATTGTTATGCTGAATCAGCATAGAATTATTAAATTATAAAATCTTGACTTTTTAAGTATGTATGTGAAGGAAGTATTCGGTATTCCTATGTAAAATCTTACCATGAATATTCTTGTGCGACGTTCAAACATTTTCCTTAATAAAATAAAAATGTATAGCGAATTTCCCAATTTAACTGCAAAAGAAAAAAATTTCTGAAAATAGAATTGAAAGTTAAAAAGTGATCTCCTACAAAATTGTAAAATATGGCTTAAATACTTTTTCCTTATTGCCACAGATGAATAAAGATGTCCGTTATATCTTAAAATAGAAATATTTTTTATAACTCATCCCTCAGAAAGTTGAGAATTAATGGAAGAATGGTCCTGCAAAAATGTTACTCACCTAACACTATACCTTCCCGTAGCGACTTATGATTTAAATTTTATTCAATTACACTCATGCGGAATAATGACCCACTAGTCGAAAAATATTTTGAAACATGCACAATTTTCTTCTAGAAATTTGTTGCCAGTGAAGTTTGTTGTACACACAAAAGTATTAAAATATCAAAATATGTAAAAATCTACAAAAACAAGGTTAATTTAACATTTTTCAGCCACGATTTTTGTTTCATATGTGTTTAACGTAAATTCAACATGATTTACAGTAATTTTCAAAGAAAATTGTTCTTTTTGAAATAACTTTATTTCATGTTGATTTAACATTCCAATATTGTTAAATCGAAATGAAGAGTCATGTTGAATCAAACTTATTTCACAAATTGAAACAACGTGAACTTGATACAGAAATAACACAAAAAATCATGTTGAATCAAAGTGAATTTAATGTAGTCATTATTTTATTCATTTATTTATTATTTCTGGATTTTTTTTTCGTTGTTGTATGCATAGTTGGCTTCCCCGGCCAAGATTTGAAACTGTAGTCAACGCGCTCACCGCTGCAGCGCCATAACCTTAAATATTAAACATGGCATCATCAAATTAATTTTAATTCAATATGATTTATTTGATAATTTAACATAAAATGTATTTGAAATTAAAGTAATCGTTAAAAAAAATTGCGAAGCTACCTTGGCTTGTCTGCTGGAACCAAGCCTGCGATCCTCCGACTATAAAGACTAACAAATGAAGAAAACAAATAAACACCAACACACTTAAAAACATGTTATTTCTAATAAATTTAATACAAAACTTACATTCAAAATCTTTTCGTGGTGATTTTACATTAATTTTTGTGGTTTATACATATTGTATCTATTTAGGCTTTCAAGGTCATACAATTTCTTTAAAATGTAAACAAAAGACGTTTTTTATTTAATTTTTAATGCGTCCGACGTTTCGTTGGGATTTTTCAACATCTGGTAACATTGGTAATAATTAAAAATTGCGACTTTAATATAATGACAGTTAATGATAATAAAATATCAAACTGGATTTATTTTTTCCATGAACTTTTTTTTTTTTTTTTTCTTTCCATTTTGTTTGGAAAACTTAAATATAAAACATATTTATTTGTTTGCTAAATTGGTCAATTATATGCTTCCCAAGAAATTAGTGGAATATCCTTGAAATTTCATTTAAAAAATTTGCCATAATTGCAGTCATTTTGGTAGGTCATCACATTTTCTTGTTGATATTTCTTTCACATTTTCATTTTTCTTTCTTCCATTTAAATTACAGTTCAATATTCAACTCCATACTTAATAATGCAAAATAAAAAAGTAAAAGAATTTACTTGCTCTCAATTTATATTGAAAATAGTAAAGAAAATTGTATGGAAATTGTTGCCAGTATTGTTTTTTTTTTTAATATGAGTGAATATTATTTTCATTACTGACATTCATTTCTTAAATTTTTTTCTTGTCTTTTTATGGTATTTGGCTTTAAAATAAACTTCTATAAAGAATTCTTCCATTCCATTCTTTTTTTTTACTTTGTATGTATTTTGTCCTGGCGCACAAAGATGTCATTTGTAATTTATATGTCATGTGTTACAAATATCCTTGTAGATTATGTTTTTGTTTTCTTGCTTCTCTATTTTCCACGCTATTGCGTTTTGTTTTTTGTATAAGGGGAATACAAATTATTGTTTTATAACAAGTATAAGAATAAACTGCATCTCTCTACTTGTATATTGATACTTTAGTTTCCAATTTTGGCAAACGATCATGTTTGTGTTGTGTGTCATCAATTTTGTGAAATGCTTAAACTTTATTAAATATTTCGATAAAAACAAAAGTGTAAGTATAAAATTTCTAAATGTTATAAAGAAAAAAAAAAATAAAAAATCAAGTATGGGAGTCTTGCAGAACCTTAACCCAACAATATTTCGTATTGGGAATACGTAAAATGGAATCTTAGACTATACCTGGGCTTTATAATAGTGGGCAAGACTACCATACTGTATTTGATTTTTGTGTATTGGCCACTTGTAGTTTATAAGTGCACAAAGGTTTTCAATGTTACTGGTTTCTCACTCAATCAATTTTTATAAACTTTTTCACAAACATGAATTTGTATTGACATTAATTTTGTTTTAAAGCAACCTTATGCAATGGCACGCCCATATTATGTACCTGCACCAGTGAAATGCACGCCATACCGCAATTGCGGACAATAACATCACACACATTCTTATGCTCTTCCATTAAGTCGTCAATGAGAAAAAAGTCCACGAAGGAACTTGTGCGCGCATGTAAGACTATTTCCGTGATCTTTCTTTCAGATATTTTTGAGCACACTGAACGAAATTAAAGTTCAAATTGAATAAAGTTGTACCATAAAAAAACTAATTATGGAAGTTGAAAAATGTTTCTTGATTACAAATTCCTTTGGCAATATGCAATAAGTTTTCTGTTATGCAACAGTTGAACAACAGGTTGTGATTGGGCAGTCAAAAAATAAAAAGTCCAAGAAATTGCTGTTTCGACTGTACTTTTTTTTAACACTGGATAGATTTGCGTCTAAAAAGTCACAAAATTAGCATAGACATCTTTAAACTAGGACCAGGAGAAAGTAAGGGGCACAATTTGTGTAGCTTCCTGCTTGATGTACTCAGTTTTCTGTGCAAATGGAATATGTGAATTGTTTTGATTCATCATATTAAAACTTGCGAAAACTTTTTTGTAATGAAAGCTCAATTTTTTTTTCATTACAGAAATTTTAGCTGTGTGAGAGGATGGTGTGGTTTAAAGAATATTAAAAAATATTCAATATATAAGTTTATTGATTTTGCTGGCTCTTTTTTTGTTATGTTGAAATATTTATTCATCAACTCGTACGTATAAATAGCAATCTCTGCAATTCGAAATTGTTTGGAAACTACTTTATATTCACTTTACAAAATGTTTGTTTTCCATTTATTTCCATTTGGTTAATTAACTTCCCTTAGTTTTGCGTTTATCTGTTCTTTTTTTCACTTCGTGATATTTGGAAACGCAAAAACTTTGTGCACTTTTCTCTTTTTTCTTTTTTCTTTTTTTTTGTTAATTGGTCACTTCTTCTCTTATATCAAAAACCAAAGTAGTTTCAAAACTTTATTCCAACTTGCCAAAAAAAGAAAAAAATAATGTTAACAGAAAGCTGCAGGGAGTTTATAAAAAAATATATATAAACAGCAATGACATTTGTGACTTTTCTTGGCGCAACTCTCTTTGTATCAGCCACTTTTGCTACTTTTTGTTTAGTTAACCGAAATTACTTTTATATCACAGTGCCTGCTGCCTGCCAACACTTCAACACATCTCCATTAACAACAAAAAAAAAAATTAAAACAAAAACTGCAAAAGGATGTGAGGATGTGCCAGTAGTGAAATTGCATTTTTAAAAATAGAATAGAATAAAAGAATAGAGTAGAATTTCCTCAAAAACGCACGTTAACAATAAAGAAAAAGTGCAACAACATCAGCTCTCAACTTTTGTAGAAATAACTTTGTGGGGTTTTTTTGTGGAGTGTTAACAACGCATGTACATACGTATGCACACCGAGAAAAATGCGCTAGTTATTTCGTGTACGTTTACTTGTTTTCTTCTTCTATATTTTTAAGCGTACAAGTGACATTTTACAGCTAAAAACTTGTAGTATATTGTTGCAGTTTTTAACTTGCTTTTCACATTGCTTGTAATAGTTTTTTCTGGTTTAACAAGAGGGTGGCAGCATTTAAGTCTACAACAGTGGTGGGCACTGTGGTAGTATGGATGCTTTTTAGTATTAGTGAGATAGACGAGCTACCCAACAAACACAAAGCCAAGCGTTTCAAATATAATGCGGCATTCTATTATCTTAAGCAATACTTTACGCATTTCAAGTAAAAAAAACATTTTTTTTAATAGTTTTTATTGCAGAGATTCATCTTTTACAGAAAAAAGTAAAAACCAAATTCAATTAAAAAAAAAATAATTAGTTTTCCAAAAATCATGTTGTATTAGCTCACCCGCATTAATTGAAAATATTTTTTGATGTTTTTTAGTTTCTTATGTTTTCTTTTTATTTACCAATAAACTTATTCATATCACTATGACAAGTATCACATAATTTTTTTTAATGACATATGGCCAGTTGCACAGAATGTCTGGTACGATGTCACCTACGATGACCAATCAGAGAAAATTTCAATATTTCTTTATTTCCTTAGTGCCCTTTTACATTTGGGAAATTGAAAGACAGACAGACGAAATTTGTTGAAGAAGGGGCGAAGATGCAGAGTGTGTAGTACACGACCCTCTGTACTGGACATTTTTTGTTTCTCTTTTCTACTTTTCGCAATTTATTCTTGTTGCTTCATATGATTTTTCTCATTTCAGCGAATCTATGTATACTTGATGTGTATTATCAAGGCATATGGTATTTATGTGCATGTGTATGAGTAGCAATCGCGAAAAAGAAGTAAACAAACTACAAAATTTCTGTCTGTCTATTAATTTCAAATATGTAAAAGCTTCAGGCAAGAACAAAAGAGAATTTAAAAAATGTCCGGCAAGAAATGTCTCAAATGTAAAAGAGGACTTATAGAGTTGGGCAAAATCGTTCCTTTTTGGGAATCGTTAGGAACGATCCGAAATATTAAAGGAACTAGGTCGTTTATCGTTCCTTTTTTTTACCTTGAATGAACGATGAACGAGAGAACTTTTCTGTCGTTCCTAAAAAATTTCAACAAATGCAATGCATGTATTTTGACGTTTAAGAATTTCTGTCTGCTTATATGTATGTATATTTTCGTGTTGAGCAAATCATTGTTTTTATTATAATTAAAAAACCAATTATATATTAGCGCGTATAAGTTTATTAAAAAACATAATTTATTATATAACTAGTTCATTGTCAATCTTTACACAAAAATATCAACCTTGTATCAGAAATAAGTGAATGATTATTGTGTATAATGCTGTCTTGATGAACAATTAACTTGTTCGCAAATACCGCCCACTGCTGTCAAACTTCATGTAAGTACTTATAAAATAAATCTCTCAAACTTCATGAAAAAAAATCTTCAACTATTCTGTGCATATGTGGTTGTAATAATAACACCACCTAGTTAAAAACACTTTAGTCCGAACGATGAACGATAAGAAAAGTCCGAACCGTTCCTTTTAGTAAATCGTTCAATGGAACTAGGTCGTTCTGGAACGGCACAACTCTATTTCCTTACGCCCTTTTTAAAAGATAAGGACAAATCTAAGCGTATTGATATGAAATCAAAGTTGAATTGATTGTTCATCGTACGCGACAATCTGTGGAATGGCTCATATTCCTTCTTTTCCTTAAATCTTTGATGACCCAAAATTCAATGTAGGTTATTACTAAATGCATTGTTTATAATAAAATATTTTTCGCATATCATCATCAATTTGAAATGAAACGCGTGTGTTTGCTGGATAAATATTCTGCATCTGCCTCGTGTGCATTCGTCGCCGGCTAAATAAAAGAGGGTAGCAATACTTGTGAATGCTCTCAACACAATTGCGCCCTGAAATGCCCTACAATGCACTATAGGAAATTTTATCCATTGTGGTCACCATCAAGTACAACATTTAAACGGCAGGACCGGTTGAAATGATTTTTTGGAATCAAACTTCAGAATTTTTATCGCTTAATTTCACTAAGAAAAAAATTCATCACTGACGCTCACGTCCACTCATCCACTCACGCGTGACAACTTGTGACTAATATTAATAATACACTCATATTCGACATTATGTTAATTTTTTTTTTTAATTTTCAAAAACTATAAATTTTTATTATGAAAACCTTTACTACACTCAGTCGTCATTTGGAATCACACACAAAACACTTCATAAAGTGACAGTAGAACTAAACTGTTGAACATTTTTAAAAAGAGTTAATATCTTTGTTTTTTCTTTTTATAATAAAGCAAACAAAAATATTTTTTCACTTACGCTCACGCATTCTAACGCGTGACAATTTTTAAAAACTCCTTTCTAAGACCTTTTAATTTGGATTATGCATTAAAAAAACTTTAAAATTGGATCTTATCCACCAGTCAGGCAGGCGATTCGTCTAGAAAAGTTGGATGAAAATCACTCAAAAAAATTAGGTGTTTTCATATAAATTTTCTACTTAAGTCGCCCGTTCGTCTTGTTGAAAAACAGTGGTGAGAAAAAATTTGTTTCTTCCTTGTACAGAAAGTGTTTTGTGAGACAAAAAGAGTGATATAACTTCGTGCTAACCTGAATAGAAAATGAAAAAAAAGAAACGGATAAACAGAAAATGAAAAGTGATGTATTTACCAAAGGTAAGTCAATAATTGTATACACAATATAATCATTTCTCATATTCCATTTCATTGAAAATTTGCGTTAAATAGCTGATGTTAATAACAATCTCTACCCCAGTAGATAGACTTGGGTGCTGATGAAGTGCGTGGCTGCACAGAAAAATATCGGTATTTCCCCGAGTTAATAAAGTCTAATTTAATTTTTCTTCTCTTCTTTAGAAACTCACATTAATTAATAAAAACATTTCATTCAACAAGAATTGAAATTAATGAACTTAAGCCCGACTAAGAAATCATTTCTGATGAAAGTGTTTTGTTTTAATTACCTAGAAAAATAGGATTTAAAAAAAAAAAAAAATTCAAATATTTGCAGCTGAAATATTTCAAGTTTGGAAGATAATCGATTGTGCTAGAGAACTGTTGTTGGTGTTAGTGCTATTTTCTGCTATAATTTTTATTACAGTCTAAATGAAAAAATAGTTAGTAGTTCTATTAGTTCACCTTAAGGTCACTTTAATAATTTCGATTTAATCCACCTAATACACAAACTCACCAACATTTTTTTATATTGAAAAACAACTAATTTTCCATATTATCTGTCGTTTATTAGAGTTTAAAATTTCTAAACTTCTAATGCTAAAATCTTCATCTGAAATTTGCTCCGTATTCACTGCATACCGTAGCCAATTGTTAACACACTTACAAATCACACGGAACACATATGATAACGTAATGGTAAATAAACGTAGCGTAAAAATGTAAAAAGAGAAGTTTGTTATGTTTTAGATGTATTAGTTAGAGCAAAAATAATTAAAAATTTTCATATTAATTTTTAAAGTTTTGGCCAAAAAAAGGGGAAAAATTTCCCATTGTGCAATGGTGTAAAAAGTCAATGGATATTGCAAATCGAAAGCCTAATTAGACAATAATTTGAAAGCTAATGTCACCAGCTTATCAGAGAGAGAGAGAGAGAGAGAGAGTAAGTGGAGAAGATAATGAAGAGGAGGCCTTCATATATTTTCCTCTCTCGCCCATAAACTAAAAAGTTGCTTAACTAATCTTGCCGTTTTTAAATCCAGTATAATAAATATTAAGCTCAATAAAACTCAAATTTACAAAAAAAAATTAATCCAAGCATTTATCTGAGTTTTGCTTTACAAAATGACTCGCATACTTACCTATTCACTGGTAATATAAATACGTTTATATGGATAATAAACTCCCTTTTTCTACAAGTATTTAAAACTACCTCGTATTTTATGGCTTTCACTCCTCCCATTTAACCACAAAAAAAAAGAAGACACCCAGTACTTTTTTATAGAGTTGTGCTGAAAGTATTTTTTGTCATTTCAGTTATTTTTTCTTATTCTTTTTTTCATCTCTACGACAAAAATTTCACAAAAAAAAAAGCAACAAAATGTATGAATTTAGCACTTTGACTGTACGACTTTATTTAACACTTTTATTTTGTTGAAAAATCGAAGCAAAAAAAGAAATTTCAACGAGAAAAGCAAAGATAAAAATGACACAAACCTTTAACAAAATTTCCCAAACTTATTGCTACTGAGAAGTTGTTGCATATTTTTGCATATTTCCCATTTTGTATTTTTTTTTCTTGCCTCTACAGGAAGAAAGTCTCAGGTTTTTCTTGGCAACTTTTAAGAACTAAAGAGTAAATTAAAGTAACGCCTAAGTAAGTTTCAAAATGGGAAACGAAAGAAAAAAAAATACCAAAATACTACTACAAGTCAGCGTGAATAATGGAAATAAACAACTACTAGACAAGTTTATGGAAAAGTGGTAAATGAACATGGTGGCAGTTTGTAAACTTGTACTCACTTTTTGACACTTTTACGTGTTAGTTTCCCTTCTATCAAATTTTATTTTCCGTAACTGCAAAAACTCGTAAAATAAGTGCGCAAAAGTTTTTCTTGCAATATGTTTTATGATTTTATATAGAATAACATGAAAAATGTAATGAAATTAACTTTTTTTTTTTAACCAGAGATGCAAGAAAAGCTATAAAAATTTTTCGTTTATTAAAAAAAAAGCAAAGCAGTTTTCATTGAAAACTTCATACTTTTTCATATGGGCACTTGCACGCAAAACAGGAATAAAATAACTTATTTATTTTGAATGGAAATCGTGCAACTGATGTCCACAAGAAAATGATAATTATGGACAAACAAAAATAAATCAAATTTTTTCTATTTTAATGATTTGATCAGGCTAAAGTTCACATAGCTCAATAATCGATAGTGCAATAATCGATATTGTGCAATAAAATTGTCTTATGTGCATATGGCACAATATACTGAATCAAATCAAACGTCTTTTGATTTTTATTGCGCAACCAGAAATATCTTGTAATGTGTTGATATTATTGTACAATAATTATATTCAGGTACTCGCACACAAAAAAGTAATATGAATAATTTTGTAATATCAATTAAAAAATTTGTAATATCAAATAAAAAATTAATTAAATTTTCACCTATAAACAATTTGATAATATTAATTAAGTTTTTCCACTCAAATTAATTAATGCAATTAAAAATTTAATTGAATCAATTAAATTCTTAATTGAAAACATTAATTGGTGAATACTTTTTTCTGTGTGTATGTACATCATCAAAGATTATTTTTCTAATTTTTAAATTACTGAATTAAAAATTATTTAATTTGTTGTTTGCGAAATAAATTAATTTAAAAATTTCTTAAACGCACATGTGCGTGTGTGACTTTTGCTTACTTTTAGATATATTGTCAGAAAAATTGCGCCATATTTTTTTTTAGTATCTTGCAGTTTATTGTATAGTGAGTAAACTCAATAATATAGCATATTGTATGGATATTTTAAGCCAAATTGCATGTGATAAGGAACAAATAACATTGAAGTTTATGGTAAATATTCTGACAAACACCAGCAGAATGGAACAACACCTTCATCATCAGCGTTCTTGTGTTTGGTCCGCTGTGTGTAGTGTCAGTTGATGTCAAGACTGTTGTAAATTAGTGATGGAAAAAAGAGTTTCAGCAAATTGTAACACGATTAATCAAAACAATTCCCATATTCTATTTGCACTGAAAAATAGAAATAATAAAGCTGAAATTTATATGAACTGACACTACATACCATGTTGTTCTGTTCTGCTAGTGTTTGTCAAAATATTTACAATTAACTTTGGTTTTATTGGTCAATTTGTTCCTTAAAAATTTTCACATATAGTTTGGCCTAGAGAGCGATAGGAACTTTAGCCTAATCGAATCATTAATATAGAAACAACTTTGAAACTGATGCGCTGGTTGTTGGTTTGCATTGTTCTTAATACTTGTCGACGAAGCACAGTGGGACCAAACGCCCTTTTTCCGCGGATCAATTCATATCTCCACAACTATAATAGTGAATGTCACTAAATTTTACATGTGTAGCTCTTGAAACAAACTGCGTGTTCCAACGAAATCTTGACGAGAGACGAGTGCCGCCCATACAAAGTAATTATTATTTTCCTTATATCTGTAGAACCACAATAATGGAGCTCACTAAATTTGATGAGAATAACTCTTAAATCAAGCTGCATGTGTCGCCACAATCTTGCGTGTACAGAAGGGCGAAACGAGTACCCCCATATAAAGTAATTATTAGTAAATTAATGACAATGATTTAATTTTTTAATTTTAAAAGCGGAACAAAATGCTCATAAACGGTGCTTCACCAACAAAACAAGCAAAAATTCATGGGTTTTTTATTCACGCCTGCCATGGAATGACTTCGCAGACGAATTATCAAAAAAAAAAAAGATTTTTAACAATCCTAAGAAAGTTGGCTAAAATCACACACGTTATTTTTTAAAGCATAATTATATATAAATACAACCACGATCACGCGTGACTCACACGTGACCAATGCGTGACACACGCGTGACTAATGCGTGACTCACGCAAATTATGACATTTGTACATTTCTAATGAAATCACATAAAACAATGACAAAAACAACAGCAGTAAAAGTGTTAGCTGAAGTAGTTAAGCGCATATTGGTAAATTCATCCCGTGAGGCTTTTTACTAATTCGTACATAACTTCTGAGGTGCAGCGATGAGCAATATACATTTTTCTTGAATAATGCTCATTTGTTCTACCTTTGAAATTAAATTAAAATCTCTGCTTAATTGGTCCCAATTAATAACTTTATGCCCACTTAAACTTAGAAAATCCATATTTATTTGCATTTCCAACATAAACATTAAAAACAAAAGTCCTTCCTCAAATAATTTTGCGGACAAGTTTGAGCAAAACATTTGAATAGATATCTGAACTTGATGGTTCCGTGGTTAGATTTATTACATTTTCAAAATTATTTCAGATAAATAGGATTTGATTATGCCAAGTTTTTTCTGCTCATTTTGTCATTTTTTTTTCTCACAATAGTGAATTTAAAAGAGGAAGCAATTCACGTTTTGGAATTCAGACAAACTGTGCAGAAAGCTCGAACAACCTTTTAAGAAATGATTTAAGTTATTATGTAATTTAGATTATCATTAAAAATAAAGTTGTAAATTTTTATCATAAAAATTTTGTTCGGCACATTGCTTTTGATTTGCTCAATTTAAAAGACAAATTTTAGTTATAAATCTTCTTCCAGCACCTGCATGGTACATATCCGATTTCACAAAAATATATTTAAATACTCGTATTTCACTTTTTGAACTTAAAAAAAAATCACCAAATTATAATTATAATAAAAAAAATTTATCAAAATTCCTTGTTTGTTATTAACATTTTTTATTTATAGTTCGAACTTATTTGATATTCTAAATTTATTAATCTTTATACTCAATAACAATTATTTCTAAATAAAATTAACTTGAAATAAATGTATTGATTTTAAATTTATTTTTTTTTTAATCATAATTTTGCATAATAAATTTTTTGTGATTATAAAACTCAGCAGGAGGTTCCTAATACGGCATTTTTCAAATGGGTTTCTATTTATCAAAAATACGAGTTATAAAAAATAATCACCAAAGCCATACAAGTCAATTTCAAACGCTTTTATAGTTTAAGTTTACCCACTTAATTGATTAAAAAGAAATAAATTTAATGTAAATTATGTATGAATTAAGTAAAAAAAAATAACCACACATGTTGATGTGTTTTATGAGGCTTTTAAAATATGTTTCAGGTGGAACTTTAGTAATAAAAGCTATCTCATGAAACTTCTTGATTAATTGTTAATAGTTGTTTTTTCTTTATATTTTATTTGCAGGTATGTGGAAAAAAGAAGACTTAATGGGTTTTTAATGTCGCTCAAGTAAGCTTCATTTTGTTTATATTTCAAGTTTTGTAAAAAAAATTTTATTTTATCTCAAATAAGTTTAAACACAATTAAATTCATTTCATCGTGCCAATTAAAGAATTGAATAGAATAAAAATTCATTACAATAAAATGCAACATATTTGGGAATTAATGTACATTAGAGCAAGTCACCTTGTATGGCGATGAGAAAACGCTATCGGTGTTTTTAATGAAGACTCCCAAAACATTTGAGGGGTCTGGTGCTGACCGTTTGTGAGCTGGAACGTTTCTAAAAATTATCTATTTTTTAAGCTTTTTGCATATTTTCGTATTTTCTCCCAAGACAACATACGAGTATTAAAAAAAGTACCTCATCTGAAAGATTTTGTCAAGTCGCTTCCAACGGTGTTATAAACTTTAACACTCGTACCATTAGCAATGCGCTATTCCATAAAAACTACGATCTTTTAATCATTTTCATAGCATAGCTACTTTTATTAATGCCCTAATTCTGTTTGACGATTGTATCGTCTTGTCTATGGACGAAAAAAAGCCGCAGTTGTGATTCTTTAAAACAATTATTATTTATTGTCTATGCTAGAAGGCTCGTGTATTTGCTTTATGATTTTGTTCCAAACATTGCATCCAACACATATTTTTTCATGTATTTTTCAAACTATTGTTTAATACTTTAATTTAATTTTTATATTTTACTTTTCATTATCAAGGACAACAAATATTTTTGAAGAATATCACTTAGAGAATTCAAAACCAAAAACTCACAAGTGTTTTCAAACAAAAACGTTCTAAATCTTCTTACTGAATTAGGGCATAAAATAAATTCTTTTATTTTTTAAGTATAATATGATTTGAGTCATTGTTAATTTATTTCTGTTGTTAGATAATTCTCACGAGAACTTTTGCGAAAACTATTAACAGAAATAAGTAAGCAACACATTGTTTCCCTCAGTTGTTATTGCTTCCAAATCAGACTTTTTGTTTGTTGGGTTACTAAAATAAAATTAAAATAATTGATGACTTTTTAGGGAGGGAAAAGGTGTTGAGATGTGCAGTAGCACAAAAGAGAATTAAAGAAAAAGTCAAGGAAAAATCGTCATGAAAAGCAATAGTAATCCCTATTATTTTTTTTCAGTGCATTCTCAGCAACGTTCTGAATTTAAAAAAGTAAAGTTTTCTAATATTTACCCAAAATTATTATATTAAATTACTTATTGAGAGCTATGCTATAGCTGGTTCCTATGGCCATTTCACTGTTGCTAAGGCAAGTCGTCAGAAATCATTCACCCAAAATTTTTTTTTCAACAACTAACTCTAGTTATGTTAAACTTTCTATTAAATAAATGAGAAGTGCAACTAATATTATAGTTTAAACAAGATTTACTTGTAAAAGTGTATTGCAATTTGTTAGTGACTCAAAAATATATGAGAAAAAAGGCATAATGAGTTCCAAAGCGTCATGCAATGGAGACCAACAAACTGTGACAGTTGATAGCTGCCATATCATTGAACCTGCATTTGTCGCATTGACTGTTAATCCAAATCACCGTGGACGGTTATATATAGTGCTCAAATGATAAAATTATTTTATCAAAATGGACAGAAAGTCCGGGCAAGGTTACACGGGCCTCGCACACATGTATAGGTCGATGATTACCAAATTCTTTTGGCCAGAAATGGATGATATAAAAACTAACGGCAGATGGTTTCAACAGGATTTCGCTACGTGCCACACTGCTAATCATACATTAAGGCTCAGTTAGCCGACTGTAATGGAATGTAACTGCAACAGTAGGAAACAGCTGATCGATATTGTTATGTTAAAAGTAATGAAAATCGTTATAGAGATGTAATGTAACGTAACCTACTTTTCACATAAAAATATCGACCACTTGTTTCCTACGTCGCAGTTACATTGCATTACAGTCGGCTAACTGAGGCTTTAGACATTCTACAGGAGCAATTTGAGGGCCTGATGGAGATGACGTGAACTGGCCACCGAGATCGTGTGATTTGACCCAGTAAGACTTTTTTAAGTTCCCATGAAAAAAGTCATTCATGAAAGAGGAAATATTTTTCGAAGTTGCCATATCTTCACGTGAGCAAAATATACGATAGCAATTTTGTGCACCAAGAAAAAAATCGGAGGTAAATTTTATTCCCTATAAAAGTGATTGTATTAAATTTATTAATTAGTGTTTTTTGTGGGAATTGTTACAATTTAAGTTTAAAATTTGTTAACGCACTAGTAATCCCAAATTATTATTTTACTTATTAAGTAAAATATTTTTTTTATATTTTTTTTTATTAAATTTTCGTTTCATTAAACTTATTAAGTTCCAAATTACGAGTATCGAGAGTCGACTGTTTAGTTTAGGTATAAGAAACGAATAAAAGCAAACGGAAACACACCAAATCAAATCGACACATTTGTTGGTTTTGTTGTGTGGTTTTGTTGAATCCTTGAAACATTTTCACGAGTGTTTACACATGTGCTGGTTTATTTTTACAATTATTATGAATAATAAACTGTACCACACATGCTTGAAGTACAGGGATCGCCTTGTTTTGCCTTTTACAGGTGCGTCCTTGTAGAATTTAATTTCTATGTGCCTCATGTGTATCTACATATATATGTCTGTATTTATGAGTTAGCTAATGTGTACTTTTTTCTAAATCTTCTTTTTTTTTTGTTAAATTCTTTTTTCTTTATCTCCTGTTACTACCTTTATTAAGTAAAGCAAAAAAAAATTGTTTTGTAATATTGGCCACAAATTTTAAGATTTATTTTTCCACCCACTGACATTTTTTTTGTTGTAATTTTCACAAAGATTTCTTTCCCTTTTGCTTTTTTGACAGTATTGAATTTCTAGATTCTTTGTAAGAAAAATTTCTTTGTGATGAATTTTTATGGTTCAAATATACACATTTCCAGTAGTTTAGTTTTACATTATTATTTTCCGTTTTTTTGTTGGGTTTATCTTTTGTAAGGTGTAATTTGAATCTTTAAGTAGTTCTCGAATACAAAGAATCTTTGTATTGTATTAATTTTTATTTGTGTGGGAAATTGAAAAATATAAATTTTTTATAAATATTTATGGGGTGATTGTTTGTTATATTGCAATAAATACAGTAAATATCACATAATTGATAATTTCGAAATTTATGGCCTTATGGTTTTATGCAATTAACTGGGATTTTTTTTTATTTTTTATTTTTTTGAAATAAACAAACTGGGAAGCTACTTGGCTTCGGCAGGAATCGAACCTGCGACCCTCCTACTACTAGACCGATAGAATGCCTACTGGCCAATAATGTACTCAAATTATTTATGCGTTGCTGTGGTAATTGATTCGCCAATTGATGAAGCTGAGTGATCAATAGAATGAAATATATTACAACGGAGTAAAATAAATATGCAGCAAATCTTCGATTTCTGAACTTTGTAATCCTTGTAATAAAATCCGAGAATTTCGTTTATATTCTATCGCTACAGCAAATTCCTTTACTTCTTCTAAACTCAAGATAAAAGATGAAAGCAGCAGACAGGACACAATACACATATTTATATGAAAATGATTATTTTGAGGACAACAAGGCAACATGGCGCACAGTGAGGCCAAAAGCCCTTTCTTCGCGGATCAATTCATATTTCCATAATAGTGAGGGCCACTTAATGTTACATTTGAGATTCTTAGGACAAACTGCATGTTCCAACAAAATCTTGTTGGTTTTTCTGATGAGAGGAGGTGGGGGGGAGGTAGGGGGTTGTTGACGGGTATCCTGCTTCCAAAGTAATTATTATTTTTCCTATATCGTCAGGCCTACAATATTTAGGCACACTAAATTTGATGTGGATAACAAACAAAACAAATTGCATGTTCCACCATAATCTTGGGGGAATAGGATGGGTACCCCCTCACATCCCCTCCAAATAAATAAATAAATAAATAATTATTAATCCTTATGCTTACTAATATTAAAAATGTGCAAGTGAGTTTGTTTGTTTGCTACGCTTTTGCTGTAAAACCACTAAACCAATTTAGAAAATTTTTTCACCAATGGAAAGCATTTAATAAAGAAATTTTTTCTATCCATTTCGGAACCGGTTGTCTTATATTTCATACGGACTTTTTCCGCAAACAAATTTTTTTGCTGGTTGGGATGATTTTGTTTTTGTGTTTGATTGTTTAACCAGTTTTAACTCCGGTTTTTATGTATTTTTTAAGCAGATCAGCACGAGTGGATCCGCAAGTAAAAGCTAGTTAATTAATAAACATGACTTATATTTAAATTTGAAAAACCGCAGCAGACACAAAATGCATATAAACGCTTCTTAACCAAAAACAAAGACAAGCAAAAATTCATGATTATTTTTATTCAAGCACACGCTCCTTCGGATACGAATTATCCGTAAATAGATTTTTTAATAATCCTGCGAAAGTGAACTAAAATCACACACGTTACTTTTTCGTATCATTATTGTATATAAATACAAGCCCGAACACGCGTGACTCACACGTGACTTATGCAGGACTCACGCATGACATTTCTACATTTCTAATGAAAGCATTTAAAACAGTGACAAAAACAATCGCAATAAAAATGTTAGCAGAAGTCGTTAAGAGCTTATTAGTGGCAAACTCAACGCGTGAGACTATTACTAATTCGTACATATGTAACTTGTAGGGCGCAACGATGCGCATCATATTTTTTTTTAAATAACGCTCATTTGTTCAACCTTTAAAATAAATTAATCTTAACTAATTAATTAAATCTCTGCTTAATTGAGCCCCTATTTAATAACTTTATGTCAACTTAAACTGAAAAAATCCATATTTTTTTTGCACTTCCATTACAAACATTAAAAGCAAAAGCACTTCCACAAGTAATTCTGATTAGCAAATTCAAGCAAAATATTTGAATAAATACCTGAAATTGATGGTTTCGTGATAAGATTTATCAATTTACCAAAATTACTCGAAATAAATAGGATTTTAAATACGCAAAATTTTTAGCTTTTTTCTGCTTATTTTTTCAGTTTTATCTCGCGATATTGAATTTTAACGCATCATCATGATATATTTTTTTGCACAGTCCTGTAGAGTTTTATGCACTTTAGGAAAGTATTTTCAATTTTCACGATACAAGAACTTTTTTTTTAAATTAATCTGTGAAATGACCGCCTTTATTTTAATATTTCGTTATATATTTTCGTTATATATCTTTAGGATTAATTAAGCTGGTAAATCAATTAACCGTAGATGAATTAAGGGGAAAGTACTGTATCGTGTATGATACAGAAACGAAACCCTTTATTTTTTGTAACAATTTATTTATTTAGGGTGCCCTTTGGCTGAGTGGTAGTGATGCTAGCCTCTCACTCCAGAGGTCGTGGGTTCGATACCCGCCATAGACCCTGGGTGTTTTCCGCACATAAGCTAATCACTTCGCGAGTTGTGTTTGTTAAAAAAAAATTATTTTTACCATTTGAATATTTATTCAGCCATGCATACATATTTACTTAACCAATTAAACAAAAAATTAAGTGCCTGTTTCACGATATCAAAATAAAACTTTCAATTTAAAATTTATATTGAAAACAATAACAAATTTTCATAATTTATTGTTGTTTTCAATATAAACTTTCAGTAGAAAGTTTTCTTCTTCTGTTTAACTAATTATGTTGCTTGTTGACTTTCTGATGAGTTGGAGATTATAAAAACACTTTTATAGTATTTAATACATACATATTTTTTTTTAAATAATTGTAACATCAATTCATGTGTTAACACAGGCTTTCATAATAAGTAAAGAATTCACATTTAGGGTAACTTTTGTAACCCTTAAAAATTAGTTTTACAATTGTAGCCACTTTTATTTTACTTGTTTTACAGCCACTACAAATAACTCTGTGAAGTATACATAAAAAAAGTATAACGAAAAGTAACTCAACTTTGAATGTATCACATTCCCCAGCAGTCATTAAGGTTAAAAATCTTAAATTTCATTTTCTTGCTTGCAGCACTTGTACTTGCTGCTGCAACTGCAAACAATTATTTAAAATAATTACTACAAGAACGAGTACAAGAAGCAGCAGCAGGCAGCATTAAGTTTCCACTTATAATTTTTTTCTCGGTTTTTTTTTTCATTCATTTGCAATCCAAAGAAGAGAAAGAAATGAAAGAGGAAAGAAACCTGATGCAGGTCCCTAAATACAAAACTTCTTTCCCCTGCAAGACGTAGTGTGTGATTATTTAAATAAATTTTATCTTTGTTATGTTAAAATCCTTACAGCAACAGCAACAGCAACAACAACAACATCAGTTGCAACTAAAACAGCTAACAACAACTTTTAGCCACTCTTCATCATCACTGCACTTTAAATGTCGTTGAACTTCTCATTACACAAACAAAGAATCTCTCGTATGCAAAAGTACCTAATCGTACATATCCTTTATCCTTTGTGTTTTGTTGCTTGTTTGTGTAGCACTATCCCCTTTACAAATGTATGTATGAACTCCTACATGCCACACACAATTGCTTTGAATTTTAATTTAAAAAAAAAACTGCAAAAAGTTTCATTTTATGCGCCCTCTCAAGTGCAAAAAAAAAAAAAATTAAGAAAAAATTGTAGAATATGTTAAAAAAAATAGTATGGGAATGAAAAGTGAAAGAATAGAACATGAAAAAACAATTTTACTTTCTTTTTTGTTGTATAAATTTGTTTTCATTTAATATGTTTTTTTATTTTATTTTATATTTTAACTTAAAAAAAAGTAAATTCTAGAATAATATTTTTACTGCTAGAAAAGCACCCTCGAGGGTGACTTGATGCACATACTCGTATTCCCGTGGCTTTTCTGCCACAGAAATATTTATTTATTTTTTGTAGAAACTCCCTTCACATGTAGGGACACTTTTCTTGTTGTATTATCCTTGCAAATGTCGCTTTTGTTAAGTTCTTCTGCACCACATGCTGCGAAGGAATGCGATTTAGGCAGTAGAAATCTTTTAACAGGGAGAACTTTAATAATTAAGGGATAACGATCAAAATTTTTTTTATAAAAACACGTTGAAAATTTTATGAAAATTTGTTTGAATATTGAATGCATTATGTTGTCCCTGTTTTGTTCGTCATAGCTGAAATTTTTGGTAACCTGGAGAGTAAGTTTTCTTCAGTAACTTTTTGCGAACCGAAAATCGTAATATTTGTAGATATACATATTTATTCGTTTGCTGTAACGATTATGCGATTCTGCTATTTTTCTTTTCTTTTTTACGTCAGTAAACATCTGTATTTTACTCGCCATTTAATTGTATATCATGTGGCATTCCTGCATACAAAATGTCAAAATAAGCGAAAAGCATGAAGAAGAATTAAAAAAAAGCAGAATGAATTTAAGCTTGTTATTTTACTTTAACCGACAGCAAATATCGTTAAAATATGTTATTGAATAGCAAAGTCGATAAATTGTCATTATATTTATTACAGCTTACGTTACGGGATGCAGTACCTAAATGTTACTGTATTGCAAAATCGATAAATTTTCGTTATATTTTTTATAGCGATACGATTATCGTACTAAAAGTTACTGAATCCAGGTACAGGTCTCTTTGTCTTACCTGAGAGTAGTAGAGGAATAATAAATACAAGTGCAGACGGTGTAGTGACAGATAGATGAACAGGAACTTGAAGTCATTTTATGGTTTCTGCAATACGGCAGCACTTGTGGGTTTTGTTAGTTTTTGTAACATCGCTGCAGCTCCTCTGGTGTTAAGTAGGCGCATTATTTGAAGCTCGGTAGCTATTTAAATAGTTATTTTACTTCGCTGACAATATTGACATCAGGTGACAAATTTTAAAATCTTTTTTAAATTTTTAAATTTAAATTTTAAAGGTCTTTGTATGGAATGTTAGATCAATATCGAATGCCGTAATTTGCCCCCTAGAAAAGCTGTCAAAGCTAGGCTTAACATTGCAATTCGTGCTCAAAATTTTGTAGCAAATCGGGATTTCATTGGCTTAAATAGCATTTCGAAGACCTCGCATTGCAGTTTATGACGAGTATTCTTTTAGAATATTTTTCAAACCACTATAGATCCGTTTAAGGATACTGATTTACCATTTTCATGAAAATAGCACTATAATCACTCATACGGTGAAAACTTTAAGGGGGTTGAAAGGTTCCACAAAAACTTTTATCGCAGAATTTAACATAACGAGCTGATTCGATCACGTTTTTTCAGTTTGAGATTATGGCCTTCGCTATCGAACAATGTTATAGTATTGTTCGATATCGAACGTCATAATCTCAAACTGAAAAAAAAGTTATCGAAATAGCTTGTTATCGAGAACGACGATTAGACCCCTGAACAAATATAAACGTCTCATAAATAAGTAAAGTGCGACTTTGTGTCGCATATGAAGAGTTCCGTACGGACACTACATATGAAATACTATACGAACATTAGCCTCTATAATTGACTATCTTACCTGATGTAGAAATTAAAAAAAAAATAAGTACATGGTAAACTTTTTTTTCGGTTTTTGGCGATTTTTTTAATTTTTGGCGCTCCTCAGTTTTATCTTTTTTAGTTTTTGGGGTTTTTTTAGTTTTGGTGTTTTTTCGTTTTGGGCAATTTTTTCGGTTTTCGGCGATTTATTTTTGTTTGAGCGCTTCTTTTTTGTTTTGGCGCTTTTTTCTTTTTGGCGATTTTTTTCGTTTTTGCGATTTTTAAAATTTTTGCGCTTTGTTCTTTTTTTGAGTTATTTAGTTTTAGAATTTTCGAATATTTCAAGAGTTTGACTCTTACGGTTTCCAAGATACCACAAAATTACATTAATTTATAGAATACCCTTTAATTTGGTTTTTTTAAAGTTCAGTGTTTTTGGTGTAGTTTGAATAAAAATGCACTAAATTTGAACATTTCAAGTTTCTCTATGTAATTGCAGTGTTTAAAAATCTGTAATGATTTTCATTTCACTTGATTTTGCTTCTGCTTTCACTTTTGAAAAATACAACAGTTTCAGTCAAAGCAAACTCACAACACGATTTATGATCAATTACGCAGTACTTTCAGCAGTCAACGATTAGAAAAGTTTGAATTTGATTTGCTTTTGCTTTTGGTTAGTATCGCAAGTAAAAGCAAAAGCAGTGTATATTGTTTTGGAAGTCGCAAACAGTCACAGTCGAAGAAGCAAAAACTCTTGCTTTGAGAAGTTTTTAGCAATTGCAGTAAAGTGGTTTTCGTTGTTGGCTCTTGTCTGATGTACAAAAACAACGACAAAAACATGACAAACACCACAAAATAGTTGACTGAACCTGCAGAAAGCTTCTAAAAGCAAGAGCTTTTGCTTCTTCGACTGTGACTGTTTGGTACTTACAAAAACATACAGACTGCTTGTGATTTTACTACCGAAACTAAATAAAAGCAACAGCAAATCAAATTCAAACTTTTGAAATCGTAGCCTGTTGAAAGTACTGCGCAATTGTTCATAAATCGTTTGCTGTTTCTGCTTCGACTGCGACTGTTTTTGATTTTTACAAGCACAAGCAAAAGCATTGGTTGATTTTAAACAGTTGGAAAGAGCCAAAGCAGCGAAAAGTAAAAATTTGACGTCTTTTGCTACTTCAAATTAAGTTTTTTAAACACTCTATTAAACCTTTAGTACCCTGTTTGTTTTTGTTAAAAACTTATAAGTCTGTTGATTTACATTTATAGCAGAAACTAGCAACAAGAGAATGAGGCGTATATGCCTCCTGCTAGGAACACAACTGGGACGAACGACGAATTTTGTCCACTGCGACAAATTCGTCGATATATTTTTACCGCACATTTTCCCAAAATTAATATTTAATTTGTTCAGTAAAATATTAATAAAAAGAAATTCATTATTAAGGGGTTAGCTGGTTTATATGTACATTTCAATGTTACTAATGCAAATCATCAGGAAACTTCTAACACTGTGTAATTGTCTGTATATTACATTAGGTTTTCAACATGTTTCGTTGCTCGCTTTTTTTTTGGACTGTCATGTATTTGTTGTTGTAGCGGCCATATTCAGTGAACATTTCAAGTCCGTAGCTTTTACGGTTCTCGAGAAAACAGCCAGACGGACGGACATAGGAGCGAAAACAATAGGGTCGCTTTTCACCTATGGTGTAGGGAACCGTAAAAACAAGCAACATTGTGATCTCTACCGCATAAAAGAATAGCTAAAAACATTGCATATGTTTAGGGCTTTAAACTGCAAACGAAACAAAGCATAAATTAGAGCTCTTCTTTTTATTTTATATGCAGGCATAACACTGCCTTCGTCATTTGCCTTTATTACTTTTTTCATCTGTTTGTTATTACTATATTGTTGTTTATTATTATTTTTATTTGTTATATAAAAAATAAAACAGTTTTTTGTTTCTAGAAATCCTTAAATGCCACATGTATGGTTTTTATAAGTGTGTGATTTTTTTTTTTAATTTGTGTTATCGTTAGAGCATCATATGTCATCATAATTTTAATATGGTTTTGGTATGTATTCTTGACTATTTCTTTTATTATATACATACTTTCATTTTTGCTGATTTTTGTTTATATTTTTTTAATTTTTCTTTGACTGCAAGTTTTTGTTAGTTGAATTTATTATTTCTTCCAAAGTATTTTATTACTTTGGTAACAGTTTCTTTAGTACACTTGAAAGTTTTCTTGTTCTTTCCAACGTTTTAAGAAAAAATTTTTTTTTTATTTATAAGTATATACAAAATCGTACATATATTTTTTGAAACATTATTTACATATCGTTCATTTACCATAAAAATAGCATAACTTAAAAAAAATTAGTTTTACTGAAAATGAGTTTAAAGTTTTCCATTTACACACAACTTATTTCATATCGCTCTCAAGAGTTGCGTATACAACATATTTTTATACAATTTTTACTTAATATGAACAATAATAAATACGAATTAATTCTGCATTATAAAATCAAAACTTGAATTTTTTGAGTTATGACGTTATTGTAGGGAATGTTAATACTTAGCTACTAATTCTTGTGTCGTAAATTTCTTTTGTGTGTGTGTGTGCCACAAGTGGATGTAGTCACTACATTGTAGTGCCAAAAAACCCTCATGTACGGCCACATTCTGTTTTATGTAAATGTCACTCTTTTATGCAAATTTTGGAGCCACACAATTCTCAATGTTCTTGTTGCTTTTAATTCTTTACGGAAAGGGTGTGTCTTTTATGTTTGCGAATCCGTGTAAGAATCCGTGTTCATGTGTGCACGTGGCTTCTGTATGTGCATGAGTATATTTATGGTAATTTTTTAAGTCTCAGAAATTCAAATTGAGGATGATACAATTATTCAAATAACTTTTACTAGCAACATGTTAAAAGAATTGTATTTGTAGCTTAAATTTAATATTATTGCAGGGAAGTGATTTACAATAACTGAATAACATCTGAAAATTTATTTCTAATCAAGTGCTAGTGGAAGTAAATCGCTAACGTAACTTAGTTTACCAGTTGTCTATAATAAACAGGAACTAAAAATAATAATTATTCTTTAAGTTTTAAAGAACAAGTACATAGTAATATAAAAAAATCAAAAACCCGACTGCGACCAACTTGGAAGCTTTAACTCTCCTAAATAGTCATTTGAAATGAAAAATCATAAGAGAAACCTAAAAATTTTTTTTAAAGAGACAATGAATCCCTACCACTATTACTAGGTGTTACCTTCATTAGGAAAGGGATAGTGATACAGAAGACAGGTGGTGAAGGAACCGATAGAGGAAAGCTTCATTGTTTTACTACTCTGTTTTTTTTTTGCACGTTTTTAATAATGCTGTGTTGCAGCGCCTCTGGTGTTAAATGAGGCGTATTAAATTTTTTTGAAGCTGTGTTTAGTATCAATTGTATTGGTAATTTTACTTCTGCGATGATTATGCTACACAACGAAGGAGGGTGCTCTGATGCAACATTAGGATTAGTATCTGCTGAAGTCGGTAAAGTTCAGTGAACAGTGACTATGCCTTCATCACTTGAACTTTCCTACAACAACTGATACAAAGGGGCACTAATGCAAATCAGAAAAATGCGTGGTGTTGTAATTTAATGACTGTATTTTGTAGACAACGTGCTAACTACTTCAGGCAACGCCACGCTCAAAGATGAGGCTGATTTTAAAATACCAGTCGAATGATACCCATTTTGATATAGTTCGCCGACTTTTTATTTTTTTTCGTATACACAAGATGGCGTCTGTTGCCCGCCATATTGCGATTTGCCTACTGTCATATCCTTACTGGCACTCCCGGGATTAAGACAAATCGATTGATTTAAGAATCATCAAAAGCAGTCGTCTAACAAAGGAACATACATACATACATGGGCTGATAAGGGGCCGTTCACATATAACGTGACGCTGTTTTTCCAGATTTTTGACACCCAGTAACAGTTTGTAAACTAAAACCCTACCCCCGCTCCATCCCAGGAATAACGTAACAGTAATGGCACACAAATTTAAGTTTATAGTTATTTAAAAAACGAAATCGATTTCGACGTCACGTCCATAAAATAAAAAAAAATTGCGGCTGTCTTCTCGCTCTCGAGAAAAATGTTGTGCTCGCTCTCTAGAAAAATGTTGTGCCTATTCCTGTTCTCTATTGACGTGCCATTGATGGTGACAACTAGAATAGGGGTGAATATTCTTGTAGCCAACTTAAAAACAAACAACACAAACTTCTTGTACAATTAACATTAAAAAAGTTTAAGCACTTTTCTTCACCTGAAGAGAGGAGTATTTAAATTCAAAACTAAAAGTTTAGAAGCTTTTTCTGCATCAATCCTATTACGATGAGGTTGTGTAAACTAAGGATGCCCATCGTGTCTGGTTTACCGAATTACAAAAAATCAAATCCCGGGATTTCGGGGTTTTTCGGCAACAAGAGCGATATTTTAGCTCAGATTTGCCTTGTCCCTGTAGAACTGACAATTTCTATAACATTTTCATTAATGAAACTATGTATATACAAATTTACATTGAACGTTACAAGACTAGCTTAGTTTAATGCATGACCAGTTGAGTAGTTTTTCTTTCAGCGAGAATTTGAGTAGGACCTAAAAGAAAACATTTGTGTAATGTCAGTTCACGGTACTGTTCGTAACAATATAATATAATTAATCCTAAATAAACTCGTATCATATTTTGATTATTTAGTGACGCACACAACAAATATGCAGACAGTTTTGTTAATTTTAAATATACATAAAAATTAATATGAAAATATTTGTAATATCAATTAATATTTTTTAATATCAATTAAAGAATTAATTAATTGAAACAATTGCATAATATCGATTAAGTGTTTCCACGTGAATTAACTACATTAATTAAAAAAATTTAATTTATCCAATTAAATCTTTAAGTGAAAATATTAATTGGTAAAAGCTTTACTTCTGTGTATAAAATACATATGCTGGTGTTTTAAAAGCTAATTTGATTTTTACTTTCGAACCGTATTTTCTACTTAAAATTTACTCAATCTCAATATGGGTATAACTCTTGACTTTACAATACTTCAGCCTACTTGTGTGTATATATATGTGTGTGTGTGTGTTCAATATTGAATCTTTTTGTAATGCCTGCCTTTAGGTTGATTTAAAGCACACATGTACTTCATTCATGCCTCAGCAAAATCGCACATGTACGAGTATAAAGTGAATGCATAAATATTTTATTTATAACAGAAAAATGATTGCAACATAATCCTACATAAAAAATGTACGAGTATGAATGACCTGGCCTGAATTCGTACAAACAACATTGCCAGCCTTACGTGTTGCAAAGCAATATTGGTTGGCGCAATGCTTTTAAGCTATTAAAGAAAATGGCTGAAGGAAACCACCAGCTGTATTGATGATGACGGTGATGGGCGAAACAACCTGCTGAAAAGCAAGATGACAACAAACCAATAATTGGGTTAAAACAAAAAATTGTACTAAAGTGTGCAGCAAGAAGCTTATTTTTTATGCTTTTTCTTATACAAATTGCCATCATGACACCAACACCCGCACACTGTGCCAGAGATAATGTGTGGAAATTTGTTATAAAAAAAGGGTTTAGCAGGATGTGGCCGCGTATGAGTGTGTGTGTGTGTTTATGTGATAGTAGAATGAACTTTCCCTTGCAGGTATTTTTGTATATACATATATATATGTACATATAAAAATTTGTTAAAGTTGCTCGTTTGTTTTTTCTTTTTAATAAAAATTTTTGTTCTTAATAAAAAGCTTTTTAGGGTTTCGTAGATATTGAGAGTTTTCAACTCTTGTTGTTTGTTAACTTTGTGAAAAAGAAGACAGAAAAGAAAAACGCAACGAATTTCATTAAAGTAATTTCCTGTAAATAACGTGACTTCGTTAAAAACAACACACCATACACACACACACACCTACAACTCCCTCAATATTTGTATTCATGTTGCATGTGTATGTATGTATGTACAATTTACATACATGCCTACATACTTACATTTGTATTCTTACCAACATATGTACATAATTATGCAATATTTACATTAAGATAATATTCATATTGTTTGTTAATGGCGTTCGCTGGTATAGGGATTTTGTATAAATGGATGTGTGTGTGTTTGTGTGTGTGCGTGTTTCTTCAAAACATTTGGTATGACAAGCACTAAATGACAGACTGATTGGCTCGTTTCCCAGCTGACGGACTTACCTGTTTATCGTTAAGGCGAAAAACTCATTCATGGTGGTTTTTCTATCAACATTTCTAAGCAACTCGCTCGTATATTGTTCTCAACTTTACAACAATGTCTGTTTTAACTTTACTTTACTTTAAATCCCACCAATTACTGACTTCGTTTAAGCCACTGGCAACAGTTAAAGCCAACAGTTTGATTGAAAAAGAAATCTAGATAATAATAAATAATAATAAATTCAAAACATGAAATTTCATTATTAATTATGAAATTACGGTAACAATTACCAAGAACTTGCATAAGCATACAATAAAAAAACACACACACACACACACACTTTTAAATTTGTGACTTCAAAAAGGGGAGCTACTACATAATAATGCTTATAATAATATTAAAAATAATAAAAGATAATGAGAAGTACGTTGCAATAATTTTAATATATGTGTCCCCTAACGCCTGCCTGGCTATACATATTCGTCTTATCCGTCTTAGCTAACGCAAACAAAGCTTTGCTAATGTACTATTCCTTGTTTGAAAATCCAAATGATACCCTAGGGTTGCAACGTGAACTTAGTTTATGTTATTTTACACAAATTAAAAGCCCTTAATGAACTTTAAAATTCCAAGCAAAAAATAAAATTAATAATTACAAAGAAGTCACTAAAATTCCAATATTCAGTTCCGGAAGTACAGCACACTTCCAATATAGTCGTATAATCACCTTTTTATTTATTTTATTTATTTATTTATTTTTTTTATATTAACATAACTTTGTCTTTGTAGAAAAATTTATTTTCCAAAACCCATTCATGAAGAATTAATCCTCCGATTTTATTTTGTAGCAGCGAAAATAAACTATGGAATAAAAGAACCATAATTCTCGTATTCTTTTACACTAAAAGTTCATATTAAATAAATCATCTTTATAACCGATTTTCATGCAAATGGATATAAACTAATTTTAATGGAATGCGTTGTGGTACAGAAAATGATGTATTCCCCCTACCACGACGCTAAAGTAAATTTTCTTGTCTTTTTTTTTTAAATCACATAAATCAGTGAAAACATTTTAATTTTTAATGAAATAAATATTTAATACAAAATTGAACCCACTTCAGAAATAAGCACTAAAAAGTTAAAATTATTTTTTACTCAGTTAAATAAAATATTTTTATAAGTCGGTGCCAATCAGCCTAACAAATTCTTTATTTACTTATTTATGCGTTCAGTTAGCATGGTTATTGTCAACCGACTTCGAAGAACATTATAGGTAAAACATATGAAAATGTTTTAATTAACCGAATGATTAAGAAATTATTCCTGATTCACAAATTCATTCTAGTGCAATTAAATTTAAAAATATGTATCACTTAGAAGTTTTACAATATTAAAGTTTTTAATGTCAATTTTATATTTTCAGGGGCGTGGTCACGTCTAATTTTTCACTCCACTTCTAAATTGAACTTTGCATTATTTTCAGAGCTCATGGCATGTGCCATGCTTCGTTAAAATCGGTCAGGTAGAAGCAAGTGAATTGAAATATTAATTTTTAATGGGCATGGCCCCGCCCAGTTCTTGAATCACGAAATTATGTCATTCTAAAGCGTGGTACTATGTTCAACATTTCACGTGAAATAGTACTTTGGTTATCTTGAGAAAAACGTATGAAATGTATCTTCAACATTTTAAGTTTTCATGCGAAATAGATAGGTGGAATTTACAACAAACACATGGAGCGTTTTTAAAAATATAACAAATTGTAGCATAGTTTCAGGGCTAGTTAATATTGTTTACATGTCAAATTTTTCGTATGAAATAATCAATGTTGCTCAACATTTTTCACAAATTTCAACAGAGTACTATCCCTGTAAAATATTTTCATGTTTTTTGAAGCAATAAGGCAATAAAGCGCATCATAACTCGCTTTAAAATATGACATATTTAGAAGCAGTGAACATATATGAAGCAAACTATCTATAGAAAAAAAGGTGATTTAACAGCGCCCCACAATAATGCAGGTTTTAAAGCCAGAAATTTTGCTAATGTAATCTTGAAAAGCGCTTTGCTATATTTGCATGTTTTATTATATTAAAAAAAAAACGTAAAAAATGTAGTACTCCAAACCGGGAACTCGCCATACAAAAATCATCAGCGATATCAGCAGGTTTGTCAGCTCTACTTTTGCTCTCTCATAGTAAAAGCCTGCTTTAATGATTAAACAGATTACCGGCATAAACACATTTTTCATACAAATTGGCACAAAAAAGCAGCCCCAGAAAGCAGTCGTGAGATAGAATCTATTTTATTTTGAGAGCGTTTCTTTTCTTATGCTCTCCCATATAAGTACTCATTCTCTCAAAAATGTTACCATACTTTCAATAAATTTCATACATTTTGTAAACAAAACTACAAAGAAAAATAAGCACAAAAGAAAATAAAACAAAAATCAGAGAGCATTTGAAGTTACTGCCGACGATGTTGTTTATTGTGGGCTTTATTAATTTGGGAGCGATTTTCCTGAAGTTGCAGACTTTATTCTGTTTCATCATATATTTGAAGCAATTTTTTTGCTGGGATGCTTAAGAACCGAAAGTGCTTGCTAAGTTTTGTATTAAGTGAATAAGTAGAAGTATATATAATTTTTTAATAATCTTTCTGCCCACTTTTTAAATGCAAGATTTTTAAAAGCTCAAAATCAAGGCCATATTTTGTAAAAATTGATAAAGTGGAAACACATGAAATAGCACATTACATTTTAATGGGCGTGGTCCCACCCCTTTTTTAAACGCAATATTAAGTAGTTTTCAGTGCTCAAGGTGTGTGCCAACTTTTGTTAAAATCGATCAAGTAGAAGCACGTGAAATATGATATTTAATTTTAAAGGGCGTGATCCCTCCCATTTTTCTAAATGCCAGCTTCTGTTTTTTTAAGCCTCAAAGTGTGTGCCAAGTTTTGTAAAAATCGTTTAAGTACAAGCACGTGAAATATGATATAAAATTTTGGTGGGTGTGGTTCCGCCCACTTTTTTGAATGGAACATTCTATTTTTTTAGGGGTTAGGGTGTGCGCCAAGTTTCGTTAAAATTTTTTAAATAGAAACATGTGTAATATAATATTAGGTTTTAATGGGCCTGGCTCCGCCCATATTTTCAACCTCAAGATTATGTCGCGAGGAAAGTCAAATGTGTCTGCTAAGTTTCGTAGCAATGTTATAAAGTAAAAGAAAAAATTTGTAAGCGTATCTTCGCCTCTGCGACAAAATAAAAATACTTGAAATCGGGCAAAAAGGTACTGAGTTACCAAGTAACAAACATAAGAAAAATGCAAACGAATTGATAACCTCCTCCTTTTTGAAGTTGGTTAAAAAAATAATATCAATTGAGTGGATAGAGTAAAAAAGTAAAACGGTTCGCTTTATAAAAGTGTCCACATTACAGAAGTTCCCGGCAAAACTAGTCCGAACTATCGAGATAGTACTGCAAGTATATTTTTTTTGTTGGTGTGTTGCGCAACTGCGTGCGTTTTTTGCTCATATATCTATCTACCTTATTTATTTATTCCGAATCAGTTAAAGTGCATTTTAAAGCCACTTATTTTTGTATTACGGCATTTTAATGCATTCATAAAAACTTCTCTTATCCCATTTCAAGTGTTTTAGTTTCGTTACTAAACAATAAACAAAAGCAAAAAAAATAATTTAAATGAACTTGTAGTTGTTTGTAATAAAACATTCTCTTTCTCTATTCACACTGTAATTAACTGAATTTGAATGTGCAGCAAAAACAAAATATTTAAATTAAATTACTTTTTATTGTTGCAAACTTTATAGAAAAAGTTCAACAGCTTGAAATGCATTTTAATTTTGTAAATAAATATTTTCGAATGCAATTAAATGATTTGCTTAACATAAATGAAGAGGAGGAGTGAGTAGAGTATACAACCCAATTAGTTCAATTTTAGTTCTTATGTTTCGTTTGTTTTTTTAATTTAAACAAATAAATGTAACTGTAAACGCAAACATAAATTAAATATTTAAATGGAAAAACAGAGCAGAGAATTTTGCATTTAAAAACTTTCTTAATATGTAATCTTTTTAATATTGCAGCAAAAATTAAAGTTTTACAACTTATTTACTTACTAACAGGTTCTATTTATCTTAAATAAATTTAATTCCAATAAGAGGTTGCATTTTGATATGTAAAAAAAGGAAATTTTTAAGTGAAAACGTAGGATGCTTATTTAACTGAAAAGAGGAGGGCATTGGCGTTGCTAGCAATTTTTCTGCAATTGTGGGGTTAGGAAGGCAATACGACTGGTGATTTTCAAGAGTAATTTTAAAAAGAGATAAATACACGCTATTTTTAATAATATAAGAATGGCCTTTCTACGCCTTTGAGAGGGGGTATGCCACTAATAATGGAAAACAATATAAGTTAAAAGGCCGCCACGGCTACGCTGGCAGTACCATATTGTTTTCATAAAATTTTCTACCACCAATTCGCACATTAGCGGCTGTATGCCCTCGATAACTTCACGAATTCCATTTTTGAGGTCTTCAATCGATAATGGACCTTGGGCATATAACTATATATCAGATCCAAAGAAGAAAATGTTAAGGTCTATGTGCCTAATTGGGAACGCCTCTTCAAAAAATAAGAAACCTAGTCACGCAAAAAAAAAAAAACAAAAAAGTGCAAAAACCTACTCAATTTGTCATTCGTTACTTGTGTGGTATGCAGCTGTCTTGCTGAAACAAGCGTCGTCCACATCAATATCTAACAATTCTGGCCATACAAAATCGATTCAATGTAATAGTTGCTCAGCCACCAATTGCACTAGATCAATTGTAAATTATTAAGACGAAAAACTGGCAGAATGGACCAACATAATGTTTACGAAGGCCGCCACACCTTCATGCTCAGCGTTCTTGTGTTTGGTTTACTGTTTATGGTGTCAATTAATGTAAACTTCAGCCCTATAAAATATGTAATTTTACCATACAAATGGAATATGTGAATTGTTTCGATTCGTCGTACTTTAATTTGTTGAAAGTTTTTTTTTTACGTAAGGCGTATAAATTAATCAGAACTCTGTGAGTAATAATTACAATGCAAAAACAAATTTATTAAAAACATATGCAATTGAAGTGTTTATTGAAAATTTTTTAACATCAGTTTCGTCAATTTGCTAAAAATTTGTCATTCGTTACTTGAATATTTATTGCAAAATTCAGCCAAACGTTGAATAAAAGCAAAATTTTTTCGAAAGGAACAAATTATATTTCAATTGTAATAATTTGAGCAGTAAAAAATTCAGTTATAATCAACTATTTGCGAAAAAATTGTAATGCGTGACTTGTTTATTTGCAATGATTTCGCAGTGGTAGTTTCCGATATCATATTTCAGTGTTTTTATTACAGCTTTGGGTTTTAAATAGCAGAGATCTAAAAACGTTGCAAAGAAAATTTAAAACTAGACGAATAACGGTATGCAAAATGTAAGCAAAAGGCAAGGGAAAATTAAAGGGTGTTACTCTTAAAACAACTTATTTTTGTTATTTATATTTTGGTTTTAATTGCTAATTTCTAAGTAATCAAAACGAGGTGAAATAACAGCGTCCTTAAATGAGGTAACGAATGACAAAAATATTAGGTGATGATGTGCTAAATAAAAAAAGCATAAAATACATGTTTTTTAGGAGACTGTTATATTTCATTCATTAAATATCGAGCCATAACCGCTAAAAAGCTTAAATGATGAAACAGAATAAAGTCTGCACCTTCAGGAAAATCGCTCCCAAATTATTAAAGACCATAATAACATCGTCGGCAGTAACTTCAAATGCTGTATAATTTTGGTTTTATTTTCTTTTGTGCTTATTTTTCTTTGTAGTTTTGTTTACAAAATGTATGAAATTTAGTGAAAGTATGGTAACATTTTTGAGAGAATGAGTACTTATATGGGAGAGCATAAGAAAAAACGCTCTCAAAATAAAATAGATTCTATATCACGACTGCGACTGTGGCTGCTGTTTGTGCCAATTTGTATCGAAAATGTGTTTATGCTGGTATTCTGTTTCATCATTAAGCGACATATTTTTTGGATTTCGGTTTTTTGACGAAAATGGATTAATTACGATTGCAAACAATCGATTTTGGTAAAAAAAATTAAATTCGAAAATTATGTCGCTTAAGCTTTTTTAGTGGTTGCGACGCGATATTTTAAAGTTTTAAAATAATAACTTACATATCGTTAGCTGAAATGCAAAAGCACGTATGTAACTGCCAAAAAATTTAAATTCTCATATTTTAATTAATTATTGGGTATTATGAGGAATTACAGCATGTCCCTACGAAATATTCAAACGTTTTTCAATACAAGCAGCCGCATAAAAAATTAAAATAAAGAAACTTTAATTCAGTCGCTTGAATAATTTTGTTTAGTTCTTTCTCTCGCGTATGAAATTTAAAAAAAAGTAAATACTATATATTATAACTTTTTTTTTTTTTTGCCTTTTTATACTTATAAGTTTCATTACAAAGTTTGGCAATTTCGATTGTTTTACTGGTATTATTTTCATAAAACACTTGCAATTTTCCTTTCATACTAAAACACTTTATTACTCTTAGGATTTTAAATATACTTCCTACAGTTTATGTTTGTTAATAAAATCCCTTGAAAATAACAACTAGCATTTTTTTTTCTAATACAAAAAGAAAATCGGTCATGGCAACTTAAAGTATGATAAAAAGAAAATATTACAAGTCTTTTAAGTGCAACACAGCGCGTATGTAAATATACTTGCACTAACTTGCAATTGTTTCGTTTAACTTTCTTTTCCTTTTTTTTTTTTTTTTTTTGTGGCTTCAGCTTGGGTGGTTTTCTAACTAATGAATTCAATTTCATATTCATAAGTATAAAAGCTCTGTGCTTAAAACTATAATAAATTTAAATAAAATATGCGATTAATATTTTTTTCTTTTGGGTTGACAGTTTTTATACTTTGTTGCTCCCTTCCATACTTTTTTAACAATTAATTTATGGTTCAACCTAAATTTTTCCTGTTCCCCGTACAAGAAACCAGCAAGAAACTACATTAAATATGTACGTGCTGCATTGTACAAGTTTCCAATAGGTATACGAGTACAACAAGTATTGCGTGTTTAATAAATTTATTTATTTTTTTTTTTTTGAGAAAAAAAGTTCTTAGCGAAATCCCTTTTAAGAACTGATGATTTTTCATGCCATAAAATTTTGCAAAAAAAAACCGGCTGTAATTTTATTTGATAAAAATATTGTAAAAATTGGATTTTTTCTAACACTTATGCTTATTATTTCACAGAAAAAAGTATTCACCAATTAATGTTTTCAATTAATAATTTAATTGATTCAATTAAATTTTTAATTGTATTAATTAGTTTGAGTGGAAAAACTTAATTGATATTATGAAATTGTTTATAGGTGAAAATTTAATTAATTTTTTAATTAATATTACAAATATTTAAATTAATATTACAAACTAAAGCTAATAAAAATTCCTTTTTTGTAGTTATTGATTTTTTGTTGGTTAATAAAATAAGAATTTGTTTAAATTTTCCTTAATATCTGCAAGGGAAAACAAGAATTATGAATTTTCATGGGACTTGTTATTTATTTTGACACCTGACATTTGTTGTCGTGTGTTTGAAAAAAAAAAAACAAAATGACAACCGAAAAATTACAACATTTAACATCCAACACGCTTGGCCACCCCAAACAAATGGATTTATTTTTTAAGTAAAACGTCCTCTTGAGGCGAAAGCACCTCAAAACTAGCGCAAGCTTTATTTATGTACTCGTATATCTTGCGTACATGGTATGTTCGTGAAAAGAAATGAAAGAAGAACGACAAAACAAAATAATTAATTAACACCTGACGGACGCATAAAACGCGTCAATTCAATCCAAATCAACTGAAGCATTCGTTTTGTCATAAGAAATTTTTCATGTTAAAGCGTGTTAAATACTGCTACACAGTGGGGCAAATAGATTGATTATGTTAAAAAAAAAAATTAATATTGAAAGATAAATAAAAATACTGGGCATAATCTTTTTGTATATAAACTGATAAAAATGAATCGGCTCAATATGTCCTGGAACAAATCCACCCAACCTGCGAAAGTCTGCAATAATCACCACAATAACGCTGACAACAGCTCTATGATTTTTTTTTTCAAGTATCATATTAACAAAGCGTTGGGAACACAGAGGAGACCAGAGTTGTAGAAAGTGACTTAAGAAAAAAGCTCAAATCGTCTGATTTGATCACTGTTAAAAAGGGACAAATATATATATTGTGTTTGTTATTGAATATTTTTAGTACAATAATCAAAACAAACAGCAGAAATGTATACTTAGTGAAATGAACAATTGAAAATTTTTACAAAATTAAATGAAAGATTTTGCAGTGTTGAACTAAATAAAACAATGTGTAAAACATTATTAGTAATATAAAAGTGATTAAAATTAGTTTCCAAATGCTTACAAACTCAATTTTAAACATTTTCCTTCAAAAATATTAATTTTTAACTTCAACTTGCAAAAAGCAAACAACGAATGAGACCACAAAGCATAAATTGAAAAAAATTAAATGGAGGAATTTGTGGTATTGAATTAAAAAACGCAATGCGAAAAGAATTATTAGTATTAATAAAGTGACTCAAATTTGTTTTCAAATGATTAGAGACTTTGTTTTAAGCGTTTTCGTTCTCAAATATTAATTTTTACCATTTATTTACAAAAACTAGGCTGCGAATGAGACCACAAGGAATAAAATGTAATTACTTTAAAATAATACCAGGCGAAAGAAAATTATGATGATGATGACTGTGTGAGCGAAACCTCTAAAAACACCACAGAATCACAATTATCTTCCGTCTTACTTTGTGCTCGTGACACCTCTGGTCTCCTCTCTCGTTGGGAATAACTTTAACTTGTCATTGGCTCTACGCACGATTTTATTTGTTGTTAGTTAACTTTGTTGTTAACCAGCTTTTTTTAATTGATTTTCAAGTTCGTCTATACCTTTGGTTTGATTTAAGAAATTTAAACTGAAAAAGTTTATCGAAAATCGATTTTTGAAGATATAAACCATGAAACCTGCAACTTTTAAATACTTTAAATTTGTTTTGTAATATAAAAAAATTAAAAAATTTATTAAAAATATGCATTTATAACGAAATATGCAAAAATATGTATTTATCGAAAAATATGCAAAAATATGCACTAACAAATCGATGCCATTTTGTCGCAAATTTGTGGATTCGCAAAGATATTTTATTTACGTTGATCTACGACCAACGACAGAAAATATGGATTTACATAAACAGCCTATCCCTGATTATAAACATTTGTACACATGTTTGCACTTGTACGTTTGCAAGTACAAAACAAAAACGCTCGGCACTTCAAATAAGTTTATTTAATTTATATATTTATGATTTAATCAGGCTAAAGTTCGTATCGCTTTGTAAGCCAAATTACATGTGATAATTATTAATGAACAAATAACATCAAAGTTAGTTGTAAATATTCTGACAACACATAGTTGAACGGAACAGCCAGCCGTTTTCGAAGGCCACTAAACCTTCATCATCAGCGTTCTTCTGTGTTTGGTCCACTGTGTGTGGTGTCAGTTGATGTAGATTTCTGCCTTATATACGAAACTTTTCTGCAAATGGAATATGTGAATTGGTTTGATTCATCGTATTTCAATTTGCTGAAATGTGTTTTTGTAATGAAGGCCCCAAATTTACCATCACTATATTTACAACAGTCTTACCATTGTCGTTTTTTCATTACTACATAATTATGCACATGTTAGTTAATTTGCTTATTTTTGTTCTACTTAAGACAAACTTTTTTGGTTTGATACTATAAGTATATTTTTTATTTAGTTTTTGCCACTGGCCCATGACTATCTATTTAGTTAATTTTAATTATTATTGTTCGAACTTTCATTTTATTTATATATTTATGATTTAATCAGGCTAAAGTTCGTATCGCTTTGTAAGCCAAATTACATGTGATAATTATTAATGAACAAATAACATTTGGCTTACAAAGCGATACGAACTTTAGCCTGATTAAATCATAAATATATAAATAAAATGAAAGTTCGAACAATAATAATTAAAGTTTATTTAAATTGGAAAGTATAACCCAAAAATGCCAGATTCACAACAGATGTCGTATCTTTTGCACCCGACTTGTTTCCAGCAAAAATATCCGTCTACCTAGAAGCAGGTTGGTAAGGGAGAGAGTGATCAAATCTCCCTTAACGACCTGCTTCGTGATGTACCACTTAGAACGTCTGCAGGTATGAGATTCATTTAACCCATGTCAACTCTCCCCTAACGACCTGCTTCGGTATCCCATTATTTTTGTTCGTGTTGGCCCACTTAGAAGGTCTACAGGTATGAGCTTCTTTCTGCACATCTTAGATTCATTAAACCCATGTCTTTTTATATGTATATAATTTAAAAAAAAAATTGCTCTTTTTATTTGATTCAGGAGTCGATCCAACTATCTCCGTATGGTAGGCTAGAACACTACCCACTGACCTACCCAAGCACATACTTATTGTAATACACAATTCAATTGAAAAGTAAAAAATCAAAACACGAAATACAAATCTCATTCGCATCCAAGTTTATATCCGGGTAATCGAGAGAGGATGCACAATAAAAAAATTTGCACATTTGAATATTATAAATCGACCAACGTCGTAGTGTTTGTGCAAAATTTCGTCACTCGCTTACGTTATTGCATCCTCGTAAGGCAGAGGGGATGCCTTGTGTGCTTTTCCCCGCTTCTGAAGAAGCGCTTATTTTTGTCTTAGCGCTTACCAAATTGTACCAAATGTGTTTTTGTTGGGTTAGAGGATAAACATCTGTCATATTGTATAATCCATAAAATTAAAACTCTTATAACATGCTGTGAGTTGAGCAGTTGTTTGCTCGTGTTTACAGTCATTTGTATTTGGAAATGTTGTCTGTCTGTAAGTAAAATGTCAAATATTCTTTTCACAATACATCTACTTAATTTTAAATTCTTTTTGATTTAAACGTGTACAACAAAAAAAAACATAACACAAGAAAATTTAGCGTGGGACTAACAAGCAAGCTTTTCTTTTATAAAAAAAAAACAATGCTTGTGCTACAGAACGTGCTACAAGTCAATCTACAGTAATTGCCACACAGCACTCTAGCGGACACTAAAATTAATGAAAATTTAAAAACAAATAAAAGAGTGAGTGAGTTTTTCAGTTTGCAGCAACATGTCACAAACAAAAAACATAACAAAGCTTTGAACTTAAAGGGTGTTTTTTTTAAAGTGTCACAACTTTGAGTTGGCATCACTGCTTTATTTGAGCACTCATTTAACAGCTGATAGTTGCTTTTTGTTTAGTTTGCTCTTGAAATTTCATTATGAATCGACTTACACCAAAAAATAATTGTTCTATTCTCCAAACTCATCGTCCACTTCTTCCTTTTTTTTGTGTCGTACATAATTCTGGTTGAATGGGTACGTAAATAAGCAGAATTGTCGCATTTGGAGTGAGGAGGATCCACAAACTTTTGTCGAAACACCATTGCATCCCCAGAAAAGTACTCTTTGGTGTGCTTTATGGGCTGGCGGAGCCATTGGCCCATATGTCGTCAAAAACGAGGATGGTCAGGATGTTACTGTCAATGGTGAACGGTAAAGGAATATGATTCGAAATTTTTCCGTACCTCAATTACGTGGGATTAATATTGCTGATATGTAGTTCTAACAGAACGAAGCCACATGCCACACAGCGGGCGCTATAACTGATTTACTCAAATAAACTTTTGATGAAAAAATAATTTCACGTAATGGCCCAATTAATTATCCACCAAAATCTTGTAATTTAACCCCATTGGATTATTTTCTTTGATAATTTATTTTCGTCGATAAAGCACAAACAATTGAACACCTGAAAATCAACATTGGAAGAGTTATCGGCGAAATACGGCCGGCCGCAAATGCTGCAAAAAGTTGTTGAAAATTGGTGTTTCAGTTTAAGCCTTCTATGCGCCAGCCGTGGCGGCCACATGGCAGAAATCATATTTAAACATTAATTGCATAAAATTTTCCTTCCAAAAAACCCGTTTCATTGATTTTATAAATATATTTCCTTATTTTATTATGATTTAAACTTGTGTCACTCTAAAAAAACACCCTTTACATATATGGCTACTGGTTAATTAATTGTAAAACAAATGTGTCTAAAAATTTTTTGGAAAACATCTATCAAAAACACATATTTTTTTTTAGTTTTGATATTCAAGGCTTAATGAAGTTGTTCATTAATACGAAGAAGTGTATAGAAATGCTTAAAAAAAATAAAAAAAATCATAAGAAAATTAAAAATAAAAATTAATTTAGAAGAAAAAATTTAGAAATTTAGGTTCAAGCAGCTTCCGCTTTCCTTATTATTTTTTTTAAACCAATCCTGTATCCATGTTCTGTAACTCCGGCGTCGAGAAAGTTTTCGCTTGAAATGTGTGAAATGAAACAAAAATGCAATAAATTGAAACAAACAGCTGCTTTTCTCACTAAACTGTGTCTGTACTTTTTTTTGGCGAGTAACAGCTGTCACGTAAAGAAATTATTCGCCAATTTACAGAAAAAGTGTGTCTGTAAAACTTTTGCGAGAAAAGTTCTCGCTTTCAACTCTCAAATTCACTCACAAATAAAAACTAAAAATAAAAAATATATTAAATAAGCCAAGTGCGATGGATAATAACACGGAAAATGTTGGTATTTTGTTTTTCTAAAGTGATTTTTTCATTATTAACTATTTTTCTTTTATAATTTTAGAAAACTATGCGAATTTCTAAGCAACAAAAAGACAAATGTCTTCGCAAGAAGACAATTTGATGGCATTAACTCTTTATATGTACCACTTCAACAATTTTGTTTTAATAATCACTTAATAATCACACCACAAAGCTATTTTTATTTTTTGTATTATTGGAAAATACAATAAACATTAAAGTCGCACTATATATTATTTGGTACAGCCGTCTGTTATATTTTCGCCGCCGTCGTTGAAAATTTTTCAATTTTAGTAAATTTTGGTCGCCGTCCACGAAATTTGTGATAAGCGTTCACAACGTCTGCGATGTCACGTCGGCTTCGACTATTATATTTTGACATATCTAACGTAATAACGTAATCACTTTTGATAGTTTTCGACATGACTTACAGACACACTTTTTTCTCACTTTTCGAGAAACGATGAAATATTTCGTTTCACATTTTTTCGATACGAGAAGTTCTCCCCAAAGTTACAGAACATGGGCACTGTATTAAAGCGAACAAAGAAAAAAATAAGTATAAAATTCATAAAGCAAAAATTTGAGCTCAATCGGACAACTATAAGCCGTGCGTGCCCCTTTGAAATCAAAGTTCAAATATAAGTATTGCAAATTTCACCCATTTACCAACAAATCATTAAAAAATCAGCTTTTTTTAAAGAGAAAAACACTAATGGTAGAATTACTGAAATCGTATCGTACTGTTGCGTGTCAGCTGACAAAATCCGTAACATTTAATAAGCATGTTGATGCTTATTGAAAATGTGTTGGCAACGTTTGGTACGTAAAAATCTACAGAAAATAGATTTTTACGTAGCAAACGTCAACTTCTGGCTTACATACATACACACACACGTATAAAGCAAAGTAACAGCTGACAGTTTCGCTGGCATCCTCACTTTTTTACTAACTAACATACAGACTTAAACGATACGACAACTTCAAAAGTAAAACGATACGATTTGACTAACGAAGCCATAAGGCATTGAATGTCTACTACTATTACTAGGTGTTACCTTCTTTAGGAAAGGGATAGTGAAGAGATAGAGGAAAGCTTCATTCTTTCAACACTGCTTTTATGCATGTTTCTTATAATGCAGTGCTGCAGCGCCTCTGGTGTTAAATGAGGCGTATAAAATTTGTTTAGCTGTGCTTACGCCGCGTTCAGACTATTATACTTTGTATTTATATGTACTTGCCAAAAATTCAAATAATACGTGCAAGTGTGATAGTCTGAACGCAAAATGTAATCAAAGCGGCAAATAATACGATAAACATTTTGACATCCCATAACACTTTTTCGTTTTTAGAAAATTTTCTAAACGATAATAATTTTCATTAGATCAGGGTTGCATTTTCACACAAACCAAATTTCCCAGTCGGCTGTTTCGCCGCCGATAGCATGTCGTCATTGATGTAATATTTTGTCATATGTATATCGGCTCAAAATTTTTAATAAGTGAATCGTATGGAAATATATTTCATTGACGTAATTTTTTAACGTTTTTGTAATATCTTTTCTCAAAATTTTTCTGTTATTTACATAGAATATTTTTAACTGCTGAATTTTTTCAAGTGCCGGCACGTCCCCGCCTACATGAAACCGCTTTGCCGCCGCTAGTCAATGAATAGCGCAGACATTTTGTTTTCTGCTTGTATTACACATTTTATTTGAAGTGTGATGGCCTGAACACAATATGTGATTTTACGTTAGATTTTTTGACAGTCGCAACGAATGTATTTAGATTTCTGTATCATAAAATGTGATGAAAGTATTAATACTTGTATAATAGTCTGAACGGGGCTGGTTTTGCTGAAAATCAGCGAGAGTGCTCTTTTGTATGTAAATTTTGTTTTTCTTTTTGTAAAAATTAACCCTTTTGTTTCATGCGGGCCAATTTTAACAAAATATATCAAAGTATTTTTTTTTTATTCAAAAATGCAAAAATTCTAAATAAACGCAAACATTATTAACACCTCCATGCTTTTAATCAACAATTACCAAATCATAATTTTTATTGCTTCAAATTTTGAAAAATATGTTTGATTGTGTTATTTTGGTCCCAAAGTGTAGAAATGTTAATTAATAATTTCGGCCACAGAGTAATTTTATTAAAGTTTACTTTGGTACGGATTTTAGCAAAATTTCTGAAAAAAAAATAATTTTGGAACATCGATGAAAAATCAAGTGTGATTTTAACCCACATGTCTTACAACGGTTTATATTTCGTACAAAGAACAAGATATAATTTAAAATACATATTTATAATAGCACCCTTGTCGACTTTCAGAAGAAAAGGTTTAAAATTGACGAATTTTCTAATCTAATCTAATGGTAAATCGTTAAATTTTGCTAAATTTGAATTTTGACCTCAATAGGTCACGGTTTAGAGTTGTTCGATTTAGTTGAATTTTCAACGCATTAGATGATATAGATTCTATATGTGCAAATAAACTTCCGATATACTGATTGTGGCATAAAATTTACTTCAGCACACATTTGGTTATATACTCGTATTTTATTACGTTAGAACTTCCAGCTCTGGCTCATTTTTACTTATGCAAATAAAAGAGGATGTCAACACTTTGACTTCAGTAAATGCCTTAAATAAGGAGCAAGAACACATTAATACACCTGGTCCGTCCTTCTACGAAAAGATTGATATTTTTAAATTTGTATAATTAAAATTTTTTCTTGAAAATTTTAAACTTAAAACTGATACAACATAAATTTTGTGTTTTCACCAACACTTCGTGCTTGGCACACTTGCCGCCTGCCCAAGACAGCAGTAAACTTAATTTTTAATTAATGCTCGCTATGTTCAAATTGAAAGAAGAAAAAAAATCCAACAATCTTTCAATTATAGACCTTCTCTTGCAACTCCTTATTGTTTTGTGCTTCTTCATTATTATTTTTTATTTTTTGCACAATTAAGAAAATAAACCAAACTGTACAACTTAATTTTACCTCATCATTTTCATATCCGGCCAAAAAACATTTAGATGATGTTGATGTTGCGTGTTTCACGCAAATCTCTTCTAAATGTGAACAAAACTATAAAACACACATACAAAGCAATATTACTAACAAAAAAAAGAAGGAGTCATTTATAAGGAGCAAAAAAAATAAAAAATTAAAATGTTTTATTTACATCAAACCCAACCCAAATCAATTCTAACCAGTTCGCACACAAATATAAATGAAACCCTGTCTGCGATATTTATTTATCTATGTGCAGACTTACCAAGCTCTATTTAAAAGAGGAAAACCTGTGATTTATAAAAAGCAAAAATAAAAGGAAAAACAAAACCAAAACCCCCCTTTGCAAACCGACAAATGCATAAAATTCATGCCCCATTCAACCAACATTCAAGGCGCTATTACAATTATTTATTTTTTGTTTTTTTTTTTTGCACAACAAAAGAAATTCCTCAGGTGTTTGATGTTTAACATTTCTCTTTAACACATGTTGGCCAACAAAACAAACCAGTATGAAATGTGGCTTTGACGTTGCAAGAAAAGGTCCTCCCTTAAAATATTAATGAGTTGTGTTGGTTTAAAAACACTTTTCAAATATTTTACACTCTAAAGTTTTTAAACAAACCATTTAACATTTCTAAAGGATGTTTTTATAAGAAAATCAAAAGTTTAATTTGAAATAAAACAACATAAAGTTAATGAATTAAATTACGAGTACTCGTATATTTTTATTCTATTTGGAAGTAAATTTTTATATCTTTCAGTTAACAACATCGACGTCACGTTAATACAATACACATGTTATTGACTGTTTATTTCTGTTTCGTAAGGTATAGGAAATAACATAAGCCTGTCAATATCAGTCAGTTATTTTTTACAACGAGTAGACATGACGTGACGTCGATGTTGACAACTAGAATACGGTTTCATCGTTGTAGTCAAATCTATTTACGCAGTAAAATTTTTCTAGTTTTGGAAACAAGAAATAGTCACTTGGGGCTCAGTCCGGTGAACGGAGCAGATAGATGAGGGATCAATTCGTAGCCCAAATTGTGAATTTTTGCCACGGAAAGTGAACATGTGTACAGCCTTGCATTGTCCTGGTGGAAAAGAACTTTTTTCTTTGGCAAATTTTGTAGTTCTTTTTTCAAATACTCTTTAAATCGAACCAATAAATTGTATTACCCTTTTGAAGGTATGCAATGTGCTCATTTGCGCTCAAGTCCAACTTGGCCTTAACTTTCAAACCCAATTGGCGGTATAATCCCACCATTTCGATTTTGGCCGATATTTTGAGCACCAAAAAAATTCCCATGTGAACATTAATATTTTTGCTTCAAAATTTTATAAATTATCTACTCTGTTAAGTTAACACTGTTGAAATGAGAGATTTTTTATTACAGTCTCTGAGCAAGAGTTATGTACAGTAACACAGGGATGCTAACAGCGATGCCAATTTAGCGCGTTTTAACTATGCGAAATGCGCTTTTTTTTCGTCTTAGCGCGTTTACTAAAAAAAGCTCTAATTAGCGCGTTTTGAATAAAGTCATCATTTCAGTTCGATATTTTTATTTCTTTTTTTTTTAATAAACTTAACAATTTTCTAGTGGTCAAAACTCATAAAATTTTTTTAAATTGGTTAATGATTCAGCTGTCGCAAATAAAATTCTCTTGACTATGGTTAGAATTAAAAACGAATTTAAATAAATTTTGCTCTAATTTTTTCAATTGTAGTTGTAATGCATTTTGTATATTTTATAATCAAAATAATGAACGGAATACAAAGTAAAGTTACGGTCACACTTGGCAAACATTTTTTAAATTGTTTAATGATTCAATAAATGGCAAATATTTTCAAAAATTCACAACTAAAAATATGTACTCGTACTCGTGATCAAAAAAAATTATATAACTTATTAAGCATCTACATATTCTAGCTGAAGTACAAAAAGCATTTGAATCGCAAAACTATTGAAAATTTATATAAGTAAGTTCTTACAAAGTTTGACAGATAAAATAAAAATAAGAACTAAGGATTTCGATTACTTGGAAGGCAGTTCTGATTCTGTATTAAATGAAAAGAGCTGCAAAAAAATCAATTGTATTTACGAATACACATGCACATACATCAACTTTTATTAAAATTTAATTTAGCGCGTAGGAAAAAGCGCGTTTTGGTTATAAATAGTTGACAATGCTGTAACTTAGCGCGTTCTAGCGCGTTTTGCGAATTGGAATAGCGCGTTTGGGTTATAAATAGTTTACGTCGTTGGATGCTAAAAACGAGGGAGCTATCTTCACACACATAATTAAATTAATGTTTAGAAAGCACTCGACGTCGCAAAAGCGAATCGCATTTCTCAGAATAGCGATGTTTATTTTAAACTTACATGTAAGCTTATGTTACCATAATGTTACATCTACTTAATAAATTGTTATTTATTTAAGGGAGACCCTACCTTGAATGTATTACGAATGAAGAAAAAAATCCAATATATTATTCACTTTTAATAAAAACACAAAATGGTATTAAACAAACACTTGGAGCCGTAAAAAAAACGACGACAATAAAAACATAAATAGTTAGAATGTGTTAAAAGCACGAGATGTGTATTATTACTTTTCTACCATTGTTTTAATAGTTGCCGCCACATATGTAGTTCAGTCGTGAAACTACAAAATACTAAAAGTTGAAATTACCTGAAAAGTAATAATTGTTCTTTGACACCACAGTCAACATTAACAATTATGAATTTAGGAAATATTTAGCACTAAAAATTTAACGACTAAAAAACATACATAGTTCATAATTTGATGGTTCACGTGCCATCAAAAAGCTTTATTCTTGTGTTGTGGGGATCTCAAGAAAACGGACATTTAACCGCCTCAAGCAGAAACTAAAACCAGAATTGCATCGTCCAAAAAATATGTACTCATACATATTCATAAATAAATGCATACATACATACTTCATCAATTATGTAATTACATACGTATTTACATTCAGTTTTATGTAAAAAAAAAAATACAAAAAATTGCATAGCCCGGGTGTGCGTCCGCCCTTCAAAGTTGGCCATCAAACCCATTTTTCAATGTAATTTGTTTGCAATGACTATGTTTTTAAAAGACATTTTGCAAGAATATGATATATGGCAATGTTTTAGCTCTTCTAGTCAACAACATTAGTATCAAAGAAAGTTATTTGCTAAAATTAATATTTTAGAAAATAATGAAGAAAATAACCAACAAAATACCAAAAATTATATTTATATGGAAATTCTTTATATATATTAAGCATGTACGTACAATAAGAGCTTATATCTATTAAATTATTTCATACATATACATATGTACATATGTATATATAGTTCATACATATAAAAAAACAAAAAAAAAAACAAAAAAAAATTTACATTGAGTCTTGAGGGCCAACTTTGAGGGGCGGACGCACCCCCTTAAACACAACTTATCGCTACAAAATTTTTTTGTATTTTTTTTTACATAAAACTTAACTGTCTTGGGGGAGAAAATATAACAAAATCAAACAAAAAAATTCTCCATACAACTAACGGCCACTCTAATGTACATACATACATAAAACGTTTATACATAGTCTACTCGGGGGTAAGCTAAAAAAACTGGCAACACTGCTTACTCTTATTCCATGTTTCTTTTAATACGGCATTTAGTTCTTCTCTGCCTTTTGTTTGATCTGGTTAAATTTTACGTACAAGTTTATGATTTTGTGTAACTTATTAAAATAAAATGTGATGAAATTTTAACATTCAAAAATATTTCAATTATGTACTTATGTATGTACATATATATTTACATACATACATACATATGAACCAAAAAAGCATTCTTAAAACAAGAATCTTGCGTTTTTGTTTTAAAAATGCTGCATTTTTTAAAATCATTTTTAAAATATGAATGTTTCTTATAGTATTAATATAAAACATTGTTATTTCTATATATAACGAAACAGTTCTAAAACAAAAATGTGCGCTTTCATTTTAAAAATTTCAAAAACTACATATAATTTTTTCTTATTAAAATAAAAATTATAATTTTTGAAATCATAATAAAAAAGAAAATGTATTTTTAAACATTCTAAAAACAAAAATATTTTATTATTATATCAACAATTTTAATTTTTTTAAATAAAAGAATATATTTTTCCCCGATTAACATTTTATATTTGTGTCGTGTTGAAAAAAAAAAAAGAATTAATCTGTTATTATGACCAGGTGTATGTTAATGTCCATTATCCTGTATGATCCTTGCGCACAAAATCTTAAAATTATTGTGAAATTTTAAAAAACACGGTGTTCATAACATAATAGCGACATTTTTTGTTGAATGCTAGTCATGACGCAAATGAAAATTCGTTCGATTAGCGCTTTGGACTACAGTGGAAGACCGTAAATTTTTCATAATAAGGGCATTTTGATTCCAAACAAAATTAACATTTTTAATTTTAATACGAACCATTCGTTATTTCAAAATTCTCTTTTATTAATTTAAAACGTTTCATTCTTAATTTAAGAAGTCTCCATTATTAATTCAAAACATTTCATTTTTTATATAAAAATAATTACTTTTAAAATAAAAATGCTTCATTATTGCTTCAAGAATATTTCATTCTTAATTCGAAAACATAAATTCTTAATTTGAGTATGTTCAACTTTATATCAAGGTTGTTGCTTCTTAAAACAAAAATAATAATTATTCATTCCAAAATAGTTTTAATGTTTAAGCAAAGAATGAAAATTTTTAATATAACACAAAACAAACTTAGTTCTATTTCATAAAGGTTTCGTTTTTAAAATCAAAATGTTTCTTCTTGATTTTAAAACTTTATTTTTTGGGTGTATGTACATATATACCTATGCATGTACACATTTTTAATTTGTGTTTTATACCTACATATAATTAGAAACATTTTGCCGGTTTAGCTAAAGTTCTTCCCAAATTCAATTTCTCTGCAAAAACACAAACAAATTGAGAACCTGTTTTGTGTTTTTATTATTATTTAGAAGTCGACTACAAAATAGTGTTGTTGCTTTTATTGTTTGCATACTCGTGGTTATCGTAGTATGTTCTTTTTGTTGTTGTTTCTTAAATGCAAGCAATGTGTTCATAACGGAGAATCAGTGGTCATGTCTGTGCAGTATTCGGTGGCGAATTGAAAAAAGGTATGTTAGGTATTTGTTATTGTTATATTTTCAATAGGTATTTTATGTGTTAACATACAGCGTTGCCAAGCAGCGTTCAAAAACTGTTTCTTAAAATGCAAATAGTCGCTGTCAAAACACAAACAAAATACATATGTACATACATACATACATACATATGCTGCAGTTGACATGTTCGAACAGTTTTTGATTTGACTGACTGCTGCTTTTAATTAGACTCGTGTCGAACCAGAGATGGCACTGAGAATTTTAAAATTGTACCAACAACTTTGAAAAATTTTACTTTTTTGATCACCGAATCGTTTTCACAAATTTCCTTGTGCTCTAGCATCCGAATTTGGGTGAAAAATAATTTGGAAAGGGACGAATACACAGGCAACAATGCAAATCACAGTAGGTATCTACATACAGTTTCTCAAGAAAATGTTTTGACAATCGATTTAAATTTTGAGTTTTATCGTAAATAAATTTTTTTTCCTTTTTTGCATTATGAAATTTTTTCTTATAGATTTAATTTTCTTGACAAACTGTATATTGAAGTATTAAAACAATAAAATGCTTAAAATTAGAAATTATTGTTGGACCAATTTATCAAAATATGTAACTTTTGTTCTGCAAAATGCCTAAAGACAGCGAAAAATACAAATATTTGTTCATCAACTACAGCTGCGCTGACAGTTTCAATTTGTTTAGTTGCACATTACCATATTGTCATATTGAAAATGACACGCTTTTTATAATTTTAAATTGGCAATTGGCAATAAATTTGATTTATACACAAACAAAAACAACAGACTTGCAAGCCCATATTAAAGTATTGTGAAATTGAAACGTCGCAATATTAAGACACATTTTAAAACGCTAATGAGAACTCCGTAATGGTATTAGGTCGGTTCACATAATTTTAGTAAAAATATTTGGACCATATATGGTATGACTTTTTGTGCATATACCTATATAACAAACAAAAAATAATATGCATAAGTTTTGTTAAAACGAAATAAAAGAATAATAAATAATATCGACTTGAGATCCATTTACATTCAAAAAGATTACTCGTGCAATATGCAAATAAATCGTTGCCTTCAAAAAATTCATTAAACTGTATGCAAGCAAGTTGAAAAACTTAAACTGTACAAAATTGGTTCTTTATATTGATTTTAAGTTAAATTACAATTTATTATACATACAACGTACATATTATAACGAAATATCAAAAATATAAGAATAAGGTAGCAACCAGCATGCAGTAATACAAGTAAATAAGTTTACTTACATAAAACTCATTTTTCATTTTTATAATCTTGATGATAATTTTTGGCATCTGCACTAAAATGAATGCAATAAGAATAAGATGCAAAGAAATAAATAAATGGTTTGAAATAAATAAATAAATGTTTAGCAGTCAGCAGCAGCAGTATTGATGTATTTAATACCCTCTCTTATACCTAAATAATTATTCAAAAAATATACGAGTATGCATTCCTTAACAAATATACATCAATAATTCCTTTCAATACGACTTCTAGCTAGATAAGCTGTCATTCAAGAAAATATGATTTTATTTTGAAAAAGAAATACATAAATATTACTTTTTATAAATAAATAATAAAAAAAACCTTTTTTCTGCCATTTAGACTCTTTCATAAATCATTCATTTAGTTTTATCTGTTTTAAAGATTTCTCACAATATTTGAAAAAAAAAATTTGAATTTTTTGATATTTGTTAGAATACAAAACCATTAGCATACGAACCAGTTTGTATTGTAAGTATATTATTCATAAAGACCAGAGCAAAACTTTATTCGCCTCTTTTAAGAGTATGTATAGTTATTTTCTAGCTAACTATAGTCAAAAGCTTTTAAATTTGAAGAATCTAATTGCTGAGACATAACAATAAGTGATGTTAAAACATTTTGTTTAAATACATATAAACAAATAATAATAATAATAATTAAAATTTTGCAATTTTATTTTTGCAAATTTTGCAACTTGATTTACCTAGTCTGTTTTTTATATACTTTTTGTGTAATGGAAAAATACTGTTCTATTCAAACAGCAACTACAGAAAACAATAAATACATTGTTTCAACTATGACATTACGTCGGTTGGTTATGGGTTTGCGGCACAGTATATTCAAAATACATTATGACTGCAGCAAACCAATAACCAGCCGACCATTAGTTGAGTTGAACGTGTAATATAATATCTCTAGTTGTTCTAAACAGTTTTTAGTTAGAAGTTCTCTGATAATCTGCATTAGTAACACTGAAATGTGCATATGAACCAGCTAACTAACCCCTTAATAATGAATTTCTTTTTATTAATATTTTACTGAACAAGTTAAATATTAATTTTGGGAAAATGTGCGGTAAAAATATATCGACGAATTTTTCGCAGTGGACAAAATTCTTCGTTCGTCCCAGTTGTGTTCCTAGCATAATGCGTTCATTTACTTTACCGTGTCTGGAGAAGTAATTTTCTATATATCCGTGTCATTCTCTTGTTGCTAGTTTCTGCTATAAAAGTAAATGAACAGACTTATAAGTTTTTAACAAAAACAAACAGACTACTAAAGGTTTAATACAGTGTTTAAAAAACTTAAGTCGAAGTAGCAAAAGTCGGAAAATTTTTCACTTTTCGCAGCTTTGGCTTTTTTCAACTGTTTAAAATCAATCAACTTGTGCTTGTGAAAATTAACAACAGTCGCAGTCAAAGCAGAAACAGCAAACGATTTATGAACAATTGCGCAGTACTTTCAACAGTCTACGATTTCAAAAGTTGGAATTTCATTTACTGTTGCTTTTATTTAGTTTCGGTAGTAAAATCATAAGCAGTGTGTATGTTTTTGTAAGAACCAAACAGTCACAGTCGAAGAAGCAAAAGTTCTTGCTTTTAGAAGCTTTCTGTACTTTACTGCGATTGCTTAAAACTTCTAAAAGCAAGAGTTTTTGCTTCTTCGACTGTGACTGTTTGCGACTTCCAAAAGCATATCGACTGCTTCTGCTTTTACTTGCGATACTAACCAAAAGCAAATCAAATTCAAACTTTTCAAATCGCTGACTGCTGAAAGTACTGAAACTGTTGTATTTTTCAAAAGCGAAAGCAGAAGCAAAATCAAATGAAATGTAATTCATTACAGTTTTTTAAAAACTGGTTTAATTAAACGTGCCATAACTGTAACCATACAAAGCAGCTGTTCGAACTAAACTTATGGGCAACATTGAACTAATAGGCGAAGCAAATATAATTATGATTATGGCGATGGTTATGGTAATGGCATTATTGTATGGCACGTCTGATTGAACTTTAGCTCCTCAAAACTTTATCATCAATAATTCACTTTAATAATTTTTTTTATCGGTCAGTTGTAATAGTTTAACCAATTAAGATGTCACTTTTTCGTTAATTTTAGCTAAAGTCAACTTAAGCTATCACAAACTTTATCACCAAATTACGGTTCTTAATGTTGTTTGCAAACTACCCAAAGATGTGAAATAATTGGACCAAACTTTACACATTTAAATTAAAAATTTTTAACTTAAATTTTAAGAATTCCCACAAAAAACACTAATTATTAACTTGACAGCACCCGGTCAAAAAAAAATATGCTGGCAACACTCTATTCTTGAATAGCTGTTGTTGTTATTTACATTTATTTTCTTTACATACTCTTACAACTACAACTTTAAGCTGAAAAAAAGTCAGCCAATGTAGTAATGATAAAGTAAGAAAATAAAAAACATGTTGATTATTGAGTTCTTGTTTCAACTTTGTTATTTGTTGAGCTTCTCATTTGCTTAAATGAAAGTTGTACATATTAACTCTAGTTATTCTAAGAAATTTTTGGGTAAAGGTTCTCTGATGATCTGCATTAGCAACAGTGAAATGCGCATAGGATCCAGCTAAACCCCTCAATAATCAATTTCAATGTATTAAATATTAAAAACATATTTTACTTAAGTAAAATAATAATTTGGGATTACTAGTGCGTTAAAAAAGTTTTAACTTAAATTGTAACAATTGCCACAAAAAACACTAATTTACACATTTAAACTCAACAAAAAGGTGGCGTGTTACTTGAACTAACAACTTCCATGTCAACAATAGACTAATAAGGGCCATTTTCACAACTTGCCGTTAGCTAAAGGTACGATTTTTTTTGTCCGATAAATAGCTTTGCATTCTTACAACTTCCATTTTTTTTTATTGTTATTATTATCAATAATAATAATATTCAATTGATAGAAAAATTATAAATGAAGGTTTTGTAATACAAAGCCATTTATCGGTCCGCAAAAAAAAGTTGTGAAAATGGCCCTTATTAGTCTATTGTTGACATGGAAGTTGTTAGTTCGATTAACACGCAACATTTTGATTTCGAGTTAAAATGTGTAAAGTTTAGACCTGTTGCATTAGACCACGTTTGAAAACTTTTCACTTAACCCTCGCATAAACTGTAACCACAAAGAAGTGGAAAAACGATTTGTATTTTTTGAATGTTCGTGGTGTGAAAAAAAAACATTAAGCATTTTCTAATGCCTTTTAAAAATATTTTTTAAACCACAATTTATTTAAAAATTAATTTATAGGATCAATAGGAGGAGATCACAACGTGCCAAAGCAATTAAAGTTTTATATATTAAATTTTTACAAAACAAAAAAGACACAATGTGGTGTGATATTTTTTATGGTTTTGTCTCGCTTTTGTAATAAGTTAATCTTTTTTTTTTTTGTTTTAGTTTGTAAGTTTTATGATACACAATTTCAACAATTAGTTAAACAAATTGGACGCCCACACCATTTTTATTTTGGACATAAAATATAATGAGGAAAACTTTTGAAGGCAATATTGTACATAAATAAACAAATTTTCATTAAGAAGGCACGAAAAATATATTTTTGTGTGTTGTACGTGGCTTTTTTTTTGCAGCCCTACATTTCAACTTGAGACCAACTTGTTTCAAATGAAATAAATTAGGAGAGAAAGAAAAAAATGAAATAAACAAGGCAGGCCAACAAGCCACTTTAAGCTTAAAGACTGATGGACAAAACGATAGCAGAAGCAGAAGCAGATGCATAAATGTAAAGACAGACGAATGTATAGATATGGACAGGCAGACAGAACCAGCAAATGTTTTGAGAAATTTCAAAAAATTATAATAATAATTAGAGGTTAATTAACTTTGACACCTTTTGTCTAAATTTGTCGAAGAACAATTGTTGGAAAACTAAATACTGTCTATTCCCTCATTCCTTTTTGACTTGCATACGTGTTTATGATTTGCTATTACTCGTTTTCTGTATGTGATTTCTAATCGTTGTGTACTTTAACCTTTCAATTGTATTTAATAGAAATAAAAATTGTTTTTTTTAACCAGAATTCATTGAAAACCACAAGTTTTTTTTTGTTTGCTCAAATTGGAATTAGGGAAATAAATTGTATATTCGCTTTTATCTAAAAATTATTGGAATTGAAACTTTATTTAAGCACTATCGGATATTTAAAACCGAGCTAATTGAGCAAATCAATAAGTACAGGGTGTCTGGTGGCAAATATATATTTTTAAATACCTACGATTATTTCAAAAATCAATAAACAGTGCGGAGGGAGGGAGGAATTATCGATTGTGCAGATTTGTTAGTCACGATGTCGCAGTGGTCGAGTAAGCATCGCGCGTTCGCTGTGGAGACATTTTTTAAGAGTAAATGATTCTTACGTATGTAATTGCTCGTCGACAATTTTGTGCAAAGTTCGGTATTCGGCGAATACGTGATGGACCGAGTGAGTGCAGAGATTCCACGCAACTGCTTCGGCTATAAATGTCCCACGGCCAGGGCCCAGTTGATCTTCAAGGACTCCCGAAAACATTGAACTGGTTGCAAACAGTTTACGTGAAATATTTTGGGACTTCCAAAAGCGATTATTCATGAAATTTTAAAAAAGGATCTGAAGTTATATCCTTTTAAAATTCATATCGTTCAAGAACTGAAAGAAAGTGACTTTGATTTACGCAAACATTTTTGTGGAACTATGTTGGAGCGTTTTCGTACTGCAAATTCCATTTTTTCGAGCGACGAGGCTAATGTTCACTTAAACGTCCACGTCAAAAAGCAAAACTGCCGTGACTGGTTTCCAAGAACCCGCAACCCTCGTTTAAAACATCAAAAACCATTTCATTGCCCCAGGGTAACTGTTTGGTGTCCCTTATCCACGCATGAGATAATTGAGTTTTTATATAAACACCTGGAGCTTATAGAGTTTTTCAAGAGTTTGCTGAAATAATAAATAAATAAAACTTATTTTAAATAGTGAAACAAACGACATGAATTTTATTTTTCAACCGAGTAAAGACACGTAAAAGTTATTCACCCTTATCGGGAATAAAAGACGAACATTTTGTTCACGTGAAATATTTCCCGTGATATATGTATAATGATACAACAACAACGCAAAATTGAAGATCACAATTTTAGGGAAAGGTTACACATTTCACATTTCAGGGTGATTATCAAATACAGTGGGGTCTCGATTATCCGTCATTCGATTAAGAGGACCCGTCAATTATTCGGGAAAGAAATTTTTTAATAACCTCTACTAACCGGGATTTTAAAATTTGCATCGATGAACAGTGATTACTACTCCTAAGAAACTACATCAAATTAAATCATTATGTATCGCGCTTAACATTTTTTTTAATTTTAATTTCTGAATAAATGAATTACATATAAATATCAATTTATTAAAAGTAAAACTCAAAAAATATCCAGAATGCTTCCGGTTGCGATCATTACGGATAATTGAGGTTTCACTGTAGTTAGAATATTTTTTTAAATTATTTTTTTTTATGTTAATTAACTTTTTGTTAAATAAAAGTGTTGCCAAGATTTTTGCTCATAAATTTAATTTAAAATGAGGAAAAATTTCGTGGAATTAAAAATTACATCATAATTTGAGAAATTTTGTGAATTTGTTAAATATATTATTATTGCATTAACAACTCTATTATAAGTGGAACAACAAATGTGTTGGAAAATGTGTAGTTGTGTTGGTTTTATTTTCTTAACTGGTTGTATTTACAAAAATCGTTCTTTGAATAATTTCAATTAAAATCGTAATTGTACTTTCTAAAAATTAAGTGTATTTAAAAATCTTTTTTTTTGAACATGTATTGAAGGAAATATCCATATTTAAAAGCCATTAATCTCAACATTCGCATCTAATTTTCACAAACCCGACTAGGATAATTTATTTCTTTAGTAATTTGTGGTTAACATAATAATAATAAATAATTTAATATATTGCATCCCTTAAAATTTTCTATAATAAGTATGGGTATGGAGAGAGGGATAACAAAATAAAGCTGCACGTGTTTAATATTCTGAAAGCGTTAAAAAAAAGAATTAAATAAAGAAAGAGTCTCTAATTCAATGACCTTTTTTTGTCACTCAAATAAAATGCAAATGAAAAGACTGGTTGACAATTTTTTCAAACATAAAAAATTACGTTCAAGAGCGGAATTAAAAACATATTTTCTTTACAGAAATAAACCAACCTTAAAGCCCATTTTCTTTTGAAAACTACAGTCATCCTCATGTCTCATTATATTCATGCTCATCAATGCCATTGTTAGGATTATAAAAGAATTCTACCACCCACCATTAAATTAAAAAAAAAAAATTTTGTTTCAAATATAAATTTTTAACAGCTTTTGCTTATAAAGCTATAAAAAGAAAAGCAAAGAAAAACATAAGAGGGAAAGTGAGAATCTTTTCCTTTTTCCGTTGATACAATTTTAGCTGCCAACTAGTTCTTATTGTGCCGTTAGAGTAACTAACGGCTTTTGCTTTCTCAGCGGAACTGAAAAGAAATGTCTGAATTAAGTTTTATAGATTTCTTAATTTTGAACTTCTTGTCTTATTGCTTATTGTCGTTATTTAAGTGTTATGAAAACAAAAGTTCTACATATCGTCATCTGAAAGGCAAAACAGCGCCTTATCAAAAAACTTACGATTCACTACAACACATTTTATATATTGACAACAAAGTTGTAAAACTTCTGCGTTCAAATTAAACTTAAGTTATTACTAAAATTCAAAAGACCAAATTTATGATTATCTTAAACAACACAACGTATTATCACATATGCTGAAGAAAAAAAATAAAGGGTGAGCTAATTTAGGGTAAGGCAGTAAACTGACTTAAAAACACACTTTCTTTCACAAATAAAGTTTTATTGATACCAACAATGTAAAGTAGAAATTTGGGAATTAATAATGGAATATGATGATGTCGGGCAAATGTCCATCCGGCAGCCGTCCCCTCTTTTCACAAAATTTTTAAGCACATTTAGCAACAAAGCTTCGCTTATACGTTAATACAGCGCCGAATTTCAACTTTAAGAGCGTCAATTGTTTCTAATTTGTTCACGTAAATCCATAAATCTTTCAAATTAAATTCACACATTTCACAATTAAATTTTTTTCTAAAGAGTGTTGCGTTCCATGGTTAAAATTTCCCAACTTTTTACTAAATAAATGTCAACGGATGACATCTCAATTCTTGACATTTCATTATTTGACAGCCAATGGGGTATACGACGTATACTATACGTTGAACAACTTTTTAGAGCATGGACGAGAGAGGAAACTATATGGATAACCTCCTCATTATCTTCTCCTCACTCTTGCATAAACTCTAAAGATACTCAACTAAAATTGTTGTGTGTGAACCCAGTCGTACAATGAAGCTTTTGCGACTTATAAATACCACATATTTTTTCTTTTTACAGCCCGTACATTGATATTGCTAAATTTATTTTTTGTTATTTATTTCTTCATATAATGACACAATTTTCCATGACATTAATCTGATCAGCTGTTGTTTACAATTCCGTATGAAAATAGCACTGCTTAATATTATTTCACAGTTGGAAAAAAATGTTGCCCGAAATATTTTGTAGTTGGAAAAAATGCTGTCAGACACATTTCCTAAGATTTCACTTATTTGCCCAGATTATAACTTCAGCAGCATTATTTCGCATTTATTTTTAATGGACTTTTGACAGCATTTCGCACGAAATGATTAACAAAGTTTCCAGCTTTGAGTATTTTGTATGTTTTTTTTTAATTTTGAAATTCTAGTTGTTAATTTTTTGTTATAAAAACAAAGTATGTACGTATATATTTAACTATTTTTCCTTCCTTTTAAAACATATAACATAATGTTTTGGTTATTGTTGTTGTTATTTCTACGACAATAGTCTGTTGGCAATAAAAACAAAAATGTTTTTTTTGCTCTTTGTTCTATTGTTGTGCAGCTTTTAGGGAGATTCTTTTCCTTTTGCACCAAATATCATGCTCAGTCAATATAAAATACATAACTTCTTGTTAATAGATGCTAACAAAAAGTTGGGTTTGTTAGTTATTTACACTGTGGCAAACAGACTCATTGTATTATATCGAAAAATATATACTTACACTATATTCACACTTGTGGTCTTTAACGTGTTTTAAAAAACTAAACACAACCGTTCACATTACATTTGAGATGTTTAAGGTTGACATTTTGTCCGCAGATTATTGTATTTGTAAAAAATTACGAACAATTATGCTTCTTATTGGTTTATTATTTTCAAGCAACAAATGTTTTTGTAAATAATTGAGTATTTCTTAACTAATTTTTCACCTGCCGCCATTTAATAACCACACAAAGTTGCCAGAGTTATCAAAAAACGGTTTGAACATATTCCATTTACATGTTTAAGCAAGTGTTTAAATATTAAACACTTCATTTGAGATGTTTAACAAAACATGTCAATGTATGGTAAAACATATCAAAATCGTCGTGTTTAAGCTCTTAAACCCGAATGAGACGTTAAACATATAAGTGTGAACATATAGAACATAGACTCATATTCATAAAAAAATAAAACGTATTTGGAATCCGTTATAAGAAAATATTTTACGAAAAATTTGAAGTAAAATATATTTCAAACTCATTTTAAATTTTATGAGTGTGGGGGATAATATTGGACATAAAATAACTCAAAATGTAATTAGTTTAAAAGCAGCCGGCACTCTAAGGATCTTTTTATTTCCTTAAGTTAGTCGAACTTCCATTATAATATATGAAAGCCATATTTAGTTCACCTGTGTTAATATTTAAAGAACGAAGCCCACTACATTCCGATTAACAACGTTCATGTGATTGATCTCCAAGTAAAAGTATTTAGGCATTGTCGTTTCTAACATATGGGTAATTCCAGAAAAAGGTCAACAAAAAAATTTTTTTTTGCTCAATAATTTTTGTTTTGTTTTTATTAACAAAGCTGAAAGGTCTATTGTTTTTTTATAAACGTATAAGCATTTTTAATTTTTGAAAAAAAAACTTTTTTCAAGCGATTTTTTTTTGTAATTTACAAATTTCTACTAACAATAAATAACCTTACGCATTTGCACAAAAGAAGGAGAACGGAGTTCTAATAACGGAAGTTGTTTGAGTTTGCTTTCACTTATACCTTAATGTCGCATCCGTCGCATAAAATCAATATTTATTTGCATTTCATTGTTGCTTTAACAAACCGTCAGTAGACTTCAACCACACATTTTGAACAGTCACAAATTTTCAAAAACTATTTGAGAATTCATAAATAATAATATTTTTGAGAATCACAAAAGCAAAATAGTCGTAGTAGGTAGGCTTAGAAACTTATACAAAACACAGCAAATAATTTTTATTTGATATGAATCTTTTATTTTTCTACACAATATATACAATTAGAAATCCCTCGGAAAGTCTGTGCATAAGATAAGAAAGAAGTTTGTGACTGTTCATTGCTTTAAAACACTTAAGATATATATTGGATCTTTCCATTCCGTTCTTGTTTTTTGATCAACTAAAAGTGTACGAATGTCGAATTTAAAAATTCCCAAAAAAAAAAATACCTTTAATTTTCCTTTAGAAATGGTGTTTTAATACAAAATTTTTCTTGTAATAAAAAAAAAGAAAACCAATTTTCTTGAATTTTCATTAAGGAAATTGAATACGGAAGGTGTTTATGTTGATGTTAAAGAGGAGTGGAGCACAAAAGCTTTTTCCTATAAATACTTAGGCAGACATACATTCAGACAGACATACCTACACACTTGTCTCAAAGTAGCAGGAAGGAGATTTACAAAATAGCAGGAGATGAGGCCAGTCCTGTTGTGACCGAAATTTGTCATGTGAAAACAATAAATTGTTTTCTTCCGTTTCAATAAAACATTTGTTTGTGCAAATTATTTTCCTTCTGTTGGCGAAGTTTTATAATGATTGATTTTTATAATGAAAAGAAAATAATATAATATAAAATATATAACAATTTAATTTCGAAAAAAAGGAAATTAAAGTCACAATTTTTTGGACATTGCTGAAACATGTAGCTTGCAACATGTTTGTTGCTTGAGTTGTTAAATCTGTCAACAATATATTTACCATTGTACCACCCAATCCCCATTTTTTTTTTTTTTTTTTTTTTGAAGCAAATTACATTTATTAACAAAAACATTTTCATTTATAATGACAAAATAATTAAAAATACTGAAACTAGAAGCCTGGGGGCCAAGTACGACATTCGATATCGTTCGAAATTTCCAGACAAACACAATTAAAATTTTATGAATTTTTTTTAAATGAATAAAAGTTAAAAAAAAATTACAGGACACTAATTTACAGCCTTAACGGCCCTTTTCACAATGTATGATTAAGAGTTAACGTGGACTTTAACTGGCAATTCTTCATACAAAACTTGCCGTTAAAGTCCCTGTTGGCTTTTAGTTGTACACTGTGAAATAAGCCGTAAGTGAAAAAGAAATCAATTAAAAATTTAATTGCTTTACAATTTAAATTAATAAAAAGTTTAATTGGCACAATTAACTTTTTAATTGATTATTTGTATTTATTTTTTTCAATTAAAGATATTATTCATAGACGAACAATTTTTTCTTTAATCAACTAGATTTCATTTCTTTTTGATATTAAAGCTTTTTTGTTTGGGGGTAGTTAGGACTTTTTAATGATTTAAAGAAGGTGGCTTCGAGAATCTTAAAGCTTGACGATTTACCGCGGTGTGCTGCAATGAAAGCAAATAAGTTTAAATTTGTTTGTTTTATTTAAACCAGCAAAACCTTATTCCTTTACATAACTTTGTCATTTCATTAAGCTTCTCGCATGATTAATTAATTACATAAAATGTAATATTTTTAATTTTTATTATGGAGAAAGCTTATAAAAACACATGTTGTTTCCATATACCTGATATTTGACAACAATCTGGGTGCCGTTAAAATAAAATTAAAAACAATATTTTTCCCTTGGCGTATATCAAGCAGGATTAAATTTTTTCCACCCCCCTTACAGCTCTTACGTTTTTCTTTTGTGTTAATATCAGCATTTTTACACTATCAGCAATATACAAAAAAAAAAACACAAATTGTGTTCGTATTCCTTTATTAAATATTTTTCTTAAATACATAAAACTTGACCATTAAACGATACGACGAGTGACAAAGAATACAGAAAAAAGCCTGAGAGAGAGAGACAAAAATGTAATAAAAAATATAAAAATTTTTTTAACTTATAAAATAATAATGATGTGGAGATAAAATTGTATTTAAAAAAGAAAAGCCAGAGAGAGACTGACTGACTAACACACACACAAATACACATAAACACACAAGGACATCGTTGCCAGTCGGACATGGAGTCATTGGTATGTTTGTACTGCTTTTTATGTGGTTGTATCTTGCACATTAATTTCGTAATAACTTTATCCTTTTTAAACATGTACTTAACCAACACATTAACATTAACGCATAAAATTTATTTGTATTGTAGAATAAAAATTATATAAGTATTTTTTTGAAGTACATTTGCCTTTTAAATTTTAATGAGTGCACTATGGGATTTTTGTTTATAACTTCTTGCGCGCTCATATCTTTTAAATTGGTAAATTAAAATAATAAAACAAAAAAAAATTATTATTTTGTGCATTTTTGGGATTTTTTTTTGTATTAATTTTATATGTAATAACATTTAACTTGTTCTGTAAAATACACAGTAAAAAATTTTGAATTAATTTTAATACAGTAGAACTTCGTTATATCGAAAAACTTAATATAACGTATGTTTTATTGAGTCCCTTGCAAAGTTTTTCATAAAAAAAACACGATAGCTATAACGAACAAATTCTGAGCAAAAAAACCTCTATATATCGAAATATTCCTTCAAATGCCTCAATATAAAGACATCAGAATAAATCCTAAATTGTAAAGTCCAGTTATAAAAACAGCGAAGTCTAAATATATTTACAAGCGCTCGTGTAAAGCCTCTATACAACAAAGTACTTGTACAAAATCCTCTATACAACGAAGTAAGAATAAAATTATGTATAGCAAAATGGTAAAGTCGCGTTATCAAAAGAACGAATTCTTAATATGTGTGCAAATGCAATACATTGGAAATGTATGAATAAAGAAAACTATAGTTATAACGAATTTTCTTCACATTTCTTCAAATTTCGTTGTATCAAGGCTTTGCTGATCATATTTATTGCGAATCAATGGCTATAACGAAGTATTTTTGGATCCCCTTGGAATTCGTTATATCGAAGTTTCACTGTACCAAGCCCAAAAAAATAATTATATTTATCCAAGAATATTATGAATATATGTAGTTAAATGAATATTTGTGATTCATATAAACTTTTTTAAATTCAATTTAAAATTTCAGATCCAAAATAAAATGTAATTACAATTGCCGAGTATAAAAAATAAAAAGGCAACCACAACTTTTTACTGTGTATTAATTCTTTCCTAAAACTACACTGAAATTGTTTATTGACGGCTATAGCTAGATCCAATGCGCATTTCACTGTTGATAATGCAGATCATCAGCGAGCCTCTACCCAAATATTTCTTAGAACAACTAGAGATATTATGTTAAACTTTCATATGGTAAGAAATAAAAAAAGAAAATAAAAAAAATGTTGACTCAATAGTTATTGTTTCAACTATGATATTCGTTGAGCTTCTCATTTATTTCTTAAATTTTTTTGTTCCATTCTGCTTAAAAATTCTGTACCTCGTTTTTGTGAGGAAGTTCAGAACTTTTCAAATCGAATAAACACAAAGTGAGTAACACAAAACTATATAAGTTTACTGCAGTTTTTATATGAGTAACCCTGTATAAAATAGAACAACCAAAATAATTATTTAATTTTTCTCGATGCGAGAACTTCTCACAAGTTACAGAAACGAGACTCTTGGATCAAGTCCATTTTGTGAGAAAAACACGTAAGTTTTAATAAATATTTAACACATGTCTGTTTTCAAGTTAACAGGTCTCTATTAAACACAACGCACGGTGCTTCAGAATCAATTTTCATAGGCCAAACCTAAATTATTTCTAGAAATAGAATCTTAAAATTTTTACGCCACCACAAAGGAAATATATTATTAAATTAGATAAAAATATTTGCAGTAGTAGGCGTAGCTGGCTGCTTAAAACAAAGAATTTATGTTGATTAAAAAAACAAAAAAAATTTGATTCCTCGAAAACTATTAACGATAACGGGCTGCGTTATTTTGTTACATTGGGTAAGCTGTTGTTTCTAAAAATCCTAGTAATTGATAATATTTTTTTTAATAGTTTAATTGCAGTTTAAACCCATCATTTGTTTTTTCCAAAATCGGAGGGGAAAATTTGCTCCCCTCATGCATAACTCTGCTGTTCGTGAACCGATTTTCAAAATTATTTTTTGTCTGAAAGGGGTTGCTTGCAGTTTGGTTCCTTAATTTTTTTTTCAAGATTGGAGGGGGAATTGGCTCCCTTATGCATAGCTCTGTCCTTTGTAAAGCGTTTTGCAAATTTTTTTTTTTTTGTTTAAAAAGATTTGTACGCAGTTTTGCCCCATAATTTTTTTTCGGAAATCCGAGGGGTAAATTTTTTCTCCCCCGTGCATAACTCTGTCATTTGCCAACCGATTTTATTTTTTTTATTTAAAGGGGTTTGCTTGCAGTTTGGACCTATATTTTTCCAATATTTATGTGGAAGTTTTCTCAACCCCGCCTCCCCTCCCCTTCAACTCCTATCATAATTGTTTTATTTGTAAATCAATTCGCAGGTTTGCCTGCAGTTTTGTAGCAAAAATTTTATTTTTTTTTTCGAAAATCTGTGGGGAATTTTGTAATACGTTCTTTAAGATGTTTCTATAGAAGTAAGTTTTTTTTTTGGCATAATATACAAAAATTCCAAATCGAAGTTTTTGATTGATTATGGTTCATTTTATCAAACTAGCTACATGTTCACGCAAATATTTAGACCTCTGAGATCAAAACTTGCGACTTTATTTAAGATAATCAAACGGACGTAATTATGAATGCATCTATTTTTTTTTATTGCAAATAACGTAACTAACATAAAAGCTTAAATATACATAAAAAGGAAATAAATGTCTAAAGACATGTAAGCATCCATACTACAAGTAAATTTCGAAGAAAATTTTCAAGAATACTTTATTATGTTTGTTTTTTGTTTCTCCTGTAAAAAATATAAAAGTTTAGTTACTTCCGTTTGCATTTAAGGCGACGATATGTGTATCCAAAAGAGTGTAGAATCAATTTATGAATTAAATTTTCAAAAGCCTGCTCAGTTGTTTTTATAAAGATAATAGTTTTATTATAATTTTCATTATAAGGCATTTAAAAAAAAATAATCGAAAGTTTAACCTTAAATTTCTCAACGACCACTGTACTGATTCTAATGAAACTAAATAAAATTTCAAGATATTATCTCTTCACTATAAAAAGAATTATTAAAATATCTTCATTAGCTAAAGAGTTACAAAGTTTTAGCCAACGAAAACCAATGCTAAACCACTGTGCGACGGTTCTAGAGTCTAGGGTTATAAATTTGAAAATCTATCTTCAGGCACATAAAGACAACAATAAATATACATAATATTTCGATTTAAAAGAGTGAATATGTTGAAACTAATTGAGAAAATTGCAGCCTGGCCACCACGATGTCGACAGAAAACTAAAACAAATTTTCTTAAAATCAAAAAAAGGAAAGAAAAACATGTTAGCAATAAGAAATGCTTGCAAATCTTACGTTTTCCTCAATACAATATATAATTTGGGCCATAGTGATTTATTTCTGACAAAAAAAAAAATAAATTAATGCTTTATATTTAAGTTTTTTTTTTATAAATATGTACTGTTTAAAAAAATAACTTGAATGTGAAATCATTGTTATTTCATTTACTTATTTAATACTACATTCGCCATTTTTTTTATCCACTTGCAGGTGTAACGTCAAACAATGTGATTTAATGGTTTAAAGTAAAGTGATGAACAGACAAATCTGTTTTATAACATTTTTTTCTACAATTGCTGGATGCGAAAAGTATTATTTGTAAATGCTGTAGAAATAAGCTAGAGAAATAAAGCAGCAGCAACAAAAACACTTTGATTTTCAAATACACATACAAATTTTACCAATAACCCCACAACAGCTGAAAAAAGAGCTTTTTTATTTAACAAATTGGTTTGGTTTTTGCTTCGCGTTTGGTTGTTGTGTCGAATAGCCAGTTGTCGGGAAAATTGCATCTGCTGCGTTAGAATTTGCCACGTAGTATGTGATTGCAGATGTGTAGCAGTGTTCCAGTTACAATAAAAGGTAAGTTGTAAGATTATTTGTTTTTTTTTTGTAAGTTTGCTTATTCATTCCACAATACCAGCTAGGAGTTTTCTGGGAAGTCTCCACAACAAATATTCAACATATTTTGCACAGAATAATTTTCTGTTTATGTTACTATTTAAAATATAATATTTCTTATTTCAACTTTGCATAATAATAACCAGTGGCAAGTAAAAGTATTTTTCTCTTCTCTTTTCCCCCCTCAAATAGCTATAAAATCTGTACTCTGGCAAAGTATATATATATATATAGGGTGTTTTTTTTAGAGGTATAGAACTTCGAATTGAAATAAAACACAAGAAAATCGTTTTAATGTCCATCAATTTGGCTTTATTGGAAGGATAATTTTATGCCATTAACGTTTAAATATGATTTCGGGCATGTGGCCGCCGCGGCTGGCTCGAATAAAGCCAATTCTACAGGTCCAATTTTCAACCACTTTTTCGAGCATATGGGGCCGTATGTTGGCAATAACGCCACGAATGTTGGCTTCCAAGTCCCCTAACGTTTCTGGTTTGTGGCGTAGACGAGCGACTTCACATATCCCCAAAGAAAATAATCCAATGGTGTCAAATCACACGATCTTGGTGGCCAATTGACAGGTTATCCATGGTTAACCGAATTAATTGCTCTGATGGACGATTATGTCGACCATAAAATGGACGGAGCTTGCGGTAAACTTCGCGAACTGAACCATTATTTTCGAAATAAATTTGCACGATTTGCAAGCGTTGTTCTTTTGTCAACCTGTTCATGATGAAATGGCAAACCAAACTAAATATTAATCACTTGACAGCTGACAAAATGGTCGCCAGTTAAAAAAGTGATGCCAACTTAAAGTTCTATACCTCAATAAAAAACACCCTATATATATATTTTTTTTTTTTTTTTTGATAAAAACTCGTAAAAGTGCAGTAAAATTTTCTTTTCTTATTTGGAAATTCATGATGGTAGTAATAATATGGAGAATGTGTTTAATGTTAAATAAAAGAGAGTTCCCCAAGGTTTTATAATAATATTAAAACCACTTAATGCGGAAGCAGTAACTTTTTCAGTTATCATTAGAATCGTTAAAAATAATATCACTGAGTATCATCGTTATCAGTCTTATTTTGTAAAAGACTGTAATAAATTTAAATTAAATAGTTCAATTTAAGAAGACTACTTTTTTTTCTAGAAAATTAAATTAAGCTTGTTTTTGGTTTAAAAATTTTCATGTGGAATTTTGTTAAAATACATTTAAAAGAATTACATGAATTTTTTATGAAAAATTTTCCCAGAAAACTTATGAAATCAATGAATATAGTTAGTTTCACAGTTTCACAAATTTCGAAAAAATTAAATTTGAAAATTGGTCCACAAATGACAGGAATATTTGATAATGAATTTTTGTGGCGGCAGGTCGCACCATACACACCTTTTCAAAAAACAAAAAAAAAAAAAAAATCAGTCAACCTTTTTCATGTACAACAACTATTTTGAAAACTGGTCCCAAAATGACAAAATTATTTTTTTAGTAAATTTCCTTCCCCCCACAATTTTACCAAAAATAGTGTATCTCTTCCATAAGCAAAAATTATTTTGGAAATTGGTGCACAAATGACAGGAATGTTTGATAATGAATTTTTGTGGCGGGCAGGTCGCACCACCCACACCTTTTCAAATAAAAAAAAAAAAAAAAATCAGTCAACCTTTTTTATGTGCAACAACTATTTTAAAAACTGGTCCCAAAATGACAAAATTATTTTTTAATAAATTTGCTTCCGCCCACAATTTTACCAAAAATAGTGTATCTCTTCTATAAGCGAAAATTATTTTGGAAATTGGTGCACAAATCACAAAGTTATTTGATAATAAATTAATCAATTATTAGGGCGGGCGATTTGCAACACCCTCGTCCCCCAATTTCCCAAAAGAACAAAAATTAGTAAACCTGTTCCATATCAAAAAAGAATTTTGGATGACAAAAATATTTGATAACTAATTTTTGGAGCGGGTATTTTGTACCCCATCCCAAATTTCCCAAAAAAAAAATAAAACATAAAATTTTTCGATATGCAAAAAAAGTTTATTTTAATTGAAATTTATTTGCTGCTGCTTAAGCATTGTCTATATATTTCACTGGTGCTTAGCCAAATCATCATTAGACAATATGTCGAATAATAAATTTCTTAAATGTTAAATTTAGATTTGATTTTTCATTTAGCCTTATAAATGCTTTTATTGTTATCCAATGGATTTCTAATTGTATAAAGGTGTAGAAAAATAAAATAGATTCATATCGAATATAAATTATTTGCTCGGTTTTGTTAAAGTTTCTAAACCTGCTACGCTTATGTTTCATTTGTGATTTTAAAAACTACTATTATTTGTGAATTCTCAAATAGTTTTTAAAAGTCTGTGACTGTTCAAAATGTGGTTGAAGTCTACTGATGATTTGGCTTAGCACCAATGAAATATATAGATAATGCTTAACCACCAGCAAATAAATTTCAATTAAAATAAACTTATGACAATATGTTAAATAATAAATTTCTTAAATGCAAAAAAAAAAAAAATTTGAGTATTAGTCCACATATGACAAAGTTATTTGGTAATCCATTTTTGGGGCGGGCAGTTTACTTCCCTTTCCATTTTAATTTAAAAAAAAGAAAAATGTAGACCTTTTTCATATGCAAAAATAATTTTAAAAATTGGTCCACAAACGACAAAGTAATATGATAATAAATTTTTTTGGCGGGCACATTTCGACCCCACCCCCCCCCCCCCCCCCCCTTTTAAATTTACATAAATTTTTCTTTTTTAATGAATAAGGCAATCCTTTCTCCAGTTATGCTATTATATGGCATGCAAGTGCCTTCATTTTCCACATAACGGTACATCTTGGATACAAACAAGAATCGTGTTCAGCGACCCAAATAAAGAAACAACTTCAATGTCTATCGAACGAAAAAGTTTAGCGAAATTTTTCAATTTATGTTTTATTTTTTTTTGTTGTTTTAATAGTTCTGGACTTTTTCGATATTTTGCTGTTTATTTTTTTTTATACAAATGGCCGTACCCCAAAAGTTGTTGGAAACTTAACAGACAACAACTTCTTAGAAGAAAATTATTCGTGAAACTGTTATCGTATTTTTCTACTTGCGGGTCATCCTTCCGTATGAGTGTAATTGAATAAAATTTCAAACGTAAGTCGCTACGTGAAGGCTTTGCGTCAGGGGCGTGCAATTTTTGCATTGAGCCTCAATATCTTGAGGGGTGCGACAAAAATTATTGTCAGTTTAAGCAATAACCAACTAATTCATGTATATACTAGAGTATTCAATTATTCGACTTCTTATTTTGTTCAAATCAGATTTTAATTGATTTGGCATTTCAATATTTTTTATGAAATTATAAAAGAAGCATGGTGAAGCCAATAAATTAGATTTAAGAAAACATAATTTCCTTGAGAAGATTGTTGGTCATTTTGGTTAAATATGGAAAAGCACACGTACTGCAGTACATATGTATGTATGTATGTATGTATGTGTCTAGTCTTGAGGATCCCAATTGGTCATGTTTCTTTCTCAAATAATTTTGGAAATATAAATATTAGATTTGGAAAAATATGATTTTTTTAGTGAATTTTTTTGAGAAGATTAGTGGTGATGCCTGTAAAATCTGTCTGGTAGCATTAAGGGTCCCAAATGTGACCCAATTGGCCACGTTTCTGAAATAATTTTGAAAATTTTAATAATAATTTATCATTACGTATTTGAGGTTTAATGTGTCTTTAAGACGCTTGTTGATAATTTTGGCGATGACTTTATTAGTCATTATTTAAAAGTGGGCGTGTGTCTGCCCACTTTCCTTATCATTATATACACATATGTATATCAATCCAGGCTGTAAACTGTGTGTGTGCTTGATATTATTTGAATTTATTCAAAATTTTCTTCCTACAATTAACATATAAACTTTGTCATTTATAATGTTGGCAGGAATAAGTTTCTAAACGCATACCATTAGTATATTAAAAGAAATTATAAATTGTAATGCATAACAAAAACTACATAAATAATAAAAATCGTTCCAGTTCAGCCTTGAGCTATTGTTATTTTATGAAACAAGTTTGAAATATGAGTGATATTGACTTTCCATATTGTAATATTTTTTTGTTTATTTTTTTACTCAAGATTGCATTGTTGCTCTGCTCATGCAGCAGCAGTGATGTTTTCCAGTTCATATCACCACTTTAAATTGTCTAAATTATACATATTTTAAGCCAATATATTTAACCATTAAGGCCACTTAAAATGTAGCCTTAGGAGGAAAAAATCAAATACAAACTCCAAAGGAAAAATGATGAAAAATACATTTTTAAGAAAACAAAAAAAAAGTTATTTTTTTTTATATTCTGTTTAGTAAACGGGAAGCTCTATAATCATTTTTCTTTTACTCAAAGCCTCCGGTATGGCAGTTAGTTCGTTTCATTGTCAATTCTCAACGTGCATTTAATTTTTTTTGGACTTAAAAATTTTACAAGATTGAATAACAATAGATATAAATTGAAGCACTAGGAAAATAAATAAAATTTTATGCATGTACTCGTATACGTGAGTGTATCTGAAGTAAATGTGCAGTTAAATTTTGTTTTTTTTCTCTCTTTTAAAGAAATCTTTCGAATAACTATTGTATTCATCAATAATAACAATTAAGAGAAAGTTTCGTTATAGCTTGAAAGTTTTCTATGATTCATGACTTTTGATTATTTTTGACAGTTTCTATCTGTGTGTGATGGTTGTCTTGCATTTTCTTTTTCTCTTGACAACTTTTTTGGGTTTAAAAATATGTGCGTTTCATTTTTTCTTATAATTAAAAGGCGGCATACATGCATAAATTGTCAACGAACCTGTTGAGTTGTTTCAAGAGTTTCTTTTTTTGAATACAAGTGCTTAAAAATTTTGAAAATCTATTAAAAAATAATAATATCTGAGGCAGAATGTATTTTATATCTTTTAATAGTTAATTAAAATATCATGAATTATATTATTAAAAAGTAATAGGCGTGGCTCTGCCCGCTTTTATAAACGTCAGCCTGGTGTAATTACAAGTGCCCAAAGTGAGTGTATTTTCGGAAAATTCGGTTAGGTAAAGCTATGTACAGTGGTATAAGAAATCAGCAGAGTTTTCACATCGGTAAAATCATATTCGTGCAGCATGCATCTTATTTTTTAAGAGTTTGAAGATCATAGTCAAGGCAAAAGGTGTTTACATGGAGCTAAAATGAATAGACAATGAAATTTTGATTATTTGAATCAATAGAAAATAATTTTCTTTTTTCGAAAACTTGATATTCGAAAATTCCTCAAAATTTACCGAAATGAATCGGTTCATTATATCACCAAAGCTAAGCGAGATCGATCAATGTATTCAGAATAACATAAATTTGGTTCACATCAAGCCATTAAGCTATTCTTAAACCCACATATTGACCAAAACATATTGATTTCGAATATATCTCGAACATTTATCGTGTAAAACTATCGAGAATGGCAGCAGAAAAAGTAAAAAAATTAATTTTATTTTTATAATTTATTTATTTTAATTTATTTTATAAATACGATTTGATCAGGCTAAAGTTCGTATCGCTCTGTCAGCCAAATTACACATGATAATTATTAATGAGCAAATAACACCAAATTTAATTGAAAATATTCTGACAAACACTAGCAGAACGGAACAACTAGCTGTTTTCGAAGATCGCTGCACCTTCATCGTCAGCGCTCTTTGTGTTTTATTTATTTATTAATTCTTTAGCTTACGCTGCAGGATTTGAACGCGGTACCTTCATTCTAACAGAGTAGTGCACCTCCACTAGACTATCGTGGCAAAATTTTTTCTGTATTTTTTTAAATTATTTAATTTGCGGCGCAGTCATGGCTCGAACTCGGTACCGCTAGACTAAAAGACCAGTACACATCCACTAGGTTATCGTCCGACATTCGAGAAACTATCGAGAAAAGCTCGCATTGGAGCACTTTATAGTTTTTTTTTAGATTCGCGAACAAATATCGAACAATTTTGTTTCGAAATTTTTTCGCTTTAGAGAGCATTCGTTCATATCGAACATCACGTCAAGTGGGAATTATGAGAGGTTTACATACACACACTCATGCTCACATACATAGATGCATTCATCCATACCAACATCACCGACAAAAATAATCAGAATATATATTCCCATCACTTGAAAACGTGGAGATCATCTGATGAATATATAATTTTCGAAAATCAAGGTGAAATCAGTAAATAACTTCCTTTTTTTTATAACAGGAATTTAGAAAAAAATATGGCAATTTTTTCTGTAGGGAATCAATGTTTTCTATAAAATATTGTCCTTACGGATTACGTTATAAGAAAATTAACAAATTACTAAGTTTGCAGTGAAGTTTATTTGAAAATATTGGTAAATGTTTTTACGTATTTTTGTCATGTATATTTAAGATGATGATGCAATTGCATTAAAAAATAAAGTCCCAATGTGCGTGGTTTCCTTAAAAATTCCCAACGTAAAACTATTTGCACATTTTTGCTGCACATAGCCGGATTTTATCTTGTAAAGGGTGTTTTTTATTGAGGTATAGAACTTTAAGTTGGCATCACATGAACAGGTTGACAAAAGAACAACGCTTGCAAATCGTGCAAATTTATTTCGAAAATAATGGTTCAGTTCGCGAAGTTTACCGCAAGCTCCGTCCATTTTATGGTCGACATAATCGTCCATCAGAGCAATTAATTCGGTTAACCATGGATCGTTTTCGCACTACGTTTACTCTATGTGATAATACGCATCCGCTGAAGTCGCTCGTCTACGCCAACAAACCAGAAACGTTAGGGGACTTGGAAGCCAACATTCGTGGCGTTGTTGCCAACATACGGCCCCATATGCTCGAAAAAGTGGTTGAAAATTGGACCTGTAGAATTGGCTTTATTCGAGCCAGCCGCGGCGGCCACATGCCCGAAATTATATTTAAACGTTAATGGCATAAAATTATCCTTCAATAAAGCCAAATTGATGGACATTAAAACGATTTTCTTGTGTTTTATTTTAATTCGAAGTTCTATACCTCTAAAAAATACCCTATATATTTCTTTTAACCAGGATAAACGAAATGTACGCTTAGCAAGCAAAAATCTCTTTGCATACAATATTTATTTTTAGTTTGTTTCTTTTCAACAAATTAGCACTGATATGATACCGTAAAAGCTAGAAAACGTTTCAACTCAAAATCAATACTTTTTGCAACAGAAATCATCGTTACGTTGAAAAACATTAAAAACGCATTAAAGCATGCATTTTTGCTAAATTCCATCTTACCAGTGTAAATAAAAAAAAATAAATATATAATAAAAAAAGTTAAAATTTCGCCAAAAAATCAGAAACTGCAAAGGAAAAGCTTTGACGGAAATATGTGCGACGTGAGCAAAACAACAGCAGCACGAACAAGAAACAAAAAGCACAAAATAATCTATCGCTTGATAACGAAAATACCAGAGAAAAAACTCCTTAAACCGAGTGAATGGCGACACAGGAACCTCAGGAATCTAAACAGCAAAAAGAAGAAAAAAGGTGATGCGATGGTATTTACCGCATAAAAACTCTTAAGCCAGCTACGTACATACACTGGGTAAATGCAACAAATACTCTTAAGCAAATAACACAGAAAAATTTAAAAAATAAAACATTTTTATGCAACATTTTCTTGGGTTATTGTGTTGGCATTGCAGATGTGAAGCACTCACTGTCGTGATTAGTTTTTTTTTTTTTACTCATTAATTAAGCAAATGTGCACTAGAATGGCAAAAGGATCAGCCAAAATGCAGTAGCCAACCTAAAATTTCAGAGACTTACAAATTTTCATTCTTAGAGAATAACAAGATTTCCGAAAACAGCCTGCAAACTCTTAAGAAAAATAAGAGCAAGTTTTGTGCGTACAATCAATTTCTTAGTCTGAAACTTACGAGCTGTGTTCAAAGAGTATCGCCAAATTTTGAATTTTCGCGGGTTACGTATATTCGAATTTTGATTTTTTTGTGGCTTTATATCGGTACTCATGTCATGTCACTTATGCCGACAATTTCGGGCATTTTGAATATTCAGTTAATTGTTGACAGCTGCTTTGATTGCACGTGTTTTGGCTCGTCTTCGATTTTTAGCTTGGTTAGTGCGGCAGCTTCCATTTAGATGATTGAGCTTTGGTTTCCACGTTATAACCATAACCCCACGATTCGTCACCAGTTATGATCCTCTAGAGCAAATTTGGGTCGTCGTGGACAGAGTCCAACAGCTCATTAGCAATGTTCATGCGATGCTGGTTTTGATCGAAATTGAGCAAGGTTGGTACGATATGTCTAGGTCCTCAGCAACTTCTCTAATAGTGATTCGGCGATTGGCCAATACCATTTTCTTCACTTCATAAATTTTTTCGTCTGTTGTTGAAGTGCTCGGGCTTCCGGCACGCTCTTCGTCGTTCACATCTTCTCGGCCTTCTGAGAACATTTTGTAGCACCGATAATCGTTGCTTCGGTCCCAGGTAGTGCATCCGCGCACTTAATTTCGTTTTTCACACAAAATTTGATACAGGTTCTTTGTTCCATTTTTATAATAGGTAAAAAATTCGCGATACTTTTTGAACACACCTCGTATAATTATGCGTCTATCTCTGTCGTAAACGTGCTGCATACTTGACGTGAGTAAAACATTACTCACTTTACCATCTCCAGTTGCCACAAGGAAACAAACTTAAAAACTAAACTACAAAATTTGTATCATTATGAAACCACTAACACCACAGACAAATAACAGAGCAAAATGAGTAAAAAGACACCGAAACAAAGCAATCCTGATAAAACAAAAAGGTGCAAACTATATCTAAGGCTTGCCCGAATACGTACTAACAGACATACATACATACATACATGCATACATACATGCATACATACATACATACCAATAAGAGCAAGACCAGCAGCAGCAATAACAACATGCCAATAAATTAATAGTAGAAATAATGCTTCAGCAACTCGTTAAAAAAAGGATCTAAGAAACAACAGCAAAATATTTATTACGATAGCAGCAGTCAGTGTAAACAACACATTTCTGTTTTCCCCCTATTTCTTGCCACATTAAAAATGCATATGAAAATATTGATTCTTTGTAAAGTACACGCAGACAATTTTTTACATTGTTGCTTTTTTTTTCCATGCCATCTGTTTTAAAAAAATCTTTAAATATAATAGCAGAAATAATTTTTTAAAAATTTTTATAGCAAATATTAATTTACCAGAAAGTTTTTGAGATACGAGTACATATTCACAAACATAAGAATTTCATATTAAAATCTACGAAGACAAAGTTAATTTAATATTTTTCGTTATTGATTTGGCTTCAAATGTGTTTCATGTTAATTCAACATGTTGATATCATTCAACGTTGTTGATATCACTTTCTTTGATATTACTTTCTTGTGTATCCTCTTCGCGGGACAGGGAAATAAAAAATTGCTGAAGTAGTTAGCACGTTGAATACAAAACCGAAGGTCCAGGGTTCGAGCCTGGATACCGGCTACAGTCATTAAATAACAACACCACGCATTTTTCTGATGTGCATTAGTGTCCAATTGTATCGGTTGTTGTAGAAAAGTTCAAGTGATGAACTACACCGGCCTCAGTGGATACTAATTCTAATGTACCATAACATCAGAGCGCTCTCCTTCGTCGGTATTGTGTAGCAGAATCATCGGCTAAGTAAAATAACCAATTAAATGGCTACTAAAAAAGCTTCAACCATTTAATACGCATCATTGACACCAGAGGCGCTGCAACACTGCATTATTAAAAACGTGCTAAAAGTAGAGTTGTAATATAATGAAGCTTTCCTCTATCTCTTCCATCAGCCCCTGTCATCACTATCACTATGCCTTTCCTAAAGAAGGTAACACCTAGTATAAGTGGTTCCCTAAGTGTTACTTTTCTTTACAAAAAAAACCTCTTGTAGGTTTTTGTATGTTGGGAGCTTAATTGAAAACCTGATTTTATAAAGTTGTGACAGTTCATAGCAGTTTCTGAATTAATTTTGATGTAAACAACAAAAATAAAGTTTTAATGTGAGCTGGGGGGTCTACACCTTGTTCCCATTATTTCCCTTTTGAAAACATCAAATCTTTATTAAGAAAAATATGTGACTGAAAGTGCTTTTTATTGTAAAACGCACTTGTACCGCTTTGGCACAAAACATATGATTGATTTTAGTTAGCAGTAAAACTATTGGTCAATAAAGTTCAGTCAGATTGAAGTTTCCATATAGGTCTGAATTTTTGCAGAGTGATAGATATTAGTATTAAGTGTTAATGGCTGCATCTAACTCAATTTTATTTAGTTTTGGCAGTTGTTCCCCTTTGCCTTTCAGCCCCTCAATTATTACTTTTGAAATAACTTTATTCCATCTTGATTTAATATTCAAGTACTGTTAAATCAAAATGAAGAATCATGTTGAATCAAAGTTATTTCAAGTTGAAGCAACGTATTTAATTTCATAATGCAGTAGTTTAATTTGTATAATCATTTAACTTACGTGATTTTCACAGGCATCAAGAAAATGTGTATGTATGTATATTCATACATACTTACAAATACTGCACATTTAAAACGAATTGCTCACATATTTCTTCCTGCTTCCTGTAAATAAGCTAACCAACATATGATGGCTATAAAAACAATAGAAAATATAAATGTTAAAAAAAAAAATCAAAAACGAATTTAAGGTAAACAAAATCAAAACAAAAACAAAAATAGACGTAAGCAAATCCAGACTCTAGATTCTACAGAAAACTGAAATATTTTCCTTTATATGTGAGAACAAAAAAAAAAAAAAAGAAGATGAAGATGAAAACTTAAAACGAAAAAAAATAAGAATATTAAATATGTAATCATATTTATGGAGCCACTTGCACATGCAAACAAACTCAGCAATAACAGAAAACGTTTTGCCAAAAGGATGAACAGGAATGACAATAACAATAATTGGCATTTCTGTCGATAAAGCAAAAGCCACGGCAACCAGACAGACCAAATTGCTAACGAGCATTAAGGAAGTGAAACGTTATAAAATTTAATAAATATAAAACCGAAAACAAAATTCAGCGATGTAAACATGTGTCAGTTAAGGAAATTAAATGAATTCAAAACATACTTTTGCGTATTTTTATTGGACGCTAATTTTATTTGGACCTCGAAATACTTTAATGGGCAGCGCCTGTGTTTGTGCAGTTCTATTTGACAGAGTGAGTCGCGAAGGTATCAGCGTAAACTGTTGGGAAAAATTATGGCGAGAAACTCTGTGAATACGATACAACAGTGAAATTCACGGTGGATTCTGTGGATCGTTTACATCTTGTTGTAAGGGGCTTACAATAGCCAACCGTGAATTCCGCTCATACTTTTTGTCAGAGTTGAGCACATTTTTTATGTACGCAGAAAAACTCATAAATAAATCTGACCAACAATATAAAATATATAAATATAACACAAATTTGTTAGGAGTGCATTACAATTTTCTGCTCTAACTTTACTATAAACAAAAAAATAAATTAGGGTTAAGTCATTGCGCAAGACATTTAAATTCACTCGTACCAAAAAACTACAATCCAAACAAAGCCCAATCTCTAAATTTTTCGGAATTAATTAATTTTTTCATAATTTTACACCTTATCTCATGTGGGAGTAAAATACAGGCGGGCACAACTGGTCAAAAAATTTCAACATAATAAAGCGAATATAACCCAAGGGAATATTTGTACTAACAAGACGGTACATTAACAATTTAAGTTCGTTATTTCATAGTAACAACCAAACTTAATGAGATAAACCAACAAAAATATGAATATGAATATATATGAAGTAGTTAGCGCGTTGACTACAAAATCGAAGGTCCTGGGTTCGAGCCCGGTATCCAACAGTCATTAAATAACAACACCACGCATTTTTCTGATGTGCATTAGTGTCCCTTTGTGTCAGTGGGAGAGCTAAATAATATAAAATTATCGTTTTTAATATCTAATATCTATTTATCTAATTGAAAGCAAGTGGTTATCGCTTCCGAAGTGACAAATTTACAACAGTATTGAAACTCCCAGGCCTGGCAAGACCATATGTAATGTTGTTAAATTGTGTTCTTTTTCATTCAAATTCCTTTTGCCTTACTAGGCGTTATTAAAGAAAACAAAGAATAAGTTTAATCGATTTTATTATATTATATCTATGATTTTTAAGAATAACGACATAAGTCGATTTTTATTAATTTTGTTTCATTGATGCGTCATTAAATCAAAATTAATAAAAATTAGTTTATGTCGTTATTTTTAAAAATCATGAATATAATATAATAAAACCGATTAAACTTAACCACCCTGTTTCCACAACACAGACGTTCGAGCTCTTTAAGTGGAAAAATAAGTACTTTCATACAATAATATGCATGTGTTTTTTATTCATTACCGGGAAATAATTAATATACATATAAAATAATTAGATAAATAAGTAACACTCATTACTTGGTAACCCATTAAAAGAGCACGATCCATTACAAAATCTCGCAACGTTGTTGCTGGGAATAGATCACAGTTTAAGTTTCTTCCATAGATTTATAAGGAAAACAATAATATTATTTTTAATGATCGCAGGACAAACGTTTTGTTTTTGTTTTTGGGCATGTCCTTGTGTGTATGGAATTATTGACTAAATATTTTTTATATTTTTTAACCTGCTTAAAAATCTAAAAATAGTTGAGAATTTTTTTTTAATTTTTGATTTTTCAATTTGCGTCATTATGCTTTCAGTCTTATAGATAAAAATTATTAAGGCTTTATAAATGGTTTTTAAAATAAATTTTCATACAAAATTTTTCTTATTAAGCCTTCAAAATTTTTATAAATAAGACTGTTTTATGTACGAGTATGTGTGAATGTTTGAAAATTATTCGCCTAGTTTTGTTGAACGATTTTTGTGAATGTTTTTCTTTGGCCTACCCTCGTTTATACAGGCATCCTTTCATTTATATGTGTACATATGTATATATACGGCACATGTATTTGCCTTTAGGTTAATTGCATTTTTGCTTTTTTCTGTCGGTTAAAACAACAAATGAACACCAAACACTCGACCAAGGGATTTGCTTTTGTAAAAGTAGCATATTCAGTTTTGTTGCCATTTACACAATTTTTGTTTGTTTTAATAAATATTTATTGTATAAATTTCTTTGGCCTTTGATATTCTCTGTGTGTTTTAATGTCTACTCCATGTCCGGTTCAATGAGCTTTAAAATTTTTGTTTTCAACTTGAAATCGGAAATGAATGTGTATACTTTTTTTTCTTTTTGATGGGAGGAATTTACACTTTAGCAATAAATATCAAATAACGATAATAAATTAAAACATATTTATTTATATTGTATGATAGAAAAAGGTTTTCCGTATATGTTAAATTTTCTAATAGAAATCAAATACTTAGTTTAATAAGGTAGAAATTCAATCATTTTTTATTGAACTTCTGAAACTACAACTTTAATGAATATTTTTCCACTGCCTAATTGTACATAAAATGTAAATCTATCCCTAAACTTCCTTTTGTAGAAACCGAAATACAGTGAAGATAAGTTAAAAATAACTCTGAGAGATCTGAAAATTTAGATTCTTTATCATCGGAGTAAGTTTTTCCTAACTAGATTTTTTTTAAATAACTATTCAGCATAGCACAGTAAAATCTAAATTTTTATAAAAAGTGGACTTAGCTAGTTTGCTGACTAAACCAACAAAATGTGCACATAGGTTTTAAGTTCTAAGGTGCTCATAGACTATGAGTATTATTGAGTATTATTGTCGCTTTAATCCACACTATTCAATAAATTGTACAATATAACAGTCGACTCCGTTTTACTGGAAATAACCAAAACCCAATTTTTTTTTCAGTTATTCGATTTTTTCTCTAAAACGTAGTTCGGATTACTGAAATTTGTTACAGTTAAGCATACTGCTTAAAATCAGTAAAACAATATTTTTTATATCTAATCTGTATATTTTTTACGTCAATTTAATGTAAAAATTTTATTTAAAAAAAAATTATTCATAGAAACATATTCATATTTTTTAATTATTTTTAAAACAAAAAATAAATGTTTAAAATATAAAATAAATACATTTGCCATTGTTTATTTTTAAACTAAAGCGAAGTAAGTTTCATACAAAACGTAGTTGTGGGCTTGCTCTTGGTTTTCAGTAATACGATATTTTCAGTAAAGCGATGTTTCGCTAAAGCGAAGTGAATAAGACTAACTGCGTTTAAAATCAGTACGGGGATTTGTACTACTTTCAGTAATCCGATTTTTTTCAGTAAAGCGTTTGCACTAAAGCGGAATCGACTAAAAAAAATTAATGTTGCAAAGTGCTAATTCTTTTTAGCATTTTCTGGAATTATTTCAAAGCCGATTTGGCTTTATTTTTATTAAGGCCACACTGCCTAATACCATTTTAAGAATAAATCGTTACTTCATTTGAGCTTTCTTTAAAAAAAAATTATTATGAAAAATCCCTTCATTTATTTCTGTATTTTTTTTGTTTGTTTTCTGACAAAGAAGGTAAAAATACTAAATATCTCTATAAATAAACATATCTATAAGTATAGCCATCTACATATGTATGTGCATACATATTTGCAAAATACAAAAGATGAGTTTGAAAAAAAATAATTGAAAAAAAAATCGAAAAGTACTGAACAAAATGTGCTTAACATTCGTACATTATCACACAACCTGTAACCATTAACAAGTGATTAGAATGTGAATACCTTTCACAGAAAAGCTTTTAAAATGCTAAATTATACATGCACACACACACATGCACATATGTAAAAATACAAATTCAAAAGTAAACACCTGCCCTTACCTCCCACCTTTTGGAGCACGAACATACGAGTTTTAGAAATTCCTTAATTTTACTTAGTTTGCAATAATGTCTGGAATGGTTTTCTAATAAATGTTTAACCTTCGTAATGCTGTATTTCTTCTCACATTTTAACTTATTGAATTTTAAAATATTTCTTGCAGCAAATAAGAGAAAAAAATTACGTTAGAACAATTTTTATCCTTAATCTCCAAGTTTAAAATAAAATTTATGTGTGTACTTTACTATATTACAATCAACCAACATACATGAGAGTATTTGTTAAAGTAGACACGGAGAAATTTAACAACAGGACTACCCAATCAGTCTTAATGTTGTAGTCATCCTTTCAGTCAGTCAGTCAGTCTGCCAGCCAGGGAAGAGTTTGTTTAACAGGAAACTATGATAACAGAGTATTTGGCTACAAAAACAATAACTTTTGCTTTCTGCTTCACCAGGTTTTTGATGCAAGTACATACAGGCATACGAGTATACATACATTTATGTTTCAGGTATATGTACGTACATACATATGTACATACTCGTATGTATTTATGTATGTATGACTGTAATTTTTTTGTTTTTTCAGAAACCTGAAACAGGCCGTAAAAGTAGAGCGTTGATTATATGTTGCCAAAAAGTATTCAACAAGAGTAGTGAAATAAAAAGAGTATTTTCTTCGTTGGTTTTATTGAAATGAAAGAACAGGATTTCATTTGATAATTTTCAGGCTTAAATCAGCTTTAGTAAAAACAAGAGTTGTTCTGGCAAAAGAGTTTCCTTGAAAGCGATATGTTAAAGCGAAAAATGTACGTACTATAGGAATTCAAAAATGATATCAAAACAATTTCCCAACCGTAGAAAATTTACAAAAAAAAAATACCGTAGAATCCCAATAATGCGAACCCTCTTAAATCGAAAATCTCATTACTTTGTAACAAACTTTTTTAGTCCTTTAAAAAATCGAGTGAAATAGGAATCGCAATCGCAAATCGGCACCACATTTTCTTGGCTTCCTAAAAATCCATATTAAAAATATGGAAATAATTGATAAAAAATTAGTTAAAATTTATGTTAGTCATACAAAGACTTTTAACTCCATTATAGTTTCGGAAAACGTCACAACTCTTTTTAAAAAATTTGTACTTTTTAAGAAACTTGTAAACTAATTTTCGTAAATTTCTTTTTAATATTTGCTGAAATTTATGCGAAAATAATTTCTTGCACTTAAATTTGTATTAAGAGAAACGTATGGCAAAAATGAAAATTTTTTTTCACAATTTTTCCCAAAGCAAAATATCATTATAGTACGCTAAAAAGGAAATTTTAATATCGCTTCCAATTCGGTGAGTAGGAATGATAAAAGCATAGGCGTATAAAGGCAGTTCTGATGGTGATTGGTTGGGGTGGCATTACCCTCCTTAGAATTATCAAAAAATGCCTGTAAATATCTATTTCAATATTACTCACGACAATCACCAGTCGTAATAATTGTTTCATTCACAAACAATTGTAGATCGTGTTGAATTTTCTAATTTTTGATTGGTGATCATTTATATTTCTGCTAAAACATGGTTTTTCCAAATTGGTTGTAATTTTCTCACGTCTTTATATTGAAAACCAATTGGAATTTTTTTTTATTCGTCTTGGGCATAATTGTAGTTAGACTAAGAGAAAAGACGTGTAAAACAAACTAACACGCAAAAATTTATCTGGTGACTCAAAATTGCAAAAATTTCGAAAATGTTTGGCCTATAGCTGCCAAGTCTTCAGAAATAATATTCCTTATAAGACAATTCAAAATTCTCCAGATCATTTTAATACTGGGAATTGCTTTTTCACAATTTTCAGCTGTATTTTCCCCTTTAGAGGAAAAGGGGGTTAACTCAAAATTTTGAAATTTGCACTTGTTGCAAGAAAAGAATATACAGTAGTTATACCGTGACATAACCGCTAAAACAGCTTAAGTGACTTATAATTTTCGAATTTGATTTAGTGAGGAAAATCGATTATTTGCTATCGTAAATAATCGATTTTCGTAAGAAAAAGAGTTCCAAAAATGAGTCAGTTAAGCTTTTTTTGGCGGTTATGGCTCGATATGTAAGAATCTAACATAATGTTTTCTATTTATTTTTTTGAAAAAAATTTAAAATATAAAACAATAAAATAAAATAAAAAATAATAAAAAAATTAAAAATAATAAGAAAAATAAAAATAAAAAAAATGAAAAAAATAAATAAAAAACGAATAAAAAAATAGAAAAAAATAATAAAAAAATTATGAAAAACATAAAACAAATTTTAAAATAAAGAAAATAAAAAAACTAAAAAAAAAATAAAAAGTTGGATTAACATTTTCGGGCATGCTTCCATTTATTTATAACAAGAATGCAACAGCAATCCCGATAATTTATAGTATCATTCTTAGTTTGCCTCATATCCCCAATTTCTAGCAGGATTGGTCTACTGCTGAAATCAAATGAATGAGAAATGCTGCTATCATTCACGAACGAGTAGATAGAGTTAGAAGTTTGACATAGAAAAAAAGTTTATTTAGAAAAATAACGAGTAGAGTAGGAGAAAGAGTGGCACCTTGCGGTACCCCTGAGTGTATATTGAACTCGTCGAATATTACTGCTTCAAGATCAGTCCGGGAATACAGTTCGGAACTCAACACAAACAAGTCTCCTGTATTTGTTTATGTTGAGTACCCACGGGCTCAAAAGAATACCTCTGGCATAGAACGGACACTTTCAAGCCTGATTGTTTTCCGGAAAGTAGGAATACCTTGAAAATATTTCTGATGGGAGCTAAAAAAAATTAAAACAAGAAATTTAGTAACTGATAGGATAATTATGGGCCAGTCTCACGATGTCACGAACGTTCGACTCGTCACACACTTACATTCAAAACAAAAACAAATTTAAAAATTTTGTTGTTGTTTGCAATGTAACTGTGCGACGAGTCGAACGTTGGTGACATCGTGGGCCTGGCCCTATATCTGCATATAATCTAGGAGATTTCAATTGAACTCTATCAAACCAAAATTAAAATTATTGACTGAAATTTAGCTAGTTCACACACCTTTTTAAGCACAGCGGTTTTTGAAAAAAACATATTGGCTTCACTAAGTACTGCAAGAGTTTATGTAGATTTCGACAAAATCTAGTACTAGAGTTTGCTTAAATGTAGAAGTACTTCTAAATAAACTGTTTTGTCCTTAATTAATTTTAATTATTGTTGTTCGAACTGCATTTTTTTCTATATTTATGATTTGATCAGGCTACCGTTCGTATCGCTTTGTAAGCCAAATTACATGTGCTAATTATTAATGAACAAATAACACCAAACTCAATTGTAAAAATACTCTGACAAACACGTAGTAGAACGGAACAACTAATTGTTTTCGAAGCCCACTACACCTTCATCATCATCAGCGTTGTTTGTGTTTGGCCCACTGTGTGTGGTGTCAGTTGATGTACATTTCTGCTTTATATACGCAACTTTTATTGCAAATGGAATATGTGAATTGTTTTGATTCATCGTATTACAATTTGCTGAAAGCTTTTTTTTAATGAAAGCTTATTCATTTTAACCATTTCTAAATTTACAACAGTCTTGCCATTGTCGTTTGTTCTTTTACTAATTATTCCCATGTTGCTTAGTTTTGTTCTACTTGAGACAAACTTTTTTGGTATGTTACTTTTAAGTATATTTTATTTAATTTTTATTAATTTTTAGTTAATTTTAATTATTATTGTTCGAACTTCATTATTTACTTAACCCCAACTTTCTACTTTTCTACAAGCGCAACTAAATGATTGTTTTGGTTTGTTGACCATACCTTAAAAATTCCAACAAATTGATTTTTATTTATGGCCAGAGAATGGTTTCAACTGCATTTTATTGCAGCATATAAAAATTGGAATAAGAAAAAAAATTTCCATGAAACGCAAAAAGTATACAAAGGAAAGACGTTTTAACTAAACGGAAGGAAAAGTTTACTTCTTCCCCTTGTAATCCTTGAACTCTACCAGACATGCAGTAAATGTTTTAGCTCAATAAAAACCATGTGTTTGAGTTACTTAAAAACTATTTCTTCCTTAATTTTTTTTTATCAGCCTGCTAAAAAGAAAAAAAAAGATATGCATGTTGAAAGGAAACAGCGGCATAAAAGAAAAATGATTAAAATCACATAAAATTTCAAAGGTGGACAGGCACACAGACATTAAAAACACAAAATAAAACTCCTCTTATATTTCAGGGTTATTTTTATTTATTTAGTTTTTTTTCAAAAGAAGGAACGAAGGAACCTTTTTTTTAATTTATATCATTATTCCTACCTGTACAAAAACAAGAGAAAAATTTTCATCACACATTTTGTATTTAATGACTGTTAATTTTTACCCTTTGAACATGAAGACGACTTCTGTGCCTCAGCTTCGTTTAACGTATTAAAAAAAAAAGGAATGCTACTTTATAATGAAAAAAAAAAGAAACCTTTGCAGAAGCAAAAAAAAAAAAATATATATAGTATATGCAATAAAAAACAAACAAAATGGAAGAAAAATCGAAAGCAAATTCATGTTTTACACTCATGTTAAGTGGCAGATAACAGCAAACACCTCTTAACCTTAACAACAACAAAGACAAACAATGGCAACGAGAGAATCATGATCCCGTATAATCATACGAGTACAAAATGCAGCAGATACTACTTCTACATCATCCATATGTTTATGCACATGCTTTTTTAAAAATGTGTGTGTAGTAAAATTACAGGCAACATGAGCATAAAGACCAACATGAAGGTATCTTGCTTTTCTTAAGGCCCACCACACACACACTGCTTGCCGCCTTGGATTAGTTGTTAATGCTTGCTAATGTAATCCGGAAGAGAAAAAATGTAGGTAATATGCGAGGTTTACTACTAAAGCGTCACAAGCAAAAACTATACATTCTTCTTCTGCAGATGTGGTAATGCACCTGGTAATCAATGTGTAGCCATTGTGTTTGATCAAATTACCCTCTCGTTTCTAAGGGAATGCATTGTCTTGCTTTGGAAAATAATACATTATTTCTCCAATTATTTATGTAATTAATGCCTACTTTTCCAGCTGATTTGGAAGTTGAGATCATTTGTTTTAAAAGGAAAGAAAAAGACGAGAATATAAGGCAACAGCGGAGAAAGAATATGAAAATTTTGGTAGTTCTGAGAATGCCGGGGGCCTGTAATCGACATATGTTGAAGATATGCAACGTTTTTGTTTCGGAGATGATTTTTTGATTTTGGTGACCTTTTGGCTTCTAAGTAGTTCATGAAATAAATAGTCTCCCTCGTACTTATGAACATTTGTTTGCATCTACGTATTTTGTTACGCATATTAAAATATTTCTTGGCCTTGCGGCCTTCATTTATCGTGTTACATGTTTTATGTGGTAAATATTTTCCTCATTTGTTGTTGTGATTGTTAATGTTGCTTGCAACAAAACCGGCATTAAGATAAGGAAATTCTAGCAAAGAAAGAAAAGAAAAGGGAAAATATTTATAGGGATTTATTAAAAACTGATTGCACTTTTAATAAAATATTTTTCTATTTAAACCCAGCAAACAGTTTTGCCTGAAGTGCACAATGCTAACTGCACTGTGCTTGAATTCGAATTTTCTTTTGACCCGGTGGGTCAAGGCTGAATCTATTGGTGCTAATCGTTTTGTTATAGGTTAGCTCTTGTTTAAAAAAGGCACGCGAATTTTTTTTTCTTATTTTTGAATAGCAAAAAAGCATTTTTTTATATTCAACTAGATACATATTTTTGTTTTATTTCTGAACTCTAAGCTTAAGAGCCCCTTATACTATAAAAAAAAGTTTGCTGGTTTTGGGTGTTTGGCCAAACAAAATATTCAATTATTTTACTGGAAATTCATGCATACATATTTTGCACCTAAAATCGTTTCATGTTTTATCGAGTCAATTTTACTCAAAACGATACGACCCGAATACGCACGAATTCAGATTTTCTGTCACGAACACTTAGTGTTGAGTCGTGCGTGTACATGCCTCTACTCCGTACGTATATCTTGCTAGAAGTAGAAATTTTTTTTCGTTTTTTTTACGCTTGGCGTTTGTTTCTTTTTGATGATTTTTTTCGGGTTTTGGCGATTTTTTATAATAGTGACGCTTTTTTACTTTGGCGTATTTTCGTTTCTGTAATTTTTTATTTTTTTTTACAATACTTATTTTTAGTTTTACTGATTTTTTTTTGCTGATTTTTTCAGTTTTTGGCGAGTTTTTCGCTCTTTTGACGTCACGCATTAATTTTTCGTGATTTTTTTTTGGCATTTTAGCGATTTATTTTATTTTTGGTGATATTTTTCATTTAAGCGCTTTTTTCATTTTTATACATGTATGTGAGGCTGAAGTTTGCATTACTTGACACCACTTACATTGGACCAAACACAGGAACACTGATAGAGAGATGTTGCAGCCTGCGAAAATAGCATGTTGTTCCGTTCTGCTAGTGTTGGCGCCAGAATAATTTAATTACAACTATCTATGGTGTGATTTGTTACTTAAAACTTATCACATGTAACTTTGTTTCCTCAAAATACGAACTTGAGCCTAATTAAACCAAAAGTAGAAACTAAAATAAATTCGAACTGAAATTAAAAACTAACCCACAGTTTGGTTTAAATTTAACTTCCAAAACCAGCAATTATGTATAACAAAGAAATGAAATTTAACTCGCTGTCTAAAAAATAAAGCAAATCCCCCCTTAAAGTGATTGTAAATAATAAAATATGCAAAGTAACAGCTAGAAAAACAAAAGAAAACTAAATTAGAATAAAAATATGAATACAAAACGAAGCAAACCTATAATTTTAGTATTCCAAATATTTATTATACATAATTGTTTTACAAGTATACATACACACACGAGCATAATAATAATAATAATAATAGACACTTAACAAATAACATGGCATAACAATTATTTACAGCAACAATTTGGGCATTAAAAAGGAAAAAAGGATATGCAACATAAAACATTGCACAGGCAACACCCAGGGAGTTTTTGTTTGAGAGAATTAAAAATATAAATATAAAAAATAAATTAAAAATACAGCAGATCATACATATGTACATGTGTACATTCACTCATAAATATGTATTGAAAGATAAACAACAAAAGGATATTTAACATATTGCACAGATATTGCTTTAACATGACGAGTACGTGGGAAATAGATACACAGAGTGAAGTGAGAGCTACAACAATTTTACAAATAAAAGTAAAACATTAAATCATAGCGTTTGCATTGGTGTGTTTAAAACAGAAACGTGTATCGAAAGATTTATAAATTGTTTTTGAGATTAAAATAGAATACACCATTTCCGATGGAAAATGCCGTTTGTTGGTTGCCTTTGGGCGTCCGAAACACAACCTCATTAGATGTAATCCTCTCGCTGAGCCTTGAAAAAATAAACACAGTACAACTTAACAAAACAACAAAACAATACATTTTTGAAAGTCATATATCTCAAAAACTGTATTATTTCTGAATACAATCTATATCGTTCTGAAATATCTGAAGCCTTATCTTTCGACCCCAATTGGCGGTATAACCCCACCATTTCGATTTTGGCCGATATTTTGACCACGTGAAAAGGTCCCATGTGAACATTAATATTTTTGCTTGAAAATGTTATAAATTATCTACTCTGTTAAGTTAACAGTGTTGAAATGAGAGATTTTTTATTACCTCACAGCCTCTGAGCGAGAGATATGTAAAGTAACACAGGGATGCTAAAACGAAGTTAACTGACGGAGCTATCTTCACACACATCCCCATCCCTGGGTCATCCATCAATAGTAATTGAAAATTTTGAAAAAATGCCATTAAGTTATATTTAATCAAATTTAAATGTCAAGTACATGTGGATAAGATTCACATTACAGCTGATGCGCCCACCTTATAAAGTACGTGCATAAATTGAATACGAAAATTCGAACAACAAATCACTCACAAGCTCGGTAGAAACACTTGGAAGTGATTTACTAAAACCTACTTGATTTATGTCCTAATTCTGTTCGACGATTGTATCTTCTTGTCTATGGAGGAAAAAAAGGCGCAGTTGTGATTCTTTAAAACAATTATTATTTATTGTCTATGCTAGAAGGTTCGTGTATTTGCTTTATGAATTTGTTCTAAACATCATAACCAACACATATTTTTAAAATATTTTTCGAACTATTGTATAATGGTTTAATTTTATTTTTATGTTTTAAAAACATGGTAATAATATTTTTATTTTTCATTATCAAAGACAACAAACCATTTTTGAAGAAAATAATTTAGAGAATTCAAAAACAAGAACTCAAAAGTATTTTCAAACAAAAACGTTCTAAATCTTCTTACTGAATTAGAGCATTAAAGTCGGTGGAAACATATTATAAGAGATTTCATAGCCTCTGTCACAAATCACTGTAAAACTTGATAATCAATTAAAAGTCCGGACGCTCTTCGGCAAATGCTCTCATGACGAGGATAACAAAAGTCTTTAATCCATACAAAACGATTCTCAAGTCCGCATGGCACTTTTATATAAGAAAAAAAAAAAACATCAACTACAGTTGATTTGTACAATTCTGGAAATGGTGTAAACAAATACATATTGAGCACATCATAAGTAAATTTACTCAATCCCTTACCGACAGATATTTATCTATTTTCATGTCTACCTTCATATATCCAAAACTACTTGCATGCAGTCTTGTTGTTGTTTTTGTTGTCGTTATTCCTACGTGGTGGTTGTCTGCCCATATGTTTGCTTGTCAGTCGCTCTGCCCGGCCAAATATACACATGTTCTGGGGTTTAGGGTTTTTTTATTTAAAGTTAAAATGTTAATATTCCTTTAAAGTTGTTTTTATTTTTCTGTTTTTTTTTTTATTTGGACAAATTGACTGTTGAAGCTGAAATTAAATGTAATTGAGTGTTATTCGTTTGTATAACAATACAATTTTTTAATCTTTACTTCTTATTTTTATTTACATAAATGCTTACGTACATATGTATGTATGTACGAGTATATATATTTTTAACCATAACAAAATGTATGTGCCTGTCATGTGAACGAAACAGTTTACCCGTCAGTCAGTATCTATGAGAGCGTGTTTTTGTAGCTTTAACAAAAAATCGAAAGAAAAAAATTATGAATATAAATTATTTTTCTTATTGCGCTTTTTTTTATATTTAAAATGGTTTAATTGTTTTTGTTTAATGTTTTTTCAGCTTTATGCTCGTTTATGTTATTACAGCCATGGCATATAAAAAATAACGCTTATACTACATATACTTTTTATGCCCGAACTTTAAACCCATTTAAAATAGTTGATATACTACTCTTGGTACTTTGTTTTATATAAAAAAAGAAATATACGTTTGTAATAAAAGAATAATGTGAGTATGAAAATTATATTGAAAAATCAACAAGAAATTTGTGAAAATTATACTTTTGAACTCCATAAATATTTGTTAAGTTCAGTTCCAATTCAGTGAAAAAATATGAGAAAAAAATACGTAACAAGCAAACAAAAAGTGTATTAAATTTTATGCGCCAAAATGACATAAGTGTCTTGTGGGTTTTACTGCATTTAGACAAGTGCTTTCGACCGAAAGAAATGTATTCGTGTATGTGCATTCATTTGTATATGAAGTCAACTGTGGCCGACTATGTTTTAGACTTTAAATTTTTGCTACAACTTGTTACCTTTTTTGTTTCAATATTAAATTTTGTATTGCAAATTATATTATTATAATCATATATATTACTAAAATAATTATATGAAAAGTTGTCGTTAGTAATACATACTGACTGCTAAACCTGTGTGACACCTCTGGCATAGAGTGATTAATCGACTTTGTCTTGCATTATCATTTAAAGTTCTTATGCATCTTAAAAAAAAACATTTTTTATTTGGAGGAATCTTTTCTCAAGAAAATTTTTATTGGGCAAAATTAACTCCGCGAGAATTCTCATGATTGCTGCGATCACGCCTGAAAAGTTATAAAAATTATTGCTGAAAATTGTTGTCAATTTATTTCATGGAATATTAAATAAATAATTTTATATATTACGCTTTCCAAAATTGTATTAACGAAAAATATATTTGAATTTGAAATCAAGTTATAGAACTTCAGTTAGGCTTAAGCAAAAATAATTAGAATTTGTAATGAATTATACATCGATTAGAAAATTTTTGTAATTGTAATTGAAAGCTTTTAATGACAATAACATTGTGATGTAATTGAAAGTGTAAAAAAGCAATTACAATTAAAAGTGATTGTTATGAAAAAATCTCACTTACAAATACCATGCAATTGTAATTGAAAAAAAAAACAATAACATTTACATGTAATTGCAATTGAAAAAATCAATTACAATAATAATCAATTACATGTAATTGGAAATTTTTTTTTTTTAAAAGAGTAATTATAGAAAATGTATGATATTACTTTACTTACTTTTTATTTTGTTAATATAAAAATATCGAATAACGGTTAGTAATAATTTTGAAAAATTATTACAACAATCCCATTTTTTTTTTTTCAAATTGCTTGAGTGTTCCACCCACACTCACGCGTGGAATGCATGATTCACCGAAAATACGAAATATATGATAAAAGAGGTCTACTTTTATAATTATGGGCACATATAAATAATTTTCGGTCTACTTAATATTTAAAAAAGTTAGTTTGAAAATAAATTCAGTAAAGTGCGACTTTGACTTCCTCACGAAGGGTTCTACGGACACTATATATACATATGTAATACTCGTACTATACCTTGCCTGATGTAGACGTTTAAAAAAAACTAAATACTAAACTATTTTTGGCGTTTTTTCTTAGTTTTGGCGCTTATTTCGTTTTTGGGATTTTTTTCGGTTATTTGGTGTTTTCTTTAGGTTTGTTGTTTTTTTTTCGTTTTGGCGACTTTTTTCGGTTTTTGGCGATTTATTTTTTCTTAGAGATTTTCTGTTGCCACTTTTTTTGGTTCGCGATTTGTTTAATTTTAGATTTTTTAGGCTGTGACAGACAGACAGATAGACGGACAGCAGTGAAAACAATAGGGTTCCTTTTCACTTTTGGTGTACGGAACCCTAAAAGCTTATTTTCACAAAAATTTAATTGAATCTGTTGAACTTAAAGTAATTTTTCTTTGCTTAATTACAATTACTTGCAAAAAATCATTACAATCAGATGTTATTTAACTTCAATTACAATTAATTCGATTACAATTACATTTTTTAATTATTATTAATTTTTTTTCAGCAGCAATTAAATTTTTTTAATTTTAATTGGAAAAATCTTAATAACAATTACATGTAATGTAATTGAAATATCCCATGTCAGCCTCAGTACTCAATGCACATTGTTTATTCATAAAATATAGTTTGGAAAAAATATTTAAAAAAAATTCGTAGATTGATCACAAAATACTTTTTTAGTTCAAATATTTTTTTAATACACTTAGGATTTCTCATTTTTCCTTTTCTCCTATTTTTGAATAAAATTTCCAAATGCTCTTGCATATGTACAATTTAAATTGCAATAAAATTCTCTATTAACTAATCTCGTGGTTTTAAATAAAATGTTTTTATTTTTCTCTCCAACAGCAAAATCATAAACTTATACAATTTATGGCGGCTCTATAGCGAATTGTTTGTTGCTAAATGAAAAATTTTATTTCATTTCGATTTCAGTTAATAGTTTCTGTTTTAAATGTTTTTTTGTTTTTTGTTTTTCGCTCTCTTTATTAATAAACTGGTATCGCAGGCAATCATGTCAACCATATGTTGCCCGTTTTAATAACAAATTTATTACATTTATTATAGTTTTCGCCATGGTTGTTGCCATTTGTTTATTGAATTTAACTGAAATTTGTAATTTTAAGCTTAAAAAAATAAATAAAAACCAAAAAAGCACCTGCTTATGGGAGTAAAAACGGAGTGTGTGTGTGTGGCAGTGAATGGATATTTTTAATACAAGCTTCAATTTCATATACAAACATACACTATATATATCTTTTTTTTTTAATTGTTATAATCAGTTGCCATATTTTAGTCAATTAAACGTTTTTCGTTTATTTTTATGTACGTACGTATATTTTTATTTTTAAACAAATTTTCCCCCCCACAAGTTGAAAGCTTCAAATTTCATTCGAACGGCGACGCGGTCAGTTATTATAATTGAAATTTATTAATTTGTATGTATTTTTATAGGATTTAATATATTTTTCGAAGTAAATTTCATTTATTCATGACATTTTGTTTCTCTTTTTTTTCATTTTGTCTATTTTCAGGTAAAGTCTGGAAAATTAATTTGTGAGAATTTTTCACATGCACAAATAAGAGGGACATGTAAGTGTGTTTATAAAATGTATATTATTGTATTTATGGCCAGTTTAATCCTAAAAAAAATTTATAATTTAGGGCGACTTTTTGGGTTCGAGTTTAAGTTTAGTTTATTTCTCGAATTAGCTAATCTGAAAATTAACTTAATCTCACATTCATTGCATTTGATGTTTTTGAGTGGTAGTTTAAACTTCTCTTTGCATACAGTATTACCATATTGAGGAACAAAATAGTGGCAACATCTATTTTTGGTTTAAAATGTGTTTAAACTAGAAAACTTATAAATCTATACAGTATTTAAACCATCCGTAAACGCATAAAATTGGGCGTTTAAACTACCAATACAGGCCATATGGTTTTCTTACTTACAGACCATATGTTTTGCATTAAAAGAGCACTCAACTTTTTTCCAAGTCTCTAATTTTTCTTCAGATCTTGTTCGACCTGTTTTCTTACACTATATTATTCTTTTATACTATTCTACTTCGCCAAACATAAATATAGTTCCTTTGTCAGTAAAATTTGGCGACCTTTAATTAAATTTTTTTAACTTTTTTGCATTTTTGATTGAGCAAAGAATTGATAGCCTGCTGCGAAACAGCTGTTTTTTGACATTTATTCTAGTGCTGCCACAAATTTATTTTTTAAACTACACATAAGATACAGTTCACTGATTTACTCCTGTTGGCTTTAAACTACATATAAATTTGAGTTTAGTTTAACTAAACCAGCGTTTAAACTTTGACTGATTTATTAGCCCTTAGTGTTATGGAAATTGTTCAGTTGTTCATATTATATTTTTGCAAATTCCATCATAATGTTGTTATGTTGGCCCTATTTTCGAGAGCTTTTGGAGAAATTTCCAAAAAGAGAATTCCAAAAATGCCTTTTGAAGACTTGGCAAGGTTTACTTTCCAAAGTCTTAACGCAGCTGAGAGAAAGTCAGAGGAAGGAATACTTTCTCCCTCTATCTTTCTCCCAGTTGAATTACAACCTTGCGTATCTAAAAGGGATTAAGGTTAAAATTCGCCCTTGAAATCATTTTACATTATATGCTCTAGACCCCTTTCACACGAAAAAAGCTTACTATAACAAAGTCTTTTTAAATTTTCTTTTAATGGTTGTTTCACTTACGCACATGGAAAGTTTACTTCGACAGTAAAGCAGGAAGAAAAATAAAAAATAGTGTTTTTAATAAAAATTGTTACAATTTAAGCTTAACATTTCTTAATGCACTAATAATGCCAAATTATTATTTTACTTATTAAGTAAAATATTTTTTTATTAAAAATACATTGAAAGTGATAAATGAGGGGTTTAGCTGGATACTATGCGCGTTTCACTTTACCCAAAAATTTCGTAGAACAACTAGAGTTATTATGTAAAGGTTCCCTGATGATCTGCATACATACTCAGAGTATTTTCATAATCATGTGTGTATTTATAGCTGATACAGTGTATACATTTAATTTATGGTCGTTTGTGCTTCATAATTTAACAAATATGCATGAACATATACGTTGGTTGTTATAAGTTATAAGTATTCAGTTTCAATTTGGTTCGTATGTTTGCGGTATGAGTATAGTTTTTATTTATTTATTTTTATTTACTTAAATGTACGCATTTATAATTCTATGGCGCAAAATAATTAAAGAGTACTTGCCATTCTCTAGTATGAACCTCATTGCTTTTGATAAAATGCGTTCCAAAAACCACCCAATCTAAATTTTAATTAATATCATTGCTCATTATGTATTTAAATTTTAATTATGGAAATAATTTTATGAATTCAATTACTCTAATTTCTATAAATGACTCATTGAGGTGAAATAGAAAATAATAAGTAATTAAATATTCACAAAGAATCTAACTCGTCGAAGTGTGTACAGCCTGCTGCTGCTCTATAATTAATAATTAATTAATTACACACGTACACTTTTCTTAAGTTAAAACAACAGGTGGCACAATTTTATGTGTACGCAGCAATCGACAGAAAAGTGCTACGAGTATCAAGAACAAGACTTTGGTGAAAGAATTTCAATAAACTGTTGAAAACTCACTTACTGCATTCATTTAAAAGATTTTTTCATATAATCTTTTAATCAATAATTACTGCTTTAATTACCTGTTAGTACTGCTACCAATGAAATGTAAATATGCGAAAGGAAAATTCTTTTAAACGTTGATTTTCTGACCATCCCAACTACCTTGTGCTTGTTTTCTCTACAAATGTGTGTAGCAGCAGGCTCAAACGATTTATCGCTCCTTTACTGCAAGACAGTGATATGTAAAACAAACACGTTTTTGCACTTAATAATGCAGAAAATAGTGGAGCAAGAAAATCTAATGAATAGACAATCCAAAGCTTGTATTTATTATTGTAAGATTCCATAATTCATTAATATTTAAAAAATATCTTATTATGTATGTCCGAATTGTGTACTTAATTTTTTAAATGTATTATATAATTTATGCATTAAAAATATTGTATTTTTCTTTTATAATTGCGTTGGGGCTAAAGCAAATTTATTGTGGTTAGCACTTGCGGAACAGAAAAGCCTGCTGTTTTCGTAATTGATCTTCTCAGCGTAATCTAAATACAAGTTTATAGGTTGAAATAGAATACGAGAATTGTTTAGGTAAAAGCTAAGAAAACCCCAAACAATCATTACAGGCAGAAAAAATACTTAAATATGTGTAAATAGTCCTTAACCTAAGGACAATGAATTTGAAATTACCTCCTCTCTTATAATCAAAAGAAGTAGATTTTTTATTTCGAAATAAAATATCAAATTGCTTATATATATGTATTGGGAATGAATATGACTTCGGTTCCTTGGTGGCATCAGAGTAATCGAATAAAACAAAACAATGAAACAAATAGTGAGTGTTGATTTTATTGTCATACGCCTTTTGCCTTACGCTTTTCTGTCAACGTTAGAAACGTCACGCAAAGCGACGAAGTTGTATCTGACACGGCCTTAAATTACAATTTTCTATACATAATTCGTCAAGGAAATGGCTTGTGCTCTCAGTGAGAGAATATAATTTTTGATTATCATCATGATTAAATCCATTTTATGCAAAACTAGTATTCGTGAGATATGACTATGTTGCAATAAAAGGGCGATATGCATGTACATAATGCCATTAATGTTAAAGTAATTTGCTTATGCAGGTAATAAAACTAAAAAAAAATTTTTTTTTCCTACTTAAGTTTCATTTAAAAGTTGCATGAGGGTGAAATTTAAATAACACTGTGCAGCTTCTCTCCACTAAAATTTTGAATAAAACACAAAAACATCTGAAGGAAAAAATACTTCCGTCCATATATCGAAGTTTGGAAAGTTCATGTCTGGATCTGATTTAAAGGATGATTGAAGTTAAAATGATTGTAATGAACGCAAACCTTTAGGTTATGTGAGGTTAGATTAGTTTATACAGGCTGCCACATACACAGCAAAATGTCACATTAAAATCTACGTAATCAAGGTTAATATAACATTTTTCAGCAAATAACTTTGCTTCATATGTGTTTCATGTTTATTCAGCGTCATTTGCAGTAATTTTCAAAGAAAATTTTTCATTTTGAATTAACTTTATTCCATGTTGATTTAACATTCCAGTCGTGTTGAATCAAAGTTATTTCAAGTTAGAATAACGAAAATTCGACACCGAAATAACACGAAAAACCATGTCGAATCAAAGTTATTTTAAGTTGAAACAACATGAATTTATTCTAATGTATTTTATTATTATTTAACTTATGCCAAGTACAGACTATGGCATTTTGTGACATCGCAATAGTGTGTACTAGTCTCAACGTTTGTCATTTCCGAAAGTTTTCGTTCTGTGGGATTGCATTTCATATAAAAACTTAATGTGATCGGCGTTGTACACATTTTGAAAATGACAACACAAAGGAATGCCTGATATGTATGTATTCAGCATTATGTTATTGTGCGTATTGTTGTGTGTTTGCTTCCTCGGGCAAGATTTGAACACGGACTCATCGCATGTTAGACGACGCTTTTACAGCTGCAGCCGTAACAACCTCAAATATTCTTTATATGCCATCATGGATAAAATTTCAATTCAACATTATTTAATTTATCATAAAATTTATTTGTTAAAGAACATATTAGGCCATGTCACAGAGCTTAATTCCGTTCGGAAATGGAATTGAATCCACTTGAAGATGTCGAGCCCTAGCCGGAGTATACCCCAGCATACCAGCGCCCTCAACAGTCTGGATACACCTGACAAATTTCCATATTTTAGTTTTCTTTTTTAGATACCATCTTCTACAAAAATGTGGTGGATTGAATTCCGTTTCCGAACGGAATTGAACTATGTGACATGGCCGATTATTTCTTGCAAATTGAATATGATTGGCAATCAAAATTTTTGAATGGTAATTTTTCATTGATAATTCCCGTAAAGCTTGATTTAAGCACCAAAGTTATGGAAAATTGGTCATTTCAGATGCGCTCCACCCAGCGAATTCGCCAGGCTTTTATGCTTTACGCATTATGGTTTTATACGAATAGAAAATTTCCATAATATTTTACACATATTTTATTTTATTTGAATTTAAAGATAGTACATACATATATGTTAAATTTATCAGAGGACGGAGAATCAGAAATGATTTGACATCAAAAATTTTCCAAATCTTAAAGAGGGCTGGCTACCTTTCTCTCAAATCAAAGGGATAAGAAAAACAAACTTTCATTGCTCCGCTTCGCTTGGCAGATATCGTAAAAGGAATGAAATATATCTATACCATATACTCTTTGTTACTGTGTTGAAGGCTATAGGAAATAAAGCGCTAATTGCATCACCAAAACACCACCCATATTTTGTTGCATAGTGTCATTTAAAATTCTATCAAATGTTTTTATTATTCTCTGCTTTTTTATAGTAACTTTACTTTGCTTATCACTAAAATAAACTCAGTATTTTTATCGTCCTGATTTTAAATAACGATACAGCGGCAAATGCCTTTGCCCCCTGAACAACGTAATTAAGGTTACGTTTTTTTTAAAGCTTCATTTGTTTTATTTTTTTTTCGCATTTCTCGTGTTTTTTGTTTCAAGGTACTGTTTTAAAATAGCTTCCTTACGCTGAGCTTCCATTAATGAAAATGCGGAAGCAGATGCAGTTGAGCAGAAGTTTAACAAAATAAATTTTTATTTTTACCCTCGATTATGCATATTTATTTGCCTTATATTTTCAATTAATTTGTGAACGGCCAATATGTAGGAATAGGAGGCAATAGCAAGCAAGCAGTTGAAATTTTATATGGGCTGCTTTGTTGCGTTTTGTTTTTGTAATGTGAAAGTGCTGAAAGCAAAAGAGGGTAACATACCATTAGGTGCAATAGATTAAATCAAAATAATTTTTTAAATATTAAAGAGGGTTTAAATGAAACATGAACATTAATGGCCTCTAGTCATAGTGTGAGTAGGGTCGGTTCGTTTTAAAAACAACTTCAAATTAAAAAAGTGTTGCTAGTTATATTTTAGTTATAGTAAAATATGCAGAATGTTTGAAGTAAAACGGACTTAAAAGTTAGAAAATATTGCCACTTCTTTGACGTACATAGCAAAATATAAAGAAGTGGCAGCTTTAATCAGCTGACTCTCAATCTCAACATTCTCCGCTCCGGGCTGAAGAACAGCTTGCGCGTCATCGTAATTATTTCTTAAGTGCGGTTAGGCTTGTGTGTGTTGTTTGCGTTTTTCGTCTCGCTCGCACTGGTTCACTAGTTGAATATATAGTCTTGCGGTTTTTTTTTGTAGAATTTCGCTGACAACTACTTTGCTACTTCCTATGTGCAGGCATAGGTCGTGTATAGTCAGTCACAAAAAAATGTCTAAGAATACTGTTAATACCATCATGGGCATATGTTTCAAGTCACCCGCCCAATTTTTGAGCAACCATATTCTGCAAATATAATTCTTAGAATATTTGTTAACAAATTAAAAAATAAAATAAAGAAAATTTAAAAATCAATTGAATAATATAAGTGTTTGAAACGAGAATAATTTTATTTATCTACATAATATGTATATTATACTTAATATTAATAACAAAAATTAAAAATTTTAAAAGCCCCCGATATATCTAGAAAAGATGTGATATCATCTATACGGCTGGACCAATTTTCTTAAAATATAGCTAAGAACCCTCTCGATCAAGTCACCTTTCAAACAGAAAAAAAATAAATTAAAACCCGTCCAGCCGTTTGGTCTGTACATATACACGGACAGACACACAGACACACTACAAAACTATAACAACCCTTTTTTGGTTAAAAAGAGGTAAGGACCAGGTCCGATTTCTTGAATTTTTTCAGCAAAATGCAGAATAGAGTTTCCCAACGGACATTAGGCATATATCGTATTGTTACGTTAAAGTGCTTAGAATAGGGTCGTGGTGCAATAAACCCCATACACATAAAATACATATTACCGTCTTAGCCGAGATCTATTAAAGCAAGAGCTTTTATGGTTCTGTACTCAAAAGAAAAACAAAGTCCTCTTAATTTGACTATGCTGTTTTCCCTCCCGTCCGGTTCTTCCGTCCGCCTATCCGCCTGCTTATCCGTCCCCTGTCCGAGTTAAAAAGTAATTATGTTTGTTTGGTGCGCTTATCGGCTAAACAAACGGTTACACCGATTTTGAGGAAATCTCAAACAGAAATATCTGCTTCTAAGAACCACATAGTAAATGAGTTTAAAATAAGGTAGGACCAAAAAAGGTGAAAGGGGCAATATTTCCCTCGCAAACTACACAACCGATTGTTATGAAATGAAAAAAATACATCTACGTTTAAAGGACAGATAGGCTTCATATTTAAAAAAAAACTAGGACAAAAAGTGAGGGCGGGCGGGGGCAATTCCTCCTTTTTGGAAACTATCCAAGCGATTTTTATAAAATACTTTTGCATCAAAAAGAACTCATCGCCCATGTATTTTTTTAAACTAGGACCAAGACGGTTGCAAAGGGGGCAATTACCGCCTCTCTGAAACCATTCAACAAATTATTAAGAAATTCATAACATAGATATAAATGCATCTAAAAGGACTCACTGGCTTCCTATATTTTTTTTAAAAGTAGGACCAAAAGTGAGAGGAGGAGACAATTTCTGCATCTAAAACGACATATAGACTTCATATTCTTAAAAATAAGGTCTCATAGGGTATCAGGAGGAAATTTCTGCCTCTTCAAAATGAAATTCAAAATACAATTATGTCTTCATATAAAAAGATACGCCCGCTTCATCTTAATTTTTTTTTAATTAGGATCAATTGAGGATCCGAAACTGCTCAATTTTTGTAAAATTAAAAATATAATTATAGCTCCATATAGAGTGGAGAAATGGTTCGTTAATTTTTTTTTGAGTAGGGCCAGTAAAGGATCAGTGGGCAATTTCTTCTTCTCCGGAACTATTAAATTTTTATGAAGTTTAAAATACAATTATGTACATCTCCATATAAAAGGAAAGACATGGTTCATACTTTTTTTAAAGTATGACCAATATAGGAGCATGGGAAATGTCTGCCTCTCACAAACTATCTACATGGTTTTTATCAAAATTAAAAACGTTGATAAATATGCGTCTAGCAAGACACACAAGCTTTATACTTTTTAAAAACAAAGGAACAGCATGGCAATTTCTGCCACTCGGAAAGTATTCAAACAGTTTTTATGAACTTCCAAAAATAGATGCATCTTGGTCTAAAAAACACACACACGCGTTTTTAAAAACCAGATAAAAATAGGGAGTTGGCAGGGGGCGATTTCTGCCAACTAAAAGTATACTTTTTGGATTAAAATTAAATTGGAAACTATTAAACTATTTTCCAGCTAGAAAAACAATTTTAAAGCGTAAACTTCATCACTCTATAATACGAGTACAAGTGCGCATAATTTTGAAGAATATTCAAAAATGATATAATAAATTTTTTTTGTTACTCTGAACTGCCAGTTTAGCGAAAACTATATGGGAAATGGAAACAAATTTAAGTGCAGGGGACGTATTCCGCAACGATAAATTTTGAAATGTTCACCAATAGCATTGTTCACTTATTGATTGCGCGTCCGCAAGGATGAAAATGAACTATTTTCACAGAAACACTGCAATTGGTGAACACTTCAGAACTCATCGTTGCGGAATCCGGCCCCAGAGTACAACTTTTCATTGTCTTGGATAAACTGGCAGTAAGATTTTCAAACAAAAATGAAGTCAGGTATAAATTGTTATCGAAAGTGATAATATTTGTATAATAGGGTGAAACGGCCTTTGACTCTTTGCAAACCTTTTTATTTTCTTAGCTGCTTTAGAAAATTTCAATATCATTCCATAAGTGCAATTATACGAGTAATTTAAGCAAAAGAAAGTATGTATCTCGGATTAAAGCACTTACATGCATACGAGTATATTGATGAATAGCCTTTATTTTTATTGTATATTTGAAATAATTGATTTTATGTTGCAATTTATTTCTCCATTATTAAACTATCGCCCTTCCGTTGTTGCCGCTGATGCAGTTATTCAATTGAAAAATTGCTACAGCAAAGTGTAGCTGTTGATGATGTTGCACAAAAATCCTGTTACTCTTATTAACGATTATTCCATTAAAAAGCAATAATTACCGTTGTTCAAAGTTTAATTAAATATTAAAATTACATAAAACAATGAAGAGTAAATTTTCGTTAAGAGTGAAGCTTTTATGAGCAGACTTTTAGGGAGCAGAAAAACAACAATAATAATAATAATAAAGGGGCAGTCTTTTTAAGAGTGATTAAAATAATTATTAATTGAACTGTAAGGAGTTGCAGTGTTTAATTAATAATTCTAGTTATGATAATTTTTATAAATAATTAAAAGGCAATTATTATTAATGAAAATAATTACTTGAAATTTAAACTCTTCACATAAATTCGCTTTTAATAATGCAAATATTTAATTAATTACACTGTTATATTAGATATAACCAACTAACGAGATCGCTAATATTGTGATTTTTCACATATGAAATGCACATATGTGACCTGCTCCACGAAAAGGGACCTCTGCGCCGAAAAGAAGTTATTGAGAAAAACGCGTTTAAAAAAAGCGCTTCGTTTTTCCGTGTTTTGCGCATGGTTATGCAACTCTTCCTTCAACCTCATCATCTGGCGATGTATTTCGACTCTCTGGTAATTTGTACGATGTTCACTATGCAGTGTTGCCTCTATGAAAATTATTTCAAACAGTTAAAAACATGTTTTTGCTAATTTTGTTTTCAAAATTACTAGAGCTGTTTTATTCCTTATCAAATTATCAAGGTTTTGGATTTAAGCCGATAGAATTGAATCTATTATTTATTATTATTTAATTTATCTATTATTTAATTAATGGAAGACGAATTTAAGAGTGTTGAAGAACAATACTTCAGCGATTGTTTGGAAGAATGTTTACCTATAGTCAGTGATGAGTCGGATGCATTTTCATCGCCATTTTTGTAATTTTGTACCTTTGATATTGAACTTTTTTAAATTTCAAATATTATATATATTATCTGTTTATATCACATTTTAAAATTTTTTCATTAATTATGTTCATCTTTACAGGTGATTTGTAAAAAAACTGAACGACATAGAAACTTGCGGTTTGCGGCATTTTAAAGAGCGTTTTTTTTTCCTATAAGAATCACTCAAAAAGTAAAAAAAAAAAATTCGCGCAGAGGTCTCTTTTCGTGGAGCAGGTCACATATTGTAAAAAACTCACAAGCATAATAATTTTAAAATTTTAATTAAAAATAATTAAGCTTCATGATAGTTTTCATGAATTTAATCCAATTCCATAAGCTCGTTTTCTGAAACATATTCTTCAAATTGGAAATTTATTTCTTAAAATGAATTTCACATACATTTACTGACTGTTCAACGATGTCACAAGAAAATCTAAGCGATGGAAAGCCAGTCGCCCGATTTCGAGTCAATTTGGATTCAGGTGATGTTTTTTACGTGGTAATGGATTAAAACATTGCCAGATAGGAATTTTCAATATATATTAGCAGATTTCTCTAAAATAATACTACAGGGTGTTTTTTTTAGAGGTATAGAACTTCGAATTGAAATAAATCACAAGAAAATCGTTTTAATGTCCATCAATTTGGCTTTATTGGAAGGATAATTTTATGCCATTAACGTTTAAATATGATTTCGGGCATGTGGCCGCCGCGGCTGACTCGAATAAAGCCAATTCTACAGGTCTAATTTTCAACCACTTTTTCGAGCATATGGGGCCGTATGTTGGCTTCCAAGTCCCCTAACGTTTCTGGTTTGTTGGCGTAGACGAGCGACTTCACATATCCCCAAAGAAAATAATCCAATGGTGTCAAATCACACGATCTTGGTGGCCAATTGACCGGTTAACCGAATTAATTGCTCTGATGGACGATTATGTCGACCATAAAATGGACGGAGCTTGCGGTAAACTTCGCAAACTGAACCATTATTTTCGAAATAAATTTTCACGATTTGCAAGCGTTGTTCTTTTGTCAACCTGTTCATGATGAAATGGCAAACCAAACTAAATATTAATCACTTGACAGCTGACAAAATGGCCGCCAGTTAAAAAAGTGATGCCAACTTAAAGTTCTATTCCTCAATAAAAAACACCCTTTAGAACCGTTGCTTCAATAGAGTCACGAGTGGCTATTCACATATTACCTAACGTCCCAGGAGGAAGGGGTTTATGGATTTCTTATGGTTTAGAAAATTTATACGGAAAATTTTGCAAAAAGCACTACTAGGCGGTGTTGGGTGAGTGTGGGGAGGTATAAAAAAAAACACCGAAAATAGCATTACGTGATATGTAAAGAACCCCTAACTCAAAAAAACAATATGAAGAACGATATAACGATTTTTTCTGCATTTTAACACAAAAATCACGTTTTTTGAGTTATGACTCTACAGCAGCAAAGGCTCGAAATGGTCACATGTTAATTACATGCAATTCCGAAAGAATTTTCTCTCGTTTCGAATTACAGAGTAGACGCCAGGGTATGCAGTCGCTTTAACTCTCAAATAAGTGACTAAATAGTCACTTTGTGCGAAAAATTTCCACTGGTTGTGTTTTTGTCTATTATTAATAACCACAATTATTGCGCTCTATATACAATTATGTACGTTTGTTTAATTATATTGAACATGTATTTTCATACAAAATAATTGGCATAATTATAATTAATGTTTTTTTCCAATATTTGCACTTACACACAATTGCATAAACATTAAAAAACATTTAAAAGTACATGTACATATAAATACATAAATATATTTGTATTAAACTCCCAACAAGAATGGTTAAAAAACATTTCTCTCTATCTTTATTACGAAATGGAAAAGGATTTAAAAGATAGCAACAAACATACAGACTCATGGATACACAGACGCACACACACACACACACATGCAGAGCTACTCATACTCTTTTGCATAGAGAGAGAAAAAACATTTATTGTTTAAATAGCAGAATAATTAAAATTAATGTAATTATTAATTATTGCTATTTGCATAATAAATGAAAAATCATTACAAAACAAAAACAAAAAACTATGAGTATGTGGGCGTATCTCTGTATGCATAAGAGATGAGCAGGTGTAAAGCGTGAGTCAAGTGTAGAGTAATTTCTAGTTTTAGTGCTTGAGAAAGCATGAGTGATAATTTTCCGTGTTTCTAAAAAAGTTTATTAGATTTGTAAAAGATGTTTTTTAAGCCCGATCCACAGCAGACCCTATCAGCATTGGTCGCCCCGTAGCCAGCTACTTAATTATTTTGGAGACGGCAGCAGCACCATCTGCACCTCATATTTAAGTATAAATACATAGTTCAGTTACTGCCACCTTCAAATATTTCGCATTTATAAAAATTAAATTACCATTTCAAAATGTACTTATATGACATAAAAGTATAAAAATGAATCAATTTTTGGATATTGTTTCTGTTAAATAATGTGAAATAAATGTACTTCGATATCATTAATTTATCATTTTGTATTACACTGGCAACACTGAATTTTCTCATTGTAGCCAAAGAAATAGAAATTATTTTAATTAGACTACAACGACAAAATCAGCATAGACAACAACCTGCCGCCCTATTGCTTTGTTTTCTATCCTTGTCATTTTGTAGTCGGTAGCTTGCTGTGGTGAATGTGCTTAATGCATAATTCTTAAGAAATTTAGCTGGATGTTACGGCCATGATCAATGTTATACGGCGATCACAACCATCGACTTATCGAAATCAAAATTTTGCAATAAGTTGAGAAATGAACTAAATAAATGTTAATTTCTAAACAGAATTATGTTATTAGGTTAATTCATTTGGTTTGTAGCTTTGGTTTTATATATCGAAATTGATCTTGGTGCACACTTAGTGGCATTTCGGAAATAATTTAAAACTGCCTAATGTAATGTTCTTTTGAAAACTGAATTGTCCTGCGTGTTAGTGCAGCTTGAATGAAGCCTTTCCAGTACTTTCTGTGGATCCACATAAAGTTCATTCTTTTAAACCAGCAACAATTGACGCCTTGAAGGCCAATATTGTTCGAGTTATTCGAAACATGCCTTTGGCAATTATCTAAAAAAATAGCCCAAATGACCGCGGTGCTCTGAAGACATTTGCAAATTTTGAAACAAAAGTATTGGTCTTTCGAAAAAAAATTTAATAAAAAATTTATTTGTTTAATTACTATTTTTTTAACAAAAATGTACACAATTTTTTGTGTTAATTTTTAACAATAATAATTTAAAGTTCTGTCAGCCTGAAAAAGCACCCTTTAGGCTTTAAGGGAAATCATCTTATTTGGCCAATGTTGCAGCCATATTTCGCTAAAAATTTTCTTAATTCCACTCATCGAAGCTGGAATTCACATTAACAAACAACTTTGATATGTTTGAGGTGGAAACATAAATACATTATTTCTGAGCAAAAAGTGCTTTAGTCGAGATAAGCTGATTTTGAGTAAATGGCATTTCTGTAACTTTCATATTCCAGAGTACCCCTGGACAAAATCTAAATTTATTTGGGCAATTTTTCAGGAAGCTATAGCGCAGTAATTTGCTGCTTATCTTGTATCGACTTATAATCTCATGTGGAATAATAATTTTTTAATTTAGTTTAGTCTGTAGAACGATATTTTTCTAAATAAAAAAAATAACTTAAACCAAATTTCACAATTTAACCACAAAAGAAAATTCTGAAAATTGATTTTACTGTGAAACAGTAAAACATGATTTAAAGCTCAGTTAGCCGACTGTAATGCAATGTAACTATAATGTAGGAAACAGCTGATCGATATTGTTATGTGAAAAGTAATGAAAATGATTATAGAGATGTAGTGTAACGTAACTTACGTTTCATATAAAAATATCGATCAGCTGTTTACTACGTTACACTTACATTACATTACAGTCGGCTAACTGAGCCTTTAAGCACTATTACCTTATTGTAACTTTTCATACATTCCGTAATCACGTTGAGATTTTGTGAGTATGCTAAAATGTTTTGCCTTAAAGTAGAAGTATTTTAAAAAATCAACAAACATTATGTGAGTCACTATTTTGTTATCAGACAAGTGAAGTGCTCGCTATTCACGCTCCAACCTTTAGGGTCCATACAAAAATATAATTATTTGCAACAAATAAAAGTTTAATTATTGGCCTGACTTTTATGAATAAATCAGTAACATTTCAGGAGTTCATAGCTTCCAGTATGGCAGACTAAAGTCAAATGAAAAATAAAAAATTTTATTTTACTTGGTTTGGTACACAGAAGAATAAGTCGATTCAAATTCTGCTACAATAAGTATGTAACCGAAAGCAAATAGTGAAAATGAAATTATTTCTTGCCAGCACAAACCACGTTTTCCTTTTAATTTTGTAATGGAAAAAAGAAGTATTATAGAAAGAAAAATATTTTTATATACTCTTAAGCAGTAATAATTTATAAAATGTGAAATTTTAATTTTCCTTTCGATTCTGTGATAGACCTGAATTTGTATTTTTTTTATTACATATATTTAGTTTTTATCAACAAAGGATTACCAAAAACGCCTTTTTTCATAAATGTTAAACAAATTACGCAATGTAATGCGTTTACAGCGGATATGCTATTACAGTCTCAGCCCAAAATCATGCTGCATTTTTTAATATTTGTATGCATGTGTGTGTAATGATTTGCTTGTTTTTTAATGTTATTTTAATTGCTTTACATTGGAAATATTCTTTAAAGTCAGCTTTTATATACAATATATATTTTCATCAAAAAATTGTTTGATTAAACCTTGTTTTTTATATATAGTTAAAATAAAATACAAATAAATATTTGCTTTTATTAAAGTAAATACTGTACACACATTTTTTAACTTCCACAAACAAAGATATTTCATAAATGTCGGGGAATAATTAATAATAAAAATATTGTTTAAAAATAATTTTGTTAAAATTTTATTATTAATTTCTGTGCGACAGTGATTTTTACATAAGCAAACATTTTGCTGTATTTTTTTTTATTTTGTTAATTAAACTATCAGTGTGTGTGTGTGTGTGTGTGTGTGTAATTAAAGCAATTATTAATGTGTCTATTAGTGAGTGAAGATAAGGCAAAAATATGTTAAATAAATTGTCAAAACTAATTAGAGGGCTGATTTATTAGTTAATTATGTTTAAATGTTTTTTTTAGGAATTCATACGTTAGGATAATTATGGTTTCTGTTGCTCAATTAAACAGAATTGTAATTTATTGTTCATACTTCTTAAATGCCCGTTTACATGTTTCGCCCTAAAATATGCGAGATTTTCTTACACTGCCTAGAGATAATGTTACAGATTTTTAAGGCTTATTTTATGCACACGTAAACTTTAACAGCCTTATGTATAAGAAAAAACTGGCATGAAGTTAGCATAAGTTGCAAAATTGAAGATGATCTTAACAAGTTTTTTTAATAGTAAGTTAAAACTACATTATGCTCCGATTTACTAACTCAAATTGTATGGAAGAACTCGTTAACATCTAGTTCAATTTCGACACTTATGCTTCATGCCAGCTTTTTCTATACATAAAGTTCTAATATATTAACATGCATGTTTAGCAGAGATACGAACCAGAATATTGGTATGGCTAGTACTGCAGCTAACATGGCATGGATTAGTTAGTAAGGTATTCATTAAAAAAAAAATAAAAAAATATTGTGTTTATGCTGCTTAGCAGAAAAAAGGTTCAATCTTACGAACTGCACTGATAACGTTTCTTTCTATCAACAAATCATATTTTGTTAATTGTTGTACGCCTCTATTTCTTTTCCCCACTACTATTTTGAGTCTTCAACATAAAACATTCATTAGCAAAAGATAATCGAAGAAATGCTATAAAGGCAACGGAAAATATTTTCCTTTCAACCATCATGAGTGTGTTTGTTTTTGTATGGAAAAAAATGCCATAACTTTTTTTTTAGGCAATTTAAATTGGCAAATAAAATCTGAAAATAAAAAACATTTTGTTCATGTAAAACGAAAATGTACACTAAACTAAAACACACCAACAACAAAAACATAAAGTGGCAGCTATTCAACTGCTTAAACAGGAGCAACAAAAGCAAAACCGAATAAAATAAACATCATGGAAGATGCATCTGAAACACAGATTCCCAAAAACGAAAAAATCTAACGTTTTGTGTGTGTTTTTTTTTTTTTTTTGTACAATCTACTTGTCTGTAATAGTCTTCAATTTGGTGCAATTGAAGAGACTGCCTGTTTTTTTCTTTAGCTGCTGCTATGATCAGGTTTTGCACATAAAACGTTTATTGTTGTAAAAAAACCAGCATCCTAAATTTTTAAAATTGATTGAATTTATGAACTCTTCTAATATAAAGAAGGAGCAAAACAAATACATGCTTAGAGACATGTAAAAATAACAATCAGGCGCAGAATGTAAAAAAAGTCGTTTTTATGCATTTTCCTTTTAAATTAGACAAAAACTTTTTCTTTCGTGATTTTACGCTCCATTTGAAATTGTGTACCTGAAAAGAAATTAAATTTAAACGGGCAGGCATGAGATTAATTATACATACTTTCTAACACAAGTCAGTCAAAACTTAATTTAAGCGTATGAAGGCCACCAAAACAGCCACGAAAAAATTTGCCGATAACGAAGTTATTGCAATGTTAGTTTTTTTTCATATTTATCTAAATTTGAAATTAAAATTGAAATAAATACAAATATATTTGATATTTTTAGCTTAAAATTTTTTTTTAACATAACGGCTCCATTATGGATGGCAACCAAACATCAGTTGCTTTGTCAAATGGCAACGCCACATGGCAGCTTTCTTCACTTACCAAAAAGTTATCGAAAATATGATTATGACAGGTTGGCAACTAAAAATAATATATACAAAGTTTCAAAATATAAGAAATAATAGCTTTTACCCGCGTCTCCGCTCGCGTTGATCTGATATTTTGGAAAATATACTTAAATTTTAGGAGTGTTTTGTTAAATGTTACTCAGTGATAACCTTAAAAAAACGGTAAACACCGACAAAAAGGCGATAAAAAAATTAAAAAACCGATCTTAAAACTGTTTAAACAATCAAACCTGAAACGAAAATTGCCCTAACCAGCCCAAAAATGGTTTTTTCGGAAAAAATCCGAACTAAATACATATGAAAAACCGGTTCCGAACCGGATAAAAATAGGCTTTGTTTGCCGCTGGAGAAGGAATTTTTAAAATCGGTATAGCGGTTTGGAAAACCGTGCCATATATAAAAAAACCGGTTCCGAACCGGATAAAAAATTTGCTTTGTTTGACGCCGGTAATGTAGCTTTCTATTGAAGAATTTTAAAATCAGTTTAGCGGTTTGAAAATTCACGCCATATATAAAAAACCGGTTCTAAACCGGATAAAAATGACCTATGTTTGACGCTGTTGATGTAAATTTCTATTGCTGAAACAATAAAAGAAAACAGCAAACAAACATTAGTAAGAAAGTAAGGATAAATAAATATAAGGATAAGTGCTAAAAGCATTTCAAGTAAAAGTGTTTAAAAAATTAATTATATATACCTAAAATGCTTCAGTGGAATTATTTTTCGGAGAAGAGCAGGAAGTAGAAAACGTTGAATCAATTAAATGGTACTTAAGGGACAATTCTAATCATTCAGAATTATCGCAATTTATTTTTAGCTGTAAAGTATTCGCCTTCCCAAACGAAGAGCAAGCAGATGTATTAATAAAATCAATATAATTTTTTGTTTTAAATTTACCACCTGTTTGATTTAAAAACTATGCAGGAACTAAAAATATTTGGCTGCTGGTATTATTTGACATTTGGCGCAACAGCTGTTAGTTGCCGATTGCCATTCGTAATAACATTTTGTCAATCCATAATCGAGCCATAAACTTCAGTACCTGGGTTTAGGCCTCTGAAAAAAAACGACGGAAGAAACAACTCACAAATGAAAAATAAACTGCCAACAAATGAAAATTTTTTTTTGTAATAATTTTATTTTATTTTTGAAAATATTTTTTTTTTAACTGAAAAAAAAATACAGGGTAAAAGTTTTGAGATGTTATTTTGTCAAGAAAAAGGAATCTCGAGACTTATTTCTTGTTTTTGCTTTCATTTAATAATTTTTCGTAGATAATATTACCGTTTTAAACTCAACTCACTTTGGTCTCTTCAGAGTGAATTCAACTTTCACGTAACCCATAATATTTTTTTAGTATTATGAATCACAACTTATTTGTACTTGAAATTGCTATGGCACAAGACAACTAGAATCTCAACCATTATTTACCTACTGAATGGCATTGCCAATGCAAAAGTTATGTTGACTCTGAGGCAACCAAACTGAGTTGAGTTGAGTTGAGAACGACAATAGGGGTCTTACATTTTCTCTCTAAGGTTTGTGCAACAACATTCACGCGTTCTAAATGCTGCTCACTAACGTTCGGATGCTTGGATTTTTACCTCCATGTTCATAAAAACGCTTAAAATTTTCTGCTCTCTTACGTTTCGAAAAGCTGCTAGGCTTTTTAGAGATTTTCAGTCAAATATTTTCTCATATCTCAGAAGCCCATAATATATTTAAGACTTGTTTTATATTTTTTGGGTGTTATCTTATCTTTTTGGATGAAAGTAATTTCATTATGAAATAAGTCTCAAAGTGCGGGAGTAATATAAAGTCGAATTTTTAAAAAAAATTTTTATGTTGCTTGGACTAGTTTCATTAAATTTTTACCGCGACGTTTTTAACTTCCCTCTATCAAAAATAAAAAGTTACTGATTTTAATCAGATTTTTGAAAATCGCGTTTTCATCCATCTCGACATTCTGAGTGTGTGCATGTAAACTCCCCACCCCCCCCCCCCCCCCCCTAATTTAACAATGGCCTAACCAATTATACGACATTTTAAAGACATTGACCGAACTTGGATTTTGTAATATAATGAATTCAATAACTTTTGAGAAATTTAAATACTAAAATTTTGGAAGAAAAAAATTTTCTCAAAAAAAAATTTCAAACTACGAAACGGAATCCAAAATCTAATAAGCTCTTTTATTAAACAAAAAACGAACCCTTCTATCGTGGTTGGTGTATTTCGACTTTGATATTGATTGCGACGTTTTTGTTATAGATTAAAGATCAACGCAGCATTTTTTCTTTAATCCGGGACCAAAATGTTATCGGTCAAAGTCGAAAGACGCAAATCGCAATAAGACCCAACGTCGACTGCTGTAAATTTTATTAAAATGGATTGATTCTACGAAAGATGTCATTGGGGAAAAATATTCTTTAAAACGCTTAATTTTAATAAGTGAAAGATCTTATAAAATTTTACGGATATATTTACTTTTTTGAACCTGGAATACTGATCTAAATCGTTTAAAGGTTTCGAGAAATATCGTTGTCAAAAATGTTAATATATTTTAATAATACTGCAAAAGGGAATGGAGGGGGAGGGGAGGGAGAAGTTCCAGCTGACCCATATATATGGGATATTTTCTCCATTTCATTGGAACTCTTATATCACTGAGCGTTGTTTCATATAATATTGAATTTAAGTGAACATAAATAAATTGGCGCATATTCATAGTCAAAACAAAGTATACTTTAAGAGCTTAAAACCAGTATTTCGTATAATAATGCTGGTCGTAAATTTTTAAAGTATACCTTGATTTGGCTATGAATACGCGCCTTTATTTATAATATAGTGCTTGCTTTTAAAATCGGCTAGTATTTTTTATTTTTAACTTGTTAGTGACAATATAAAGCTTTAAGAGGGTGTGCATTTTTCGAAATGCAATATCGTGTCACTTTTAGAGCTCAGAGTGTGTGTTAGAGATGAGCGATACTTCGAAACCTGTTACTTGTTCACAGCGATTGAATAATCACTAATCACAACTGTGACTGAATTTATCAAGTAACAGGTTTTGCAAATAAAGTTGTTTCATACAAACTATGAATAATCTTGTATTCTTACTTTACAGCAAATAATGAATTTTTTTATACCTTCACCGTTTATCGAGAAAAAAAATCGTCAATCGTGTAAAATCGTCTTTTCTGGCAAAATATTTGGTCGCGGTTGCTTGATAATTTTTTGTTCTTGTCGCTATTCTTATTACTATTTCAAAATACTAATTAATAATTTAATTTCACTGCTACTCTTCATACTAGTTTTTCTCAAAATAACAGAACTGCACAGTCACAGTTTAAAAGCACAGCGATTTAGAAATCACGTTCACAAGGAGCAACATTATTAAATCATGGGACCGCTCATCATTAGTGTGCAAGAATCGATTAAGTTTAAGCACGTGAAATTTATTAAGTTTTGAATAGCATGCCCCCCGCCTATCTTCTTTGAGCATAAAATTGTTGGCATTACAAAAAAATGGACAGAAATTTTAAGATTGCTCCACGGAGAAGTGAAGTGTATATAAAAAATTCATTCGAATTTTGAACTGCCTCTTTTATTGAAGTTGGTTAATTAAATTAACTAAAATTAAAAACTAAAAATTAAACTAATTAAAATTTGACATAACAGCAGGCGCGGATTAATTTGAAATGGACTGAAGCAGGTAACACGATTATAATTAGGGGTCCAACTCGTTCATTCGTTCTTTTTTGCCACAAACTTATGATCAAACCCATTTAAATTATTGGACCCAGCTCTAATTATAATAAATATTATATTGCTTATGCAACTAATTATTTGAATAAATTATTTTACTTCTTCCGGACTCACACCTGACATCTGATTTAATATATAAATATGTACATACTTTGCATTTTGCAATATAAAAACAAAAGAGTTTTTATACTCAAAATCATAAGCTAATTGCTTATCTTTTATTGTAGAATTTCCTTGTACATATTTTATTTATTAAGGAAATATATTCACACTGGCCAAAGTTCAACAGCTTATAAATTTTATGGTATTTTTTTTTTAAGGTTGGTTGGTTGAATGCCATTAAAAGAAATACCGACAGTGCTGAAGGGCTTAAAAAGTGTTTAAATATTTTTTACTTTTGAGTTTTTTGTTATAGTTCTCTCTTTTATTTTTCAACGAAAAAAGAGATCAACAATAAATTGCATTGAAGCTTAATAATAAATGACAGTTGGTGGCAGTTGCATGTACGAGTACATAGTAGAGTGTACCGTCACACAACTGAAGTAACAGCAGCAAAAGTGAACAGCTTATAATTTTTAAGCGGATTTGAGAGGAATTTACATTTGCAAGTACTAAAAGCCAACAAACAGAACATTTTTCTCCATCAGAAAAAATGAAAAAAAAAACCCCTACAAAAGAGGAAACAACAAGCTTAAAAAAATATTATGTGTGAGAATTTTCTTACATGAGCTGCTTGCTCACCATTGAAATGTGTGAAGGAAAATGCTTTACAGACAAATGGGAAGCTTAAAAAAATGGTAGTAAAAATATTTAATACCCGCTCCATTATAAGCTTGCCAATGAAATGAATATTTGTTTCAATATTTTTGCAAAAGGATTCAATAATATGCAGAGATTTTCAAGAATCAGAGTCAACATCTTAACGACTGGAATTATTTTTCATAAATTTTAAGCGAAAATATCTTTTAATTTAAACTTTATGAAAAGTTTATTGAAATTTTTATTCGAACATAAATTTTTTAATATTTGGTGGGTGAGTCGCTCCGCTCATTAAATTAAAACATGTCTGGCTTTTTCAAGGCAAACAAAAAATGTAAGAAGTTGTAAAATTAAGGTCCTGTCCCACGATGTCACCAACGTTCGACTCGTCGCACACTTACATTCAAAACAAAAACAAATTTTAAAATTTTGGTGTTGTTTGCAATGTAACTGTGCGACGAGTCGAACGTTGGTGACATCCTGGGACTGTCACTAAATACTGTATTTTAGAAATACTGAAACATACAAAAGTTAGAAAGCTTTAGAGTATACTTTTAGGTGCGGTAAAAAGTGGCTCCTTAAGTTCTGCATTTTTAAAGCTACTTAAAGTGGCGCCCTGGAGCATGCAAAGTTATATTAAAAGGATACAATTCCTATAATGAGATCTGAAGAACCAAAACTCAAATATTGCATCCCAGAAAATGAGTATTTTACTCTTCGTAAAAATGTGAGTGTTTTTTTTAAGCTCGATAAAAACTACGAAAAAGTTCAGTGTCAAACTAAAGGTAGCATTAGTAAACTCGTATCGTTCTACTTTACAGCTTGCCGTATTGTTTAGCTTTGTGTACAAGTTATAGAAAATGTAACAGTGTGCTGTGACATTATTTTTGTTTTGCTTGGAATGCGGCTTTTTTGACATTCGCTACAGAAAAATCTGTTTACTGAAAAAAAAACACTTCGTAACGGGAATGAAACCATTACATTCAACTCCTTTCATTAATACAACGATAAATTTCAGTAATAAAATGAAACATTATATTATATTGATGCACATTGCATAAATGAAATGTAACCTTTCTAATGCTTAATATTTTACATTTCGTATCATCATTACCATTATTAACAGTTTATCATCATTAACAGTTTTCATTCGGGTAATAAAAAACTTAAATATACGTTTTTATGAAGAATTCATACAAAAACATAGTTTAAATTGATTATGTGACATAAAAAAAGATCAAAGTATCAACGCACAATTGCAATGAATAAATATATAGTTGTGGAAATTATAGTTTCGTTGAAACTTTAATGAAATATTTTCGTAACTACAATGAAGAAAACTTCCTGCTGATGGCTAGTAGAGAATGTGCCACCCTTGTAGTCACTTTTAGAGCTCAGGCTGTGTGTCAATATTCGCAAGAATCGAAATAACGGTACAAAATTCTCTCTCTTTTTTCCTTTTAAATAAATTTATTTATTTCTTTTAAATATATTTTGATTTGCCAGGTACTTTTCTTACCTACATACGTATACATAAGTCTTCTCTTTTTTGCTTTTTTGTCCATACTCTAAAAAGAGAGTTCAATTCGATTGACTTTTAAATGCAATTCATCTTCGTGTGTCAGTTCTTTACAATTTCCTTCAATCAAATGCAATTTATTTATGCTTTATAGTTTAATTCTGCTGAAATTTCGTCCATACTTCATTTCCAATTGGCTCATTTCATTTCTTGTACCTTTAACTGTTTTATTTTTCCCCGACTGATTCCTAGAAACTGCGCATTTTTGTTGACTTTTTCCGCTTACTAAATGTATTTTATTTAAATTTAAATTATGCACATATACGAGGTTTGTTCAAAACGTATTGCAAATTTTGAATTTTCGCGGGTTACGTATATACGAATTTAGATTTTTTTGTGGCGTTATGTTGGTACTCATGTCTCTCACTTATGCCGACAATTTCGGCCATTTTGAATGTTCAGTTAATTGTTGACAGTTGCTTTGCTTGCGCGTGTTTTGGCTCGTCTTCGATTTTTACCTATTACGTAACCCGCGAAAATTAAAAATTCGCGATATGTGTTGAACAATCCTCGTATATTATTTAGGTTTGAGAATAGTTTTATATACCCTTTTTTATTACTGCTAAAATGCTTTTTATTTAATTTTCTTTATATATTTATTTTTGTATGTGTTTTTTGCGGCACACTTGACTTTGGTTTAATGACTGCAAAGAAAAAAAAAAAAAAGGAAATCCATCATTTTGTTTATTTTCAACACATGAATTATTTTCTGTTACTCATCGCAAGTGGCAGAAAGATGCAATAATAAAAAAGAAAAAGAAGTAATAAACTGATACTTCTTTGCTTTTTATGTTGACCACTTGAAGTATGGTATTTAAGGTTTACTATAACTCGTATGGACATGACCATGGAGTTTGCAAACGAGAACATTTACTTCATTATTATACACTCAATTCTATTTTCTTTCGTTTGCTATGGTTAGTTTAATTTTACTCGATTTTGGTTTCTATGTATGTTTATTTCTTTTGATGGATGCATCTTGACAGTTGGACAGTTTAGACAGCTGATCAGAGCAAAAAAAATAAATAAAATATAGACGAGAATTTTAAGCAAAAAAATTACAGAATTTTTTAATAGATAAAAGGTTCTGAAAACCTTTTGTTATTATTGTATCAAACGTTTTTGGCATCGTTAACTTATAATCAGTTATAATACAGAATTTAAACGACAATTGAAAAAACAATTCATATATTTAAATTCAAAAAATTGTGGGGCCATAAAGTCTGTACTTGCCTGAAGGCATCCTTTTTTAAAAACATTTATGCATTTCGCTTAAAAAACTTACAGCAGCATATATTTATTTATGTTTGCGCCCCTAAAAGTATGCATGAATTATTTATATGACGGTGAAGAAAATTATCATTTCATTATGCGTAAAGTATTCGTTTTTCTTTAATTGGAAACTTATAGTGGGCATGTTCCATTTTAGGTTTTAAAGTTAATTTTTATAGTTTATAATTTTCGAAATATCATTTTAATTTTTCTATTTGAATTTTGCTTTTAAAATAATAAATTCTAATCTTATTCTAAGATTGAATTTACATTAAGAAATATTTCATGAAATTTGTTGCACGAAATTAAACAATTCTTTTCTAACAGTTGCTCTCTAGTGCAGGGAGTTCCAAAGTTATTTCATAAATGCCTCTAATTGAAGGTTAGTTAGAATAACGTTGTAAGTGACAAAATAACTACTGATTGACGACGATATATGCATAATTTTGAATGGTTTGATGTTTGAAAAACGCAAGAGAGTAATGTTAACGGTAATCTGTGAACAAAACTGGTTTTGTAAAAATTTTCTCTTACAACGTTATTCACGGCTACGTTTCCATTGTGCACCATTTCTAGACAACGTGTGTGTGTGAAGATAAATTGCGAAATTTATAACCCCAGACACAAACCAAACTCATGCAATAGGCATGTTAACTGGATAATATATGTAGTTCTGTTTGATTTTAAAAGTCTTGGAGGTAATTGGCAGGTCCATTTCTCGAAATCAACTTATCGCCAAATCTTGATTTCAATAATGCGATGGTTACGGTAGCCGTATGGCATGCGGCACCATCCGGTTGAAACCTCAGCGTGCCCGGATCATTGTCATTTATATTTTCAAACGGAGAGCCATTGAGTCTGGCGCGGTAAAGATCTCCATTGACCGTGACACGAGCTGCGGCTTAATTTTTGAGAAAATAACGTAAAGCGCACCAAACGGCCCTTTTCTCTGAATGTAATGGAGTTTGTAGGATCTGTTGTGGATTTGTTTCACTTCATGTGCCGGAAATTTTTTAAATAACAAACCCATCAACACAACACAATTTTGCGATAAAACATCGGATAAATTTTCAACTGCTCTAGAACCTAATTGGCGAAAGAACACCGCATATGATGGTCTCGTGGCTTTAACCTTTGAACCAGCTGAATATTAAACAGGTGAAGGCCAGGTTTTTTTGCGATTAGAGCCCCAATCGAATCTCTCAATTTGGATCTTCCTCTTTTGTACGCAAATTCAGTCAACATGTTGTTTATACTGCATCGTTTAGAGAGTATCTGATATGAAATACATATATCCACATGTCGACGAATGGCTTGCTCAGATGGACGATTATGAGCTGCATAAAGCTCACGAAGTCCTCTATAAGTTGCACGAATTTATGACTGATTTTCGAAGTAAATCTGTATAAATTGGCAACTTTGTTTAATTGTCAATCTGTTCGTGACGATTTGCGGGAGTTGACTGATTATAAATGTCAAAAAGTGAGCGCAGTATGACAATTCATTTCATATTTAACCTTTCGTTCTAAGTTCTAAAAAGCTTAAAAGACATTACGGCATATCTCCATATTTCTATATTTTTAAACTACACCAGTAAAACCAATTAAGTCAAATAGTATTTTCATTCTTATTGCTGGATACTGTGCCCTGTTTGTCAGTGTTCAAAAAAGTCAAAATATTTCTGCAGACATTTTATTTGTTTCACTTGCTTCGTTCACCTGAAGATTATCACCTCTAACATAAGTCCGCTACAAACTTTTGTATTAAAATATGCGAAAAAAAATTCAGTTTAACATTTTTTGGTATTTATTATGCCTCATATGTGTTTCATGTTAATTCAACATGATTTACACTAACCTTGAAAAAAATTGTTACATTTTAAAATAATTTGATTTCATGTTGATTTAACATTTCAGTACTACTAAATCAAAATAAACAATCATGTTGAACCAAAATTATTTCAAGTTAAAATAACGTGAATTTGATACTAAAATACCATGAAGAATCACAATGAATCAAAGTTGTTTCAAGTTGACACAAAATTAATTTAATTTAAACTATTTACATTATTTTATTAATTATTTAATTAATTATGATTTCCTATCAACGTTTTTGCATGTTGATATTACATTGCTATATTTTTCGGTATGTGTACTTAAAGCCGTCTGTTGCAAAACTCGTAAAAAATTGCTCAGCAAAAGCCTTTGTTAATTCACTTTTCTCCACTAGTCACCAGTCAACCATGCAGCATTGCTGATTTTGTTTTAAAAATGTTTATTCTTAATTTCGTCATTTTAATCAGCTTCAGACACAATTGGCTCTACTTCTTGCTGTTGTTGTTATATATTAGCTGCAAATGCTGTTGACGAACGTTGTTTGTAACGTTGCTGTAAAATACTTAATAAGGTTAAGAAAATGTGTAACAAAAAGAAACTGAAGCGTGTAAATACCTTTTTAAGTAGTTGGATATCATGTTACGGCTCAAGCAAAGAAATAAAAAAAGAAACATCTTAAAGTAAAGAAGAAGAAAAATAAAATGCAATTATTTTAAGCACAATTTTGCACAACTAAATAATAATAATATGACAACAAAAAAAAGCAAGAAAATAAAATAAAACATGCAGAGCATAAAGCCAACCCAGAAATCATAAATAATGCAAAAGTGCAGCAGCAAACACAATCGTAGCTGGAGCCGTTCAAACTTTCAATTTAAAAAAAGTATATATGTATATAAATACTTATATAAGTATTTAATGTTTCAAAGATTAAGATTGCCAGTATTATCACGTTGTAATGAATACTCTTGGTTACACTCCGCCGAGAAACAAACGTCCACAGAAGTAAAGAAGAAAAAAAACTTTTAGAATCTTAAATGAGGTTGCGCAACACAAAATGCAATGGGAAGCTGGCATAAGAGGCTGGTCCTAAAATTGAATTTCTTAAATGAGTTTTATTTTATGTTCTTAAAGAGAAGTAAAATTCAGGCATTGAATGTCCACTACTTTTACTAGGTACTACTTTCTTTAGGAAAGCGGTAGTGTTAGAGAAGACATACAAGTCTACTTTTTGCAAATTTTTTAACTTTTAGGACAGTGCTGCAGCGCCTCTGATGTCAATTTGCCGCATTAAATTTTTGAAGCCGCCGATGATTCTGCTGAAGTCGTGGTGTTCAGTAAGAGTGCCTTCGTCACTTTAACTTTCCTACAACAACTGGCACAAAAGTACACTAATATGCTTCGGAAATATGTGTAGTATTGTTATATTGTATATCTCGGAGATTGGGATCAAACGCAGGACCTTCGTGGAACTGTGAAGAGATTGTATATCAGATACTCTCTTTATAAAACCAAAACGTCGAAGGAATGTGCGTATTAAAAAGTTACCGCTGTAAAGTAAAGTATGGAGAACATAGAAATTTATCGTTGCACAGTGGACCAGATTTGTAAACTAAAGTATGGAGAACATAGAAATTTATCGTTGCACAGTGGACCAGATTTGAAAAAAAGGAATTTACTTTTTTTTCTTATCGAAATATTTATTTTTTTTAATGTCAATCAAAAGAACTAATCATAATAATCAACATTTGCAAAATATAATTTTTAAAAAATTAATATTTAAGGGAATATGATAAAAATGCGCTTTTTACTATTAAACGAAAACTAAGTTGCTTTCGTGCTATAAGTCCGCCACAGATCCAGTCTTTTCATTTCAATCGTTCTACTCTATGAGTGTTAAGATATCACAAAATTCAGTAAAGTGCGAAAGGTTCGAGCCTTATTTTCGATTTGATCGTAAGCGACAAAAATTAAATTTTTCAGGAGAAGGTTTTTGTTAAAATATTTAAATATGTTTTTGTGCGTAAATTGTCGCTTACGATAAAATTGTACAGCCCGTGTCTTAAAAGTTATCAACAATTTTGGCGTTTTAATAATTCTAAACTATGGGTAGGCCCATAAAATTTTGATTTCAAAAAAAGGCTATTTTCGATAACATGTCGTTTACGTTAAAATCGAAAAAAAAGCTGGATATATAATATTATGCGAACATTAGCCTATATAATCGAATATATTACCTAATATAGAAATAAAAAATAAAAAAATTAAGTACACGGTAAACTTTTTTTTCGGTTTCAGGGGCGATTATTTTTAGTTCAGGCGCTTCATATTAGTTTTGGCGTTTTTTTTGAGTTTTTGCGGTTTTTGGCATATTTTAAAGTCTTGCCTTCCTTTTTTGGTGATTTTTTTAATTTTCGCACTTTTTCTTAGTTTATACACATTTTTCGGTTTTAGCCTTTTTCGGGTTTTGGCGTTTTTTTTTTAATTTTTAGCGTTTTAGTTCGTTTTGGCGCTTTTTTCGTTTTAGCGATTTTTTCGGTTTTTGGTGATTTATTTAAGTTTTAAGAGTATTTTTGCTTTGGTGATTTTTTCGGCTTAAGAGTTTTTTTTTTAGTTTTGAAACTTTTTTCTTGTTTTGGCTTTTTTTTTTCTTTTTTCTTTGGCTTTTTTTTGTCACTTTTTCTTAGTTCTGACACATTTTTTTGATTTTGTGCTTTTTTGAGTTTTGGTGTTTTTTTTCGTTTTGGCGCTTTTTTCGTATTTTGGTGATTTATTTTAGTTTTAAGAGTATTTTTGTTTTGGTGATTTTTTCGCCCTTTTAACGATTTTGTTTTTGCTTTGGCGATTTTTTAATTTTAGTTTTAAAAATTTCAAGTGTCATGATATATGTATGTAATTGTCTGTATATATATTACAGTAGGATTTCAATATTTATCGTTGCTCGCTGTAGAATGCCCTATAATTTCTAACTGTCGTATAATTGTTGCTGTAGCGAGCAAAGTTTTACACATTATGTTCTCGAGGAAACAGTTTGTGACAGACAGGCAGACGGACAGCGTAGCGAAAACGGTAGGGTTCATTTTATCCTTTGGTGTACGGAACCCTAAAAATTAAAAAGAAAACTTATCGAAGTTTGTCTGTTATGACAGCTTTATTTTGCATATTTTTAGGTACACATTGCCTTTTACGACCGCCCTCCTATAAACGAATTATAAATGAAACCATGAAGAAGAAAGTCAGTCAGTTTGTTTTTATGTAACTGAAGTGCCAGTATGTGTTGCAGTTTCTGCATATAGAATTTATTTTGGAATTTTTTGAAAGTTTAAACACGTAGAAATTTTTGCTGTTGTGTATGCCTTCTTTAAGTTTGTTTTCGTTCTGTTTCTGTTGTATCAAAACTTGCCTCGCTCTCATTTGTTATTCAAAAAAAAAAAAACTTTTTGAATGCGCTCAGCATAATGTTTACTGGTCAGTTAAAATTTGTCTCTTCTTTGTTCAAAAATGTTCATTTTAAAGGCTTAAATCTCAGAGACTTTTATTTTATTATTTAACAGAAATAAATTATTTAACTATTTATTTTATTGTAGTGCTGTTAATTTTAATACGTTTTATATTCTACTTAATTTTTTCACTTTAATGCATGACTTTTTTTATTTGTTTGTCCCAGCATCATTTAAAAGCATTCACTTGTTATTTTTTTTTTTCTTTAAAAGAATTTTGTGGCATTATTTGTCAGGAAAAAAAAACCTTCATTCATAATACGAGTACAAATCATGTTTACAGCAATGCGTATTGTTTGGCCATTATTTTATGGAGTTAAATTTTAAACTTACCGCATTGTTTACGAGAGCATTTGCTGTTTTGTTCGCAAAAACAAACATCAGTTGAAATTCATGCTTGTTGGAGAACAGTTTTTGTGTTTAAATGCCCATAAATTGTATTAGTTTAAGCCATTTGCAGCCCAAGTACAGCAAAGCACAAAATGGTGCCTGCCAGAGAAATGAGCATAACTTTATTGTATTGTTAAACTTTATATACATATGTAGTGTGCTTTTAAAGCTTTCGTAGGAGAACTTCTTTAAGGCCTTATTCGGAAACAAAATAATTTAGGTTTACAAAATGTTTAACAAACAAATTTCCATACAAAATTTGTTCAATAAATCTTTTGTAAACCAAAATAATTTTTTCTGCATACTGCAGTAACCGGGATTCATAAACGGTTGTTAAAGCTAAAGCGTTACTTAAACCGGTTTGCTTATACGAAATTCGTATGTTGAATTAACATTAACTCTAATATACTTCTATATAGTACTACGAGTCCTTCAAATCTTTAAACAATTTAAAGCCGAAAAATAAATATTAATATAAATGCTTTGATTTTTTTTTTTTTTGAATTAATTGAATTATAAAATTTTTCATACAATATTAATAACCATGCCATAGCTCCTCTATGAAGTTATTAAAAAGACTTCATGAGCATTACTGCTTATTATTTAATTATAATAAATTAAAAAATCTAGTGTAATTGACATTTATACACATTTGTCGAAATACAAACAAAAAACTTATTTTTTAAATTAAATTACAACTCTAACATGTTTTAAATTTTAACATAGATAAAAAAAGTCAAAATAATTTTAATGGCCTGTGTGTAAATGACAAATTGGCCTACTTTTCATTTATTCAGTTTTCTGTTTCAATATATTCAAAATAAACTTTCATCGCTTTGTTAACATACAATAAGTAAATTGCTAAAAAAAATTTAAAATAAATTGCAAAAAATAGAATCATATAGAAAGTTCTGTCTGCTTAATAGTTTTTTTTTTGCATTACGAATGGCTATGAACATTCAAAGTAAATGCTGGCAGGCATATGTATATAGAAAGAAAAAAATAAATTCAAAAAATTTATTATTCGACATATTGTCATAATTATATTGTAAGTGACTGTGGTTGCAGTCTACTGACGAGTTGTTAAAGCAACAATGAAATCAATCAATCAATATATGCTTTACATAAATTTTTGGATATTCTTTCAAAATTTTGTGTTATACTGGCAACAATTTTTTGAATTTTTTCATTGTAGCCAAAGAAATAGAAATTAGTTTAATTGGACTACAACGACAAAATCAGCATAGACAACAACCTGCCGCAGTGCCCTGTTGCCTTGCTGTCTTCAAAAGAATCACTCTCATATAAACCACAAAGTAGACCAGAGGTGACACATGACGGAAGATAATTGTATTTTTAGAGGTCTCGCTCACACAGTCATCAAATCCTCTTTACTTTATCTTTCGCGTGGCATTATTTTAAAGTAATTACATTTTATTCCTTGTGGTCTCATTCGCAGCCTAGTTTTTGTAAATAAATGGTAAAAATTAATATTTGCGAACGAAAATCCTTAAAACAAAGTCTCTAATCATTTGAAAAAAAATTTTAGTCACTTTATTAATACTAATAATCCATTTCGCATTGTGTTTTTTAATTCAATAAAACAAATTCCTCCATTTAATTTTGTGCAAATGTTCATGTGCTTAAGTGTATTTTCAATTTATGCTTTGTGGTCTCATTCGTTGTTTGCTTTTTGCAAGTTGAAGTTAAAAATTAATATTTTTGAAGGAAAATGTTTAAAATTGAGTTTGTAAGCATTTGGAAACTAATTTTAATCACTTTTATATTACTAATAATGTTTTACACATTGTTTTATTTAGTTCAACACTGCAAAATCTTTCATTTAATTTTGTAAAAATTTTCAATTGTTCATTTCACTAAGTATACATTTCTGCTGTTTGTTTTGATTATTGTACTAAAAATATTCAATAACAAACACACTATATTTGTCCCTTTTTAACAGTGATCAAATCAGATGATTTGAGCTTTTTTCTTAAGTCACTTTCTACAACTCTGGTGATATAAACATGTGTATTCTATCCTTGACATTGTGTAGTCTGAGCTTGCTGTGGTGAATGTGTTTAATGCATAAGGCAGTTAATAAATAAGTAAAAAATTTTAAGAAATTTTATTTTTGATAAAATAAACTTGTATAAAGGTACTTTTTGTAAAAAGGCACTTTTTGTATAAAGGTTCCTTTTGCAAAAAGGCACTTTTTGTAAAAAAGCTATTTTATGAAAAAAGCACTTTTTGTAACAAATAAAATAGTTTATGAAAAAGGTATACATAATTTTAAAAAAATTTATTCTGTGTCAAAAAAGTACTTTTTGTTCCAAAGTTATTTTATGAAAAATATATTTTTTATACATAATTATTTTAAGAAATCTTATTTTTTATAATAGGTACTATTTGTTAAAAGTACTCTTTGTAAAAAGGTACTTTTTGCAAAAAGGTTCTTTTGTAAAAAGGTATTTTTTGTAGAAAGGTACTTTTTGCAAAAAAGTAATTTTTGTAAAAATGTAGTTTTTCGAAAAGGTCCTTTTTGTAAAAATGTTATACCATAAAAAAAGTACTTTTTGTAACAACATTTTTTTTGGAAAAAGGTATACATAATAATTTTTAAAAATTTTATTCTTTGTAAAAAAGGTACTTTTTGTAGAAAATTAATTTATGTAAAAAGGCGCGTTAGTAATTATTTTTATATAAAATGTATTGCAAATTTAAAGAATATTATGGAAATGTATTTTCTATAAAAAGTACTTTCTACGCCAAACGATTTTTATGAAGAGTACTTTCTACGAAGAGAACTTCTTATAAATTCGACAATTTGTAAAAGGGGAATTTTGTATTTTTTTTTTTTTTTTTGCAGTACATACTTTTTACAAAATGCAGTTTTTACAAAATATCCTTTTTGCAGAAAGTACCTTTGAACAAGGGTGCTTATTAAAAAAATATGATTTTTACCAAATGTACTTTTTTTGTGAAAATGTGCTTTTTACAAAATGTACTTTTTATTTGATGTGATTTTTCTATATGATACTTTTTACACCAGGCACTTCTTATGTGAGACGTTCTTTGTATAAATACTTTTTATGGAAGTATATAGGATTTTATAGGATTTAGGAAAGTACTATTAAAGAAGTGTACTCTCTACAAAACGTACCTTCTATTATAGATAATTTTCCTAAAATGCATATTTTAAGAAAATTGAAAAAAGATATTTTTATAAAAAGGTACTTTCTATTATAGTTAATTTTTATAAAATGAACATTTTATGAGAATATTTAAGAAAGAGTTTTCTTTTTTTTTGTATTAGCTACTTTTTATAAAACGAAATTTCCAAAAAAATAAATCTACTTGTTTCCAAATGTGTTTTCACACCAGGTACTTTTCACTTCTTATAAAAAATACTTTTGATAAAAGTTAATTTTTGCAAAAATATACTATCTTATATGTGGTATTTTTTATGTGAGGTACTTTTTGCAAAAGGTACTTTTCTCCGCATAAGATATGTTTTGTTAAAGGTACTTTTGATGACGGGTTCTTTTTGCCAGAGGTAATTTTGATATACGAGTAAGATACTTTTTATAAAATGTACTTGTTGGACACTTTCTTATAAAAATAATCCTCACGAAATGTACCTGCTATAAAAGGTACTTCTTAAAAATGGAATTTTTATGAAAGTTAATTTTGGTAAACTTTTTTAAATTATATACTTTTTTGAAACTTTTACAAAAAGTACTGCCTGTGTAAAGCAATTTTTATAAAGACATCTTCTAATAAAACGGACTTTTTGTAAGAGTATTTTTTTATAAAATATATTTTTTTTTGTAAAAGCTACTTTCTATATGATGCATTTAATATAAAAGATATTTTTTATAATGACGAATCTACCAATAATAATTATTCTTATCTCAGCCCTGTTTAATAATTCATGTTACCAAATATTCCTTTTAAATAAAATTGACGCAAATTAAATTTATTTTGCAACAAGACTATTAAAATTGCACATAAAATTACCGTCAAACCTTAATTTCACATAAAAATGTTAAACGCTCTCATCTTCATCGTTATTAACATTATCAACGTCATTATTATTCTCATGATTTCTGTCTTTTAGACGCATTGGAACAAAAAAGCTAAAGACTAAAAAAATCTGAGTTGCAATGAGATTTTTGTCTCATGAATGTTGGAGTTTGTAAAACGTTACCTTTAGAATTTATGATAATTATGTTGACTTAATGCGCTTAAATATTTTATTTATTTTTTAATTTTTTTCGGAAAAAATAAATTAGAAAACTATCAGGCCACAATAACACAAGTCATGTTTTATGTGCAACAGAAAAAAGTAACAAATATGTATACTTGTCGCAACAGAAGTTTCTTAAATATTTCAGCTGGTGAAAACAACAGAAAACGATAATCTACAATTTTTCAGTAGAAAAAGCTAAACAGAATCTATCTAAGCCATAGTGCAGCAAAGAACTTTACTGCATAAGCAACGTTGCAACAGCATAAAAATGTTTATCTTGATTTAGATTTGAATTATTTCTTGAAACTTTTTTTTTTGTAACATTTTTGTTGTGGTTGTTAAAACGCATGTTTGTTTAATGTGTGTGTTTTTTTTTGGTTTCGTTGGTTGTAAAATCGGAGACACATTTGCAGCCAAGTTAATGATGATGTTTATCTGCTCTAAGTAGTTTTTATTATATTTTATTCTATTCTTTATTTGTTATTTTTGTGGCTTAGATACAAAATACATTTTCTAGTTACCGGTTGATTTCTTACGTTCTTTGGTAGATTATACATCTAAAAATCGTCATTATGTTAATTTACTGACGATTTAAAAGAACAAAATTGTTAACAAAAGGAACAGTCATAAAATATAAATGCATAATAAAATTTAAATCTCTTGTGAAGTATGGCAGATACGAGTAGTTTTATTTTCTACTTAAAGTTTTTTTTGTGGAGTTAACTTAAAAAAAAAGAAGTTATGACTGTTGTTAGTTTAAGAATTATTTTTTAATATATGTTTCTGGCTGAGAATTAGACATATACATAAATAACGATGGTCACAAATATAAAAGTCCTAACTCGTATTTTCATGAAGTTGAGTTTTTCAGTGATTCCAATACATTTTACACAAATACAACTCGTCACAAAAACGTATGGCAATAGTGTAAAAAATAACAGTTTTACAAGCAGTTTTACAAAGCAGTGGTACAAGCAGTTGTTCTGTTCGTTATTATGTTTTTACCTTCTCCTGTAAAGTTACAGTTATTTGAGTTAGAGCCTTTCTACTTGTGACCAACGATATGTATGGATATTTGTATAGAAAGAACAAAACAAATACGAGAAGTATTCAAACGAACACTGAAGATGGCTTATGGCCGAAAACGGTATGTTTATTAAGCATATTTATTATTCCAAATTAAAGCAAAGCCTGCTATTCAGCCCAATCATGAATATTCTCACGGAATTTATTTCTCACGGAAAATAATTTTCTCGAGAACAAATTTCTCCAATCATAAATTCCTTGGGAACAAAGAACAGTAATACGTGGCATCACCGTATTACGAAGCCAGTTGTTTTGCTTGTTTGTTTCTCCCTTTTTTTTAAGGAGAGAGTAGAGAGAGTAAACAAAATTATTAAAATTCATCAACTTGAAAACATCGAGTATTTAAAAAAAGTTTATAAATGATTTATTTCGATATTATTTGTGTTTTTCCAAATAAAAGAACTATAAAATATAAGTTAATATATATCAATTTTATTTTAATGGAGTATTAACTATGTTTTTATGTAAACTCCATTCTGTTTTCCAAGGGAAAGATTTTAAGTGGAAAAAGCAAGTTCAACTGTCTTCATAATACCTGCTTTTTCCCCCGGGTGAAAAGAGGAAAAAAACAAATTCATAATCAGGGCCATCATGAATAAAATTCCCCGTGAAACTTCTCCTTTTTCCGATTAGAATTTTTTGTTTTCCTTATTATGCATTAAACACATTCACCACAGCAGGCAACCGACTACAAAATGTCAAGGATAGAATACACATGTTTATATGAGAGTGATTCTTTTGAAGACAGCAAGGCAACAGGGCGGCAGGTTGTTGTCTATGATGATTTTGTCGTTGTAGTCCAATTAAACTAATTTCTGTTTCTTTGGCTACAATGAGAAAATTCAGTGTTGCCAGTATAATACAAAATGTTGAATGAATTATATCGTACAATTGTTTCATATTATTTAACAGAAACAGTATCCCAAAATTGATGTAAAGCATAAATTGATTCATTTTTATACTTTTACGTCATATAAGTACATTTTGAAAGAGTAATTTAATTTTTATAAATGCGAAATATTTGAAGGTGGCAATACTGAACTATGTATTTATACTAAAATATGAGGTGCAGATGGTGCTGCTGCCATTTCCAAAATAATTAAGCAGCTGGCTACTAAGCGACAAATGCTGCTAGCGGCATTTGAAGTCGTGTGTTCGTGTTGCCTGCTGTAGTGAATGTATTTAATATATTACTTGCTATTAGTTGGAATTGTTCCCAGCGAAAAATTTCACTCGAAATTTTACTCATGATTGCCCTGAATAGGAGAAAAGGGAAAAGTGAAAAAACTCTTGCGGAATTCATCTTAATGATTGGGCTGATTATAAATCGTTTCCCTAATGCTATATTGGGAAGGGTAATGTAATACAAACATCCACGCCCAAACCCAATTGGGTCCATTGTGTTCAAGGCTATATTGGTGCCTTATTAAATTGTTATATAGGGTCAGAGTTGGTGTTAAAGTGCTCTTTTTACATAAACCAATATAAAAAATTTTTGTTGCTAATGCCTGCCCTGGTGTTAGACTTTCTAACCACTTAACAAAATGTTTTTAAACTCTGTGCTATTTATTTCTGCCATATTTCAAAAAATTCTTTTTCCTAACAACAACTGGGTGGACAACTATAGTACTAACAAATGAGTTTATCTATTTTTCTCAATCATAAAATGCAATTTTAAACCGGTAATAAACTTTTGAAAAAACAAACCAAAACAAAACAGCTCACAAGTGTTCTTTGCTCTCTTCCGCTTTAAAGGACTTCATCTATTAAAAAATTGTTTTTTAATTTTCTTGAAGCCACAATATTTAAAACGAAAATTGTTTAACTTTTGGCAAACAAGACATTTTGCCTTAAAAGTGCTTATTTTATTTTTTTGGATATGATGCTTAGTCCGACTCAAAGTCTGGATGTAGTTTAAGATGTTTTAACATTGATAAGGTTTTCATTTTTTGTGCTCTTCTTTAAAAGATGCCCAGACAGATGATGATTTTTTTGAAAGTAATTTTTTTGTTTGTTTTTTGTTCTTTTAGACATAAACAGTTGCGCTTAAATGTGTACCAAAACCAACAATAAACATGTTGTAAGAGCCATATTTTACAGAGTGATTCATTTGGAGATACTAAAAAAAATTATAATAATCACGTATATTAATAACGACATTTGGTATAAATTATAATTATGTTGAAAAGCGACATACAATTCTGTGTCAAGCCTAGTACTCTATTCGGAGTTGTGAAAAATTTTCAGCAACATTGATTATTTCGCGTGAAAAATTTTACACGTAACAAGTGATGCCCATATTACTTTTTCAAAAAAAAAATCATTTTTATTGGTTAGAAGTATGCAACATTGATCGACTTTTGTAAACATAAACATTAGTTGTCAAAATTTCATGCAAGAAAATGTTGCCAGATATATTTCATACATTTTTCACGAGTTGAACAGAGTACAAGTTTTGCAAAAAATTTTCATGAATATTTCATGTGAAATTTTTTTATATGGATTATATCAAGATTTCGCGTGAAATTTCGAGCAGAGCACCAGGCTTTACACAGAAAAACATATTTCTCCAATCAACACCTTAATACAAAAATCAATAAAAAATCAATTAACAATTTAACTGTGCCAATTAAACTGTTTAATTTATTAAATTTCCAAACAAAAGTTTAATTGACTCAATTAAATTTTTAATAAAATTGTTAATCAATTGAAGTTTCTAAACGAAAGTTTTATTGGCTCAATTAAATTTTTAATTGATTAAATACATTTTTAAAGGTATTAATTGGAGAAAAATATTTTCGTGTGTATTAAAAAATTTGATGCTGGCAATTAGTCATTGAATTTATTTTTTCATTCTTTTGTGCATTAATATACAAATTTACTTCTTGTACGAGCAAATTGACAAACGAATTACATAAATAATCAATTAAAAATTTAATTGAGTCTATTCAACTTTTATTTGAAAATTAAACACAAGTCAATTAAACTTTTGCTTAAGAACTTAATTAATTAAAAGCCTTATTGACCTTTAAAATCACAAAGAAAACTCTGGTTGTGCTACAATCTCAATGGCCTGAAAGTGATATACGAGTATTTAACAAAAGCGGAGGGGAAAAGTTTCAATGTCAAGCACATTCGATTGCAAAAGAAAGCTCCTTAAAAAAAAACTGCCTAATAATAAATTACCCTTTGGTAATCATGCAACATGCTTCAGGAATTGCAACGACAAGGCCAACAGCATTTATATTGTCATTTTGCTTGTAAATTGTTGTATTTATGAAAATGAACAAGAAAATCATGATTGTCATTAAAATGACACAAGCAAATGTACAAATTATATTACAACAAAAGAAACGACAACACCACAAACAACAACAATGTGTTCATTCTGTGCTGGAAACCAAGAACCATAGCGAAGACTAGATTTTTATTATGTTGTTGTTTAATTCCTTATTGCCATCCATATTGAAGAAGATTTTGCTTTGGAATTTTGTGCAATTATGAGAGCGCCAACATTATCAGCTGCCTGGAGGTTAAGGTTTGGGTATGTTTGCTTTATTATCATTTTCAAATTTCTTCAAACAACATGACGTTTAAAACTGGTTGGCATGAAATTCATTTTTAAGGTAACCGCAAGCACAAACAGATGCGAGTCAACAGAGTTTTTCTGAAATTTAATTTAAGACTTGTTGCTTAATTTTTTAATTTTTGTTTTTTAATTTCCCGGTAGACAATTGAAAAGTCTATAAAGATAATCTGTAGACAATCAAATAAGCTCATCAAACACCTAGATGTGGAGCGTGCAATTTTTTTTAGTGCACGCATTGTCGACTGTGGTTAATGAAAATCAAAAAGTTTTCATATTTTTATTTCGTCTTGACAAAAAAGATTTTTGATTCTTGTTTATGATGGAGATGTGCGCAGATGAACAAAAGTTCATATTGCGCTACAAAGTCAAAATGCAAATGGTGATAGACGTGCATATTTGTACGCGTCCTTTTAAGCGACAAATATACGACACTCATACATATGCACTGATTGACGGGGCACTTAAGCCTGGGTCTCATGGCTACAAATCCCATTCCATTATTATTTTCACAACACGGCTGTAGCTGTCGCCAAATTAGACTAATTTAAATTTTTGTTGACAACAATGAGCAAATGCAGTGCTGCCAATAAAACAAAATGTTAAATGAATTATTGGATATCACTTAACAGAAAGAACTTCTTAAAATTAATATAAAGGAATGAAAAGGAACCCTATTGTTTTCGCTACGATGTCTCCGTCTGTCACAGGCTGTTTTCTCGAGAACCGCAAGAGCTACGTACCTAAAATTTCACAGAATATGTAAAACTTTTGCCGCTACAAGAAAAAAATATATGACAGTTAAAAATTAAAGGGTGCATTAAAGCGAGCCACGAGAAATGTTGAAATCCTAATGCAATATACAGACAATTATGTATAGACACTTGAAATTTTCAAAGTTAGTGTATTTTTATTAACACTAAAATAAAAAAAGTAAAAGATATTCTATTAGTTAATGTAATTTTTAATATTCGAGAGATTTGTTATTCGACATATTTGTCATAATTATACTATAAGTGAAATTTATTTGCTGGTGGTTAAGCGATGTCTATATGCCTTTCATTGTTGTTTTAACAAATTGTCAGTAGACTTCAACCACACATTTTGAACAGTCACAAACCTCTTATCTTATGCACAGACTTTCATAAACTATTTGAGAATTCACAAATATTAATATTTTTGAAAATCACAATGTGTGGTTGAAGTCTACTGACGATTTGTTAAAGCAAAAATGAAATGCATATAGACATCGCTTAACCACCAGCAAATAAATTTCACTTATAGTAATTTTGAATATGTAAAAACTAAAAACTTGCAAAATTAAAAAAAGCCGAATCGAAAAATCGCCAAAATGAAAAAGCGCAAAAATATCAAAAAAAAAAAAAAAAAAAATAAATAAAATAAATCGCTAAAATGCAAAACAATCACCAAAAGTAAAAAGGTCACAAAGAAACTAAAAAAATTCACAAAAAAAAACTGAAAAGAACGCCTAAACGAGAAAAAGCGCCAAAGGTAAAAACATCGCTTAAACTAAAAAACAACCGAAAACATGCCCAGAAACCGGAAAAAAGTTGCCAAAATGAAAAAAGCATCAAAACTAAAAATATCTCTTAAACTCAAAAAAAAAAAACAACGAAAAAAATCGACAAAAACCGAAAAAAATCGCAAATCAAAAATAAAGCTACTAAACTAAAAAAAAAATCGCTAGAACTAAAAAAAAATCGCCAAAACTAAAATAAGCTTTAAACTTAAAAAAATCTTTAAAACTGAAAAAAAAACGCCAAAACAAAATTAAAAAAAAAATGTTTACATCAGGTAAGGCGGAGTACACACTATGGCATTTTTCGTTGTGTGGCATTGCTTTTCATATAAAGAATACGGCATTGTACACATTTTGAAAATGGCACCACAAAATGACAGCACAAGAAATGGCAGGTGTGTGCTCAGCATAAGATGTTCGATTATACATCGCAATTTACTGAATTTATTATATTGTTTTGTCATAATGTTTTTGTTTCGCTAATAGACCAAAAAATGCATAACCCTTGCATTAATTCGCAACAACCGGAAAATTTGCAGCACGCAGGGGATACTACTCTAATGAAATCCTGAACAGTCTTCAGTCCTGTTGTTGCAATTTGGTGGACATATTCCTGAATGTCTGTCTCACAACACAGCTATTGTCTACTTAGTCAATGTCTCAGTTAGCCTACCATGCCTCTGCCATTCTACGAGTACATTGCATTGGACGAAGTTAAAAAGAAGTGATGAAAGGATACATCATCGGCGTAATCTAACGCCGTTTGCGATTTGCTTGCTTAATTTAATTTAATGCAAGATTCTGTAGGTTGCGTGATGGTATATAAAGCTTGGAGTCAGGGGAATAAGTTTTGGATATCAGAGCACTCCATATCATCTTGTGGTCCAATGTGTCAAATGATTTTTCAAAGTCCACGAAACAGAGATATAGTGGCGATCGTCATTCTTTCGATGGGTCACACATAACCTTTACGCTATTGATTTATGAGGTCCAAACTATGCCTGTTCGTTTCTCAGTGCTGAAGTAAATAGACGTTGCTCTGATAAAAAAAAAATGAAAAGAATTTAGAAACTGGATCAAAGACAATGCTTTGCTTATATGAAAACCTTTATATTTATTTAGTTTTAAGAATTCTGAGTTTAAGAAATTCGGCAATTTTTTAATAATTATTATAATGTCTCGTAATTGAAAAATTTCAACAGAAATCTCTTAAGATTGGTGTTCTATGTAATTCTTCACTAAACAAAAAGTAAATAAATAAACTAAATAGTTGTTAAGCTGGCCTGAATGCAAGGGAAAAGGAGTAGAGCAGACTAATGAACAAATTCATTAATGTGGCAAATCTTATTTAAGTTAGTCTGTTGTCTCTAAGATTTTAAGCAGCACAAAAATAAAACCCTTTTTTCGCTCCAAAGCAGACCAGAGAAAAAACTACTTGTAAAATACTCAGAGAGAATTTAAAAATACATACTCGTATAAGGTAAAAATTTATGCACTATCAGATGAATTTTTAGATGGCTGGCTGACTACTAGAAGCAAGCAACGTTAATGCTGACGCATCTACGTTTGCTTCTCCACCAACATTATTTCACTACAATCTACAATAATAATTTTTTGTAACGTTTTTGTTTTTTGGATTCAATTCTTAAAGGAATTTTATTATATTTTCTCTGCAGTTTTGCCGTCTTAATATTTTTCTATTACCGCACTTACTGCTCCGGCTAAATGCACTGCGTCGCTCCGTCTGTCGCACACTGTTGGTCCCCAAGGACTTTGAATTGTCGTGTGTTTCGTTTTTCTCGGTATCCACTCAATGAAAAGTAGGGAATTAAATATAATGATATCTTAGTATCATTTACTATCATTTGCCGTACGGAATACTCGTATAGTATCATTCCTTAAATATTTTTTAGCCAGCAAAAAGGAAAAAGCACTTAAAAGGACTTTGCAAGTTAAGACAGTTAAATGTTGCTGGTTGGTCGGTTGGTTGGTATTGGCATTGGTACGTAGTACGTTTTTAACATTAAAGTAATTGTTGCCATAAAATATTTTCAGTTAAATTGTTTTGTCATTAGGACAGTTCACAGTTTTTACTTTTCTTTGGAAAACTTTATTCTATACAAAGATACACAAACTGCTTAAGTTACTAGTTTATGTCCGACGCTGTGATAACCTTTTATAATTTTTGCTATTTTGTCTCTCGTTTTCCTTATATTTTCTGTGTGTCTTTCTTGGAAATCTTCACTAGTTGTCCCTGATAGATATAATGGCATGATAATAATGTTTACTTTTTTTTTCCTTCACGAATACATACAATATTTGTTTAATTTCGTTCAGAGTGAATTTCCCGCAAAATTTGTATTAACTAAAAACGAAAAACGAAACTTTAAACTACATATACATACATACATATATTTTGTAGCAAGAAAATAAGTTGCTGGAATTTATAGTGTGGCATTGTGGTGCTTAAAATGAAAATTGCTACCAGAGTAGGAGGCGGAGCAGGAGGAGGAGGACGAGCAAACTAAAGTATGAGGTTTACAAAGCAAACTTGTAATGTAAATATTTTATGGTTGAGTTTTAGATTTTTAATAAAAACACATGTAACTGGATGAAAAGCATTTTAAACGTGGTTAGAGCAGTTATTAAATTAGCAATCATTGACAAATTAATATAAATAAAGCTTTTCGAAACAAATACTGAACTGTACCGGCTTCAACAATAGGCTCTAAAAAATTAAAACATCTCATTAAAAAAAAGTTGGAAGTCATATTTAAAAAAATAAATTTTCGTGGCTTGGAAAATATTCAAAATATGCAGAGAATTAATAGAAAAGCGAGTAAAAATTCATATTATTCATAAAACATTTGTAATTTGTTTTAGGAAATACTGATGATACTTTCAAAAAATTGATTTTGTTAAAGAAATTTATTATGCACCAATTTTCATAAATTTTTTTTTTACTTTTTACTGAAATTTACATGCGCTTAAATTTGCATAAAAGAAAAATTAAAATAGAAAATTGCTTAAAATTTTTTAGTAGAAAATAATAATATTATATTAATATAACGCCAAAAAAGATTATCTTTCTTAACATCGCTTTCAATTCGATGATTAAAAATCGTAAAAGAGAAGTTCTTTAATGACAAACAAGTGCATACGCAAAAAAAATTTCGTCTTAACATCTACGAAAGAAAGGTTTATTTTAACATTTTCAGCAATGAGTTTTCATTATACGAACTTCGTGTTAATTCAAAGACATGATTAACAGTATTTTCCAAGGAATATATTTCGTTTTGAAATAACTTTATTTCATGTTGATTTCACATTCCAATCAGAGAATGACAAAAGTATAGATTTAAGTACTTTTAGAGTATTGGCCGTCAAAAAACTATGAATACGTACAGGAAAAAATAAAAAACACGCTCATAAGTAACGAAACAAACAAAATCAAATATTTTGTTTCGTTTATTTTCGTACTCTGTTTGTAAGTATGTACAAAGAAATCAAAACAAAAATAAATTTATAACTGTAATAGTGTCGATTATTTTTGTTACGGAAATCACGTCCTAGCTCCTATGCCGTAAAATAAATAGCAGAGCTGTAAAAATACGTATAACTATAAACATCCAATAACTACGTTTAGACACATTTTTTAAATTATGCAGCACAAACAACTATAACTAAAATTTATAGACTGTATGAGCTACAATCTTACGCATGAGTATAAAAATACTTCGACGAATTAGCTACGCGTGCGTATATACAGGGCCATTTTATTTACACACCCATATATCAAGTGTTTTCAAATAGCCACACACACACCCTCACATTTTCCATTCCATTTTATATACACAAATATTTGCATACTGTAGCGTATGATGAATAAATATCCCAAGTATCATGGGTTTTTTTTGTCCGATTAAATATCCATGACCTGGGTATAAACATATTCAGACTGTCAGTGTGAGAGAGAGAGAGAGAGAGAGAATTAATGCGTTTGATGCGCATGTGTCTTTTTTTTTTAGTTGTAGCGCATTTTAGTTTTTTGCATAAACCAAATAGAGATGCTTTTGTATGTTGGAATCGGCATTAGTCGTAGTTGCTTGAGAGAAAAATAGTTGAGCGAAAATATGTGAACAAATTGTTTGCGCTACAATTCTGATTACTATATGCAAATACTAAAATTTAGTCTATTAACTCATTGCTATTCTCTGATTCTAATACTGTTAATTTGAAATGAAGTATCATGTTGAACCAAAGTTATTTCAAGTTCAAACAAAGTGTGTTTGATACTTAATTAATACGAAGAACCATGTTGAATCAAAGTTGTTTCAAGTGAATACCACATGGATTTAATTTAACATATTATTTCTAATAAAGATTTCATATTGGTATATGTTTTTTTTTTCTGTGTGTATGTAAAAATTATTAGAAATTAGATAAAATTTTGCACTACTTGCAGATCGCAAGTGCTACATTTCCAAGACTACTTGAGAATGTCTTTTTTATAATAGGATCTTTTATATTCGTTTAAATAAGACATAGTTATATGTGTTACCTACAAGGCTGGTCGAAATTACTGTCAAACATTTTATTAAACAAACTTTTTTATCAGGCATTCAGTATTTTAAAATTTTTTTTCTATTAATTACTTTTTGATATAAAAATTAACAATGAAAAGTAACAGACTTTGCTTTTACATATTCTCGTACATAGATGCAAGTGTAAAATTTGGTAACCTGGGGTCGAATTGTCACATTCGTGAATGTAGAGCTCGTCACGTAGAAACACCATTTTCGGATTATGACATACGAGTACGTGAACGTACTCAAATCCCATTCAGCTTGTACGATTGATGTATCACTTAATTTGTTTTCGTACGATTGTAGATGCGATCATGGATGTGACGATTTGAGCCCTGCTTAACACAGACTTTGAATAACACTATAGGTAACACCTACAATAATCCGCATTATTATTTGTTGGCGCCGTCGAAGTCACTTTGAAGCCGCTGTCACATATAGCCGACCTTGACATTACATCATTACTGAATCGGCTTTGTTATGACATGTTATCGATAATTTATAAGAAATAAGTACGAGTATCATCCCTATATATTTTGTGTAAGCTGCTTCATTCTAAATAAAATTTTATATTTTGCTTGTTTATTTTTCTATTTTAATCAAAGATTTATATTGAAATAAATCTTTCTCAACTTGCTGTTTAAGCAATTTTTCAGTTTAATCTTTTCAAACCCTTTTAGCCACTGAAAAAGTTTTTCATGCCTCACGCACTGTTAGATATCTTTAAACTATTAAATAATTTTTTTTATTATTTGTAATCTTCATTGAAAAGCAAAACATCTTTTCTTTTTCTTTTTTTTTCTCTCATTTTAATGCAGCAGTTCTTCCTTATTTTCATTGTATTTATAATCACTTAATTTATATCAAATTTTTACCTTATAAAGCAATATATGTATGTAGTTACAATTTTATTCATGGTTGTACTCGTATCTGGTTTCACATCAAAATGTGAACTTACGCAGTCGAGTAAGTACTGCGACAACAAAAGGTCCGGCGTTTGTGTGCTTTTAAAGTAAATTGATTGAAATGCATTAAAACATGTTGACCGCAAAAGGTAATATTACCTTAAAGGTAGATAGATTGTGACAAAAGTTTGCAAATCAAATCAAAAAAAAAAGCCACAACATCTTCTCAGCAGACTGAGAATCAAAAACTCAAACAAACAAACTAGGAAACTTAATAGAATTAGATAAAGAAATTTTACTTTGTTTGGCGTAATGATCACAAAAAAAAAATGGTCAAACAACATCGTTATTGTTTTCTCTACAAGTAATATGTGCACATAAAAGTAGTTTTGTTTTTGGTCGCAAATTGCTGCCGATAATACTTTATACTTATCATTTATGGCCAAGAAGCGAAACTTAACAACCATAACATTATCACACTAACCACTTATTTAAGCTTTTATATTGGCATTTGTTAATAAATTTAATATTAAAGAGACATTTTTGGTCTTATGGATTTTACTTCTCATTTCGTGATTAATGTTCAAACAATGTAACAAAAGATGAAAGATTATGGCTAACAGGTCGAAATGAAATTGTCATTTAGATAATTTTATAACTAGCGACATTATATATATTTATATTTTTAAATTCATGTACATAAGTAGCACTAAAGGAACTAAAAACTTATTCAAGATATTAATTTTAATATTTCTTTAATTTAACACAGTGCAACACGAGAAAATATAACCATATACGGACACCACTACGTGATAGAAAACCAAAAAAAAAAAATAAAACGCATGTTTCCTAGCTTTGCCCTAAGTCATGCACCTTTTTTTTTATGTGCCCCCAAAGATTTGGGGCCTCGGTGTCATTTTTGCATATTCTCAGGCTCATATCTTGCAAACCGTTAGCTTTTGTCATAAAGAATAAAAATTGTGCAAATATAAAATCAAAAAAACTAATGCCCTAATAGAGTCTACAAAAAAAAAATTTTTTTCATGAATTTTGTTTTTTTTTAAAAAAATTAAGGTGTAATTTTTTTCACTTTTTTCAGTATAACTTACAGGCACTCCTAATTTTTTGTTAACAGCCTTAAATGCATTTGCGAGTCACTTTCTAATGCTAAATTGAGCTCAAATTTTAAAATAGACAGTCTAAATACACTTACTGTAATGTACAGTAGTGTAGGTTCGTAGGACCATTAACAAACCTGTTTATGGTTCCATTTAAAAAAGTAAAATTTACTATAACTTTTGCTTACAATTTTTATATAAATATACATGTATCTACATTAATTTCTTTTCGTTTCTTTTAAGGTATCAACAAGTTTTATACATCAAAAAGTTTAAACGACAGCGAACACAACTTTGCAAAGTAAGTCTTTCATCTATAAATTTTAAGCTTTATTTAAAAATTTTGTTCTTAAGTTTTAAAAATACGAAAAAACTGTAAGATGTTTTCTTTAATATGTGTATGTAAAACCAAAGAAAAAAAGTTTAAAATTTCATTACAACAAAGGCAAAGTGTAAATATAAACAATGTTTTTTACATTAAAAGTGTAACTCGTTCTTCGTTGTTCTTCCAAAAGGGCTGAGAAAATACATAATTTTAAATCAGACACACACACACACACATACTCACACACACTCTTCTTCAATAAATTTTAAATAGGAAAAAAAATTGCAACAACACCAGTATGCAGCACTTTTGCTAAGAAATAGAGTAGTTGAATTGTAGAAAAGAAAACTATTTAATACTTAAAATTCCATGTTGCTAAGAAATTGAATAACTTCATGACATCAAAGGCAAAGGAAAAGCAAGAAATTTGTACTCAAATACAAGAATTTATAACACATACTCGTATACACCCACCAACAGGAATTAGGTCCTAAAAATATCTACCAGCGAGAAGAAAACGCCCTTGATACTTTGCAATTTTTTTTTCAAAATATCTGCAAGATTTTTGAATTGTTTTAATATTCTTCTAAAATTTGAAAGATATACATACATACGTGTGTATGTATTTAGTTAGGAGTACTGCCTGCTTTTCTTTAGTACTTTTGACATTGTTGGACACATGAAATTATGATACAGAACATAAAACGTTTAACTCAAAAAACAAATTTCTTAGTGCAAGGCTTTTGAAGTAAAAAAACAAAACGAAACCTGGCTATTAAGATATTCCTATTACTTTCTTTTCTTATCTTTTTTTTTTTTTTTTTTTTTGCTAGAAATACTTCATTCCTTACCTTTTCCATACCTCGATCCAGTCTGGTTGTATCAATGAACTGAAATCTTATGTATTTAAATTAAATATATTTTCCGATATTATTTTTCACTAGAGCAAGTCAAATATTATCCACCTGAGCTAAATATAATTTCATGTTTTTATAGCTATGCTATTGATGTCACGATACAGGCCCTAGAACGTGATTTTCGTAACAAAACAAATCGACACTATTACAGTTATAAATTTATTTTTGTTTTGATTTCTTTGTATAAAACACGTTTTATTTAAAATATTTTAAAAATTTCTTGCTTGGAGTTTTATTTATTCCTCAGGAAATAAAAATGATTTTTTGATTATTATTTTTTTATTGCTAAGAAAATAAAAATTACTTTTTGAATTGTAATTCTTAATCCAACAATAAAAGTTATTTTTGAAATTCTGGTTTTTACTCATAAAATAATAATTACCTTTTGAGTTTTTTAATTTTTTTTTTTTTTGCTAAGAAAAAAATTAATTTTTAACTGTATAAAGAGCTTTTTCAGCGATAAAATTATTATTAATCACCAGAGTCCATATAAAACCTGTTATTTGATAAATTAAATTAAGTAAAGTGCGACTTTGACACCCACACGAAGGGTTCCATACGGTGCTTGTTTCTTTTTAGCGATTTTTTCGGTTTTTTGACGATTTTTTTGGGAACTTTTAATTAATAATTTTTTTTTTTGCATATCAGCGATTTATTTAAATTTTGATGTTTTGCAAATAAGCGCCTTCTTTATTTTGGCGATTTTTCGTTTTGACATTTTTTTAGTTTCAGAATTTTTTTTGATTTAGCGTTTTTGAAAATTTCCAGAGTTTGCCTCTTACGGCTTTCAAGATACAGCAAGTTGTCAAAATTACATAGTCAAAGTTACATTAACTGATAGAATATCCTTTAAATTGATTTTTTTTATTTCAAGGTTAGTCTGCATAAAAAATGTCTGTACATTACATTAAGATTTCAACATATTTCGTTGCTCGTTTAAAGAACAACCTTTAATTTAAACTGTCATATATTTGTCGTTGTAGCGGCCAATGCTTTATTTATTCTGTGGGTCGTAGCTCTTACGGTTCTCGAGAAAACAGCCTGCGACAAGAAGACAGACGGACAGATGGACGGACGGAAATCGTAGCGAACAAAATAGGCTTCCTTTTGACAATTGGTGTATGAAACCCTAAAATTCAATTAGAAATTTCATTGTTTTAATTAAACTTTTAATTAGTTAAATTTTTAAACAATTGTTTAATTGAGTCTTTTGAACTTTTCATAAATCTTTTGATCAATTGAATTTTTAAACGAAAGTTTAATTGACTCAAATAAATTTGTGAGTGAATTTGTATTTTTTTTTTCAATTATGTTTGAAGAAAATTATTTTGTACGTGTTGGCTCAAGAACAGCACTCACGTCATCGTAATTATTTCTTAAGAGCGGTCCGCAGTTTTTGCGTCGCTCTCCTATAGTGGAATTTTGTGCTGCTTTCTGTGTGAAGTTATAGGTCGCACGGCGTTACTGTCTTGCAGTATTAAAATCTGATATTCAATGCTCGTTATCCAAAAGAGATAACACATCGGATGCAATTTACAGAAACGCTACTTGTCGGGGAAGTCAGGAGGATCTCATTTAATATGCTCAGACTGGTTGTACTCTATTCAATAGTCTAATAGCGAAATCCGCAACTTTTCTAGTTCAAATAGGTAGTCATCTATTCGATTATTAAAAGAAAAGCAAGAATTCTATTTTCTAACCAAAATGTTTTGCAACATATTTGATGCCACATACATATGTACATGCATACTTTAGCTTTTGTATTGGAAACTGCAAGCAGTTAGTATAAATATATGGATATTGGTTTTAGTTCATCCAATACTCGAACAACGCAAATGTATTTTCTATAAATAAACTTGAGGGGGATTTTTTTAAATTATAATGCAACTTATATAAATTTCTTTTGTTACTGAATTAGAAAGATTGAAAAAAAAATTGCAAAAAAGTAAAATATATTGTATTTGACCAAACCCTAGTGTTCTATTAATTTTTATTACTTTTTGTATTTTTAATACAAAATATTGTACACACAAACATATTTGTTAAAATAAATATAGAAAAAGTCTTATGAGGAAAAAATTAAAATACAAAATAAACTAAAGTTTAATGCAGCAACGTAGAATTGTGAAAAAAAAAATTCTTTCACTGCTTTGAAAATTGCAATATGGGTGTGGACACTCATAATGGTATAATCTGTGGCATATACATACATACATACATATGTATGCAGGTGTGATTAGTATTTGCTGTGTGCGTTTTAAATTTCATTTTAATATATAAATTACTTCAATAGCAAAATGGTAGTTGCGCAACCATTTGCATTTTTTATCTGTTCAAATTTTTTTCGCAAAAAATGTAAAAAATATGTTTATCAATAATAAGAAACAAATTAGGAAAATCTAAAAACTTGCAAAGAAAGTGGTGGAAAATATTATTGTACTCTGCATTCCAGTTTACGGAAGCTGGACTCATGTTGGTTTAAAAATTTCGTGTGCATGAAGCCTAATTCCACCCAAATTTCTGCCCATGCAGTTGCATTTGCATTTCTATCCTTATAAATGCCACATACATAGATGATTTCATACAGCTTTACGAACCTCCACAAGTTGCATAAGCTGTGTCGTCATGTCATGCGTCCTGTGCTTTTCGAATTTCTTTTTCGTTTTCCATACTTTTAAATTTGTATACCCGCATACATTTAAAATTCGTTCTATCTATGTATACTTAATGCGAGAAAATGTCACCATGCTGACATTTTATTTTTGTAACTGCAGTGCTGCCAACTTATTCTCTCAACTTTCTACATCAGATTCGTAAACAGTTTGTGAGGTAATGCCACACAATGAAAAATATCGCAAGTGAAAAAAGTTGCCACTAGTTTTACACATTTATTTTTGCTTGCGACGTCACAAAATGCCATAGTGTGTACTCAGCTTTAGAATATTAAATTCATGCTAGGAACACAACTGCGACGAACGACGAACTTTTGGTCGCGAATATTCGTCGTCAAAAATAAAACACATTGGTGTATATGAGAATGCACACAATCATGGCGTAGGGCGAAATTCGTCATACGCTGCGAAAGTAGCAATAGATTTATTTCTATTTCTTAGGCAGGCGAACGACGAAAAAACAATTTTTTCTCTCTCTCTCTGTCTTTGCACAGACAATAACCAACTTTATCAAATATCAGAGAGGAATTCGCTGAGTAAATTCGTCGTTGTTGTGCTTCACACGACGAATTTACGCAGCGAACTCTTATCGACGAATTCGTCGACATGAACGAAATTCGTCGTTCGTCCCAGTTGTGTTCCTAGCATCATTCAGTACCTGTAGTGGTTGGTATGCAATGAAATTGGTAAACCTTTGGAACTAATTTCGATTTTTTTGCTGGGATATTCTTTAACTGTTGTATTTTACATAAAAATAAATTTGTGTTCATAAAAAATATGTAAATTTTTCCTTAATTTTTACAAATTTATTACACATCATATTTGTGTAAAAAGCATCTAATGAGACTTTAAATTAAGTTTCCCAAAAATAAAATTCTCAAAATTAAGAAGAAGAAAAAAAAAACACTAAACATAAAATAACTTAAACTTCCTACACTTAAAATGTTTTCACCCATGACTTGCAAAGACAGACAACATTAATTTGTCATTTTCGTTGTCTGCACCAAGCAAAACCAACTAAATGAACGAACGACCGGCAAAAGCGCATCAGTCTTATTTCAAATGTACATACATACACCCAACGAATGTGACCGTAACTACACATGTTTCCTTAAATCAAGCAAATCATCATCATCATCATTTGTTGAATTTTACAATGATGTATGGGATGGTGCAATACATGTTGCAAAAAGACCACCTCCGCAGAGCCGGAAAAAGACATTGTTTCTATGCTTATAAATAATAAAAACAAAATAATAATAATCATGAAAAAAAAAATGGAAAAGCACTTATAATTTCTTAAACAAATTGCATACAAGTCAACAGAAATTTGTCACAAAAAACTAAAAAAGAAAAAAAAAAAGAATGACGAAAAAGTTGAAATAGGAACTGAAATGTGAAATATTTGTGTGAGTGTGTCTGCTGTTATAAATGAACAAGTTTTGCGATAAAATCTTATTTAAACTAAAATGTTTTCTTAATTTCTTTGCTCATTAAATACGCAAACAGAATTGCGACATAGTCTGGGCGACACTAGTGGCAAATCAAAAATAATCTCTATACATATATGAGAGAATGAAAGCCAAGTGAACCTAGTACATACTCGTATATTATGAATTTTGTTTATTTAATTACCATCACTGGTATTCATGAACGATTGTTAACGTTAAAGCATATTTTAAATCGATCTTTTCATACAAAATTCTCAACTTCAATAACACAACAGCTACGCTCAAACACATCTTTCAAAAGCACCCATACTTCAGAGCCATATAATAGCACAGGTAGTATCAGGGTCTTGTAGAGAGTGATTTATGTTTGTCTCGAGATATAGCTTTGTTTTTAAACTGCCTACTTAATGCCAAGTAGCATAGGGGTTAACAGGATGGGTGAAAAGTTAGAGCCCAGCTCACTTAAGTGCAATACTAATGATCGCTTTGTGCAATCCAAGTTTATATCTATTAGCCAGTATTGTTTCTCTTTTTATCTCTCAGCTGATGATGTTTGATTTGCTTATGGCGATACCTAAGTAGATAAAATCGCCGCCAATTTGGCAGTTACTATTCCCAATGTTCGACTCATGATGTCCACATCACCAGAACATGCATTGTTTGGTGTATTAGTGTGCCAGTTCTATTCACATTTGCGTCTGGTCTATAGAGTTGTGTCTTTTTGAACTAGTTTTAGAGCGTTCGTATCAAAAGTTGTTTCAAACCCATTTAATTTAAATTAATGCTTTTGGCCAGACTTGTGTCCAGCAGGACGAACTAGTTCAAAAAGATCTGTTGGACACAACTCTACTCGGCTTTGCTTTTATAGCAGAATATTAGAAAGATCACCCGATATACTGTCTCCTTGTCTGAAACCTCGTTTGGTACTGAATGGCTTGGAGAGGTTCTTTCCGAGAATCGTGCGTCAGTAAAGATTATCGCGCAAACTCGTACTAGTTTTGCAGGGATTCTAAACTCAGTTATGGCTTGAAACACCTTTGAACGTATGGGGCTGTCGAAAGCGGCCTTATAGTCGGCAAATGGATGGCAGGGGTCGATCTGTGTTTCTTGATCTATGCCAGTACTTGGGTTAGTATATATATATATATTTAGTCGATGGGGGATTTGCCAGGTTTTAGATTTTAATCTTTCACACAATACGCTCTATAGTATTTTGTAGTTGGCACACACTCTCTTGTCTTCTTTTTTGTGACATAATATGCTGATGCTCCAATCATAGATGCATATGCCTTATCAGCGTGTCGCCTCCGGTCTTAAACAGTCCAGCTGGCAATCCATCAACTCCTGCTGAATTATTATTCTTCAGCCGGGTTACTGCTATTTTGACTTCATTCTGGCTTGGCGGTATGCGTTCAATGCCGCCGCCTGGGATTGGTTCTGGGGTATCTTCGTCGACGCAACTACCGAATACCAAGACTATCGGGACGCTATATGTGACAGCGCATAGAGAAAGTGACCTAAGGGTAAAAAAAAATCAATTTTCACTATTTTTTTTTTTGATGTGGACAACATCTGAGCATCGAATGAGACCTATCCCATGCCCCAAAAGTGTTCCCTCCCAGAGATATGCGCGTTTTATGATGGTGATGGTACACCAAAGATACACGTATTTAAATCTTTAAAATGGCTCTCCTGATTAACAGACAACCTTATTCATCGCTACAGAAGGATGTGCCTTTACAAAAGCCATCAGTTAGATGTTTCTCCCCTTGGTAAAAGTTTCGGACTTCATTCTTACTCACTTAGGCGTTACATCTGTAACGCTTTCAGTCTCTTTAAATTTTTTTTGTAATCTTGCCAATGCTTGAAAAGTGGCAACTACTTTTGAACTAAAACTTTTATTGGAGATTAGGTTAGGTTAGGTTCGGAAGGGTGGTGCTATAACACAGCTCCACTCGAAGACTTATATTGACACTCGTTAATAATAATATTTAACCCCCTTGATACCCAGAAGTGCCCTTATTATCTGCCATTAAGCCACTGAATTGGCATGATAAAGCTTTAATGTTCTCATGGAAACGTCTGCTCAGCCATCTTATCCTATGGGGTTGCAGCTTCAGCAGCAGATAATATGTTCAATTATTTTTGGTTCCTCTTCATTCCCCTACATGCTACAGAAATTTGGAGTGCCATTTTCCGATACAATTACTGAGTTCCCTGTAATAATGACTTACCGGTAATTTCACCGATCTGTCACACATTCCGTCATCTAACACTCAACCTTTTATTGCCAGCTCATCGGCAATTTGATTTCCCTCAACACTGCTGTGGCCAGGTACCCAATATAGTCTGTCCGTAATTAAGTTGAGGTCTCTTCTACAGTCACTGACAAGTTTCGATTTGACATTGTGCCTCTTCAAAGCTTTTAGCGCTGCCTGGGTGACGACGTAGAAGGTTACCTTCTCACCTTCAGCTACATTCCTTGCCACCAGTTCCGTGGCCCTGAGGATCTCCAAATATATCAGCTTGGAAAACGCTGCATTCATTCGGCAATATGAAAGAACTACGAATGCTCGTTCCGAAGATATACACAGCAGCCCCTGTGCCATCCCCCATGTTGGACACGTCTGTAAAGACCATACTACCCGCATATAGGTCATCGGATTTCACCCCCAATAGTCCCTATCCGGAATTACCATTGAGGATGTTGCCCTAAAATAAATTTCAACGACCTTATAGTCCATGAACCCAGTGGTTACAGATTCTTGGTCACTAAAACTGATCTCATTTAAGATTGATGTGTGACCTGTTTCTTCTGTCCTCACCAAACATCCTTCAACGAGTCTATATAAGGTAGGTAAAGAATGGAGTCAAAAGCAGCCTGAGGTGTGCTCCTCTGAGTAACTGTGATGCCCGGCGAGGCACACCTCTCCACCTTAGCAGGTAATCTACTATCCTTCCTCAATGATTATCAACATACCACACAACCATAGAAAATAACCAGCCTAACAACTGCTTTGCAAATCTAGTTTACTACCTTCGGTTGCAGATCGCAGTTCCTTTCTTTCTTTAGCCTTTCCTGCATGTTACTTTTCCAAGAATCTTTTCTTGGAAGTTTTAACTATTTTTACACTTTTTTCGGTTGTTGAACAATTCATATTCGTAAATGGCATACCTTTCGCTAAATAAATTACACTTCACATGACAGATATATAACAGCTGACGGTCTTGCCAGACCGGCGGTTTTGAAACCACTCAATAGATAACCGAAACTAAATTCTGAAATTTTTACCACTTGTATTTGAAGTGGATGAAATTTTTTCCAAAAATATGTTAAAAGTTTTTAAATTCAAGTGCACATCATATAGAAGCAGGTGTTTTACTTAGTAAACCTTCTCCTCAATTCTTTCTGTATGCTATGACAGCGTCATATTTGTTGTGTAAACAAATACAAATGTCAAAAATAATTTGTCATTCTCTCTGTTTGGCTTAATGAAAAACACAGTTTTCCTCTATGTGAATAATAATGTTTTTACCTCTTTTTTTTATAAATATTTCCTTCATATACATACATACACAAGTATTATAAAAAAAAGCGGCGAGATCTTTAATCATTTTTAAGTTACTTGATTTTTTTTTATTAAAAATTGTTGATAATTTTTCCCCGTTTTAGTGTATTTTGCATACAATTACAATTTAAACAAAATGTTGAGTGAGTTTTAGTCTGCAGCATTGAATGACTGATGTGTGACATGAAGTGTTGAAATTATTGTTTTAAATGGTTTTAATTTTTTTTAAATATAATTTTTTACTTTTGTTTTTCGGTTTTAACTGTTTTTGTTTGTTTGTTTGTTTGTGTGTTATTTGTTGTTGCTGCTTGTATGTAAAGCGTAGTTGTGTTTACACCCTTTTGTACTCCTGTCATAAACGTTAAAATACAAAGTTTGTGCATGTGTCTGTGCTTTCAGACCGGATCCTGTGTCTGTCTAAACTTTTATGTATTTATGATGATGATATTTAGAGTGTGTGTTTTCAAAAAGCAGCCATGCGTGCTTTTTTAAAAAGTCTAAAAAATAATAAAATATTTTTTTGGCGTGTTCGTTTAAAAATATAAATAAAGAAAGAAAATTACTATTATTAAATAAAAATGACATTTAAACATGAAACTTGACATTATGTATGTGTTGCATGTATTTTATTTTTTTTTGGAATAGAACAAAAAAAAACATACATTCAATTATCACACAGAAAAAAGCACCTGCAAGAGTCTGGTGTCACTATAAATGTCACTTAAATGAAACATGTGTGTGCTTGTGTGTTTTTCTAGTCTCTAAATGGTCTGCCAGCACAATGTATGGGGCATGCCGCATGCTTATTGTTCGTAGAGCATAGTATTGCAATAACGTACATATGTATGTATATTCTAGCCATACCTTAACATTTAATTTTTTGTCTAAACACAAGAACTAATGTATGGAAATTTTGTGTAGAAATGATTATTTTTTCCATGGCTGTAGTGAATGCTGCTGCTAGCAATACGAACGACTGACTATTGTTGTATGATTTTGCTAATAATTTTTATTTTGTTTTTCTTGTTTCCTACAATTACCAAGCATGTGACTAAAGGTATTTCTTGTGTCTGTCCCAACTTTTACTAAGTGTAGGACTAAAAGTGTAATGGTTACAAATAACTGAGTTTAATTACACACATGAACATGAATATGAATTATCGTAGGTGCCACCTACATGTACATACATACATACACATTCCAACTTACGCACACACATCTACACATATTTCGTTTGATTAATGTTTCATAATGGCAACTACATTTAAAAGTATTCTGTAAGTACGAACGACATTAGGCACATTAGCCGTACTCTAGAGCGTAAAAGACATTAACTAATGTTTCCGAGCGCAGCACTACATTGAAAACAAAAACATAACACATTATTTTATTCAATTTACCAAAAAGTCAAAAGGTATAATTTATGAAAAATACCATTAACCAACGAGCAGTATTGTTGGTTGCATTTTGTAGACCCATTCGTACACAATTTTCATTTAACAAGCAACATTTATTTCATTTGGATTTCTATGTAATCAAAAAAGGTGTATATATGATAAATGAAATTGAAACAAAAAAACAAACTTATAATAAATGTATTTAAGCAACTAAATATTTGAAGGAAATTAGCAGAAGTTGGTTATTCCACTGAAATAAATGGCCAACTGCAGGCAAAGAATAAAATTGTCTATGTACTTGTCAAATGCGTTCTGTTTATGTTTAAAATTAAAAGAAAAAAAAAAGACATTTTAAATAAATCCTAAACTTAAACTTTAAAGCAGGAATAAATAAATGTGTAAAAAATTATAAATTAGACGTTTATCTAAATTAAATATATTGTGCCAACATACATGTTTGTAACACTCTTTACTAGTGAAATCTTTTCAGTAGATCATTTTTCAAAGAAAGATATTTTAGTCAAAAAGGTTTCTTCCCGAAAGCTGAAGAAAAATTTTTTTAGATCACCTTAAAAATACCTTTAGTACATTCTTTTTCAAAGAGAGACATTTTATTTAACATTTTTTTTAAAGATTACGCTAAAAAAACATTTTGAAGAAGTGTCTTTTAGAAAAGTAACTTTTAATAAATCGCTTAAAAAAGAAAAAGAAAACTTAAAGAACTACTTTGTATAAAGAACGTTCAAAAAGTACGTTTTTCTAACTGTACTTTTTATATAGGTCCTTCTTTTAAATATAATTTTTTGAAATGGTACTTTTCCCAAAAGATTACCTCTTTAAAAAATTTGTGTTTTCAAGAGGTACTTTTTTCATAAGGAATTCTTCAAAAGGTACTTATTGAAAAGACACCATTTCAAAAGGTATTTTTTCTCTAAAGGTAATTTTTTCAAAACACAATTTGTATACGTACTTTTTTCAAAAGGTACTTTTTTAAATATATGTACTTGTTTTATACTTACTCTTTTCAAAGCTATATATGTATATGTGACGCGCAAAATAGAAAGGGACCTAAGGGTAAAAACAGGTTTTGTTCAGGAGAGACATTTTAAAGATTTAAATACGTGTATCTTTGGTGTACCATCACATCATAAAACGTGCATATCTCTGGGAGGGAACTTTTTTTGGGGCATGGGATCGGTCTCATTCGATGCTTAGATGTTGTCCACATCAAAAAAAAAAAAAGTGATAATTGTTTTTTTTTTACCCAGGTCCCTTTCTCTATGCGCTTTCACATATACATAAATATTTCAAAAAGTACTTTTCCAAAAGATAATTTCTTGAAAGGGACTTTTGTAAATGATATTTCTTTAGATATTTTTTTAACATGTATTTTTAAGACGGCACTTTTTTCAAAGACATCTTTCCTAAAGGAAAAAGTGTTCATGTATGCATTTGAAAAAAAAAATTACTCATTTCAAAATGCATTATTTTTTAAAGGGGTAGTTTTTTGAAACAGCTCTTTTTTAATTTCCCGCTATATGAAGTTAGTTATTTATGTCCAATTTTCGAAAACTGAGTTTTCATCATATTTGGACGTTTTGAGGGAGTTTATTCTGACTATTTTCGAGATTATGTCCGTGAGCATGCATGTGTGAATGAGTGTGTGTGTAAGAACTCATCGGAAGTAACTCAGATGTCGCTAACTAGTGAATCGATTCGGTTCGGTAAATTTCAAAAATAAAATGTTCACAAAATAGTATTTTTTCACAAACTAAGCTGCAAGTTTCAGTCGATCAAGTTCAAAATATAATCAGGTCTTATCTTCAATTGCCACCATATATATATATATGATATATTTCGAAAAAAATGTTTTTTTCCAATAACTGGAAAAATTTTCGTCAATTTGATTTTTAATTTCGACTGATTTTCATAGACTTAGAAAGATGCCGCAAATTTTACTACAATCTTGAGGAAAATTACGGCACTCGTTATCGAACGAAATTACGAAATATTTCAATAGAGTTTATATGGAAATATTTTTAAATTTCCAATCGTATCGAATGCCTTAATATGCTCCCTGTTTCTGAGAAGGACGTTTTAGAGATGGCCAGCAGGGTCTTCAAACAATATTTTCATAAGTGCTGTTTATTTTTGTAATAACTTTTTCACCAAGAACTTTAAAAATTTACTTATGTATGTATGTTGAAAAGTACTTTATCAAAATATCATTTTCAAAAGGTTTTTTTTCAAATATAATTTTAGAAAATGTACTAAAAGAATTTTCTGCCAAAAATTATAATTTTAATGGGTGATTTTCAAAAATTACTTTTGATAAGAGCTACTTTTTTTAAAAATATTTTTCTTTACTACTTTTTTTAAAGTGCTTTATTATATGTAAAGAAACACAATTTTTTTTGTTATTTTTTAATGTTATTTAAAAAAAATAAAATTGCCTATTATTGCCTCGAAATAGAAACTGAGAACAATAATATTGGTATCCACAAATTTTTAGTGGCAACAAAAGCAAAAAAAAATAAATCTCTGTGTTGTCATTTTGTGGTGTCATTTTAAAAATTTTTGCAACGCCGTTCACATTATCTTTTTGACATGGGAAGCAATGCCACACAAACAAACGTTGCCACTAGTACACACTATAGCTATGTCACAAAATTCCAAAATGTGTACTCGGCATTAGTTAAAAATCATTTTAAGCAATGACAACACGTAGTAGAGGCGTTAATTCTAAAGGATTTGAATTTTTCCTTAAGTGGCGTACTTCCTTCTCTTCATCGAAATACAATTCAAATGAACTAATCATCTTTATTAGATGTTATTAAATTTTTTAAACACTGTTATCTTATATTTTGTATATTTGCTTACATTAAGTTGCCGATCTGTCATAATCTTATTTTGATTACTTTTACTAATTTTAATTTCAGTTGCGTTGCCAGTTGACAGTGCAAATGAAGTTAGGTGGCCATCCATTCACCGAGCCTTACAACTTTTTGCAAATACAATTTTTAAAGAGTGCTTTTACAAAAAGGGATTTTTTTCAAAACGAAATTTCAACGCTATTTTTGCCAAAATGATTGAGTTACATATAATTTTTTTAAACGAACTTTTCTTTTTTTCTTGAAATTATTTAATTTCTTTTTGTAATGTTAGATTATTTTTTTTTGTTTGCAAATTTAGATGAATTTATTGAATTTTTTACTTTGCATTTTTAAATTTTTGTAGTAAATTTTGGGGTGTTTCTCACTTTTTGCAATTTTTCTCAATTAAAACGTATAGATTTTATAAATGATTGCATTACTTGTTATTTTCCCTTCGGCTGGCAGTCAAAGGAACTAAAATATTGTTTTTGTAGTTTTTCTTTGTTTTTGATGCAGCAGGACAGCCAACCACACACTACATATGAGTACATACATATGTATGCAAAATATATTACCGTTATTAATTATATGGCGGCACGCAAAATTTATAACATACTCGTACATATATTTTGAGTCAAGTTTTGTTATTAATTTAGTTTTTTTCGCATTTTTGTTGCTGCATGGAGGCACGAGCTTTACGCCCAGTTAATCATGCGGTCGGTACATTTGAGTTATTGATAAGAAGAAGAAAGAAATCGAAAAACTCTTTCAGCGGCTTGATCTTCAAAAAAAAAAAAAAATAAAGTAACCAAAAGAAATTAAAAATACATAAAATATTTCTCATGTGTTGTTGAGTTGTTTGTTTAGAATTGCAGAAAACTTTTCTCAATTAAACTTGCTTCGTTAAAAATAAAAATCTGAATGTGAAACCGGCATTTTTTTAATTTTTTTCAAGGTTTAGTTATTTTTAGGATTAATTAATTTCCTTTCTGGATAACTGCCCTTTGTTTAATTCGTTTGTTGTTGCTGCATTTATTTTTAAATGAGGGAATAACAGAAAATTGTGTTTTTTTTGTATTCCTAATACTCACTGCTGATCCATTCATTTATTTTAAATTTGGCAGTTATGTTGGAAAAATCAGCCAAAACGGTTTTGTCAGTTAAAGGGGACGAATCTTCTCTTATCTTTCGATCAGTAGGCTCACACTCCATCTTCTTGACAATTGCCACTTTTGGCTCATTTGATGCTTTCCCTGAGAATAAACTTGAGCCAACTAATTCATCCGAGAGGTACCATAGCTGGGATTTTATGGAATTTTTAACCACTAAATTTAAATTGAGGATCAATAATTTTATAACTGGTCATGTCCTTCCCTAAAGAGAGGTCTGCCTAAGCTGCATTTGTAGCCATAGGGGCTGCAAAGCAATATTTGACACATACAATAACTCCAAAGTTCACAAAGCGTTCTAAGTAAAATTTTTTCTTTTGTGTGGTTTTGAAACCGATTTCTTCACGAAGCAAGTTGATTGTATTGGAGCTCTCCAATAAAGTTTACATGTAGTATCACCAGATACAGCTCTATTGGATCCATGAAATCATCGTTTCTGGGATACTTTTGCCTTCTATACGGCAGCCAGTAAGTAAATCATTTACTGCGGTCAGTTTTAAATGTGCAGTGCCAGGAACTTCTTTCAATGGTTGATAGGTGTCTTTATCTATACAGGGTGATGCTACCTTGAATCTCTTAAATAAAGGAGTGTCAGGAGAACTGAATGGATCGAAAGAGAGAGTAACTGCCTTACTGAGAAGAATCTCCAAAATGTGGTGCCTGCATGCTATTCATAATAATTCTTCTCCAATTTTATATTCCAGCATAACTCAAGCTCCATTTTTCAGCCCCGTAGTAACGGATGTAGAGCCTACTATCTTGTACTCCAAACCCCATTCAGTTAGTGTATTAAAAACTGCATTCGTATTGGTTGCGCTGGTACGACTTACAAGTTTCGACACTCATAAGTAATTAATATTTAAAAAGTAACAAAATATAAAAATTTTAAAATTTTTTGGTGAGGTGAGAACTGCCTTTCCCTCCAGTTAGGGGATGGAAAATTTGGCACTTTAGTACTTTCAACTTTAAGTAGGCGCATTACAATTCATTGCACTAATTTAGTTACTAAAGCCTATCAGAAAAAATTTATGATCTTGATATGGATGAATTTGGCCAGGCATCTTAGAAGTTCTTTAAAACATTTTGTAATAAAATAATCTTTTTTTATTTCACATAATTGCTCATAAACGTACCATCTTTTATAATTTATCAATTTCAGGTTTTTTAGGACCTCTTAACGTATTAAAAAACGCTAAGTATTAAAAATTATAAATTAGACAATTATATTTAACAAAAGTATACATATATAAATATTCTTTCCATATGAAAAACTGTATGTAATACCACAAGCAAACGTAATTTGTAAATCTTAAACTTAGTGTCTGCCTGTCGCTGTGGCTGCGTATACATTTCAAAAATATTACAAATTGTCTTAAATTTGTGTTTTAAACACTTTAGCAATGACGGCAAGACATGCTAACTACACATTTGGAGTTTTCTAAACGACACATACGTACTTAAGTTTGTTTTTCTTCATGTAAAAATACCCATTTGTGTAGGTTGTTCTTGAAGTTGCCCAACAAAATCATTAACAACACGTGTAATGTTACACCAGTGGTGGACAAAGTGGTCGATTATAACGAGCTCCAAAGAAGCTGAAATTTTCTTTTAATTTCTCCATTTAATTTTCAATTCTCCCTGGACGTGCATGAAGTTAGCGCGATATATTATATACAAAAGATACATATGTAGTATTTTTTTTCGATAAAAAAAAAATAAAATTTGTTTTAAACAATTCGCTCATGGGACTGCGCCTGAAACTCCGTTATTTTCTTAATGAATGCGTCCCTGCCCATCCAGTCGGCATTTCCGAAATAACTTTTGCCAAAAAGAAATACACATAAATGTCATATTTTATCTAGTCATTAACTTGGCCAAAAGTACAAAGTAGAAATGAGCATAAATCTTTAATCCTTTAAAGATTTACTCATAAAACACTTTTTAATTATAATGTTGAATTTTTGTCACATTTGTTGTGTGCTCGTTTGTATGTACTCGTATGTGAGTATGTTGCTTGGTTGGCTTGAGTTGCATTTAATCAGTTTGTAAAATATTTATGCACAAATATGAAACATTAATGTTATTACTTATGCAGAATGGTTTTACTTTAGCATACACCGGAACATTTGTGGCGCCATCATTATAATTTATGATGCTTTTTCTCGCCTTGAATCCAACATGTGTATACATGTGCAACGTGTTCAAGTGTTGGATTTTATGACACCAACCCACAAACTTATGAAATTTGCAGTTTACATATATTAACACTTAATACTTTTAATGTCTAGTTTAACCTCAAAGGCAGTTCTTCCTTTTTTTTAAATATAGTTTAAGGAAATAATTAAGTTACTTTTCTTGCATTTTTCATGCCCACCGAATAATTTTTCAAATAAACCAGACACAGTAGATGAGTTGCTAAACTAAAAAAAAAACTCTTACTAATCAAATTTAATTGTTAATTAACCTTTTAATTAATTGGAATATGCTAAACGATGATGTGTGCAGGCAATAGAATCTAGTCAACTATAATTCTGTGGGAAAAAGGAAAAAGTGCTTAAGTCGAGATAAGCTGATTTTGAGTTAATGATATCTCCGTAATCTGCATATTGGAAAGTACCCCTGGTCAAAATCTCAATTAATTTGTGTGATTTTTCAGGAAGTGATAGAACAACGACTTTGCGGCTTACGAAGGCGGATCAATAAGTCTTTGACTTTTGGATCTTCCATCGTAGTTATATGAAATGCAACACTGTTGCCATCAAGTTTCACCTGTTAATAGACTACTGTCAAATTTTGATTAGTTGTCGTCATTTACTTTGCGTTTAACAGCTGTTCTAAACATACAACCTCGTGTATTTTTCTAAAAATGGAAAAAAGTGAATTTCGAGTGCTCATTAAACATTATTTTTTTGCGCAAAAAAACCATCAATCAAACCAAGGAAATGCTCGATAAATACTATAGAGACTCTGCCCCATCGATTTCAATGGTAAAAAAGTTGTTTACTGACTTGCGTTGTGGTCGCACAAGTACAAATGACGCTGAACGTTTTGGAGGTCAGTACACCCGAAAATGTCGAACAAATCCACGATATGGTGTTGGCCAATCGAAGAGTAAAAGTGCATGAGATTGTTGATGCCATAGGCATTTCATATGGCAGTGTGGTTTCAATTTTAATTGATCAGCTGGGTTTAAGAAGGTTGTCTGCAAGATGGGTGCGGCGTTTGCTCTCAATTGACCATAAATGTAAACGTGCGACAACTTCAAAGGATTGTTTGCAGTTGTTTAACCGCGATCCGAATGAGTTTTTGCGTTTCGTAACTGTGAATGAAACATGGATCCATTACTGTACTCCGGAGAAAAAGCAGCAGCCTAAACAATGGGTTTCTCCGGGTAAACATGCTCCGAAGAAGGCCAAGGTAAGTTTGTCGGCCAATAAGGTAATGACAACTGTTTTTTGGGATGCACGCGGGATAATCCACATCGATTACCTTCAAAAAGGAAAAACAATAAACGGCGAATTATATGCCAACTTATTAGACCGATTAAATAAGCATTTAAAAAGAAAACGACCCCATATGGGCATTTGGGATGCACGTGTGCACAAAACTCTTTGGGCTACGAATTGGTGCCTCATCCGCCATATTCTCCGGATTTAACCCCTAGTGACTACTTCCTATTTTCATACCTAAAGAAATCGGTCGGTGGAAAGAAATTTAGCTCCAACGATGCAATTATAGACCAAACAAATGTCTATTTTAAGGACCTCGAAAAATCTTATTTTTTGGGAGGCATACAAAAACTGGAAAAACGTTGCACTAAGTTTATTCAGTCAAAAGGAGATTTTGTTGAAAAAAAATTTTTGTTTTGCAAAAAAAAAAAACTGTGTTTCTTCAAAAAGTCACTGAGTTAATGATCTGCCCTCGTGTCTTTTTTAGACTTCTAATCTCATTTCGAATACATAATAGCTTAATTTAGGTTATACTTTGGTATATTTCAACTTAAATATATTACTTATGGTGTGTACAACGATGTTTGCTTAAAAAATAGAGGTTAACAGAGCATTTTCCAATTTAAGTGTAAAAGAAATAAATTTCTAAAAATCGACTTCAACGCTTAAAATGTGGCTTTTGTCTGACTTTTTCCTTATTTCCACAGAATTTTTGAACAATGAAAATTTTTGAAATTCTGGCAAACATTATGTAGAAGCGATTAAACGATAAATAGTTTGCCAAACTTAGATTTTAAAATTCATGATATGTATGCTAAAGATATTTCCACATACGAGTAAGTCACCTTTTAGCAAAACCGATATAAAATTTTCTTACTACCAAATATTTATTTATTTAATGTCAAATTTGTTTTAAAAGTGCATGTCAAAATCAAATATTACGTACTAATTAATTTCATTTCCTTTCACGTTACAGATTACTCTCACACTGTAAATAAACAAATTTGTACATTATTACAACTGAAAAAGGTAAGTCTTTATTTAATTTGCACAAAATCTCTATTAATTTTGCTTTAGACGCTTCAAAACAAAAGTATACTACAATTGTTTAATAAATAAATTGCAAACGTGAAATATCAAAATCTAACCTTGAGCTGCTGAATCTGGTTTCTTATTAATGTCTTTCACTTTTTTTTCCTGTTAATAAATAATTAAATTGCAAAAATTCTAAAAGTCTGTCAAGCAAATTGGCTGACATCATCAATTATTTGCAATACAAATGAAATACTCCGATGACACACAGGTTTAAGGAAAAGAAGTAAAAAATAAATGTATATCGTTAGCTCGATATAGAAAAGCACCAATCATTATTTTTTTTTTTATCGAGTTTTTTGTAGATTTTGATAGAAGAACATCAAATGTATCGAAAGATGCAAAACTTTCGTTTTCAAAATAAATTATGAGTTATGGCTTTTCTGTATTAAGGTAACGATATGTATACATATCTATTTATGTGTACTTACACATACATTTATTTGTATAAATGTACATACGTATGTGTGTATGCATGTATTTAAAAAAGTTCTCAGAACAAAATCTTAGATAAAAGAAACATTGAAATTTCATTAAACTAATATTCGTACCTGGGTTATTTGATTGTGACGGGTGCTGATCATGATACTCACAATTTTTTTTTTATATTTCAAAAATATAAATTTTATAATTTAAAAAACGGGTGCGGTGTCCCAGCATATTAATCTGATAAACATTTCTGCTCAGAATGACCATCAGAAGGCTGTGACGGGTGTGACCATAAAAAAACTACGTTTATAATGAATTATTACTTTAAGGATATGGGCATTTCCACACATTGTCACTTTAACTTGCTTGGTGACGTAGCCTATTTCTCTTATTTTTTTATATAGTCAGTTGTAATGCAAAAACGCATAACTAATAAAAATCAATATCAAAACCGCATTTTTCACATTTTTACAAACTTTCAAGTCTTTCTCATAACAGCGAGTAGCATTTAAAATTAAAATAAAGAAACTTTACTTCAGTCACTTGAATAATTTTTTTTCTGCTATAAAATTGAAAAAAATGCAGTTACGTGATTTTGCATTTCAGCGTAGAGCGTAATTACCTTTACATTTAGTAAGAGAAAGGACAAAATCAAACGTCATTGCTCTAAAATACAAACTTAAATGCTTGGTAACGTAACGTGACAAAAGTGTAATATTCTGTGGAAATGCCCATATACATACATATTATGATCTTCCTTCGAACGCATGCGATAATTTCCTTCGTAGTAAATTGCTCAAAGTCTTCTTGATTGTTTTAAATATTTGAAAAATACCAATCTTTTTTTTTCAAGAAACTTTTTCAAAAATGTCACGGGTGTGACGTCTTTATGTAACGGCTGTAATGGAGTATGAAAACTCGATGAAAAATTCAGTTTCTCTAGCCGGAATTTTTATTCTTGTAGTTATTGCAGGCACCACAGATTCTAAACAAACTTCTTTAAAGAGTTTCATAACAAAAGCATTTCTTTTTGATGAACTACCGGGAAGCTTTCGTTTAACTTTAGCGACTGTCCCATTTTAAAGCACGCTGTGACTTAAAATTACCAATTTTATATGTATTCAGAACAGTTATAATTAAACTTTCTTCCTTTTTATATTGTCTGCTCTCTACTTTTTGTTTTCCATTAATTTTGCTTTTCTCTTCCAATAATTCTTTATCCATCCTAATTTTCTTAAAATTTTTTCCTATCATATCGTTTTCACTCTTCAAAGTCAAACTTAGTTCATATTTATCTTTACTTTCTTTATAAGAATTCTTTGCTCCCTGATCTCCATTTTTGACATCAATTGAAAAACTAGCACTGCAGCGTTGGTGTGACAGGTGTGACCAAATTTTCCCTCTAACTACTTACTCGAATATTAAAATGCAGGTTCACAAATTCTTATTATGTTTATTATTAATTGCGCTAATTGAATTAGAATAGAAGGGAGATCTAATCCAAAGACAGGCACTGCGACACCTGATGTATCTTTTGTACCATAGATATGTAAATAAAATTAAATCAATTAATTGCTCTTATTTTTGTTTTGTTTTTGCAAAGTATCAAGTTTAATTAAATTTTTGAAATTTTACTGTGACGGGTGTGACCGAAAATTTTAAAATTTTAATAAATCCAAAAAATTCTCATTATAATCCATATAAAGTCGAAACTTGAACAAGAAGCAAAAACAATAGTATAGTCTTTTCAGAGATAAGATGGGTCTTTTTACACGCAAAGCTTACTTTCCAAAGTCTCGAGTTTGTAAGAGAGAAGAAAAAAGAGAATGGGAGCTAAAACAAAAGACTTTACAAAGTTAACTTCGCGTGTCGAAAAGCCGCCTAAAGTTATTTAATGATGATGAGAAAGGGAGTGAAAAAAACGTAAAATAAAGAACAAACACTTAAAGTGGTAGAACAAAATATTCAGTATATCGTTACCTTAATATAGAAAGGCCCTACTAACTCATTATTTTTTTTTGAAATCGAGTGTTTTGTATATTTCGATAGAAGAACATCTAATCTAATTTATCGAAAAACGCAAAAATCCAGATTTAAAAAAAATAACGAGTTAGGGGCTTTCTATATTAAGGTAACCATATGTATATTTCAAAGCGGTTCACATTTTTCATTCTCTTGTGAACACCAGTTGAACGATTTTTATTAAATATCAGTAAATAATTTTTTCTTGTGTAGTGTCGCTTTTTGCTCGCAATTGCGTACCTGAATATATTAAATACTTAAATGACAAAAGAAATATAAACCTAATTAATCAAATAAAATTTATTAAAAACTTTGTAGTTCGCGATATCTCTGACGATCCCAAGATCGTCAGGTATAAATCTCAGACCTTAGAACGGCGACCAGAACTGTCTGATTTCTTGCTTCAGTGACAAAATTTTAAATGTGTAACGAAATACGTTAGTTTTCAAAATAAAAAGAAATAAAATTGATAGAAACTTTAAATAAATACGCGTGTGAATATAAATTTTATACATTTTGTTATTGCTTTCGCTAATTTGCAGCAATTTTTACACCCCTGCCTCAATGGTATTCCTTTTTGTGTGCTTTTACACAAAGAGAAGATAGTGTTACACGGGTTATGTGTATGAAAATAACCAATTATTTTTTTTATTATTATATTGCGTTACCCTTACGAGGTACTTGGAACATCTAACTACTCAATACATACATTCAATTATTAGCAGTGACTAGTGAACACATTCTCATAATCTTCGTTTAATGGTGGTTTTCTGTTTTTTTATGTATTCTTTTCATTATTGTAATTGTGTTGAAATAATAAATCGCTTGTCGATTTCAAATCTTGGATTAGGGTTACATTTTTTTATTCCTAATGAAAGAGTATTTGAGAATTGCAAATATATTATTCATTTCGTAGACTTACACAGAAGAATAAGATTCGTAAATATAATTAATTTATTTGTGAATACAATTAAAATATTATTTAAAAAGGCACCTACAACGATTTTTTTAAATACAAACACACATTTGTAACATAAGAAAATAAAATCAACTCAATTATTTCCAATTAAAATGATTGTGTTATTGACAATTGAATTGTTAACGGAAAACAAAAATTTTTAATGAATTTGTTTTTAAAATTCTAATGTGTGTTTAGATTACGCAAATAATGAATACACGCAAACATGATTTCTATGTTTCTTCTACATGTGCGCTTTGCGTTGAAATAATTTAAAAATAACTTTTAACTTCACCACGTCGGAATTCACACGTATACAACACGAGTAATCAAAAAACACAACAACAATAGCACATGACCGCGTTGGGTCAATCAACAAGCAAGGTAAACACCAACACAAAGAAATTAAATGAAATGATATTTTAAAATGCGCGGTATTGTTAAATATTGTATTAAATTAATGACAAATATTATTGAAATTAAAATTTTTTTTTCAATAACATGGTTTTGTTGAACATAATTCTTGTCTATTTTTTTCTGTGTAGAACAACCCGAAATCGAATCATTTAAAGATAGCAGATTTATAAGAATTTTCCTTATTCAAATAAATCGCCAGTCGTTAGTCAAGCTAAATCTTAGAAACGATATGTTAACACTTATTTTTTCTTTTGTTCGCTTAAGTAATATAAAATAAAAAATATAAAATAATATAATATAATATAATAATACAAAAATCAATTATACATATAACGGAATAATTGTAGTATTTTTTTTATCAAGAATGACGGTACTTTTTCTTGGTTACATATTGTTTGGAATTTGTTCTCCGGAACCAATGATCCGATTTTTAAAAATCTTTCAGTAAAATAAATAACGGAGCCTGTCAGTGGACATAGGGAATTATTGTCACGGTAAAAGGCTTAGCATAGGTTCGTGGGGCGTTAGACCCCTGTTCCCAGAAAACATTTTTTACCATTTTAGCAGAGAGTTTTTATAGATGTGAATTCAAAAGAAAAATATAACACTTTTAAAGTGAGTACGAGATTCACCCTCCAGTCCGTCTTTTCATTCCGCCCGTATCCTGTCCTAATGCAAAAGTAACTTTGTTTGTTGGTATGAAATTTAAAAGGTTGCATGTATATACAAATTTTGGGCCAGGAGGGGAGGTAAATACTGGTATCTGCCCTTCAAAATTATCAGCCGATTTTTATGTAATCAAAAACATTCATACATCTGAGTCTAAAAATACAAACATGCTTTACATATTTTTTAAAAGTGTAAGTAAGAAGGACCTGGGGGCAATTTCTGCCCCTTCGAGATTATTCAAGGATTTGTTTCCACTGCGCCTAGAAAATGCCAAAACACTACTTTACACTTAAAAACACTCCATATGAAGCCAAAATTTTTTTTGATTTTCAATTACACAATTTATTAAGCCTTAAATATCTTCCTTAACACTTGTTAGTCACGATAGAGGTGAACATTTATATTAATTAAGTCCTTCACCATCTTATTTAATTCAAGAACAAGCTTAAGAGCTTTCAAAGATGTTTACCCCATATGGAAATATCATAGCATGTGTGTTTGGATGAAAATGGTTTTAAAAATTAATTTGCTAATAATAATTAAAATTATTAATTATTTAATTATAAACATACCGGTAATAGAGCGTTGCACGAGCAACACCATGAGCATGTCCATGTGTTTTCAGTTTAGTAAAATTTATATAGGCAAAAGAAAAAATTACTGAGAGTATATTACTCATGAACATTGCTTGAGAATTCAGTGCAGCGCTCTAATCGGTAATTGCACCAAGCAACGGCTGTAAACATTTTTCTGCAAAAGAGTCCCAATACTTTTTATATACGACTACATACTCGTACATACTTTCAGAAATTGCTTATGTTCCACCCTAATATATTAATGAATGAATATCTTTTTATAGAAAGAAAAAAATAAAATATCTACAAAACGTGTGTAGATTTCTGTCAATTTACGAAGCGAAACCATTTGTCATGGATTAGCGAAATGTCAACAAGAATGAGTGTTCTGTGCGGGCTGTCGACGTATTGCCAAAAGAATAAAAAAAATAAAAAATAAAAAATAAAAAAACAATGTTAGACAATAAATAAATACAAATTTGCTTTGACGCTTGACAAGCGTGCAACAATTTTATTTCATTAAGCAAATTGTAATAAATAAATTAAATATTTTCTATCGTTACAAGTATCAAGCATACGAGTATAAAAGCCTTGAGGGGTGGTTGCAACTTAAAAGCACCGATGATGGCAGACAGCAAAAATATGATGGTTTTCAAAATAAGATAATTTTATTATTTTTTTTTTCAAAAGTTTCTACACAAAGAAAGACAATCATCAATCATTTGCTTTGAGTTTGCGTTTTCATAAGTCTAACCCCGTTTGTGCCAACGCAATTGAGGTAAAACAAATATTTATGTTTAATATTTATTTTAACTGAAACAGTCTCACTCACATCCATACTTTTTTGTTCTCATCAATTTTAAATTTTTCCTTATTATGAATTTCTTTAAAGCGATGTGCTGCGTATTGGGTGCGTAGCTTGTATTACAGCTCTTAGAAGCCATTAGATTTTATATTTTATGTATCTTTCTGCCACAAATATACATAAATAATTCCTGCTTTCATACACACAAAACAATACAAAACAAAAAGAAAATAAAGAAAAATGTCACTAAAGCATTTGCTACATCGTTTGCCAAAGAGCTTTCGTTTTCTCTTTAATGTTCTGCTTTTCTAACACTTGTTCTATCATTTTGTTTTGTTGCATGCAACATATACATAAAATTGTTTTTCATACATTTTCTCTAGTGTATTTCGCAATAGTACTCGTAATTTTATTACAGTTGCGAATGCTTTTACTTTTATATTATGTATGTACTTAGATATACATATATTTGCAATTTTCTTTCTTCGCTTGTGCGATGTTGCAACATAACGCAACGTTTTCACATAACATTGAATTATTGTTGTGTTCAGATGCCATGCGAACTTATTGTGTGCTGCAGATTGTATAAATACAATGACTTCTTCTAGAATGAGTTTAATACTCTTTGGTATTAAAATATGTACGAATGTTTTATTTTAAGGGTTTTCATGAAAACTCTTAAAATTGCCATTTGTGCAATTGGGCAACTAGTGAGTGAGACTTGTATCATGAAGCTTTTTTTGCACTTTTGCGCAAACAATTTATGTAAATTTGAAACAAACGTCAAAAAGTTCATTTAATGAAAGTAAAATAAGAAAATTTCAAGCAGTTTTTAATTGAAAAACATATTTCTAAATTTCTATAAAAATAAAAAAAATGTGTGTGTGTGTCCAGAAATGCCTTAATACCCTGCAGAAAATGCGAATAGTGAAAATGTAGTGATTTACTAATGACATTGTCAGTAGCACTACTGACGAGGTGTACCCCAGCCAATGTAATCGCCTATTGACATTTAACATTAGCTTGTCATTGAAAATCCACCACTAGACTGTAGCACTATTGACTAAGTAGTTTTTTTAGGACCACATGGAGACATTGGCACCAAAGATTCAGTAGTACTTTTTAGTGACCCTCATCTACAATTTCATAATGTTAGGGCAACAAACTTAAACGCATACATACATGTGTATTTTAGCAGTATTGCACAACATAATAAAAAAGAAAACCAAACTATTGACGCGTTCATTGACAATGTCTCTAACGTATCTCTACTCGCGCATAAAAGGAAAGTTGTCGACACTTCAACTAATGCAATTGTCGCTATAGAAAAGAGTGTTGACATAGAGACATATGGTTCTAGGCTGATTAGAGGGTAATTTAAAAAACCAAGAAGTTGTTGTTAACACAGCTTAAGTTTACGAGTCAAAATTATTGGGCAAACTTAACAGGTTTGTGTAAATAAATTTCTATACAATTTGTTACATTTTATTTACGAGAGTGTAAAAATGCACAATTGCACAGTTTGCGAGACTTATGAACATTCTCATGAAAACCCTTTTTATATTTCCTTTTCCTATTTTTATTTTCACTCTTCGTCGTTAGTGCACATTTCTTTTTAATAGGAATTTTTTCTATGGCATCTTATAATATTTTTACATAAAAGTAGAGCAAAATTGCAATTACAAAAGAAGATTTGTATGTGGGCCAACTTGAATCGTTATAAAGCATAAGTTTACTTGTTCCGAGCTTGTGTTTAAATAATTGTATTAGGGGATTACCCACTTTATGTGTGGAAGTTTTGTCAAACAGCAGCTCTTATATTTTTAGTTTGAAAACAAATTAAAAAAAAAACTGTTGTTAAATCAGAAGAAGTACATCGAGTTATTTGAGCAAATTTTGTAAAGTAAAAGTGACCAAGACCATAATGTTAAGCAGTTCCATACAAGAACAACCACACGTGAGCGGGTGAAACGCAAATTTTTCGAAGCCAAACAATAACAAACCCAAGACTTCCCACAATTAAGAAATAATGTGACAGCTGTTCTTCAGCTCATTACCTGTACCTGGATTCAGTAGCTTTTTCCGAACCCAAAATCGCAATATTTATCGATATATTTATTGGTTTGCGGTAACGATAATGTGATTCTGTAACTTATTTTTTAAATATAGTGTACATCTGTGTTTTATTCATCATTTAATTGTATATCATATTGCATCCCTGCATAAAAAATGTCAAAATAATCGAAAAGCTCGAAGAACAATTAAATAAAAACTAAATGAATTTAAGCTTGTTACTTTACTTCAACCTAAAGCGAATATCGTTAAAATATGTTACTGAATAGCAAAGTCTATATATATTTGTCATACTTATTATAGCGACACAATTATTGTACTGAATCTAGAAACATGGCTGGTTTAGGTTTGATTTGATATATTTTTTACTCAGACTTTCATCAAATTTTACGAGTAAGAAATGGAAAGTCATTTGTTTCGACTGTCAAAAAATCTAACGTAAAGTGAAAGTCTACGTCATCACATGTCAAATTACTTTTAAAACACAAGTAAAAAGCAAACAGTTGTTGAGGATTAACATGCCTACAATAATCGTTGAATTCCGGCGGCAGAGCAGTTTCATGCAAGCTGTGGTCTGTCGGCCTTGAAAATATACGGCGTTTAAATAAGTTAATTTAAATAAGATAAAGAAAAGAAAAATACGATAATTTCGTTAACTTTCAGACATAGTTTACACGAAATATATTTCAATAACATTTACAATATTTAGCGCCAGGTCAATACGAAGAAATATACCATAAACGACGGCACGGCATCGGCGTCGAAACAGACGACTTGTAAGTTTGTTTGCTACTTGATTTTGTAATAATGCAACTCTGATCAGATGAAAAGTCCTATCGTTTAGAAAAATTTAAAAAAATGGTCAAGTCTTATGCGATGCCAAATTTTTATCGTATTATTTACCACTCGTCATGACATTTCGCATTCACAATATTGCACTTGCACGTATTATTTAAATTTTTGACATGTTTTAATACAAAGTATATTAGTCTGAGTGGCCCTTAACTAATATAAGTACATACCATATCCCTTTGTTCTGATATGACCATAAAGTTCTAGAGGGACAAGTAACGAGCACCCTAATGTATATTTACTTTGAAACAGAACAAAAAAGTTAAACTGATTGCGCCAATTGGGATTTGTGCAATGGCATAACTTACTCGTATTTAAAGAGATGATCGCCTTTACAATAAAAATAAAACCGCCACTGCACAGTGGTCAATTCCGGCCAAAAAATTATTAAATTTTTTTAAGTAATGTTGATGAAGTTTTGATGGCAATTTTTATTTTTAAATTTGATCTCACTTCGCTTTTAAATAAAAGTTGGCTGTAATTTCATCTTTAGACTTTTCTAAGTAACTTAGCACTTGTGTAAGTAATTACACTATGCAACCAATGAAGACTTTTGCAAAATAACACGGACTGGAGAGTGAAGGTTCGGTTGTACTACCAAAGGGTAGTAAAACCCTATATTCCATTTGGCGATTTTGGTGACAAACTTTTTTTATGGGTTGCACCATAAAGGGTTAAAATAAAATTATCATATTTATATGTAATAGCACTCATGTCGATTTTTAGAAGAATCGGTTTTAAATTGCAGCATTTTTCCTTCAACTGCTGGTAAATTGGTGAATTTTGCGAAATTTGAACTTTGACTTCAATGCGTCACGGTTTGGAGTTTAGCCGATTTAGCTCAAATTTTCAGCATATTAGTTTTATACTAAGGGCGACTTTTTGGCTTCGAGATTAAGATTAGTTTATTGCTCTAATCAACTAATCCGACAATGTACTTAATCTTTCATAATGGAAATTGATGTTTTTGAGTGGTAGTTTAAACTTCTTATTATGTGTAGTATTACCATACTGAGGAAGAAAATAGTGGCAACATTTTCTGTGCCAAAGTCGTACATGTTTCAACACACTTTGATTTTTTGTGGGAAGAAGAAGAAACGGCCATATTTTGTTATTTACAAGTAAAATATTGCGCGTGTTTAATTAAATAGATAAATAATATAAAATATATTTATTTATTTATGTGTTTTATAATTATTTTATCATATAATTTTTGCAAAAAGTTATATGTTTCACAAGTGTATGTTGTCAATATTTATGTAAGATTAAAGCACCACGATTGGCCGCTTCAACTAGCAAGTAAAACCAAATAATCGACTACCCAAAAATTACAAATGAAGATTAAGGTTAATTTAATCTCTAATCTTGAACTCAAAAAGTCGCCCTAAGAGTCATAATATTCTGCCTTGGATTTTATGAAAATTAAAAGTTGAGTTTTCAGTGCCATTCTAATATACAAAGCTCCAGAGTTTTAAGTTCGCCATTCTTTTGTTAACAAACCTTCTAAATAAAAAGTGAAAGAAAATTCGCTGAATAATTATAATTCTTCAAAATTGCTGCCTTTAATAGAATTTAAAATTAATACTTTGCCCTATTATTTCCATATCGAAAATTTACTTTCATAAATTTCTGACACATTCAAGTACAATTTGTAAGACCAAATGTGGGTGTTACTCATAACAACAACAAAAAAAAATCCCAAGAATATGACTTGCATTTTGTTCGTTTGCAGTTAAAATTCAAAAAAAGAATAAATACTTTAATTACAATAAAAAATCGAAACACATTAACTAAAACTATTGACTTTTCAATTCAAACTTAATGAAAGGAGTATTTAAACTCTTTTATTATTACTTCTTTTATTTTTTTATTTATATTTTTGACACATTTCAAAAACACCTGCACTCCAACCGTAAACACACAACAGACAGACAGACAGACAGACAGCTGAACAGCGTCTACTCTTAATCACAAGATTCAGCCTGGGAATTATGTAGAGTAATGGTGGGGAGTGAGTGAGTAGAGTTTAAATTATAGAGTATAATTATATAATTTGATAGCTTTTGCAATTAAATATAATCAACAATATAATTGAGATGTTAAATGTCATGTCATGAAATGACAGCTCAAGAATATAATTTTACTCGGAAATTAAGAGGAAAAAGTGGGAATTACAAAAAAATGCTATATGAATCATTTAGCAGCATTAAAAGGGAATGTTTTGTAAGTTGAAAAGTAAGATGTAAACTGAAAAAAGAATTATAACATTTACAATAAATCTTTATAGAAAATAAAAATTAAGTGTGCATGGTGCCAATGAAGAGAAACGAGCAAGAACAGTGTTGCCAACTTAGACTCGAAGTTGCAGATTTAAGTTGTGAATTTTTTATTATTTTTTTTTAAATACTACAATTTTTTATTTTCCATAAAATGAACAATAATTTAAGTGGTTAGAATGAACCTAATCATATGTATTCTTATTCTTATTTTGATTTAAATTTTTTTTAGGTAAATTAGATACATCATGCCATAACCGCAAAAAAAGCTTAAGCGACTACATAATATTCGAACTTAATTTTTGGACTATTTGCTATCATAAGTAATCGGTTTTCTTAAAAAAAACGAGGCAGCGCTTAGGTAGCCGCAAAAGTGAAAATTTTCCCGAACATTTTTTAATTTTATTTGCTTGGAAATTTTTCACTTTTGCGGCTACCTAAGCGCTGCATAAACGGTATTAAGAATCATTCCTAGGAAGTTCATATGTTCTAGAAATTTGTTTATTGAGATCTTAAATAAATTTTTGTAGTTGATTGTTTCCTTGAGTTTTGAACGGTTTGCTACCTATGGACCTGAACAGGGGAAAAACGGTAAAAAGGTTGATTTTTTTAAATTTTTTGCGATTTTGATCTTGAAGATGAAGGTTTTTTGATTTTACATGTTCACAATTTTTGTTCCTTATGACCAGAGCTACAACTTTGCTTTAGAGAGTAAATCAAAATTCCGAACGGTTTGCAAGATATCAGCCTGAGAAAATGCAAAAATAACACCAAGGACCCAAAACTTTGGGAGCCTATAAAAAGAAAGGTGCATGACTTGGGGCAAAACTGAGAGACACGGGTCTTTTTTTTTGGTCTTTTATCACGTGGTGGTGTCCTTATATGGTTATATATTTTCGTGTTGCACTGTGCAATTTATTATATTATTTTTAGGGCAAAAACAAATAGCGATTTGCTAAGTTTTACATAATTTCCGCTGGTGCAGAAAAACTCGGTCTTATCAGCCAGCTTAATTGTTTCTTTTTATTTTAATTCTTTTTTTTTTAATATTGCATTTTTAAAAATATAGGAAAAGTTTATATAATTAGTCTTAAATAAATCATTTAACTAATAAATTGTATTGCACCATTTTTAGTTTTTCATTTCCTTTCTAAATATTAAATTGAGACATGGCGGAAATGATATGCAAATATTACGAAATTTACATTCATTAAAACGCAAACATACATATTTAAATTTATAAAATGCAAAAATTTATTTATGTATGTATATTTTTTATGCTTCTGCCAAATTATTTAAGTCAAATGAAAACTGAATGCTAATGTTATTAGTTTTGTTAAATGTTATGAATCCTTCCACATCCACGCACACACTCCCAAGCATACATAGATATCTGTGTTTTATTTGTATATCTATTTGCAAATGTGTTAGATTGAAACACGCACACACATTCATATTTGTATATCCATGTGCACATTTGAATTTATAATAAATAATTCAAATATATAAAATTAACATTTCGGCACTTTGTTTCTGATATGAGATGCAATAAATACGTCTGCGTGTGTGTAACATAAACACAAAATGTTCGTACAAATCATAATATGTTAAACAAACGTAAATAATTTGTAAATTTATTTGCATAACCCAGCAAACAAAAATTAAAGCAAAATATATTAAAAGCTTTGCTTGCTTGCGAAAGCAAAAACATAGCGCACGTGTTCTCTGCAGAAATATAAGTCCCATTCACAGTCTTATGCAAATGGTCTTGCATCGTAGCATATGCAAAACGGTGTGGTATATTGATACTCACCACTAAGGATTGTTAAGTGGTGGCAAGACCATTTGCACAATATTGTGAATTGGGCTATTAATTTATCCAGTTTGATTTTAACATGCACATACCTTCATAGGAGAATTGCAGAATGTCATAAAATACGAGAATTATTTCAATCAGGCGAAACACAAATCACTGCAGGCTTTTCTTAAACAAAACTCAAGTAGCATTGATTATGCACTTGCAAATCTACGAGTATATTATTATAAAAATATACATATTTGATACAGTTGTGCTCTTAACAATTTCATCACAAATTCTGACTTTAATATACTCTCTTCGTTGCAGTTGGTGTTCATTGGGCTTTTGTTTATTCATATTTGAGATTATTGTACATACATGGAAAATATGATGACTTAAGCATTTTGCCAATATGAAATAGTATTATCTAACAAATACTATTTTGTTTATTTATATATTTACATACTTTATGTGTTGTTTGCTGGAATAAGCAAATAAATATTTATTTGTGTGTGTTTGAAACTTAATCTTATTTATGATAACTTTGTTATTAAACACTATAAACACAGATATTTTGTGTGTCTAACCAATAATTGAGTTGTTTTGTTGATTTTCACAACTTTTTCTCTTTCCTTAAATATTTTTAGTGACTTGTTGAGAGAAAATGTTTGGTAAAATGTTTTATAATAAAGAATATTGATTGAATGGTTTTAAGATAGCACTTTTAATTTTAAATCCATTTCTTTTGCAAATTTTTTAAATTTATCTGTAAATTTTAGTAAAATTATATTTTCCAAGTCATTACGCACAGAAAAATATAATAACAATGTAAAATCAACATTGAAACATTTTAATTTTAAATTATATTAAATTTGTTAGAAATAATATGTTGTTTAAGTGCATTGGTGTTTATTTGCTTTGTTCATAGATATTGTTCCTCTTTTGTTGTAAATGTTGGCCTTACCTGGCCAAGATTTGAACTAGAACTCATCGCATGGTAGTCTATAGCAACCTTAAATACTTTTTGGACACATACGGAATAAATAACATCATGAATTAAACTTTAATTCAACATGATTTAATAAATAATTTAACATAAAATTTATTTTATTTATTCGCAACTTTGGCTTGTCTGCATAAACGGCCTAGAGTCAGCAGCAGAAAGTTTTCACTTGTAATGCGAAGTTTGTTGGTTATTTACACAACACAAGCATCAATAAGTATGAATTAGCTGTTGGCCAAAAACTGATGACACCATTTATTGATGGCGCACGGATTTTCAAAATCTTTGGAGGCCCTTAAAAAAGAATTGGTCACCAAAAGCGCCAAACTAAGTACATGTAGGGGTTTACTACCCTTTGGTAATACTATCTAACATATAATGTCAAGACCGTGTGTACTTTTCACTGCTGCATAGTGTAATTAATAAAATTAAATGACTGCACTAAATTCAATTCATGTTGTTTCAACTGGAATTAACTTTGATTCAACATACTTTGATTCAGTACGGCAATTATAAATCAACATGAAATAAAGTTATTTCAAAAGAAAACATTCTTTGCAGGTTACTGTAAATCATGTCGAATTAACATGAAACAGATATGAAAAATGTCAAATTAACCTTGTTTTCGTTGATTTTAATATGAAATTTTTCTGTGCGTGCGCATGAAAAAAAATTTAAAAAAATTTTCATACAAATTCATCGCCGAAGAAAAGCAAATACCTTCAGGATTTGCTTCGCCTTTCATAATGTTAAGAATTTGTATTAAAAAACAAAAATATATATTTTTATTAATTTAGAAAATTTTGCTCCGTTGCTCAAAGAAAATTAGAGCCTATATTTTTTTCTTGGAGTCGTTAGAAAGGTTGAATGATTGAATTGATCTCTTTTTACTGGTAAAAATTTATTTGAATATTAAATATCTAGAAAAAAATTCACGGCAAATATAACGCTTTGTTGGGCCATTGAATCCTCATAAAAGTCATTAAGTACAGGCAATTGTTAATTTTATTTTAGTGCAATAACTTTGGAAAAATATCTAGTTTCAAACTGTTAAGTTGGTTCTTAATAAAAAACTATATCTCCTACATCACAACAGATTTAAAATAACCCTACGATCTTACTAAATCAGTGTTACCGTAGTGCAACCTTTTGAAAACTTATTTTTGTAGCGTTTTACGCTGTACATTTTTGTGAATGCGCAAGTCATTTATTGTTTTTTTTATAGTTGGAATGTTACCAGTAAAGTTATTTCTAATTTGGAACTTTTGTTGCCAAGATCTCTGACTTTTTTTCCTCATAATTCCTAATCCTTTTTCACTCCAATAAATGAAATTTTAAAAAAGTACTATAACAAAAGTTTTTACTTGTTATACGAGCTACTACAATTTGTAGAGAAAAATTATTTTCTCTATGTTGCGTCACAAAGGGATAAAATTTAACTGAAATAAAATTATATGAAACTCTGTCAAATTGAAGGAGGCATCGAATGGTAAAGATTTTCATGCATTTATGTTTTTGCGTTTCGCTTTTCGTAGTTAAACAAAATCTGTAAGAATAATTAAAAAAAAAATTGTGTGATTTTCAGTTATAACCACCTATGTTCACTTTTAAGCATTTAATGTCAAATCATTTCATACATTTGAAATTGAAGTCTATAATTCTATCTATAAAATATTAAAATGATTTTGAATGAATTCTTGTCAATATGTACATTGGTCACAATTTAAAAAAAAAACACTTTTATTTTATACTAAAAAAAAATCAAATTTAAGACTAAAGCGGTTATGCTAAAAAACAAGAGATGTAAAAAGAATCCAAATATATGTAGCGAAAACTTACAACGAAATCCCACTCGGTATGCATGAGGTTAACAGGTCAAAAATATACAAGCTCTTACACTTAACATTCTGACTGTTTTTCTTCCATGGTTTTTTTTCTTTTTGTATTTTTTTGGTTGAATACAAATGAAAGCAGAAAATTTCACAGATACCAACAAACAAACGCAGTGTATGTATATTGAATCACGTCGCATGTCCAAAAAGGCGAAAAACAAATACAGTGGAAACAAATTTTCACAAGAAATTTAAATAAATATTCAATTCTTGCCAAAGGAATATAAAACTCAGAGATTTTATTATGTGTATAAAATTTCATTTAAATGCAAACCAAAATATTTTTAAAGTGTTCACAGCAAAGTTATTAAAGTGTAAATTTTGTAAAATTTAAATGTTGCTATTGATAAATAGAAATTGGGCAAACTATTTAAAACTATTTAATCTTAATTAAGCCAAAATGATCTTCTGATGAGTTTCTTAGAGTCCAACCTAAATTAGAGCGTCAAGTGTGGCGTTAGCAGCAGGTTACGTATTTTCAGTACATTCAAATAATATTTTATACGTTGAACGGCCCTTTTCACAATGTACAATTAAAAGCTAACAGGGACTTTAACGGCAAGTTTTGTATGAAGAACTGTCAGTTAGAGTTCACGTTAACTCTTAATCACACATTGTGAGAAGGGACGTAAGTGTACTCAAAATACGTGCCCTGCTGCTACGCAACACTTGACGCTCTAATTGTGGTTGGACTCTTAAGCAGAAACGAAATGCATGTCGAAATACATAACCAACACAACAAAACAAAAACTTGATGCTTAATGTTTTCCATGACTGACAAGGTGGGCTTTAAAATAATTTCAAATATATTTTTAATTAAAAGGACTTTCACATAATATTATTATTTTTTAATTGTTCACGACTTTCGTTTCGAATCTGGCAAGTATCTTTATTACTATTCAAATTAATTTAAACAAACTTCAAAAACAATATGCAGGATGTTATTTGAAATCGGTACGATTTCACAATATTGAAAACTTTCTGTCGATATCGTGAAACAGGCCATTAATAAATTTTGCGACAAAACGTAATAACAATACTAAATTGCAGCATACTTTTACAAACTGAACAATAAAAGTATATATAATAACAAACAATCTCTTCTACTAAAGTGTTATAGACAATTAAATTTGCATATTAATGTCTTTAATTTAAATAAATGTTATTAAATTTTATGCACTAGTTATTTTTTTAATAGCAAATAAAATAACAAATGCGCCACCTCTGCGATTTTTTCTGCACATTTATGCAAATCGCACAATCACTCACACACCTGAAAATATCGACTTTAAAGTTGTAGTAACAAATAATTTGTCGTTGTACTTTTATGGTTTAGTTGATATTTTGTTTGGCTTTTTGGTTGCATATTTTTTTTCAGGTTGCGCTTAAATAAATTGTATAAAAAAATATTAATAAAATAAAATTGCCAACAAATAGTTTTCAAAGTTGCTTGTTTTTCTGCAAAACACATATTAATATAAAAATGACCTAAATATAATGATCTAGACATCCCTTGGAATAAAAACAAATTTAAATGATTTCTGGGTGGAAACTTAATATGAAGAGAATGGAAAATTGCAAATTGTAAATTTTCTGTATCGGATTATTTTTTTCACTATTTGCTTTTTAAATCCATTAACTGTTTTTTGTTTCTTTATATTTTTTTTTCTATTAACTATTTCGTTTTGTTTTTCAATCAATCCCACAACTAATCACAATCAAGGATAAAAATGTTGCAAAAAAAAAATAAAATAAAAAATAAAAATTTTAATAGAATTTCGTTATAGTTTTATATGAACTGACCATTGTGTGTTCGTTCTATGTGTGTCGCCGTATGATTCATATAATTCCCATGATATGATTGCAAAATATTTGAATGTATATTTTCATGTAGGGCAGAACGTTGTGCAGAAAATTCAGCCGCTAAATGAGTTTTTAGTTTAAACCATATGAGAAGATACTTATGGAATGTATGAGCTAGTTTTTCTGCAGGCTTATAACCCAGTAATCAGTTTCATTAAATGATTCATGAAATGCAAATGAAAAGCCACATACTCGTACCTTTAAAAATCGATTTCTGTTCTTCGAACTAAGGCCAGCATCACACGATTGTCGCAAACGCTCCAAATTCGATTAAAGTTTTATTGTGCTGAATTGCAGCGCAATAACTTTTTGCCATCACACAAGGCGAATTTATTACCAGGTTTAGGCAAAAGCGAATTCGGGTGAATCAGCTGTCATCTCAATCTTTGAAATTTCATATAAAATTTCAGCCATAAAACGCACGCACGATAAAAAAAAAACTAAAAATGCACGTCAGGAGTTGGAATTCGCCGTTTTAACAAATGAAATGAATGCGGATTTTAACGGACTTCAAAAAAGGAGGATGTTATCAATTCGTTTGTATTTTTTTATGTTTTTACTTTTATAATTCTATACATTTTGTAACGATTTACAAATTTTTTATTCGTCTGAGAGGGTATAGCTTCCATTTGGTCCCATTGTAAAAAAAAGTGGGCGGGATTACACTTACTTATTTTGCTTCTTTGATTTTATGATCTTTCACTTATCTGATTGCTGGAAAACTTGGGACGCACATTGTACGATATTGAAATGTTTCCCATTACACTATCTTGAAGTTAAAAAAAATGGGCGAAGGCACGCCCATTAAAACTTTATATTATATGTCATATGATTCTACTGAACCGCTTTTTACAAAAGTTGAAACACACCCTGACCTCTCAAAAATACAAAATTTGGTTCTTAAAAAAGTGGGGCGGGGCTATGCCCATTAAAATTTAATGTTATGTTTCGCGTGCTTCGCCTTAGTTGATTTTTACAAAACTTGACATACCTTGAGTTGTAAGAGAGGTATAATCTGGCTTTTTTTAAGTGGGCGGGGCCACGCCCATTACAATTTAGTATTTTATTTCACGTAATTATTCTTAATTCATTTTTATGAAAATTTGCACACACCCTCAGCTCGGAAAAAGGATAAATTTTGCATATAAACAAGTGGGCGTGGTGACGCCCATGAAGAGTTAGTATTAAATTATATGTTCTTCTACTTATCTGATTCACATGAAACTTGGCAAACAGTTTCGGCTCTTAGAATGAAATAATTGTGTATTTTTAAAAGTGGGCGTGGTCATGCCCATGAGGGGTTAGTATTAAATTATGTGTACTTCTACTTACCTGATTCCCACGAAACTTGGCAAATGGTTTCGGCTCTTAGAATGAACTAATTTTGTATTTGTAAAAGTGGGCGGAGCCATGCCCATTAAAGCTTAATATAATATTTAAAGTGCTTCTACTAAAGCGCTTTTTACGAAACTTGGCACAAACCTTGAGTTCTGAAAGTGACGCAATGTTTAGTTGATAAAAGTGGGTGGAAACAAATGTTTGCAAACTTGGGCCTGACCACGCCTCTGAAAACATAAATTTGGCACTAAAAGTTAAAATAAAATTGAACCGGATACAAAACTAAAATCAAAAAAGCTAAGAATAATTTAGATTCAGTTAAATAAACATTAAAAAATTCGATTCTGCAGATCACGAACTTGTTCCTACAGCTCAAATTTCTCAAACAGTTTGACAATTGCTGGAAGAAATGCTGCATAACGACGACCCAAAAATGCTTCAGTTTGGCGAACTGTAATGGTGATATTTCCAAATTTTTAGTGAATTTTAATAATTTCAGTGCGGAGTTGAAACGTATATTGTATACTATTAAGATTTTGCTTGTCATCAAGGTTTACAAGGAATTTTTCATTTAGTTTGAAATAAGCTAGAGCTATTGTTATTGCAGCTTAAAATTTCTCCAAACTGTTTGCTGGTTGCAAGCATTTCTTCTTATTATAAAATTGTGGTTTCTGCAGTAGTTGCATGGTGTAACATGTTTTTGTAGTTACATCATTGTTATTATAGCTGTTGCTCTGCTGCTGCTGTTGCTGTTGATTGTTATTTTGCTGTTATATTGCTTCTACATGTACATACTCGTATATGTTGCATGTTTGTTTCACTACAAGTTTAATAAAAATACATGGTACATATTGTTGTACGTGGTGTATACTTAAATGATATTCTGTTTTATTTGCCTTTATTTTTTCAAATCACAGTCCATCTCTCAAGCATTTATTTGTTCATCTTTTTTTTTATCCACTTTAGCCAATGTAACACAAAACATATTTTTGCACTACATTGCATTCATTCAATTTAGCTGAACTTTTGCTAAGCATTCTTTTTTGGTATGCATTGCAGTGTATAATCTGTACTTAGTTATGGAACAGAAAAAAATATGCAATCTTATATCTTCACATACACACAGCTGAACTAATGTTTTGCATTTGAGCCATCGTATTAAATGGAAAGAAAATTGAAAATATTAAACATAAACGGAATTACACAAATCCATAAGTATGTAGATAAACGAAATAAATGCTAAATCGAATTGTCCGAACTAAATGAGAGGAGGTTGTGTTTGTTTGTAATAAGAGAATAATTGAATTGAAGGTGAATTTATTGAATCTATACGGAATATGATTTTTTTTATAAATAAAGTATATATATATACTTAAGATTTGAACACTTATTGTTAGTTCATATTTGAAGATACAATAAATAAATATATGTAAAAAAAATTCATGAATGATATAATCCTAATTTAGTTCATTATAAAATCAACTTATTTAAGCTACTGTAGTTTTCTCTTTAATGTCCCCGTTTAAATTAGAGTTGTCTGCCTTGTGCGCGATACAAAAATAAAATTATATGTTGTAACATTGCAAACTGTTTTACCATGCTTAAGGGAATTTCTTAAAATGTTTCTCTATTTCTGTTTTTTTTTTTGTACATAAACTATCACGCTATGAGTTTGACTTGAAATCTTGTCTGGTGAAGCCAACTATCATTACAACACTAAATATTTTTTTTTCAAGCTGTTTCTACGTTTTGAATTAACTTTACTGTTAAATCGAAACCGAATAAAGTTATTTAAAAAGGAATTTTTTTTTTGAAAATTACTGTCAATCATGTCGAATTAATACAAAACTCATATGAGGCAAAATCGAAATCGAATTGTCGAAAAATGTTAAATTAACCTTGTTTTCGTAAATTTTAATATGAGAGTGAGTCTGTGTGCGTATTTGATTTGTTCCCAAATTGTTTTCTCTGCAAGAAATTATTAAAATAAAATAAATGAAATGAAAATTATTTTATCGACAAAATAATAAACTTTTTATATCTATATATCTCTTGACACAGCAGATAGGACGTGATTTTCGTAACAAAAATAATCGACACTATTACAGTTATAAATTTATTTTTGTTTTGATTTCTTTGTACTTAAAACCAGAGTACGAAAATAAACGACACAAATTGTTTGAATTTGTTTTGCTTTATTCTTTGAAGTAAGTGACACAAAAATAAAACAAAAACAATGAGTAGGTTTGCTCAATTTAGTTTTGTATTGTTTTTGCACATAAGCACAAACCAGAGAACACAGCCGATCAGCTGTAAACCGGCAAACATCCGCCGTCGGCCACAAACAATACATTAATTTAATCTTACGCCGCTAGAAAAGAAAATAATGGGAAATAAATGGAAATGTTTTGAAATATTTGCGGCGAATTTGACATCATCATACGAGTATAATATAATTTTATTGCATTGTTCTTTAACACATTGAGTTTGTTTTATATAAGCAAGCAGCATAGCTACAACCGGGTGTCCTAAAACACCTCTCTTCATTTTATTTTTTTATTGCTGAACTAATTTAGTTTACATATCTTTTGGCAAAATACATATACAGACCTGTCACAGAAATCGATCGAAATTGTTTTCATTACGAATTTTCATTTCGATCGATTTTGTTTTACCTTCTCCAGATTTCGATCGATTTTGTTCAATACGAAAAAGCAGCAATTCGATTGTTTTCAATTTAAATGTGGCAATATTGGGCAACGAAAAACAAAAAACACATGGTTATTAGAAGAGAAAAACAAAATAGGAAAGGTACAACATTTTTTTTAACTTGAAGTGAACAAAATTTAAAAATTAATACACGAAATGTCTGCAATAACTGCAGTTTGTGGTGCGCAGGGACGTCAAGACTTTACCGGAAAATTACGGAGAAGACGATTGAGGGATGCTTCAGGTTCACTTTCATATCCAAACGCAGTGTATATGTTAAAGTTTTATTTATTTTTATTTGACTGAACAGAATATTTCACTTTTTACGATGCTGCATTTTTCCTTAAGACTTAAGGAAATTTTATAATTTGTAAAAAAAAATTAAATAATACAAAAACATTTTAAATAAATTGCTGAAAAACATTTTTCTTTATTGAAATAAGTTGTTTCAAACAGATTTTTGTAATTTCACATAAGGAAAATTACAATTCCCAGCATTAAATTTAAAGTGGTTTCATTTCGAGCATATTCTTCGTTTTTCGTTTTCTAAAGAACCTAATTACGGAATTGAAATCATTTCCATCGAATTTGGATTCTGTGACAGTAAAATATTTTTTATTAAAAATACATTGAAATTGATTATTGAGGGGTTAAGCTGGATCTTATGCGCATTTCACTCTTGCTACTGCAGATCATCAGGGAATCTTTACCCAAAAATTTTTCTTAGAATAACTAGAGTTAATATGTTAATTTTTCATATAAACAAATGAGAAGCTCAACAAATAAAAAAGTTGAAACAAGAACTCAATAATCAACATGTTTTTTTTTATTTTCTTACTTTAAAGAGTGTGTAAAGAAGATAAATGTAAATAACAACAACAGCTATTCAAGAATAGAGTGTTGCCACACAAGTATTTTTGACCAGGTGCAGTCATGTTAATAATTAGTGTTTTTTTTGGCAATTGCTACAATTTAAGTTTAACATTTCTTAACACACTAATGAATAATTTTGTTTGTTGCTGGTTATGCCTGTTTATATAAATTCCGTTTCTGCTTAAATAATTCAATAGTAGACTTCAACCAAAACATTCTTGAGAAAGCTAAACAGAGAACACACTACTGCTGGTTGGTAGGCAGTGTACTAGCTTTGTAGTAAGAGGGTCGCAGGTTCCAATCCTGGTGACAAGTCAAAGTATTTTGTTTTATTTTAACTAAAACTTTTCAAATAAATTGTGTGTTAAAATATCAATTAAATAATGTTGAATTCAAATTTTATTCATGATGTTATATATTTAGTTTGTATCTAAGGAGTAATCAAGGTTGTTGTGGCTGCAGGGATAAGCGCATTGACTACTACGCGATGAATTTCGAGTTCAAATCTTGGCCGGAGAAGCCAACTTACATATATACAAACAAAAATTTTTCTGTTAAATAATTAATAAAATACAATTACTATATTAAATGGTTGTTCCAACTTGAAATAACTTTGATTCAACATGATTCTTTATTTTGATTTTAACAGTACGTAAATGTTGAATCAATGTGAGATAAAGTTATTTCAAAAGGAAAAATTTTCTTTGAAAACTACTATAAATCTTATTATATTAACATGAAATATGAAGCAAAATCATTGCCGAAGAAAATGAAATTAACCTTGTTTACGTAGATTTTAAGTTGAAATTATTCTGTGTGTACTAATAGGCATTGGGGATTCTCTCAAAACATTGAGAGAATCCCCATTTGAATTACTTTTCATTGATCTTAATAATGTCCTCAAAACCGCGCCATCTCATTAAAACATAATTTTCAAAAATCATGCTGAAATCAAAAATCAAAATGAAATGAAATACATTGAGAAGCTAAAAAATATACGAATTTTGTATGCATGTTTGTTTGTATGTATGCATGTTTTTCAAATAAACTATTATGGAGCACTGCTTCTAATAGCTTTTGAACTAACTATTCGTCTATTCAAAGTTGCAACGAATTTTTTGTTGCTTTGACTAACTTTCATTAAACATAATTTCTCAACATAATAAGGCATTGCCTGCGTATTCGCTTTTTTTTTTTAATTCTTATCTAGGTTAGATCAACAATTGTAGCAACTACCCCGTCTGTTAAGGTTGAGTTGTTTGTTTTTTAGTGGTGGTGGTGGTGGTGGTGGTTTTAGTGGACAGGATTAAAGAATAATTTTCTGCTAACAAATACAAATAGCGTTATACGTCTACAAGTATTTACTATAATTCATTTTGTAGCAACACCTTAAATAACGTGAAAGTTGAATTTGTAGTGTAACGTTTATTATTTCCTCTTCCTTGTTTTCCTCTTTGCCAACTTTGTTCAACAAGTTGGTTGGTGGCTGGCAAGTTTTACAACAATTTCGTAGCATACATTTAGGTGTATACAATAAGTTTTTTACGTGTTGTTTACAAAATTTGTACAGAAATATTTGTTACGTGTGCTGTTTGCTTTCATTCTTCTCACTTTTTTCCTTTTTATTTCCCAAAACACTCCTTAAAAAAACTTATACGTTTTTCAAGTTTATTCAAAATGTGTGTGCTTAAGTATTTGTATTAAAGAATAATCAAATTAAAAAAAAAGTTATATGTATTAATGACCAGGTTGGTAAGTGAAAAAAATTGTCATTTACCTTCTTGATAAATTGTTGGTTACTTGAAAAAAAAATTAAATATTATTTTAAGTAACATGATATTTATTATAGGCTTATGTAAATGAGGTTTTCAACTTTTGTTAATGAAATGAGATATAAATTAGTTTTATTAATTTTAATAACAACTGTCCTTATTTTATTCGATTATATAACAGCCGTTATTGGTTATGATGAGGGGAAAGGGGGGAGGAAGTTTTATATCCATAGAATTTTTTTTTTACAAATAAATAGTTCTTTGGGGAAATATTTTATTTTATTTATTATATTGCAGTTTCTTGGCATTTTTATAAGTTATAATAATGAGTTCATATTTATATATACATAGTGAGACCTCGATTATATGCAAAGGTTGGGACGGGAAGTTTTCTTTTGAGTTGTTTTTTTTTTTGCAATAAATACTTTTTATTTATTAATAAATAAATACTGTTGCCTGCACATATTTATAGCATAACACAATTATTCAAGAATTTTTTTTATCTATCTGTTGAAATATCTAATATAAAAAATATAATTTAGGCAGTAGAAAGTGTCAACTATAAAAGGAGTCAATGTTAGGGTATTTCTCAAAAACACATGCCATATTTGAAATTGTTCAGTTAGGCTAAGACTCCTGGGTAAGCCAAGTGAGTGAGTCTGTGATGATTTTTTTATTTACAAATTAAATTAATATTAATTTTAATTAATTATTACACAAACACTAGCATAACGGAACAATATGCTATTTTTGAAGGCCTCTACATCTTCCTCAGTTTTAACATATGCCTTTGGTCTATTGTGAGTAGTGTTTGTTGCTATAAATTTCTGTCTCATATACAGAATTTTCAATATAAACGGAATGCGAGACTTGTGTTTGTAATATAACGGCATTCAACTTGACTTGAAGTCCTTTCAACAATAAATCTTCAATTATACCAACAATAATTGGAAATTCCTTATTGTATCGCTAATAAGTGTTTGACATTTCTAAACTAAACTAAATAAAACAGGCATACAGACAACTCTCGTATTGAAATATTAAAAAAAAAGTTATTGCAAGTTGAAACAATGTAAATTTTATACTAAAATAACACGAAGAACCATGTTGAATCAAAGTTCCTTCAAGTGGAAACAACATGAATTTAAGTTAATGTAAAGTCATTTTAATTTTATAATTATTTAACTTACGTGATTGTGGATATTTCTTGTGTGTTGTATGTACGAGTATAGTTGGCTGCCCCGGCCAAGATTTGAACTCGAACTCATCGCGTGATAGTCATCGCTCTTACCGCTGCAGCCACCATAATCTTAAATATTCTTTAGATCATTGATGTCAGTTTCATACCACAATTGTGCTAGCTAAAATCACACACATTCTTATTCTCTTTTATTTAGTCGTCAATGAGACAGCGTAGCGGGTGTGTTGAATTCTTTATATGTACAGTGAAAGAAAAGAGCTGGTATGCGAAAAATATTCTATGGTCACCAATGCTTTTCACGATATTCAATGTGTTTTATGTTACAAAACTTTTAAGGAAAGGAATGAATATGTGTTTAAAAGACATTTTGACTTTTTTTTGGAGCATTTTCACTAAACTGATCTTTCTATTTAATCCCTAAAGGGCAATAACTCGGGAAATATGGGCCGCAACCAATTGTTTTGATTAAGTTTTTTTTTCTTATTTTTCTTATTACTATCAGGTAAGCTTTTTCTTTTTCCATGCGTATATTTATTTATTGTATGTTCAAAAAATGAACTAAAAATAAGTTTTCAAATCTTAAATCTAGAAAGCTTTTTAAAAATTTTTTTTTTGAAGATTTTTCACAGGTTCCTATGAAAAGTTCAGAGCCTCTTAACTTGGAAAATATGGGTCACCGTCAACTTTTTTATTTAATTTTTTCTTCTTATTTTTTAATTTTCTATCACATAGGCTCCTTTTTATTTATTTTTAGCTTCTTTACTAAACTGCATTTGTTCCAAATATTTATTTTTTTCTATGTACTTCAGAGACGAATGAGACAACATTTCTCACACATACAACTATAATTTTATTTTTGACATCACTGCTTTAGATACACTTAAAAAAAAAAAACAAACACTGCGAAGATTGTTCGGCTGGTCTGCAGGATTTGAGCCTGCACCTATTAGACTGGTACTCTGCCTACTAGCCAGTTAATACGAAGTTTGTCGGTTATTTATCAACATCAAAACAAACAACAACAAAACAAGAACAAGTCACACAACTGAGCACAAGCAGGGTTGTCAGATATGGCGATTTTTCAACTTGTTTGGCATCTAAATTTTTAATTTGGCGACATGGCGATTTTTGTTTTGGCAATTTTTATGAATTTTTTAACAAAACAAAACTTTAACATTATTGTAATTCAGGAAAATTAGTTTGTGGAAGGAGTAGGTTTCAAAAATAAACCCTAACAAAACTAGTCTGCAAGAAATTAAAAGAATTTGATTTTGATGATTGTTCTTATTAATATTAATTATAGTTGTTGAAGCGTTTTGAATTTGGATGCGAAATTTTACAAAAAATAAATTTTTGTGATTTTATTTCTGCTTTTGGCAAACTCCTGCTAGAATTTTATACGATTATTTTAAAAAAATTAATATTAAAAAACAAATTTATTATCAAATACATATTAAGAAAATCTACATAAAATCGATTTTAAAAATTTTTGGCGTTTTTAAAAATCAGTTTGGCGAAAAAGGTCGGAAAAATCGACTACCCTGCTCGCGACTGCTTTCTGGGGGCATGCGTTTTTGTGTCAATTTGTATGGAAAATGTGCTTATGCCTCAATTCTGTTTAATCATTTAAACAGCATATCGTTGACTTAGAGTATAAACCTGCTTACGCACTTCACGCAAATATTATAGGAAAGAGAAAATACTGTTAACATTTTAATAAATTTAATACGATTTCCAATCAATATTTTGCATGTTGATTTTGTATTGGTATTTTTTCTGAGTGCAGGGTGTCTGGTGGTAGCAGATTAATATTTTCAAACTTAAATAAAAAATGTAATAAATGACACAAAGTTTTAAGGGCCTTGAACGATAGAATGGAAATGCTCTCTCTACCCTCACTTTGAGTTAGCTCCATAAAAAAAAATCCATGGGAGTTAGATCGGGCGACCTCGGTGGCCATGGGATGTCCACAAAGCGACTGTTCAGTTTTTGGGGGAAATTTTCCCGAAACAAATTCATTCCTGTTGAATACATGTGTGTGAAGAGTACGAAGGATGAGCTCGCAGGTTTGGCAAAAAGAATTCCGTAATCATGCGTCGATAATTTTCACCGCTGACATTCGTCGCCTGGCCTCGAGAATTTTCGAAAAACAAATGGTCCAATTATCTCATGCGTGGATAAGGCACACCAAACAGTTACCCTGGGGCAATGCAATGGTTTTTGATGTTTCAATCGAGGGTTGCAGGCTCTTGGAGACAGGTCACGGCAGTGTTGCTTGTTGACGTGGCCATTTAAGTGAAAATGAGCCTCGGCGGTCCAAAAAAAATGGGATTTACAGTGTGAAAACGCTCCAACATCGTTTCACAAAAATTTTCGCGTAAATAAAAGTCACACTGAAAGACAGTTCTTGAACGATTTGAATTTTAAAAGGATGGAAATTCAAATCCTTTTTGAAAATTTCATGAATAGTCAGTCTGGGAAGTTCCAGTGAGGCTGCTCTTTTGTTATTGAAAGTCGCGGATTTTCACGTAAACTGCTTTCACCAAGTTCAATGTTTTCGGGAGTCCTTGAAGATCGACTGGGCCCTGGCCGTGGGACATTCATAGCCGAAGCAGTTGCGCAGAATCTCTGCAACCACAAACGAATTAAATTTACACTCGGTCCATCAAGTATTTGCCGAATACCGAACTTTGCACAAAATTGTCGACGAGCAAGTACTTAAGAATGATTACTCTTAAAAAATGTTTTTACAGCGAACGCGCGATGCTCACTCGACAACTGTGACATCGTGACTAACAAATCCGCACAATCGATAATTCCAACGGCGCCACCCTCCCTCCCCATCGTATTTAAAAATATAAATTTGCCACCAGACACCCTGTATTTTGTTTAGGGTTCAAAATATGAAAAAATATGCTTATAATCCTGGATAAGCGAAGTAATTGCGGTTAATTAAAATCGAAACACAAAAGTTTCTCTTCTTTTACCGGAAAAATTTTATTTGCTGGTTAATAGAATTGCGGCTAATCGAGGCCTCACTGTATTTATTTAAATCCTTTCTTAATATAAAACCAAACACTCTGCATAAAACTATAACTGGAGTGAGACTTAAATACATTCGATTAATACGTGTAATAAAGTGGTAATTTTGTTAATAGTCAGACATAATTGCGGATGAGAGATTTTAAGATATACGAGTATTTTAATTGGATATTTAAAACATTTATGATTTAAAATTACTTTTAATGTATAAATTACTCGTATTTAAACGAAATTAATCCTTGTATTTTTGTATGTCTTTGCAGGTAAATATTTAATCGCTTGAGTATAATAAACTTTATGTGGTAAGCGCATTTAAGCACATGTACGAGTATGTTCACATTAATTTTCTAAATTTGTATTATAAAAAAGAATTTCCTGAATAATTATTTTTTTTTAATATCCTCTTTAACAAAATCCAAATCATGGTGTACTATTTTCTGTAAGAACAAACACTAAAAGCCAACAACTTTATATTGAACTTTTGTGTTGCCTGCTAGTTCGTGCTGATAATTATTTTTTTTTCGAACCATTATGATTTTGTTTTATAGACCCCAAAGAAAGGCACAAATGTCCCCCCTCTTTTTATGTTACAAATAATTCAGTGTTAAAAGAAGACAAATATGTGCCAACACAGCACAGTGGCACGCCACTACTTTAATATTCGCTGGCATAACAACCAGCATAAAGTCCACCAAGCGTGAAATTATGAAAAGTAATATTTAACAATTTGTTGGCCTGTAGTAAAACTGCTTACTGTGGAACATTTTCACATGCCATTAATAATTTATTTATTTTTTTGTTTAATATTATGTATTAAAAATTATAAATTTATTAACCACTACAAAATATTTCTGATGTTAAAAAAAAAAAACAAAATTTTTTCTTTGAATTAGAATTTGAGAGGAAATTAAATTTTTAAATTAAATTTTTTTACATAAAATATTTGCACATTAATTGACACATCAGTTGACAAGTAAATGCACTTGTGTCCTTTTTTAATAAAATTTAAATGATATAAATTTAATACAATAGTAGTTCATAGACCTCTTTCTTTTTATACCCTTCGCCAAAAATGGTAAGGGTATAGATATATTTGTCATTCAGTGTGTAATTTTTACAATAATATTATGCGACCCCATAAAGTGCCAATAGCGCTATCGGTGTCCATCTGTCTGTTTGTGAAATCAGTTTTCCGAAGAACCCATAAAAGCTGGCGACTTCAGTCTTAGACTGGGGGTCTAATCTGTAGTTCGAAACGAAAGCAATTGCTTTCGAATTTTAATGTTAGTGTTTTCTTTCGTTTCGAAATTCAGAGTAGATTCCCTGATGTGTCAAAAATGGTCGTAAAAAGATTGGCATTGAAAATCAGCAAAATTAAAAAGACGTTACCAGGGCTGGAAAATGAAAACTTTTTATATGAAACTGACTAGCGAAAAATATCTTTTTTTTTTTAATTCAATCTTATTTACATTTTAGGAAGAATTAGATTGGTATTGAAAGTGAAAGAAATCAAAAAGATGATTGCAGGGTTGGAAAATTGGAACGTTTTTGTTAGATAAAAGTAACTAACTAAAACCTTTTTTCTATATTTAATGAATTGATCGAATAATAATAATTAAATTAACTAAAACCTTTTTTCTTATTTAGTATTAGTTAAACTTATTTTAAAAACCACAAAAAATTGCAAAAGATGGTTCTAGGATTGAACACTTAAAATTTTTCTTTTGATATATAAAAGAAACTAACTAAATCAATTTTATTTTTTTATAATATAAAAAAATTTTATATGTATGTATGTATATTAGAAAGAAATAGGTTGGTATTAAAAATCACACAAATCAAAAAGTCGGCGCCAGGGCTGAATTTATTTTTTTGGTACATAAAAAAATAAATAGCTGAAACTAATTTTTGTTTGCTCATTAAACTTATTTTACATTTTAGAAAGCATTAGATTGGTATTGAAAATCACAGAAATCAAAAAGATGATTCCACAGGGTTTGTAGACTTGAAACTTTTTTATGGTGTATAAAAGTAATTGACAAAATTTTTTTTATTTTGTATAAATTAAACTTATTTTAAATAGACTAGTATTGAAAAATAGAAAAATCAATCGTTTGCAAGAGTGGGACAATTTAAAAATTTATTGTTGTATAAAAACTAAAACAAATTTTACGTTTAAAATTTGTTAACGCACTAGTAATCCCAAATTATTATTTTACTTTTAAGTAAAATATTTTTTTAATAAAATACATTGAAATTGATTACTGAGGGGTTTAGCTGGATCCTATGCGCATTTCACTGTTGCTAATGCAGATCATCAGGGAACCTTTACCCAAAATTTTCTTAGAACAACTAGAGTTAATATGCTAAACTTTCATTTAAGCAAATGAGAAGCTCAACAAAAAAAAACACTAATTATTAAATTGACAGCACCCGGTCAAAAAAATACTTGTGTGGCAACACTCTATTCTTGAATAGCTGTAGTTGTTATTTACATTTATTTTCTTTACATACTCTTACAACTACAATTTGAAGCTGAAAAAAGTCAGCCAATGTAGTAATGATAAAGTAAGAAAATAAAAAAACATGTTGATTATTGAGTTCTTGTTTCAACTTTGTTATTTGTTGAGCTTCTCATTTGCTTAAATGAAAGTTTAGCATATTAACTCTAGTTGTTCTAAGAAAATTTTGGGTAAAGGTTCCCTGATGATCTGCATTAGCAACAGTGAAATGCGCATAGGATCCAGCAAAACCCCTCAATAATCAATTTCAATGTATTTTATTAAAAAAATATTTTACTTAATTAGTAAAATAATAATTTGGGATTACTAGTGCGTTAACAAATTTTAAACTTAAATAGTAACAATTCCCACAAAAAACACTAATTAAAACAAATTTTATTTCTTTATTAGCTAAACAAATTTTATATGTATATAAGGAAGAAAAAGGTTGGTTTTAAAAATCAAAAAAAAAAAAAATCAAAAAGTCGGTTGCAGGGCTGGCATTTTTTTTTGTATATATTGTTAATAGAACAGGGAAAGTTAAAAGGCACCTGTGGGCCGAAAAAATCGATATTTAAATTTTTGGCCGTTCATAAAGTAGACAACACGCTTTTTCTAATGCATTAGTTTTATCATAAATTAGCTTCAAAATACACTTTTGATAAAAAAAAGTAAAAAAGAATCCGATGTTTGTTTTGGAGTTTTAAAATCTAATACTAGATTCGTTATCGGCGACCCCTAAAACTATTGAGTAGCGACTTTCGAGCAAATCCAATAATATTACAAAAAATTGTACGACATATTGAATCCGAAATTTCAGCTTTTCAACATCTAATACCAGATTCACAATCAGTGAAACCGAAAACTCCGGGTAGTGAGTTCGTTCAGGCGCATCAAAGTCAACTTGTTAACTTCAAAGTCGTTTTTCTCCACAAACTTATTTTGAGCATAGGTCCCTTTTAACTTTCCGTGTCGCATTTTGAAAAAGCTTCGCTCAAGAGTTTTTTTATTCGTCCAAATTTTATATAACGATCTATTTCAGCCATACAATCACAAGATTTAGTTGGTGCTGTGTACAATATGGGCTTTTATTAGTTTTAGGAGGCATTGTGGTGATATTTTGTTTATTGTGCTCTCAATTATGTTTCAAATCGATGATCATATGGCCCTTATTCACATACGTACGTTACGTAACGATATTTTCGGAGTTTTTATATCCCCTCCTCCCTTTGTAACGCTTTTTACAAAATATTCAGTATAAATTTTAATTTTAACAGAATTTCATGAGTAACCAAATTTTGGTTTTTGCCCTTTTTTAAAAAAAGGCGTAGTTCGTTCGCCCCATGGAAGGAAGACAAATAATTGTTGCCGCGAATTCAGGTTTTTTTTTGGTAATAATTCAATGGTGTTGCCCTATAAAAAGTCTAACACGCACTATCATCTAGTGAGCCAGGCCTGGTTTAGTATCTCTCGATATCAATTTAAGTTTATTCCCTTACCCACCATTCGTAAAAGTTCCACTAGTAAAAAGTGCTTTTGCGAATAAATTTTTATTGCTTGGACGTGTTGTTGTATCTCATGTTGTCTTGTCCTCAAGAGCTGAATAATAAACTGGCGCCGGCCAGTCAGCACTGCCGCCCTTAAAAGAGAACTTTTAGTATTTAATCACATATTTATTAATGTGCTGAAATTATTCAAGATTAGTGATGTGTCTTATAAATTTTGGAAGGAGTTGGAAAGAAGTACGCGTAAACAAAAAGTTTTGGTTGCTTAATGTTGATGTCAACAATAGCTTAACTTGTTTTATTAAAGTTTTCAACTTGAGTCATATATTTTTAACGAAGCAAAAATATTTTTGATTTAAATTCCTTTTAGACTGATGCCAGAATATTGTAAGTGAAGTCATCAACTTCTGCCCTTATGGAAGCCATTTTTCTCTATAAGCTTTTCAATTGTCATCGTTACAAGGCCTAAATTGTTTAATATTATTATGGTTTGGTAGTCATCATAACTTGATAACAATAAATTTTTAATAGCTCTCTTGCAAATGAAATATGATATTCTTGAAAAAATAAACATAAATAATTGAAACGTTTATGAATTTTATTACTTTTAAAATTAGCAAACATGAGGAAAACACTTTTCAACAAAGAAGAAGAAAAAACAAACAAACAAAAAACAGATCATTAAATTAAATTATAAAAGTTGTAACAAAAATTTTATGAGCCATAAAATTAAGCCCTTTCGAAAATACAACTTAACAATACTGATAGAAAATGAGTTTGAAATGGAATCGAGGAAAATCTAAAAGAATAGAATCCGAGCTAAATATTTGCTGCTTTAAATTGCAGTAAACTTTATTTTATTTTTTGTTTTTATTATAAAAAAAAGGAGAAAACAACTTTAAGTTTATCTATTTTAGTGTTTCCTTGAAAATAAAAGGGAAAAAAGTACAAACAAAATTTTTTTAAATGACGACGCGTCATCTGGCGCCAAATATGACGTCTTTCCTTTCCTTGTTGTTATATGTAGTTTATTTTTAATTTTTTTTTGCTTTATTGTTGTGAGTCTTTGTAATGCGAACTGCAAGCAAGCAATAAGTATTCAGCAGCCAGTGGAAAGAAGCAGCCGTTGTTGCTTGATGTTCATTTGTAAGTACCTTATTATGATTATATTCCTTGGGATTATACTCCTGTGTATAACAAGTAACACCGTCTGCTTATTCATCTGTGCTCAGAGATCGCCAAACTTTTTCACTTGTTATACATATCCATACATGCATAAACTCAAAAAAGTTTTACATTCACCCATTCAGGTGAATGAAGGTATTCCAACAAAACAATCTGTTGGACTGTAGAATGGAATGCATGAAACAGAAAAAAAATTTTTCTAACAATCGTAAAATCTACATTTAACCCCGAATTATTTTTTATGGGTCTCTCGTGTTACTTTCAAAAATGAGGACAAATGAGTAGGTACACTTTAAGCCGATATAAAGGGCTAATACTACAATAATATTTGCAATAACATTTTTGTATAATTCTTTGCGTTTAAATAACATTTCTAGGCATTTAATAAAAATATTTCATTCAATAAGATTAAAAAATTATTCCTGATTAAAAATTTCTGGGTATTTTTATAGTATTTTTGGCCTCTATGAAGATTTTTAGTTAAAGTTCAGTTTAACAATATTGAAAAAAATAATGTTTCCTTGAAGAAGAAAACATTTATAATTACACTGTCCAACACGCACAAAAAAAAAAAGAATATTCTTCCAATTGATTCTTGTAGAGGAGACTTAAAAATATATATACGTGCATCGGCGTTTTAAAAGTTTGCATCTGAAACTCATTTTACGACTTATTTAAAGTTGTACCCTTTTCGGCGTAGCTAGCGAATGTAGCACTAACTACCAGCCTAACTACTAGCAATGCAAAATACTGACAATTTTAACATGGGGATCAGATTGACGGTAGTCAATTGCCACCATATGCATAACCCTTCGTCAGTGATTTCGCTAATGAGTACAATTAAATTTTCTATTGATAAAACAAATAATTATTCACCCTTATCGGGAATAAAAGGCGAACATTTTGTTCACGTGAAATATTTTCCGTGAACAAAATTCAAAAATAATAACGCTAACATTGGCTTTCACAATTTTAGCGAAAGGCATAAAACACATTTCACGTTAACTTTTATCCCCGAAAAAGGTGATTAATACATTTTTCAATTAATTGTTCTTATTCTTTTTAATGCAACGTTTTAATTGACTTCTGCTGCCCATTTTAACTTTCTAATAGAAAAGCACTTTCCACTTCCAATTGTAACTAACGCCATCACAAAATCAAAATAATTGGGTATGTAAAATAATTTTCTTCTTCTTGATTTTCTTTGGAATAACAGCACAGTTTTTTCCACTCGCAAAAAAAAATTCTTTAAGGTTAATGGCATTAACATATCCATGAGTGAAAGAGTCAAAAGGCGAACTCTTGCATTACTTGTGGCTAGTGTAGTAGCTAGTGTAGTAGCTAGTCGATTTTTCGTTAGGGAAATACCTAACGATTTGGAGTCAATTTCTACTTTTAAATCTGCAGGGATCTCCCTGGAAGTTTATTTCCTATTCATTGTTCCCCCATTTTTAAAAGTCATTTGCAAGCTTTCAGTTAAAATAAAACAACTAGGAACAAAATAAATAGCTGGCTTCGAAAATTCGAAGTTCTCCCTAAAATTTTAATTTTAAGCTCAATCTGCTTAGAATCCGCCTAGAATTTTGTTTTTAGAAAAAATTAATTCCGTGAAAATATTTCCCGGGAAATATTTAGAATTGGGCTGATAGAAAATTGTGTGATACTTAAGCTTGTGGTATATAGTGTCTTCAGAAAATTTGTTCAGAACATTGCAGGCAACATTTTGTTGGTATACATGAATGAAAAAAAAATGAAAAAATCACCTTCAAACCAGGGATGCATGTAGTTTGAATATTCTGCGAAAATATTTGTCATAGAATTTTATTGTATGTCTCACAGCTTATTTAAGTAAAAAATTCAACTTTAATACCAAAAATAAGCAAAAATAGAAAAATAATTATGTATACAATTGTTCGAACACCTTAAAGTCCATTGTTATGACTCGACGACAAGCTTCCGGTTAGTTAATCATAAGTTTAACAAAAGTGAACTATAAAGTGAGCTTTAAAATTTGTCCAATATTACAACTGTCCGATAAATTAAATAGTAAAATTTTTGTTTGGTGGCAACATCTCTGTGGATCTTGTGGATATTGATTGATTGGCAACTTGCTTTTGTTTATTTGCCAAATTACAAACCAATTGAAACCATTTTTGTCAATTCTGTATTATTTTTATTATTATATGTTTTTATTATATTGTTTTTGTTTTGTGTCACATATTTTGTTGAAATAAAATTTGACTGTAATATATAAAGTAGAATGTGTGGCAACTAGTGTTTTTCAAGCGGGATTTCCCGGGATCCCGCACAATTTCCGGGAAAGAAATCCCGGGATATATTTGCGGGAATTCCCGGGATTTTTTTGTTTTGATTTTATTATGGCAACTTTAGTTCATATGTACACATTCCTTGATGAGTGTCGTTATTCACTTATGAAGGTGATGGTACTAGCACAATAGCTAAAATTTTACAACAACTTATATTGTTTTGATTTTGCAGTAAAGAAAACGCAGTTTCGATTCAAAGAAAATCATTTTCATTAAAAAAGGAATTGCAATCTTTTGAAGGAAGTGGTGAAAAAACTGAAAGTTTCCAGAGATTATATAATACTCTTCTGACTATAAGGCCAACATCCGTAGAAAGTGAACGTATTTTTTCATTAACAGCAGTTTTTTTTTAAATAAAACTAGAAATATACTGTCGAACGATTCTATTAATGCTTATTCTGTACTAAAGTCCTATTTGCAAAGCAAGATTTTGTAATATTTTTTTAACAATGTAATTTGTTTTTTTTTTGTTTGCGTTATATGAATGCACTTGACTTTCCATTTACATATATAATATTCGTATTTACTGAAACTGAACTGAAATTATATTAGTTTTTCGGCTAATGTGTTTATAAAACGTTATTATCGATCTCATGAATTGTTATTTGTTTTTTTCGAAATAAATTAAATTAAAAAATATTTTGTATAGTTCTGCACTGGGCGGGAATTCCCGGGAATTCCCGGGAAACTGAAAAGTCGTTCCCGCTTTCTCGGGAAATGAAAAAGTCCGGGAAAAGAAAAACTCTAGTGGCAACGTATGAAAACGTGGCAACTTCAAATGACTAAACCTCACGATAAAATTTACAGGTTTGGCAAAATTGTCTAAGTTATCGCCCACTTTTGGTTAAAGTGAAGTTGTAATTAATAATGAAAAAGTGTTTATCCATCCAATAAAATCCTACCTTTAACTAGCGACAAGTTATAATAATGGCCCTAACTATACTAACTCTTAAACTACGTTTTAAGTTTTTGGTTATTTCTGCTATTAAATATTAATTATGAATTATATTTTGCTGACACGAACACATTGTTGGCTCTTATCATGATTGGGTCGTCTTAGGCACCCGCTTTGGGAATCACTTATCTATACTTACTTTACTTTTCTCAAACTTATACTTGTTTTCTCTTACGAGAAGTATTGAGTCTAGTCTTGAAGGTAAAAAAACAATACCTTGAGCATGACATTTGTGGTTTTAGTTTTAGTTTTATTTAATTTTTTTTTTATTTTATTATTTTTATTTTTTTATTTATAAAAAGTTTTATTTATTTATTTTTCTTACTGCTAGACATTGAAAACAATATACGAGTATAGAGATCCTTGGAAAGAAATGATAATAATAAAAATAACAAAACGAGCTAGTAAACTGTCATATGGCACTCGTGTATTGTGCTATCGTTGTATGTTGCAGTTTTAGCAGTACGAGCATTATATCTGTCATAATGACAATGTAGTTGTTATCAAAAGACGACGACAGAGTTTTAAAAAGTTTATTATTTTTTTTTATTATATTTCTTAGCACAGCACAGATTTATTGTGAGCTGATGCTGCTGCTGCAGCTGCAAAAAAAAGTGTCTAATAAAATTGAATTTATTTTATGGTTAAGTTTTTATTATATTTAACTCAAAGTGGTTTTAGTTAAAAATATAATGTTTTTGAAAGGGAAAGATAAATTTACTAAAAGCACTTGAATAATATTAAGATTATTAACAAGTACTAGTGTTATTCCCTTTACAAGCCCAGTTCAAAATTGATTGAACTCGAGCTCTCGAGCACCAACTACTTCAGCCAATAGCACTCTCTATGGTACTTCCTTTTTGTAAAAAATAAAAAAATCCTCATGGCGGAGAAGAATGAGAGGGTTAAATAAAACATTTCGCAAAGCTTACTTTGCAAACTTTTGAATATGTTGGAGAAAAAGCGAAAGAGTTCCGTCAAACTCAAGACTTTCCAAAGTAAACATTGTGTGTGTAAAAGCCGTCTATAACTGCTTAACAAAATTCAAGTGTGAAAAAGTACGAAATTAATCCCTTATAGTGCATATGAAATTTTAACACATTTCCAGTGCTTAATTTGAATTTAAAAACTGCAGTTTAGATAGAAAAAGAGAGGGGGCTCCTTGTAACTTTTTGCAAAAATGCAATCAGCCATTGTAGTTTTGTTTTTTTTCTTATGCTCATCATTTCGTTTAGGAAAATATTGATTATATTTATTATTATTATATTTTATTCAATATAAAATGGATTTTTACCAATTAAAGAAAATGAAATATAAAGCAATTTTACTTTAAAGATTTCCTTTTGTGACAACATACATACTAAATAAGTGTGTAGGATGTATGAATGTCCTGGCAAAGCAAATTTATAAAATTTATACAAATGTAAAAAGGCTTTTCAAACAAAACTCAACTGAAAAACTCTGTACTAAATTACTTTTACCACAAATACAAATGAACACACATGTACGAGTATTTACGAGTATATAAACTAAATGAACTAGAGATACCTAATGAACATTTTGGCAAACATATGGGATTCTCTAAGGCTTTTAGCGGAATAATACAAATTATTCGTGTCTATCACAAATTGTCATGTTCATACAATTATTATAAATCTAATCTAAACAATTAAATTTGGCTAAATGATTTTCTATCAGTTGACATAAGCTCCTACAAAAAACAGATATGAGAGAAGTCTAATTAGAATTTATGCATAATTCTCTACGATATTGATAGTAATGCATTAAACTATATTGATATTAAGACCACAGCAGGCTATCGACTTCAACATTCCAAAAAAGATTTAACACATGTTTATATGAAAATAAATAAGAGAGTGCAAGATGTGATTGAGAAGCAGAGACTTTCTCGCCCCGAACACTTCCTCCGTTTGGCTAAAAACATCCTCCTTCCCGCCCCCTCTCAGATTTGCTAATTTGCAATCGACTTTGACGTAACTCTTTCAGTAGCCCGTTTTTGACTAATGAACCCATATAATCTAAACTAGATTAATCATATAAAATGAGCTGCTGAAAGAGTTCGATCCAAGTCTAAAAACTAAGACAGAATTCATGCGAGGAATTTAATATCTTCTTTCTAATTCTCTTTAAAAGTTGCTTCCAAGAACATTTTAGATTTGTACGATGATTTTTTCCATGTTTCAAGTTTTGATTTTGTTCCTAAAAAAACACTGTATCAGTGTTGCCAGTTGTACTATTCTAAAAAATTCGTTTTTCCCTACATGCTGAAAAATTTTCCCTACGAAAATCTTTACGAATTTTAGGCAAAAAATTATTGTTTAATGGATGCCCATTTGCTATTTCCTGTCAGATAAATATCTAGGTAACTTTCAGCAAACACACATTTCTAAGGGTTTTGAACAAAAATATATTTTGTAATCTGAGAAAAATTACTTACAATTTTGTCAACATAAGCGGCTATTTTATTCCCTACACTCCTACATTAGCGAAAAAAAAAATAACTACATGTAAGAATTTCCCTCTACTTCTGACAGCACTGTTTTGTATTTACAGAAAAACATGTCCCTGCAATAAACACGTTTATTAAAAAAAAACAAAAACGAAAATCAACTAAAAATATCAATAACTCAATTAAAATATTTAATTGATTTTTGTTGTTTGATTGCAGGAAAATTTTTTATTTATCAAAAAGCTAACACATTAAATAAAGGAAAAACAAAATTAATTCAAATGTGGCCACAACGAGCGAACTTAGTGCTGCCAATATATAACAAAATGTGGAATGAATGATTTTTGTAAAAGTGAAATATTTGCAAGTGGCACCACTGAAATATATATTTCTACCTTAACATCAGCTGTTTATGATTCTGCTGCTGTCGCCAAAGTAACAAAATAGCTGACTAAATGGCGACAATAGCATCTAGCGGCATTTGAAGTCGTGTGTTCGTGTAATCTCACCACAGCAGATGTTTGATGTGGTGAGATTACACGAACACATGTTTGATGCATAAGACTCAACAAGAGAAATCGCTGACTCAAAAATAAAACAAATTCTTAAAAAAATGTTAGCAATGATTATCAAAATCCACACATCTTTTTTTATATCATGCCATAACCGCCAAAAAAAGCTCAAGCAACATAATTTTCGAACTTAATTTTTTGACCAAAATCGATCATTTGTCATCCTAAATAATCGATTTGCGCCAAGAAAACGAGGTCCAATAAATGTGCCGGCTGAGCTTTTTTGGCGGCTATGGCTCGATATATTTAATTTAAGCAAATATAAAAAACTTTCTAAAATATAAAATTGTCGACAGAGAACGTTTGATTGAGAAACATGCATTGAAAACCTAAAATTATTTTTTCTTTAATTTTAAATGTAACCTTATCTTTCGACATCGTGGGCCAGGCTGTAAAAGTTTTGTTGAACATGTTTGCATAGACCTATTTGATCTATTTATTTTAAAATTTCAATCTTTTTCGAAACTTGTTTGCATTGAACTTTGAAGTTTAATCGCAGCTGCTAACAACTGTGTTATTAAAATTTCAGTAATGCCAAGCTTTTTAAGTACATAAATATACAAAATTTGGCATCACTTACTCTTACTTATTTATTTGAACATACACAGGTTGGTATGATGTACTTACGAATAAAGTACGAGTATGTGCATAGTAACATTTAGGGCCAAACCCATGATGTCGACAATGTTCGACTTGTCGCACATTTACACTCAAAACAAAAACAAATTTTAATATTTTGTTGTTGTTTCAAATGTAAGTGTGCGACAAGTCGAACGTTGTCGATATCGTGGGTCAGGCAGTTAACTTTTAAATCGGAAATTTTGTATAAGCTGAATGGGATTTCAGTACGTTCACGTATATCATAATCCGAAAATGGCGTTTTTACGTGACGAGTTGTACGTCCACGGATGTGACGATTCGACCCCTGCTCATGGCAACAGGGAGAGAGTGTACCATAGGGAAGACCTAGTCTGCTAGTAGGTCTGCCTATTGCCCAGTGAGCCGTCAATAGCGCGACCAATTGTGATTTTTGCTTACTGTAAGTTCTGTTTGTCGTGGAAGCTTGAACACTTTTTCCTTGCAATCCTACTCGTACTCTGCTATTCTGCTTTCTAAAAATAGTTTTTTTTTTGTTTTTTGTTTTGTACTGAGGCAAATTTTTTTAACTTCTGAATCTTGTTTTGCAAAAAACAAATGTTCACTGGGCACACACACTAGGAAATATTTTTTTTATTTATTATATTTGCTCTTGAATTTGTTCTATTTAAGCTCATAATCATAAACCATAAGCATACATAAAGCACACACTTATGTATACATATATAGTATGTACTATGTTTGTCTATATTTTATGTATATATCGCTAGTTGAAATGCAAAATGATGCAGCTACACTTTTTTAAATGTAATAGGAGAGAGAAAAAATCTGACTCCCTGTTTCCACAACACGGACGGTAGACTTGATTAGAAAATTTATATAAAAGCACTAATTTTTTGAGCAATTTTCATAAACATTTTCTAGACGAGTCGAGTTGTGGAAACTGTATAAACAAAAGTATTCAAGTGACTAAAGTAAAGTTTCTTTATTTTTATTTTTAATCCGCCTGATTTTTATGATAAAGACTTAAAAATGTTGCAGGGACATGTGTTTCGAGGTAATACCAAATAATTAATTAAAAATCCGATTTTTTTTTTGCATTTCAGCTGACGATATACATGATTAGTATGTACATTCAGACACATATACATATTTATTTTTTCTTTCCTAATTTTCTACCCAACAATTTTTATGATGAAAAATATTAAGTTACAAGATTGAATTTCAATTCTTTTTATTATTGTTAAGGGATAAAAGGAATATGTTTCAATTTCTTTCCCCTTTTGATGTTTTGGGGCTATTAAAAAAACCGACTTGAGCAAAGAAGCCCACTAATAATATAAGAAATCATTGAACGTTATTTGTATTTAGTAGCCACAACTTGTGCTTAAATATTTAATTTAGTTTTAGGTTTCTTGAGTTTGAAAAAAGTTTGTTAGGGCTGCAAAAGGAGAAGAAAAAAAATCAAAAGGGAGAGGAAATTTAGCTTTTTTACTTGGTTAAAAGGCTTTTCATGGGAACAACTTTAAAATATTTAGTTAGTAGCAAGCAAAAAGAAAATAAATTAAGAAATAATATTATTACAAAAATATATAGTATAAAAAACATGCTGAAATGTTACTTTGTTTTGCTTCAGAAGTATTAAACCTTAAAAAAAAACAATGTGTTTATAAAAAGCAGCAACTAAATAACTCTCACCTTTGATTGCTTATACCTACAAAAAAAAAAAAAAAAACTTTATTGGAAAAACTTGCGGACTAGACAATGTGAACAAGAAAAATCTAATCAATGCCGAAAATACTTAAAAACTTTAATCACTTTCAACTTCCATTTTAACCACAGGCATGCTTTTGATTTATTTTATGGCAAAATCTTGACATGTTTTATAACAAAGTGTTATTATGGAGTTAAGCACTAAGAAAAGTATTACTTGCTCAATTTAGAGTTTTCTTCTTAATAAGAACAACAAAGGAGAAACTTCCTCAAACAAAACCAACCAAGAATAAAGCGGCTGTTAAAACTGAAGGAAACAAAGCAAATGAAAGGGTAAATTTATGTATTTACAGGGTGAACAATTTAATATAAAATGTAATTAAATTTATAAAATTTCAAATTAAAAAATAAATAAATAAATAAATTAATTCTTCGGTTTCAAAAGCAAAGTTATTAGCCTGTTTCCACAAATCAAGCAGGCGAATCGTCTACAAAATCTTTTATGAAAATCACCCGAAAAAAATAGTGCCTCGAAAAAAAATTTCTACACAAGTCGTCCATCCGGTTCGTGGAAACAGGGGCTACACACATAAAGCTTTGATTTCCGTGAACCTTTTATTTCAATATAAGGATTGGACTTTGCCATTATGTACGATATACGAGTATAATGTCATTTAAAAAACGAACTCTAGATGGGTTGCAGCAGTCGACCCTTTTGAGGCAGTTTTCGACAACTTGACCAGTGTTGCTTTTCAAATGTTCCAACGTTAGGGGAATATCGTGGTCTTTGGCATAGCCCCACAAAAGAAGTGTAACGTTGCCAAAACTTGGGGCTCGTGACACCGTGTTGTTGAATCCACGTAACGTTCATTATTTTCAACTGCAGGCTAAAAAAAGTCGGTTTTCATACGGCCATATCGCTCTGCAATGACAGTAACGACTCTTCCACACTCTACCACTAACAGAGGCTATATTTTCGGCAATACGCACGTGCGATGATGCGCAGGACTGGTCACATCTGTGTCTCTTCCAGTCTCTTCAAATTTCAAGATTCCTTGCACAGTCGTTCGATTATGATGACCATAATCACCCCGTAATTTGTGAAAAGTAGCCACTTTGGAACCACTACTTTGCAGTAAATTTTGATTATTTTTATGCGTTATTCGGTAGTTAAACGATCCATATTCGTAAATATAATAATATATAATAAATGATACTTCAGATGACAGACATTTAACAGCTGACAGCCTTGCCAGACCGGCTGTTTTGAAACTGTGAAATGGATAACCGTATGTTAAGGGTCTTCATGAATACACATTTAAAGCGTCACAAACTGTACAAATTGTGAATTTCTACACTCTCGCAAATAAACTATCAAAAATTATATGGAAAGTTATTTAATAATAATTTCGTTTCGTATACTTACCTAATACTATACGCATTTTTAAATCGAATATCTTATCCGATGAAGACATTTAAAAAAGAAATTAAGTACCCGGTAAACTTTTCGATTTTTGGAGATTTTTTAGCTTTGGCGCTTTTTCTTAGTTTTGTCGTTTTTTCGTTTTTGGTTTTTTTTTTGATTTTTGGCGTTTTTTAGTTTTAGCGGTTTTTCGGTTTTGGCTTTTTGTGTTTTTGGCGTTTTAGTTAAGTTATAACTACTTTTTTTAATACTGGCGCTTTTTTCATTTTGGCTTTTTATTTCGCTTTTTGGCGATTTTCTCGTTTTGGTGATTATTTAATTTTGCGATTTTTTAGTTTTAGCGGTTTTTAAAAATTTCCACTTCTTACAGTTTCCAAGATACAGCAAGTTGCCAAAATTTAATAGTCAAAATTACATTAACTGATGGAATGCCCTTTAATTCTGATTTTTTTAAATTAACTTTGAAAATTTTCAGTGTCTATATATAATTGTCTCTATATATTACATTCGTTGCTCGCTTTACAACACCCTTTAATTTTTAACTATCATATTATTTGTTGTTGTAGCGGTCAAAGTTCTGCATATTCTGTGGAAATTTCAGGTCCTTTGCGCTTATGGTTCTTTAAAAAAAAAATAGCCTGTGACAGACAGATGGACATCGTGGCGAAAGATATTATTAATAGAATTTCTGCTTTAGGAAACCACTGTGCCTCGTGGCAGAACTTCAAAGTAAAAAATGTTTCAAGGCTCTTCTAGTACTTCACTCATGTGAGTATATTGACTTGGGTTAGTTTAGTACGAGTATTTTTTTTTTTTTTATTTATTTTTATTTTTTATAAAGAGTAGTAACACTCAGGCAATGAATGCCTACTACTATTACTAGGTGTTACCTTCCTTAGGAAAGGGATAGTGATAGAGAAGACAGGTGCTGAAGGAAAAGATAGAGGAAAGCTTCATTTTTTTACAACTCTGCTTTTTGCACGTTTTTAATAATGCACTGTTGCAGCGCCTCTGGTGTTGAATGAGGCGTATTAAATTTTTGAAGCTGTGATTAGTAGCCATATTATTGGTTATTTTACTTCGCCGATGATTCTGCTACACAACGAAGGAGGGCGCTCTGATGTTACATTAGGAGTAGTATCTGCTGAAGTCGGTATAATTCAGTGACCAGTGACTATTGTTTTGGGTTGTGGTATATTTTGGGGTTTCTTCAACTTATGCTGTTGTTTGTAATAAACTTTGCCTTTTATCATCTTGCGAATTTTGTTGTTTAGCAGCAGGGGCATTTTTAATATACAAACGTAAAAAAAAAATGGCAATAAAGAATTAATCTACAAAGTCTGAAACGTATAAAGTTGGAAGAAACAAGTTTTATATTTCCTCCTTCCTTATTAATAATGAAAATCACAAAAAGTTTTAGTCTTTTGTATAATACATACACATATACAAACAATTTTGTTTCGGTTTAATCTCTATTTTTGTCTGATTTTGTAAAGAAAATAAAAATGAAAGTGTTTGCACAATTAACATTCGTGTAGTGGTAATAACAGAGCAACAAATACTGTTTTGTGGCCTAAGCCTCATAAAGAAATGCTAGAGATTTTTGGCCTGAAAGCGTAGTAATAAATATAAAAGAGATTGCATGTACATTTGGGTATGTGCTATAAAGGCAAACAAATATTTATTTATGGCTGTTTTCTATAAAAATTTTAAATGCTTTTAAACATATCAAACATATTTCAGCCATAAAGAAGTACTATTGAAGTCATTTGACAACGCGTTGTTCTCTGTGCTGAATAAAGACTTTCAGCTAAAGAAATAAATAAATTTGTTTTACAATTCATTAAAAAGGTCTTTGCGAAAAACTTCGCTTTCATCTTTAAAATTTGGTTAAGAGAAGATAATGTTGTTTCATACTTACAGGAATTGGAATAACAAATCAAGAAATAATATTGTTGTATAGAAATTTGCTAAAGTGTCATAAAGTAATAATCATACTTTCTGTGTATTTAAAGGCAATTGTGAATTTTCTCCTAGACAATTAATGTCATCTTAGAACCTCAATGTCATTGAACATTTACAAATATAGTCTATTATCGATTGTTCCCTAGGAAATGTAGCCATGCAACTCAAAAAAACAATAAGCTAAACGTAAATATTATGAAAGCACTTTTTCCCTAAATTAATATTTGAGGAGCTGGCGAAAAAACCAGGCTGGTTCTGGTTAACTGTTTTTTTTTTTACAGGAGAGACCTAGATAGAAACTATCAAAGAAAAGTCACTTTTCATTAATTTTTTAAGACTGGATCGAACAGGTTTTCAACAAAAATATTTCGTTACTTCATGTGTACATGGAGAGCCCGAAAAAAACAATAAAAAAATCATTTACTGTTCGCCAGCTCCTCATTTTACTTGTTGGGTAAAATATATAAAACAAATTAATATTTGGATTGTTAAGTAAAATTATTTATTATTGGGTACAAATAGATAGCTAGCTCGCAAGCTTATACAGATCATGAAGGAATTTTATTTCGAACAACTAGAGCTGTTATGTGAAACTTTCATTTAAACAAATGAGAAGCTCAACTAATATCATAGTTAAAATAAGAACTCAATAATAAACAAGTTTTTTTACTTTCTTATTTTACTATTAATTACTATACATACACTGACTCCAGTTGGCCAGATTGCCTTGCATGACATTGTCAACTATGATTCTTCTACGACTTATCCTCTGGGCGAGTCCTAAATTTTTAAAGCTCTGTCCTCTTAATTTTATAAAAACCACAAAAAAAATCTAAAATTCGAATGGCAAGAGTGTTAATGATGATGACAATTTGAAAGAAAAAATCTGGAAGAAAACTTAATAACCCTTATTCCAGTTGTCAATATCTACGTCACTCAATACAATACTAAAAAAATGAAGCTTCTCTACCTGTTGTCGAATGCAACAGATTGCTATTGACAGGCTTATGATATCTTCTAGACCTTAGGGAACAGGAATAGCCTGCCTAGCCTAATTTTTTTTTGGTATTGTATTGACGTGACGTCGAAGTTGACCACTGGAATAAGGGGGAATAAATTGAAAGCCATCATTCACAGATTAAAGAAAACATTTATAAATTTTCGCTAGTCGTAGGCGAAAATTTCACATAATTACGAAATCAGCATTAATGTCTTAAAATTTTTTATTTTCTTCAAAAGATACCAAAATTATTTTCTCCTCACTCAATAAAGTGGGTTTTCAGATATTTACACACACTCGGGATTATACTGCTTTGGATATTTTGTTTCCGTACAACTGTTACAAGTTTATCTATCCTTGTGCATGTTTTCAACATTTAATTCCTGCTATAAAGTCAAACTATTGAAAAGCTCTCAAGCATGTAATACCCTTTTAATATCATAATAATAGATTTACTACTTGAATTGGACACATGAAATTGCATATGAACACACAAATTAATTTGTTTGATTGTGTTGATGAAAAAGCTTTTAATAAAGCTAAAACCATAAAGTATGATTTAATATAAAAAAAAACTTGAATAGGTTGTTATATATAAACATAAAAATACGAAATAGAATATATACATACATATGTTGATAATGTAAAAATTTCTTCATTTTGTTATGCTAAGTTTCGAGCGGTTTCCGTGTCCAGAGCGACCAAACGAACAACGGTCATTTTTATATATATAGATAATAAATGATGATTTGAAATGATTTGATTGATTCGTTGCAATAATATTAAAATTTTTTCCTTAACTTTTTTTTTACAAGGCAAATTTTTTATTTGTTTAATTTACCCTTTAAAAAAAGGAAGAATATAAAGGGTGTTTTTTATTGAGGTATAGAACTTTAAGTTGGCATCACTTTTTTAACTGGCGGCCATTTTGTCAGCTGTCAAGTGAATAATATTTAGTTTGGTTTGCCATTTCATCATGAACAGGTTGACAAAAGAACAACGCTTGCAAATCGTGCAAATTTATTTCGAAAATAATGGTTCAGTTCGCGAAGTTTACCGCAAGCTCCGTCCATTTTATGGTCGACAGAGCAATTAATTCGGTTAACCATGGATCGTTTTCGCACTACGTTTACTCTATGTGATAATACGCATCCGCAGAGACGTCGAACAGTGCGCACCGAAGAAACAATTGCCGTTGTAGAGCAAAGTGTTGAAGAGGACCCGAATGAATCGATTCGCCACCGTGCACAGCAATTGGAGCTTTGTTGAGTGGTTGAAAATTGGACCTGTAGAATTGGCTTTATTCGAGCCAGCCGCGGCGGCCACATGCCCGAAATCATATTTAAACGTTAATGGCATAAAATTATCCTTCCAATAAAGCCAAATTGATGGACATTAAAACGATTTTCTTGTGTTTTATTTCAATTCGAAGTTCTATACGTCTAAAAAAAAACACCCTATATATAATAAATTAATACATTTTAAAATTTTTTTCCATGTATATTTTCTTAAATATTTTTTTCTTTACTAAAATAAAAACTTTTAGCAAACTTCATATTAAATAAAACTTTTTCATTGCTTTGATAATGTATATGTTTCTTTTAAATCCAACAGAAACTATGATAATAAGGATTATAAATAGTACTTTTTTCTTTCACAATTTCTTGCCTCTTTTATCTAGTCAAACACTCTTAATCCTTAACTGGTTGTCTGAAGTTCAAACCATAAAATTTCTTAATTAACTAATACATTTTAACAAGAAGTCCTTGTTCATGTGTTTCTTAACTTTATATGAAAAACAAAAACTTTTGTTTTAAAACATTTACAGGCTTACCATACATAAGAGATGGTCGCTTTGCCTTTCGCAAGTTGGGCATGAATCATGAGTGATCATAGAAGCATAGTTTAGCACAGGGGGTGCGTAATTGTTTTTTTTTTGAGTTTGTTTTGAAGAAAAAACCAACTCCGAAAATAAAAATTTAATGCCAGTTTATAGAAGACAAGTAAAAACTCTCAAGGTTAAGGTTTCTGATATTTTTTTAATGACTACTTGTTTTTTTTTATGTGAAATATCTCACTTATACATATCGTTGGTTTGGAGCACATGCCAAAAAGTCGGAATGGAGAAAAAATACAAAGAAGGTTTACATGAAGTTTTCTCAAAGTATACCCGATAGAATTTTTTTTTATTTTCACCATTGCTTCCGATACCTGTTTGAAAGAAATGTGTAAATTTTAGTGAACTTTCACGAATAATTTTAGAAGTTAATATTACTTTATTGTAAAAGTAAAAATACATTTTGTGCCGCATACACCACTTTTCTTAATTTATTTTGAAAAAGTAGCTTTTTGTGCTCTGTACGTATACTTTACTGCTGTGAATTGAGAATTTTGTTGTTTTGTTTATTTTTTTTCTTGCTGTCTAAAGAAATAAGTCGATCGTTTAAAGCCGACCAAGAACCCGCCTCCGTAATATTTTTAACTATCGATCCGCTTATACACTTATATAAGAAAACCAAGTAATTTAAATGTATATAATATAAATAATGAAATTAAATGATTCCTGCCATACTCAAACATGCATAATTAAGGTTTCTTTTATTTTATTTTACGATCTAATTCATAAAAAGTATTTTAGATTTATTACAGGTTTATTTGACAAGTTTCCCATAGAAATATGTCAAATGAGCGGTTCATAAACCTGAAATATTTTTTATGAATAAGGCAGTTAGTGTTTAATAAGTTTATTTTTAAACATTTAATCGACGACTGCGTCTGTGTGTGATGATGTTTTTGCTTAACAGTCGCCGTTAAATTTTTCTTACGGCTCCTTCTTTTTTATTATTAATTTCTTATAGAAATGAAGACAAATCAGAGTTAACTGTACTTCGCATGTTTTTGTATGAATAATTTGACGCAAACGCCAAACTGTGACATATACAGCAAAACAATACTTATTTAACCTAAAATTAAAATAGTTGAAATGGAGCAAAATGAATGCTAAATGTCTCAGAAACTATAAGTAATTTCGCGAAATATGTTTTGGATGCAGAAAGTCGATATTCGAAATTGATACCCCATACCTAATTTTTTTTAAATGGTGGGTGGGTCAAACCAATAATGAACTGACGTCATATCTGTGGCAATATGTAATAAAAGCTTAAGTCGAAGTAATTAAAGAAGTGTTTTTCGATATATATTTTATGATATAGTTTATGATATAATTTTTTTACAATGCCTCTTGTGGTTAGAGTGCACATTATGTGACAATTTTAACCAGCAAATTGCACTACAAAACAGAGTACCTGCTTCAGTGATGTTTTGTGCTACAAGATGTCCGCCAGTCACTTGTGTTGAATAGGAGTTAAAGCTAAATTATCAAATCATTTAAAACATTAGATTGTACATTTAAAAATAGAATTTAAAATAAGCTCATAATTCTCATATTTGCTAATGGCCTTAGTACTCTAGAAAAAAATGTGTTCACATTTTGTTGTAGAAATTTTCTCAACTTTTTATTTGCACTCGAAATACTTAAACCAAACCAACTAATATGAGCTTGTCGATTATTTTCAATGTTTTTTTTATTTTGTGTGTTTTGCTGCATCTCGTTGTTATAGGTGCAATTTCTCGCAGCCCAAATTTTAGCTGTCGAAATTTTCAAATAACCATGCCATAAAAGTTTTTGAAACAACTTTTTTGCTGTTGCTGCATGTGTAGGTTTTCATTTTTACACAAACATTTTTAATATCACTTTGTATTTTTCGAAAAACGAACTGCAAACAAAATGTACATAAATACGTATGTATATCAACAATTTAAAAGAGTTTGTAAAGTTCTAAAACAATCAAAGTTTTTTAATTAAAACATTTTTCCAATTGATTGGTTTGTTTGCCATTTTAGTTATTTTTTTTCTCCTTCGTTTTTTTTTTGTATTGTTTTTCATATAGACTTTTAATGGTTGTAAATGTACAACAATATTTTTGGCTAAAGTAAAATCAACAATGACCTAAGGTAATCAAAAAAAAAAAAAAAAAAATTATAATGAAATATTTCTGCTCTAAACATACTTGCAACAAGTTTGCATTAAGTTTCAGCTGTAAACAAATTTAAATTTAAATAAAAGTATTATATATGAATTTTAGGAAAATAAAAAGCTTTCAACGAAACCATTTACATAACGCTCATTTATTTCATTAACGCCATAACTGTAGAAAAAACTAGTTTTACAGCAAACTATTTGAAAGTTTCAAATTTACACACAACTTAAGGGAAATAGAAAATTTTACTTTCCTCTCAAGGGAAATTAAGTGAAAATTTTACACAATGTGTATGACGATATGAAAAATAATTCGGCAAAAAATTGAATTTCAGGAGTTATGATACTGTTGAAGTAAATGAGCAATGTGTAGTCGAAATGCGTTGCGGAAAATAAATATGTACATTCAACTTCGGGGGTGGCCAAAGCTATCGTTGATTGTACAAAATATTTTAAATTGACGCCAGCAACTACTTTTTAACCTTTGTGACGCTTTCAATGCAATTGTGCTTTTAAGTAAAAAAAATACAAAATGTGGGGGGTGGGGAGGCGGAGCATACTATATAATTCCATTCGAATAGAAAATTTTAAAGGCTTTAGATCGATAAAATAAAAAATCAATCAATATATAAAAAAACATAAGAAGTCTTTCCTAAATCCAAATAACTAGTACGAAAGCAAATGTCGAATGCCTCAAAAAGTTCGGTTTTTGGCGTTTTTAAGTTATGGCATTTTTTCGTTTTGTGGTGATTTTTTCGGTTTTTGGCGTTTTTCTTCTTTTCGGCGCTTTTTGGCGGTTTTACTTTTAGCGTTTTTGAAAATTTCAAGAGTTTGCCTCCTACAGTTTCCAAGACACAGCAAGTTGTCAAAATTACATTAACTGATAGAATACCCTTTAATTTTGATTTTATAAAATTCAGTTCAAATTGGTGTAGTCTGCATAAAAATACACCAACTTTGAACATTTCAATCTATACGAGTATATAATTGTCTGTATATTGCATTAGGATTATTGAAATATATTTGTGAAAATTTCAGGTCCGTAGCTCTTACGTTGCTCAAGAAAGCAGCCTGTGACGGACAGACTGACAAACAACCATCGTATCAAAAACAATAGGGTTCCTATTTTTGCCGAATATTATTTTAAATTATAGTTTTTTAATTTGAAAATAAGATTTAAATCATTCAAACCATTCGAGGATTGTCGGAGTTGTATTTCAATTATTTTCCATTTTCAAAATTCTGATGCTTTTTGTCTATTATTTTTCTTAGCCAAGTCTCATAATATATAAACTTTTAAAAATGATTGAAATTTTCTTAATTTCGGTTCATTGTAGTGCCGGTGATGCTAAACCCAAAGATCTTTGGATGGTGTGTTTTAAATATATAATTCCTCATAAATTGATGTGGGAAGTGTTCAAGACAGTGATGCCAACTTTTGTTGCTCTAAAAGCACATCAAAGTTTAAAAAGCGCACTAAAAAGCGTAATTTTGAGATTTAAAAAGCGTAAAAATCATTAAAGTGAAAAACGAGTGAAGATCCAAGCGCATGAAGTTTAATAATGTTAAATAATTTAAAAGCTATTCTCTATTTAATGAAATATATCAGAAGTTTTTGTTAAAGTAATTTTAAGAAATATACAAATTTTTCAAAAGCACTACTTAGTGCTTTTTCTTATTTTGCCACTACCACTCAAAATTTGGCGTTTTGAGTCTTCAAAAAGCACTAAAAATAGTGCCAAAAGAAAGAAATCTTACGTAATTTATTTTTGCCTTAATAAGAAGTTCATGATGAAGAAAAAAAAAATACTAAAAACAATTATAGATTATTGCTCTAGCAAATATTAATCCATAAGAAGATTAAAAAAAATTTATATATTCATGTACGTACACAGTAGTTTCTCGACTTAGCGAACATTAATACTGTCAATTCATTTGATTAATAAAAATCATTAAGTCGAAATAAACACATTTTTGATTAATGCTAGAAACACAACTGGGACGAACGACCAATTTCGTCCACGTCGACGAATTCGTTGATATCGAGTTCTCTGCGTAAATTCGTCGTGTGAAGCACAACAACGACGAATTTATTCAGCGAATTCCTCTCTAACAATTGATAAAGTTGGTTATTGTATGTGTAAAGAGAGAGATAGAGAAAAAATTGGTGTTTCGTTGTTCGTCGGCGTACAAAATAGAAATAAATCTATCTCAGACTTCCTCACGCTCGATGAATTTCGTTCGACGGCGGTGTTGTGCTCATTTTCATATGCACAAATGTTTTTTATTTTTCATGACGAAAGTTCGCACCGACAAATTCGTCGTTCGTCCCAGTTGTGTTTCTAGCATAAAGCAAAAGGCTCATTAAAAATGTTTTAATAAAATATTTCAAACCTGCCGGTCTGGCAAGGCTGTCAACTGTTAAATATCTGATATTTCATTTATTTTGTGTTTATAAACCCTAGTGATACAACATCCTCGTCTATGATCAATATGATAAATTTTTTCAAAACAATTTGATCAATATGATCACAAAATGATAAATTTTGTCAAAATCTTCAAGTAAGATATGTATTCCAAAATTTAATTTAAATGCTGTGCCCTTCCCTCTTAAATAAGTTCCTAGTATTGATAGAATATTACTTGCTTTGTATATAACATAAGGTTTTCGAAGGAAAATATTTAAACATACTTTCATATGCGAACTCCTAAGACTTAATATTCGTTTAAGCGTTAAAGCACTGCAGTTTTTGTTCTTAATAAAAGAAGGAACAACTTTTCTTAAAGAAAATTAACAATTTCACAGTTACTTAGTTCTCTAGAAAATTCCATCAACAACTTAAGTTCTATTATTGCACTGACAGAATGCAGTGCATATTTATCTATAGACCAACACTTGATTTTATAAGCATTCAATAAAAAAATTGCAAAATTACAAATCATTGCTAAATTACAGGCTTTTATTTTATCTTTTTAATAGTAGTGATTTGCTAAAACAAGGAAATGAAAATATATTGATGAACGCCTTCTTTGTGCTTGTTTTCCTTTAGCACTTGTTGTTGCTCGCTTTTTATGTTATAATTAGTTTTGAAGTTTCTGCTTGGCCAGCTTTATAATTATTTCTAAAGCGACTAAATGGATTTAAATAAGTTATTCTTGCAATTGTTTTACGATGCGAAAAGGAGTATAATATATATATTTTTTTTTAAATACTTGTGAAAGAAAAATACTTTTTTGAAGAGAATAGAAATTAACGATAGTTACGTACGTTCAAACACAATCTGACATTTGCATTTGAGGTAAACATCTTTGTTCCTGCAAAGTGAGCAGCAAAAATTGTTGTCGCTGAGATTTGCACTTGGATTTAGTAACTTTTTGCGAACCGATCGTTATATTTATCGATATATTTATTCGCTGGCAGTAACGATAATGTAATTCTGTAACTTACTTTAACATTACAGCACAGCTGTGTTTGGCCCACCATTTAATTTTTTTTTATCATGTGGCATCTCTGCACACAAAATGTCAAAATAAGCGAAGAGCATAAAAAAGAAAAAAGAAATAATGCATGAATTTCAGCTGGTGATCTAACTTTTTTTATTTTAACCGACAGCGAATATCGTTAATATATGTTACTGGATAGCAAAATCGATAAATTTTCGTTATAATTATGAAAGCGATGCGATTATCGTAATAAAAGTTATTGAATACAGGTACTGATTGGCTGTTGTGCTCTCATCGGTGTGAAAGCTCAAAGTTCTTTTGTATGGCTTGGATGTAGCTGGTGTACAACAACGAAGTCGATCTGTTGTGGATTAATTTCATTACTACATATAAAGCCGCAGAATCCTGTGACCGACTACAGTTCGATAAGTTTGAATCTTCTACACTTTCGTTAACAGCGGCGATATTCTCCTCAGCAAGCGCATTCCTTCGATGAGTTGGTTTTATTGCATCATTAAGAGAGTATGTGGTATAAAATCTTTCCACTGTGCGATGGATGGCTTGCTCAGATGGACGATTATGTGCGCCATATAAATCACGAAGTCGTTCATATGCAGCACGACTAGATGATTAGGTTTTCAAAGTAAACGTGAATAATTCGGTAACGTTATGCAAGCCTCAATCTATTCAAAATGATTTTGCAGAGTAGTATGCTGATCATAAACGTCATGACAGTTCGTTTGACAGTTAACCAAATCGTAGCTTCTATCAAGCTTAAAAAGAATTGACATACACAGAAAAAGTAGTAAACTTACTTGGAAATAAAATCTAAAAAATTTCTTAGGACCTTTGCTGTCCCAGATTTTGCTTAAAACTTTTTGCAAAGTATTAGTTTCAGTAAATATACCTGTATAATATTTTGTAAAGATTTATTGCTTCCCTCGTGTAAATGTTACTTGGGTTTTAGAATTAATCTCCAAGGAGAAAAAATTAAAACATACATTTTTGAAGAGTTTTTATATACAAATAGCTTGCTTCATTATTCAATATAATGATTTAATAGGCGTTTGTTTTTCTACTCTTCTTAGTAAGTCCCCAAAAAGCCTTTTAGTCAATATTGTTTACTCCACACAGATCAACATAAATTTATGCCAAGGTAAATATGTATATATTTATTTATTTTTTCAACTGCTTCTTAGTTTAACCATTTCTGTTGAGTCACACACGTGAATATATATTTAAATTTATAAATTGTAGGACATTACTCATATTGTAATTCTTCATGAAACCCTTTTCAACATCAAGCAAAAATAAAAAATAAAAAATAAATAAAATAAAAAACCATAGGGAAGACTTGAGAAATTTTACAATTCCCCAGAGTGACAACATGGTAGGAGGGGTAACAGAAAAGGAGAACTAGTATTACTGGGTTAGTAACAAAAAAGGCAAAAATGTTTAGTTAAACATATTGGCATGTGTCACAACTACAAAGATGTATGTGCAACATGAATTGCCAATTTTTGTAATTTTGTTTTATGTATATAGAAACATATTGTACATATTTTTCTATTGCTGCCCCTTTCTTGTTTGTGCATAAATTTTTTATATATTTATGTTATACTTATTTTTAGGTATCCATTGAATTTGGGCCACGTTCAAATTATACATGAATTTTTACAACTTTCCTTTATATGTATGAATGATAAACATGACTAAAATGGAAGTTCAAATTCAACTTCCTTACAAATTGAGGAAACACTTTAAATATTATAAATTATAAATATTACGTCTGTTGTTCATTTAATAAGTATTATGTTATGGTATTTTATATCATATATTGTAATACACTTTAATTTTATTTTATTTTTATTTTTACTTGTGAGCCAGCATTATGTGTTGTATCAATTGTATTTTTGTATGGGGGAAAAGCAAAACAACAATATTTAAGTTTTTTTTATAAGTTTTGATTTCGATCTCAAATATTTTGTTTCTTAAACATTTCTTGCAAAGTGTTTACCTACCATAACATTTGAATATTTTATACATCAAAAGTATATAAAATTGCACTATGTTAATGCTACAAAATACTACAATCAATACAATAATACCAAGATTATTATGAGCGGAGAAAATACTATTTTTTATCAAGTAAATTACTTTGCAAGTGTACGCTTAATACTTTCTTTTTTATCTGACAAAGACCGTGTGACCCTGTGAACTTGTAAAACTATGCAACTGTACACATCCATACAATTGCTTAAGACTTATTATTACCCTCTAGTCAGCCTAGAACCGTATGTCTCTATGTCAACACTCTTTTCTCTAGCGACAATTGCACTAGACGAAATGTCGACAACTTTCCTTTTATGCGCGAGTAGAGATACATTAGAGACAACAGTTCTAGTATTATTCTAAGGACATTATCAATGAACTCGTCAATAGTTCGTTTTTCTTTTTTTATTATGCTGTGCAATAATGTTAAAAAATACATATGTATGTATGTATGTGCTCAAGTTTGTTGCCCCAACCCTTATAAAGTTCTAGAAGAGGGCCACTAAAATGTACTAGTGAATCTTTAGTTCAAATGTCTCCATATGGTCGTAAAAGAACAGTACAGTGAACATGACAACGCCATGTTATATGTCAATAGGCAAGTACATTGGCTGGGGTGCACCTAGTCAGTAGTACTATTGACAATGTCGCTAGTAAATCACTAAAATTTTACTATTGACATCGAGCGAGGAAATATCGATGTTGTAGACTAGAGCCCCTAAAATTTACTAGTAAATCTTTGGTGCCAATGTCTCCATGTGGTCCCAAAAAAACTATTTAGTCAATAGACCTACAGTCTAGTGGTGGATTTTCAATGACAAGCTAATGTTAAATGTCAATAGATGATAACATTGGCTGGGGTACACCATAGTGCTACTAACAATGTCACCAGTAAGTTACCAAAATTTTGTTATTCGCATTTCCTGCAGGGTACTTATTCATTCAAATGTGTATATGGGAAATATTATCAGGAATGGAAAGTTTACTATCCTATCAAACTCGCTTCTCTGGTCAACAAATATCTACGCTGTAATATTGTTTTATTTCTCATCAAAAGGTAAATTCAATAATTAAACCCTTTTGAAAAGTCATATATTTTTAACAAACGTAAATTTTTTATAACAATTAAAAATAATCTTTGAGAAAATCTACACACTTCCCATTCCTGGAACTATGTATTGTTGTTCTGGAACTTGTGTGTTTGTACAAGTGAATTTCACTGACTTTTTAAAGCTCAACGCGTATTAATTCCAGAATTCAAGTGGCCACTTAAGACGTTAAATTCGTTTTAAGGCGGCTCTGCATGTTCTCTGACTTTTCTTTATGTTTATAGAATATTTTAAGTGCCATTACTTTGCTTTTAATATTATCAAGTGTATACGCTGAGACTCTTTATTATGGGAAATATGATATTATAGTACAAAGTGGGGAGACTAAATCATTTGCTTATAATTGCCGTCTACGGTTTTATTAAGAAAATAATTATAATATTTATATAAATCTCAAAGTTTTAAGAAGGCATTTGTTAATGAACTTTTGTTGTCAAAGCTAATTAGTGAAAAATTATTAAAGTTGAAGTGACTTCTTAAATTAAATTTCTTTACATAAATACGAATGTATTATGAAAAGGAGTATAGAAGGAGTTATTCACCCTTATCGGGAATAAAAGGCGAACGTGAAATATTTGCCGTGAACAAAAAATGGTGAACAAAATTCGAAAATAGTGTACTGATACAAAAACAAAGCAAACATTAGCGATCACAATTTTAGCGAAAGGGAACACATTTCATGTGAACTTTTATTCCCGATAAGGGTGATTATATATAGACATTAAATTTCTTTACATAAAAAGCCTTTCGTGGTTGCCCTTGGATTTTCTTCAGATTTTGTTTAAACACGACGACAGCAAAAAACTAGTTCCAAAAGTTTGCCGCTTTCAATCCATACCAATCACTACAAATACTGAATTTAATACTCCAAGGATGTTGTTTATATCAAAAATTGTTCTAGACAATCTTTTAAGCGCCTGAATGCTATGCGCTTGTATTACTTCCGTCCTATGACATCAATATTGTAAGTAATGATATCTTATCTTATCTTAATTTATCTTAATTTTTTGCTGAGCTCCAAAATAAATATAAATAAAATACTTTGAAATATAATTTCACTTTCTATGTGTATTAAATTTCTCAAACTATCAGCACCTCTTTGATAAATCACACAGTTAGAAAGCTTTTTACACAAAACAGAAAAACGGTGATATCGTTACTTGTGTTGCAGGTAGCACAGTGTTGTGGAAAATAAATGTAGTCTACATCAAAATTTTTTAAATCCTGCCATACCAAATTATGAACCAACATTGGATACCTCATGAATGCGACTCGATGCTAAAGCCTCATTTTCGAACAAGTAAGTTCATATTTCCCCGTCAGACTAAAAACCGCACCCAATTAGTAGGTTGTTTGTGGGGTTTCGCGACCATGATCCTCATACAAAATTTGGATCATGCCTACGCTACAGCCGGCATTTAAGTTAGTTGATTGGTTTGCTACATTGTGTTGTATGGAGTAGGGGTATGTTGTGTGAAAATCGACCATTACCGATGTTCTTTAGGTAGGGTGTCAAACCGCAAAGATGGTGTGACGATTGTAGGGTTTTGATTTTGTTGTGGAGGGGGTGCGTGTGTGTATGTATGTATGTTTTTGAAAATATATGTATGTGTGTGTATGTTAGTTTATAAAAAGTTGATAATATTTGTAGCAAACGCAGGTGCAGTGGTTTCTATTGTTGTAAAAAGTTTATAATTAGAATTATAAAAATTTTACGTTTGTGATAAGAAATGAATATATGGATAGAAATGTTTTTTAAAATAAAACTATTTAACCACAAATATGTATTCTTTAACTGTAATTACTGAAAAAAAAGTTATATGTAAATCGTATACTCTAAGAAAGAGATTAAATACTGCATATGTTCAAATATATCATCATTCTTATTTCAACCACTTTTCTCTAACAACGTCTAAATAAAAATATTTATAAAAATGACTAAATTTATTTGTGAATTTTGTAAGAAAGAGTTCACTACGAATACAAATTTAAGGAGACATATTAGATTACATCATCAAGGGTCTTCCTCATCGTTTAAGTGTACAACGTGTAAGCTATATTTTTCAAACCGCGAGGAATGGGAACAACACTCTCATACTATATCAGACAGCGGTGCAATCAATATATATTGTGACAAATGTAGAACATATATATCAAATACTAAATGGCATTATCATATAAGAACAAATATGCATAAAACTAACAGTGCGGAAAAAACAGAGAAATATAATAACTATGACGGTAGTTTAAAGTGTATCAAGTCTGTATTCAATAATCGCATCATAACATATTTGATTGAAAATAGCAATGAAACTGATTTAATACCAGAAAACTTTCTGTATACAATTAGAGACAATGTCATGGAATTGTTATATAATGTGACACAGGAATATTCGAGTGTAAAATTTAATATTGAATTATTTTGCGAGTATATGTTGGTTAAGGAAGATCATGATACATGTATCATAGAAGTTAAATCGCATCAAACAAAAATGGTGATCCTAAGCATATCAACGACAAGTGATGACATTATTGACCTTTATAATGAACAATGTAATAATATAATTAAAAAAATGAGTGAATTTCAGGAACGTGATAGCGGATGGTCATTAATTAAAATATCACATCTTGAAATCAATGTCAACAAATATAAATGTATTAAAGGGTCACAATATATTCCATTACCTCTAACAATACAGAGAAAGTTTGCTTGCATCAATGTCCAAAATACTGATATATATTGTTTTAAGTGGGCTATAATATCAGCACTTTATCCAGTTGATTTGCATACCAATAGATGTTCATCATATAAAGTTAACAACATAAATGAAGAAATCATAACGCTTGAAAATAATATAATATTAAATTTTAAAAGTCTGCATTTTCCTCTACCACTTAATAAAATCAAAGTGTTCGAAAGTAAAAATCCTGATATAAGTATTAATGTGTTTGGATTGGGCGATGATAATAATATAGTCGGTCCATACTATTTTACTGTGCAGGAAAAATTCCAACACATCAATTTGTTGCTTTTGGAGGAAGGAGAAGGAAGATTCCATTATGTATGGATAAAAAATATATCAAGGTAATTGTAAAGAATATATATTCTTCAATAATTTTATACTAATTAAGTTTTTCTTTATATTTACAGATTAATTAAAAGTCAAGTAACGAAACATAAAACTATGGCATATGTATGCAATACCTGTTTAATACACTTCCATTCTCATTCATCATTAAACATACACAAACAGCATTGCAATAAAATGATAACTAAGATGCCAACTGAAGACAATAATTTAGTAAGTTTTAGGAATTTTAAAAAGCAAATGGATGTACCTTTTATAGTATACGCTGATTTTGAATGTATTCTAAAATCAGTTGATATTCAAAATTCTGCAAATATTAAATCTATACAAAAGCACATTCCATTTGCATACAGTTATTATATTAAATGTACATTTAACTCTAATTTAGATATATTTAGAATTTATAATGGTGCTGATGACGCACCTAATCATTTCTTTAAGAGTTTAGTTAAAGATATAAGATATATCTATAAGAATTATTTAAGTGTAGTAAAACCAATGAATTCCTTAACACCACTTCAACAGATCAGACAAATGGAGGACAAAATTTGTCACATTTGTGAATGTTTGCTATCTGTTGAAGATCGTGTGGCTGATCATTGTCATCTAACGGGTGAATATAGAGGTCCCGCACACAAAAAATGCAATTTAGAATTTCAAATTGCAAACTTCATTCCGATATTTTTTCACAATCTTTCGGCATATGATTGTCATTTGTTTATTAGAGAATTATCATGTATTAAAGGTGATATAAATATAATTCCTTTCAATAAGGAATTATATGTATCTATATCGAAAAGAATTTCGGTTAATGATTCCATTGATAATGATGTTGATAATGATGATGATGATGATGATGATGATGATAATGGTGATAATGATAAGACAATAGAATTACGTTTTCTAGATTCTTTTCGATTTATGCCGTCGAGCTTAGAAAAACTAGCTAGCTATTTGTCTGATGATGACTTGACGACAGTAAAATTAATCTATCAAACTCATAATGAATTCAGTTTAATGAAGCGTAAAGGTGTCTTTCCATATGACTTTCTTAACTCAGTTGATCGGCTGGAGGAAACACAACTACCACCGCGATCATGTTTCTTTAATAAACTTACAAATGAGTCGTGCAGTATAGATGATTATGAACATGCTGAAAATGTTTGGAATACATTTAATTGCAACAAATTGTTGGACTATCTTCTATTATATCTAAAAGTAGATGTTCTCTTGCTATGTGATATATTTGAAAATTTCCGTAAAGTTTGTAAGAAAATTTACAATTTAGACCCTTGTCAATATTATACTACTCCAGGCTTATCTTGGGATGCAATGTTGAAAACAACTAAAATAGAATTGGAATTACTAACAGATATTAACATGTACAATTTCGTTGTACGAGGTATTAGGGGAGGTATTGTTCAGTGTAGTAAACGGCACACCATAGTAAATAATAAATACGTTAATGATTATGATCCCACAAAAGAATCAAATTATCTAATGTATTTTGATGTAAATAATTTATATGGATATGCAATGTCGCAGTATCTTCCCTTTAAAAATTTTAAATGGTTTGAAAACGTTGAAGACTTTAATATACATGTAGTGGAAGAAGACTCAGAAATTGGTTACATATTAGAAGTAGACTTGGAATATCCAAGTACACTGCACGACCGTCATAGCGATTTTCCATTCTGTGCAGAAAATAAAAAAATTGGGGGCATGAAACAGCAAAAATTAATAACAGACTTAAACAATAAAACCAATTACATAATACACTATCGCAATCTGCAACAATGTCTTCAACATGGTTTGATTTTAAGGAAAATTCATAGAATTCTTCAATTTAATCAGTCAGATTGGTTGAAAAAATATATTGATATAAATAACTATCACCGAACATTGGGTAAGAATGTATTTGAACAGAACTTTTTTAAATTGTTAAATAATGCAGTATATGGGAAGACAATGGAAAATGTTGATAAAAGAAAAGATATAAAATTAGTATGTGAATGGGAGAGTAGGGGGAAGAGATTAGGAGCTAGAGCTCTTATTGCCAAACCTAATTTTCACAGTTGTCTGAAAATTCATGAACAAATGGTTGCGATTCAATTGAAAAGAGTACGAACTGTGTACGACAAACCCATTTACATTGGATTTTCTGTCTTGGAACTCTCGAAACATAAAATGTATAATTTTCACTACGAATATATGAAACCGAAATATTGTGAAAATATTAATTTAAATTATATGGACACGGACTCGTTTATATATGATATTAGAACGGATGATCTATACAACGATATTAGAAACGATGTACGAAATCAGTTTGATACATCTGGGTATCCGAAAGATAATATCTATAATTTACCGCTTGTCAATAAAAAAGTATTAGGAATGATGAAGGATGAATGTAATGGTAAAATAATTAAAGAGTTCATTGGTTTACGCGCTAAAATGTATTCAATTAAAATTGATGAGGAGGAAAAAGAAATTAAAAAAATTAAAGGAGTTAAAAAATGCGTAACCAATAGACTAACGATTAATGACTTTAGAAAATGTTTATTTGAAAAAAAAATGTACTATGATTCTATGTATGTATTTAGATCAAAGATTCATGAAATATATACTCAACACATTAGTAAATTAGCATTAAGTTATTTAGATGATAAGCGATTTATTAGAGATAATAGTATTAATACATATGCATGGGGACATTATGCAATAAATAGTCAACAACCATCATCATCATCATCATCATCATCATCATCATCATATCCCAATGAAAATGTATTAACATCATCTTCAAGTGATAATATTGTACAATAGTATTAAGTGATTTTAGATTATAAGTGAATATATATATAACGTGAAAAAAACAATAAATAAATAAATAAATAAAGAATATCATTAAAATATTTTAGTTTGTTTTTATTTTAAACTATAGTCATCTATTGAATAGGAATTTTAAACACAAGTAACCACAATTTGTTTTTGTGTGAATAAAATTTAATCGTGCTTGTTCTTAACCTTACTCAACTAAGTTGATATAAAATTTAATCGTTTAGAAATAAAAAAAAATCAAAACAAAACTTTTTTATATATTATTTTATTTTTTTGAGAATTTTATAATATAATAAAAATAAATCTCATATTGAAGTATATATAATATTATTGAAGTTCATCTTTATTGATCCAAGAATTATGTTGATTGGAAAATCCCAACCATTTTACGTACGCCTGGTGCCCCTTAGTTTTAATAACATTTTCAATCAAGTATGTATTTGGAAAATGTGTCTTTAATAGTTCATGTTCATAGAATCCACCAACAATCGGATTCCTTTTATAGTCTTCCAATAAATAGGTAATGGGGTTTGTGTTCTGTAAAGTACGAATTTTAAAAATTTCAGTTGTCCAGTTTGGAGTATATCCTTTTGAAAAAATATGTTTATATTTGCTAATTCGAACGTGATCTCCAACTTTTAGTTTACCAGATTTATATATTTTGGGATGATTATAGACTTGTTTTAGTATAGAACTTTCATTTTCTGCGTTAACAGACTTTGGTGTCATTCCAATTGTTCTATGCTTTTTATTATTATATTGATTAATTAAATCCTTGCATATATGTATCCATTGATAATTTCCTTGTAGACTAAAATTTTTCCACATCATTCCTTTTAGAGTTCTATTAAATCGTTCTACAATAGACGCTTTCATGATACTATATGTAGAATAGTGGTTGATATTATGTTTTTTCATCAAGTTTTGAAATATTTTATTATAGAACTCTTTACCATTATCGGTTTGCAAGTTTTTTGGAATTCTCTTTAGCGAAAAAATAGATTGCATAGCATTGGTTATATCTTCACTACTTTTAGATTTTACAGGTACAGCCCAAGCAAACTTTGAAAATGTATCTATAACTGTTAAAATAAATCTATAGCCTTTGTTATATTTTGAGTAAGTGCCCATTTCAACAAGATCTGCTTGCCAAAGATCATCAATTCCCTTGACCACCACTCGACGTCGAATGAAATTTCTACGTGCTTGCTTATGAAGCTCCTGAACCACTTCTTGTCGCTCCATTTCTAACGTCTATCTTACAGATTACATCAATTTAAATGCTGTTGATATTGAATTTAAATCAAAAACGATTTATATATCTATCTTTAAATGCTTTGTAATGAGCTTCGTTTTTTCATTTAGACGTTCTTCAACTGAATCAATTTTGTGATTAAATAATGATTTCATTTCATTTAGTGATTGATTGAGATTATTTAGTATTATACTTTGATCATGTATTAATTTACTTAAACGTGTTTCTACATTATCAAATTTTTCTGTAGTCAACACGTTTTGTTGTTGTATTATTTCGTTAAAACGATCCTCCATTCCCTTAATTCTCTCCATATACATTGTATCCAGTTGTTTCTTTATTTCACTTAAATAAGTTTTCATGTAAATTTTGTTTACGGCATCGTTTTCCAATACAGGACTAGCAATATTTTTTATTCTCCGCAAGTTAAAGTTGAAATTACGATCACTATCCAAATGAATCTTGAAATGTTGATTTTGGTATCTTTCAATATAATGTCCAAACTTATCGATAGGCATTTTATGAATATGAATTGTTTGTACATTTTTAAGTCTATTTATATAATAATTTTTGCTTCTCTCAATTCCTCAATAATTGATACAATTTCATTATTATGATTTGAGTGACCAGCTGTTGTTGATGAAATCAAAAGACGCAATCTATCAACCAATTCATTAGGATCATCCCAATAAACATAATTATGCTTTTTTCTATTCAATTTCATTAAACCTTTTCCCTCATGAATTTTCTGTTGTTTAAATAGGTTTTTAATAATCGTTGTATATTTAATTGAACGATTTCCTTTAATCTGGCCATTAATACTGTTATTTCGTTTATGGACATTAGTCATCTCCAATATTTGTTTATAATTATTTAAATCTGTTTTATTATAACTGATTGGTTTCTTATAAACTAACAATTCATATAAGCCTGATGTGAAGGGCCATTTTAAATTACCTACAGTAATATTGGTTGAATTGAAAGCGATGGGTTCATTACCCAGTCTCCATATTTGATTTTTATCCTTATGAGGACCATAGGTCTTATCATATATATTTAAGTTAACTTTTGATAAATTATATTGAATACTTTGATTGGGATGTATTGCAATGGTGTTATCATCATCATTGTTATCATCCTCATTATCAACATTATCATTATTATCATCATCATCATCATCATCATGGTCATCATCATGATAATTTTCATCATCAAATGATTGAAACGTGTTTGAACTTTTCTCGATTTTCTTGTTATTAGAGCTTGAAGAAAACGTGTTATAATCAAGCTTACTCTTTTTATATGGTGTACTGAAGGCAACTTTATTATTCTCAAGATCATGTTTAAAAGAGCCATCCGGATATTTTTCATGTTTTATAATGGTGTTATTATTATTATTATTATTATTATTATTATTATTATTATTAGTTGATTGAACTAATTCTTTTAATGGTTTTGATATTGGTTTCAATGTCTTTTCCAACAATTCATCATTTGCAATTTCTCCAAGCAAAATATTCTTATATTTCTTTTTTAAAATATTTCGAGTTTTAATAAGATTATTAACTAGATTTGTGTTCATATTTATAGGTTGAATTAGAAACAGATTCAAAACAGATCGGTTTAGCAGTTTAGCAGTTTAGCAGTTTAGCAGTTTAGCAGTATAGCAGTATAGCAGTATAGCAATTTAGCAGTTAGCAGTTTAATAGTTGAGAAGCTATTAGTTTAATAATTAATCTTGTACTGATTTTAAAGTATCTGTAATATTTCTTTTATAGCTTTATAAATATATCGAAACCTTTTCTATATCGACCATTATTCATAGGATCATCTTTGTTAATAACTAGAAACCCATATTTTTCTTTCCAACACTCGGTACTTAACTCATGAAATGTTTTCAAAGTCATATCAGAACCAACATGATCATTGTAAATATGCTTAATATTCATTGCATCCTGTTTGAAAATTATAATCATATTAGCATTATCGCGAATCAAGTGTTTTGGTATACGTGTATATGTTTGACATAAATAAAAACTATCAATATCTTTATGACGACCCATACAGAAGTAGGCACGTACATGATTTTGTTTCTCACAAGCTATATCGTCGAATATAAATACTGAATTTGGTTTAACTTCGTCTGGCGATAGAACATCATCATTATTGGAAAATGATGAAAAATTTATCTCCTTAATGGGTTTAATTAGACTTTCTAAGTACTTATATTTCGGTTGTTGTGTTGATTTTGAATATAAGTAAATATTTTTAAATTTCAATCCATGAGGACTTTCAATAAGACTGATCATAACATTTGTTTTTCCGCAATTTGATGGACCTACAATAAGAGCTCGAATAGAATTCGGTAGTAATGAACTATGACGAATTTTATTTGATGAATCGAACTTTGATTCGATATTCTTTACGTTAATCCTTTTATGTTGTTTAAAAAAGCGCATTCTGAAATCTAATGATAACATAATATATAAACCAGTCTCTTTTATTTGTTTTCAATCAATTTGATTTTAATCTTTAATCGACAAAGTATCAATAGATATGACAATCATTTATAAAAAGATATTCATTCGTCATCCATCCTTCATTGGTAAAGGTTTTCTAAATAAAATAATTAATAAACTTCCCATTGAACTTCATCTACCCGGTTATCAATTTTGCGGACCTGGTACAAAATTAAAGAAACGTTTAGAAAGAGGTGATCAAGGAATCAATCCATTGGATACTGCTTGCAGAGAGCACGATATAGCATACTCAAACAATAAAGATTTAGAGAAAAGACATATTGCTGATAGAATTTTAACTGAAAAGGCTTGGCAAAGGGTCAAAGCAAGTGATAGTAGTTTGGGTGAAAAATCAAACGCTTGGTTTGTTGCTACTGCAATGAAAGCAAAAACAAAATTCGGTATGGGTAACGTTATTAGTAAAACTAAAAAGTCGTCTCCAGTAAATACCCACAAACTGTTTACACATGCATTGAAAAGTGCAAGAAAGAATATAAAGAAAAGTGAAAACTTGAAAGATGCTATAAAGATTTCACGAAAAGTTGTAAACAATATTTTCAAGGGGAAGAAAAAATCGTTAATAAAAACGCCTCGAATAATACCGCTACCAAAATCTGGAGGTTTTCTTCCACTTGCCCCTATATTTGCTGCACTGGGTGCACTTGGTGGTTTAGCTGGTGGTGTATCTGGTATTACAAAAGCAATCAATGCAGTTAAAAATGGAAAGGAACAGCTGACTGAAGCAAAACGACACAATAATACAATGGAAGCCATTGCGATGGGAAAAGGCATGTTCTTAAAACCATATAAAAAAGGTTTTGGATTATATTTAAAGCCTTATCAACAAAATTTTTAATGAAGCTACCTAAAAGAGCCCTTTCTGATGTAGACTTGAGAAAATATGCAAAACATATAACAAATTTTAGAGGTGTGTTTATGTGTAACACCCTTCCAAGCAGCAAACCATTTAAAAAAGAATGTGGAATAATCAATCTGGATACTTCAAAGGGCCCTGGCACACATTGGGTAGCATACTGGAAAAACAACAATCAAATCGAATATTTTGATAGCTTTGGCAATTTGCAACCACCAAAACAATTAATAAAATATTTAGGAAAAAACATTAGTTATAATTATGATAGATATCAAAATTTTAATACAATAAATTGTGGTCATTTATGTTTAAAATTTTTGTTTTCGAAGCTAAACTAAAAAGAAACTATAAATGTTTTTTAATAAAATACATTGATTAAGAATTAAAAAGATCTTGTTTTATTTATATATATATAAAATTTTTTTTTTTCATTTATTAAAAATTTTAAAAAGAAATATTAGAATTAAATAATTTTTCTAATTTCACTTGTTAGAGGTGAGTATTCGATTAAGCGATCATGAATAACTAAACAGTATGCTGATGTTTTTTCTGGAATTGGTTTGTTTGCTTCAGTATCAAATTCAATTCGTACATCAATAGGTCCAATTTTAACAGTTTCATTTTGATGTGAAACATCAACAACAATAAGCGGTGCGTAAGACTTGTAATCATTAACATCCAGCAATGGTTCAGGTTCTCGCATGTAAAAGCCTTGTTGAAATTTTGCATACATATTATATAGTACAGAATACTGGCCATTTTCAAAACGATTATGTAAATCATCATATGGATATGACTCTGAGTTTAGATATACTTTTAAATTAGAGATATTACAATGGTCAAATATATTTCCTTGTTCTTTACTTTTCACTTTTTGTAAACCAATTATAAGAAATCGTGGTCTTTCGTTTTGTGGAGAAAGCTTTACATTCCATAAAACCTTTGTAGTCGTTGGTAGTGCAGGATTTACATGACAATCCCAACTACGAAATGCAATTGGTATAGAATTTTTGTTGTTGATTATCTTAAACATTTCCAATTTTGCAAAGTCTGATAGTTGAATATGCGGCATTTTCCATGTTATATCCAGAATTGTTAACTTCAACTGATCAGTTGTATTTGTAGAATAATATGATCTCTCATCGGATGTCGAACGTTGAAGAATGAGCTCATGTTTCGAATTTAATAGTATTTTGTTATAATCTTCAGCAAAACCCATCCACATTTTCAGAGGTATACAACAGCTAAAATGACTTTTTTCTAAAACAAAAGTTTCTTTAAGACACCAACTAGCGTTTTTTAGTGTAGCACTTTCAGCCTTATTCAATGATATAAAATTTTTCATGGTAGATGAAATTCCAAGTTTGCGTGTACGATCAACTTCAAAACCATTAATTTCATAACGAATTTCATCGAACAAATATGAAACAAAGTTGTTTTTAAATTTCACCTCTGTAGCTGGAACCTCTTTGTTTGCTTCCTTCTTCACTATAAAACCATGAATGTAAATCATACTCTCACTTGGTAAGACAAAGAGATCCTGATTTTGAATTGGTATACGAATTTCATCATTGTTGTTGAATGATTTTAGATATGGAGAGTAACTATGATATTCCCTTTTTACAATACTCTCATCATATATAGGTTTTTGAAGCACATTTAGTATTTCATTCATTGTTGAAGATTAAATCCTAATGATTTCAAGTATTCTATATTATATGATGTTAACGGGTTTTTTTTATTTTTTATAGTTTCTCGAATGCGAGTTGATGAGGGATTGAATGGCAATCCTCTTTGCATTACGTTTTTATTGTAAATTATCATTATTCTGGTTTGAAGTGGAGTCTAAGAGTGATTTTTTCTCCTCTAAAATTTATAAGTTCACCGTCTTGATTTAAGATTCTAATCGTTATGTTGTTTATTTGCTGACAGTTGACGGGAAAATAAATAACATTTCGAGGTTTTTCGCTTATTTTATATCCTGGAGGAACATCAAGAGGAAATTCATGAATAGCATGATTCGAAGTATTATTAATAAATGATCCGGTTGTTAAGTTGCTTTCAATGCGTATTGTATTAACATTCGTAATATGTGCAGGTAAGTCAGATTCAAATAACCTTGTAGTATTCAATTGATTAATATCTACAATCATCACTTCCACAGATTTATCATTTTGAAGATTTTGATCAGTGTTATAATATTCAGTTGAATTTACTTCTAATTTACTTTTGCTAAATCCGAGCAACTTTCCTATACTGTTTGGTTGTGAAAAATCTATATCCATTGATGAGGTTATTTCAGTTTTAAGTGTGTTATTGTTAGCTTCAATTACTAGATAAATTGATTCATCAATATCTTTTAAGCTTGAGTTTAAGAAAAAATCAATATCCTCAAGTTCATATGAACCAACCGGAATAGTAATAATATGATTTCCTATATGAAACAAATTGTTGTGAACATCTACATTAGGTATGGAGTTGAATGTTACAAAATCAATAAGTCCACAAACATATTTTGTAGGGAGTTCAATTGGAGGAAAATATTCTCCAACCAGAGTTGATTTGTTTCCGTTTAAAGATATTGTTATTGACATTTCAAGTATTCAGAATGAACTGATGATGTTTGATTATTATTCTATCTGATTTAAGTGTTAAATAATAAATCCAAAAAAAGAAAAAATGTCTTTTATAATTTTATGTTTTCTTTATTAATATTTGATTTAATAAACTTTCTTAAGAGTATTACATTTTTTTGAGCACATATACAGTATTTTCTATGATAACAACAAACATTTACAGATTCATCATTTTGATATAATGTTTTTAAATTTGGACAATTTAAATCATCCAGGTTATAAATTTTAATTTTATCCTTAAAAATATTTTGAATCCACTTAATTTTTTCTAATCCTTTAGCATAATAAATATAATTTTTATCTTTAACATGCGCAATATAATATTCCACAATATTTGTTAAGGATGAATCACCATCTTTCCATTTTAATCCATGATGATGATTATAAAGCCAATTAATTGAATATTTTTCTTTTGTTGTCAACGATGAATATGGAAAAGGTGGTTTAATAATAAATGTTTGAACTTGTGAGTCGTCAATTGAAATACTCAGTTCTTTTACAATGAATTTATTGTTGAGATAAAAACCTTGTACGTCTACAACTAATATTCTCTCCTCCGACATTGTTTAGTACTAATCAAGTCACAACGACGACTGTAGAACTGTTTTTAAATTATTATAAAAATTCATTAACAAATGTTCTTATATACTTTTTATTCTTACTAAAATACAAGTTTGATAAAAAGTTGTGGCCAAGAGTATAAAAAAATTAGTGAACAGAAGCCGAAATTAGTTGTTCTGAATGATAAAGTCTATGTTTTTAAATTATTATAAAAATTCATTATACATAATGCTTGTTCCCAACTTTTATCGATAAGGGAACATTTACAGGTATCAGGTCCACAAGTTGTTTCATTGTTGGACCACACACAATTGGTGTAATGATATCCAAATTTTGATTTACTTTTCTTATAAAATGCATATTCATCGAATTGAGTTTTTAATTTCTTCAAAATAATCTCATGTTCATACCACAAAAACCTTTCTTCGTTCAAGAAGTCATGTAAAATTTTCGAATAAAACTGATTGTTCATTATTTTTCTTATTTTAATTTTTTTATTTATGTTAAATAAATGTTCTTAACACATCAACAACAAAGTTTATATTAAGTGGTAGTAGTAAATGTATTTCATCATATTAGTTAATTTATGATATTTCCATATCCAAATCATGGGTATAATCTTGAATGTTGATTAATGTCATATCGGATCGGTATGTAGTATCATCCTCAGAAACCGTCTCAATTTCACCATTACTTAAAATTCTCTCGTATTCAACTTGACGGTATTCGAAACATGAAATATTTAATCGACGTTTCAAGTAATTGCTGTTATATGTACAACGGATTCTCAATTTTATATTATCTTTGTATTGAAGTTGAAAATGTCTATAAAATGGAGCCGAACTTTCAATTATTCCTGCAATATTTTTTTCTTTTTTTACTAAATCTTGCCTAAATGCTTCAATAGCTTGTTCAACAGTAAAAGATTGATTTATAGGTGGTGGTGGTGGGGAGTCTTCTTGTTCTTCGTTTGATTCATATTCTGCTTTTGTTGTTGTTGTTGACTCGATGTTTTTATTTAAATCATTACTATACTTTAAAAGTTTGAAATTTAGTTGTATGCTCACAGTATCATTATTCGGTAATTTTATTGCAAATTCTGTATTTTTAAGTTCATTTTCACTCAAATCAATAGGTAATGAAGCTGAAAACACTTGTATGATATAGATATATGAAAAAAATATGATAAAAATATTTTTCATTTTAATTTTTCTTTTTTTAATATATATATATATATATATATATATATATATATATATGTATATATGTTCTTAAGTTAGCGATATATTTTTGAATGAGATGATAAGAATTGTTTCTCATATTTATATACTAATTTAATAATCTTCGTATTGAAATGAGTCATCATCACCACCGCTAGCACCACCAGCTGCTTTCTTAACTATACTATTATTAACCATTTTTTGAGGGAGGAGGAGGAGAGGTTTTTGTTGATTTTTATTCAATGAGCGGATACCAGTCTTACCATTATAAGATTTAGTTGCACCACTAAAAACATGTTCATCTATTTCACTATACGCGCATGATGGTTTGTATGAGTCTACATTTATATCTTTAAAACCACCCTCATAGACTGTTCCGACTAGTGATATCATACCACCAATAACCTCAATTTTTATATGTTGATTGTGACTAAATTGAAATATTGGAATATTTGTTGGCATTTGTTGTCCTCTATTAAGAGAAAAAATTTGCGTTCTAGTCCCTCCTTCTGCAGTTAGAAACACCTGCATTATAATATCCAAAACTATTGCATTTATTATTTGAAAAGTTTTCCACTGTGCATGACAAGTACAATATTTATCACCAGTTTTTAAAAATTGACCCCAATACATATTTATCAAAGTTTTAATTTAACTGAATCTCTTTTTATATATGCAATATATATATATATATATATGTATGCATACACGTATACTTAACCGCAACTGATAAGAAGTTATTGAAATATCTACAAACGTCTTATACTATCAATTATTGAATATAAAGAATCAGTTTGAAAGTTCGTCTTACGGTGAAAAGTTGAAAGCAAAAAAAAAAAAAAAAAAAAAAAAAAAAAAAAAATGAGGGCAAGCTTAAGAAAATTGTTTCAAAGTTCTAATATTACATACTTACCTTTAAAGAATATGGAAGAAAATACTATATATGAAATCAACAAGATAGATCGAGTAGATACAAAATATGGTGAAAGTATAAGATGTGATCTAAATAACGAATATTACATTTATTTACCTAAACGATTTCTGATTATTACTAAAAATCAGATGGATTATCTAAACACAACTCCACACATTTTAAAGAAAGTTAAAGAAGTGAAGGGGTCATATACTCTAATCCTTAAAAAGAAGAAGCAATTTGTATTCTACAACAACTTGTATAACAGTACTGAAGAAGACGATGATGATGATGATGATGATGAAATAGAAAACACATTTTAAACAATCCACGAAACAGAAACCTTTTAAAATTAAAATCATATATATTTATGTATATATATATATATATATATTAACAAAACTCTGCATACATTAAAATTTCTTTCACATTTGATTAAATAGAAACTTTATAAAAAAAAAAACGGAAAAACCGCAACAGAAACTTTTTAAAATTTTCTCATACATTTTAATTAAATAACAACTTTATAAAATTGAAAAACCGCAACGGAAACTTTTTAAAATTAAATTCTCACAACATTAAAATTTTAACCACATTTTTCCTGTTTAGAAACAAAATTACATTTCAGAATTTTGTATAAAAACCCTCTCTAGTTCTACTTTAATTTACTATTCAAGTAATGGAAGCACACCTAAAAACAATATTTAAAAAAAGTCAAAATAAAACCATTCTCCCTGTAAAAGAGATGGTTTTTAACCATAACTATAAAATTACGAAGATGGAGCGTGTACAAACACGCTTTGGGACAAAAATTCGTTGTCTGGTGGAAGCGAATAAATATATATATCTACCGAGCATATTCAATAACACCATAGATGATGCTACTATTGCGGAATTTGACCGCAATACCTACTACCTTTTAAAAGAAAGAAAAGGTAGCGAAGATAGCAGCAGCAGCAATAAATATTATGAACTAACTATAAATGCAGCTGCAACAGGTAATTTTTGGTAAATAGTTTTTTTATTTATTTTATTATTATTAAATCTAAATATTATTTTTTGTTATCGTTCTAGCTCAAGATACACTAAAGAAACAAGATGCACTAAATAACTAAAAGTATAATTACACCAACTTTTTTACCATTTTTTTTATTATATTGTAAAATTTTTAAACAAATTAATAAATAAAATATATAAGTACATAAATAGTATTGCTTTGGGTTTTTTTATTTCTTATCAACTTTGTTGTGTATGGTTAGGGTCTTGTATTCAAATAATTTCAAATTGTTGTGTATGGTTAGAGTCTTGTATTCAAATAATTTCAAATTCAAACAAATTTAATCAACTGTTTCAAACACACACATTCATACATATCAACGAAACGAATGAAAAAAACCATAACAGAATTTTTAACAACAGAACAACAATACAATAGGGTGGCACTTATGTATATCATCGTTGTTAGTTTTCTCATACAAAATTAGTACACAAATCCTAACCAACACCTTAAATACTAGCAAAAAAAATCACAGACTTTCGTAAACCGCCCTAATGTAGTTTAATTCATATTGTATTAACCCTCTAACTTCAACAAAAATAACATCCACCACGACTTCACTTTAAACAAAACCGAACACGCTGCCGCCTCATAACACAAAATATCATAGAGTCGAATTTAACCCCAACGACCGTTAAAGGGTTAAGGTATACACATTTATAAACTAACATACACACACACACATACATATATTTTCAAAAACATACATACATACACACACGCACCCCCTCCACAACAAAATCAAAACCCTACAATCGTCACACCATCTTTGCGGTTTGACACCCTACCTAAAGAACATCGGTAATGGTCGATTTTCACACAACATACCCCTACTCCATACAACACAATGTAGCAAACCAATCAACTAACTTAAATGCCGGCTGTAGCGTAGGCATGATCCAAATTTTGTATGAGGATCATGGTCGCGAAACCCCACAAACAACCTACTCCAATTGTCACACTTTAAAGCTGGAGAGGCTTTTTAACAATAGTTTTTGTTGAAAAAATTCTTCTTATTAACTTAGACTTTGATGTGAAAACGGGTCTCATCACTTGAGATATTTCGGATCAGATAACTAAAACTTACGGGAAAAAATCTAAAATAAATTTTTTCTTAACTCTATTTTAAAACGAAAGTTTTTTTATGCATGCTTGAAAATAATTAAAAGGCCAAAAAATGAGCGATTAAAAATTGCCACGCGGGAGAATGCGTGACCATTTTTCACTCACGCTCACGCCTTCTCACGCGTGACTATAATAATAGTTTTTGTTCTGCTTTACTATAAAAAGAATAATAAAGAAAATAACTCTTTTTTAAATATTGTCGACAATTTTGATTTACTGTCACTTTATCAAGTATTTAGTGGGTGATTTCAAATAAGTGTGGAAAAGGTTTTTATAATAAAAATTTATAGTTTTTGAAAATTAAAAAAATTTAATTCAACGCAAAAAAAATGCAATGAACAATATTAGTGAAAATTTGTCACGCGTGAGAGAAAGTGAGCGTGAGGGATAAAAATTATTTTCTTAGTGGGATTAAGTGTTAAGAGAGGGAAGTTTGATCCCAAAAAAAGAATAATTTCAATCGGTCACGCCGTTTGGCTGTAACTATGGCCACAAGATGGGTAAAATTTCGCGCTATGAAATTAGGCCCAAGGAAATAAAGCCCAAATAAGAAATGAAATAAGCCCCAACAAAATAAAACCCCAAAAGATTGAAAAAAGAGCCAAGAGAAAATTTATGAAAAACCATCTAATATAAATAAAATAAAGTCCAATTAAAAAAGCCCAATGAAACCAAACTCAAGATGAAATAAATCAAATAAAGCGTTATTAAAAATTCTTTTATTTTAGTGGGCCTTACTTCCCTTTCTTATTTCATACCGCCATGAAATATTAACCAACAAAACTCAAGATGAAATAAAAACCAAAAAAAGTTAAAGTTAAGCCCAACCAAACTAGAGATAAAATTAAAACCAAAAAATAAATAAAATAAATAAAGCTCAATTAAAAATGCCTTAATTTGATTGGGCTTTATTTCATAGAGCCTAAAATTTAATATAGTTTGTATTGTTCCATTTTATTGATGCCTAGTTTTTACTTGCCATCTGGCAAGTCAAGACAACTGTCAAAATAGCTTTGAGCTTTGAGAAATAAAACGTCTAATTAGAGCACCCTGTATATCATTTATAACAACTCAAAAAACTTAGCCCTATAGGCCTTGGATTGTTTATTAAAAGCGTTTTAGGATATTCATTTGCTATTTGACTATATCGAAAAATGTATTCACGAATTAATATTTGGAATCAAACATGTGATTGATTGAATTGAAGTTTTAATTCCTCCAGTGAATTCACTGATTTGTAGGGATACAAATTTTCTGAAATTTGAATTTTGGGGTTTTTCGGAATAAAAAAATCTTAAATCCCCAAAAATTCCAGCATTCTGGAAGAAGTATGTACCAATCCCGAAATTCAGGGATTCAAAAAGCCATTTTGTCTGGCAACCCTTGCAATTCTTTTTTTAAATAAATGGTACCACATTTATTTTTACTATTGTACTGGGAAAGCATGCCAACTTGTTTTATTATTCCCTGGCTATTTGTAAGAAATAAAACCTTTTTATTAACTAGTGTAATAAAAATTTCTATTTACATATTTTTCCCTTTTTCCATAAAATATATTTTGCTGATGCCAACATTCAATAGTATTTTTTTAATCTCTTTAGAACTTAGTAAATTTGTCAATCTAAATAAAATAATAATATAAAAACTGAATTCAATACTTCAGCCCAGATCCTGAAGTTGTTGCTGAAGACTTTTAAGATTAAATTTTAATATTGCACACAAAAAAAAAATGCTAAGCAAAAATTTAATCAATTCCAAACCCACTAAAGCAAATATCAATCAAAAAATTTTGCATTAAGCAAAAAGAAAAAAATTTACAACAAGTTTGTTCTTTTATATTTTTATATAAGAAGTAGAAAATTTATTTTATAACGAAACATGTGAACATAAAAGGAAAAGACTTTTATGTATTTTTTTTATTTAAAAACAGCTTGTGTGTAAATTTGTTCGATTATGAATAGAAACTGAACTAAATAAATTAAATAAATCACTTAAGTACAGTGACTTCTCTATAAAAATTTGTGCTGAGGTTCAATACAGAATTATTTGATGTTTTTAATAATGCTGTGCAACACCCTTTGAAACCTACCAAACTTGTGCAATACTCACTTAGCTAAAATTATTTCGGTGCATAAAGCTTAAAGTCCATATTACATCGCAAATATATTCGATATTTATGGTGTAATTGGGTTTACATAAGTCACCAACTAAAGTAGACTCAAAATTACACTGGGTCTCAAACGGTATTTCCTTTTTTTGAATTTTGCTACGATTCCTTTAAGAGCGAGAGCTAAGAATCACTTTTTAAACACTTTCTGTAAGTAATGCATTTTTGACTTAAAAGATTCAATAAAAGGTACTTTTCTTTGCACCAACAAATCTGTGAAAATAAGGCAAAAGTACTTAAGTCATATTTTATTGTTTTCTAGGAGACCACTTTTAAATTTTCAAGACGATTTTTAGAAATTTATTTCTTTTTCAGTAAAATTTGGAATTTCGGAGTGCATTTACATATGTATATTTTATTTAGAAAAATATTGGACCACACTTTATAAATAATACATTAAATTTGTAACATATCGATGTATAAGCTAAATTAAGTTATTATTCTAGATGCAATTATAAGTGGAAAAAACATAAGCAACAAGTCATTAAGCTATAACTTCGTGAAAAATCGCTTAAAATAATTGAAATTTTGTCTAGGAGTACTTTCGAGTAAAGAGAATTACAGGGTTGCCATTAACTGAAAGTTATCTTAACTCGACTTAAGCACTTTTTCCTTTTTGCCCCAGAAACTTTATTGTCATCATATAATTTATAAAAATAAGTTTTAGTTCAATTCATAGAAATAAAATTCAAAAAATAGGCACTAAACTTCTTAAAGTGATTTTAGCAGGCTTAGATACATTTCGTTGCTGCTTAAGGCAACTCATCAGTAAATCTAATCTCTAAATATTAATAAAATTGCTCAAGTATATTTATTTGTCATAAGATCTGTAACAAGGCGAATTCAGTATCACGTGACCTTATCACTACAACAATACAACTACACAAAAAACAACATGTAGTTTGCTATGCTACAAAACCAATCTGTCAAAAGACTTCTGAGCAAATTTTTACATTTTGGTGGTTCAAATTGCTCATTTTGGCATCAACAGCTGATAATCAGCCGGGCGGAAAAGATCACCTGATCATCATCTGTAATATATTAACATGACTAATATTTATTTGTTTTTGCTTTTGAAATATCTATATACATTTCATTTCTGCTCAAGAAACTCATCAGTGGACTTGACAACAAAAAAAAAATAATCTTGAGAAAAGCTAAAAAAACTTCCAATGCTTTTAGAAAAACGCTCAAAATATAATTGAGAATTTCATATACCAATATGATAAGTTACAAAAGAAACCTCAAATAAAACTGTCTCAACAAACATCTTGTATCCGATTTTGAATCTTTGTCGAAAAAAAACTTCTTGAAATTTTTTAAAAAATTTAAGCTGGATTCATCCACTGCTTCCGAACAAAATTGTTTTCCGGACAAAATTTTGTTTATATGTATATAGTTTGACGTCTCTCTTCTTGAGAGAGAGAAAATATATTTAAGAACAACTCTCAGCTCGAATTGGTTTAATTTTGTATTTCGTCCGGAAAAAATCGAACTGAGCTGCCAACTATTTTAATTTTTCAGCTAAAATTGAACTGAGTTGCCACATCATGTTTTAGGACTAATAAAGGCGCAGAAATAAAGAAAAATTTAAAAATAAAAAAGATTCCATTAAACAATTAAAAAGATGTATGTAACACAGCAAATTGTAATCATTTGCCGCTGTGCTGCCACTTGTGAATCCAGCTTTAGAAACAAATCAATTTAACTTGTTCACATTGGATACAAAACTCTTTTTGAAACCGAACCGAAAAAGTGACCAAACAATTTCCCTGTGTTAACACCCGTTTAGGACACCCGGTTGTAGCTATGCTGCTTGGTTATATAAAACAAACTTAATGTGTTAAATAACACTGCAATAAAATTATAGTATGTGTGATGTCAATTTCTCTGCAAATATTTCAAAACGTTTCCATTTATTTCCCATTATTTTATTTTGTAGTGGCGAGCGATTAAATTAATGTATTGTTTGTGGCCGATGGCGACTGTTAGCCGGCTTACAGCCGATCAGCTGCATTCTCTGGTTTGTGCTCATATGCAAAAAGAAAACAAACACAAATTTAGCAATCGTTCTCATTGTTTTTGTTTCTCTCACTTCAAAGCACTAAACAAAACAAAATCAGAGAATTAGTTTCGTTTATTTGCGTACTTTTCTTTTAAGTACAAAGAAATCAAAACAAAAATAAATTTATAACTGTAATAGTGCCGATTATTTTTGTTACGTAAATCACGTCCTAACTCCCGTATCGCGCAATAAATAGCATAGCTACAATAATTTTTTAACAAACAAATCCAATCAGCAGAAAAATTTTAAGTGTTTCATAAAATAAAATAAAATTTAACTGCATTTTTTTCTTTTATATTTTCAACCAAATTATCTGTTAATGTTCTGTTTATTATCAACATCAGCAGTAATTTTTTTTCTTGTTTGAATGGAATGTGTGGCGGAAGGGATGGATCCTATTGCAACTATAAATACAATAATAACTAAAGTAAGATTTTTTTATTGCTTTCAAAAGTAGCCGTTTGTTAAAAAAAGTAAAAAAGAAAACATGCTCTTATATTAAATGTTTCAAATACATAAGCTATAAAAAAAGAAACAAGAAAAAGTTTTATTTCTTTTCTTTTTCTTCTTCTTTAAGGGCATGACAATATAAGAAACAAAATTTTGTTTGTGTTTATTGTGTTGGAGCTCTTAAGATGATTTAAATAAAGAGATGAATGGTTTCGATAAGACTTGACTTGATACGGAGACCACATACATACACACAATTTACAAATTTGTTTATTTTGATTTAACTAAGTTTCAAATTGCCACTGGGTTTTTTATTTCCCAAAATGCCATTGAATTGTTTAAGTTAAATATGTGGCATTTAGGTTGTGGTTTTGTTTATTTTCTGAGAATTTTGCAGCGATTTTCTTGAGATAAAAAGTTTGAACATAACTTAAACAGCAACAACAACGAACAAGTTTTGTCCTTAAAATTGGGTGTGTAATATTCGAATTATTTTTTTTTTTTACATATAGAGTTTAAACTTAAAATTGAACTTGAAAAGACATTTTGAGGCACAAAAAACTTTTATTTCGAGTAACAGTTTGTTTGTGTTTTTAAATTAAGGAATAATTTCTTAATCATAGAATTAAATATTTTACTAATGCATGTAATTGTGGAAAGAACATAAGACAGGTTAAACTAGACTAGCTGGGGAAATAGTGCATTTTCTCTACTACCACGCACCTCATCAGTATCCATGTGAATCCACTTGGGCAGAGAGTGTTTGTTAACGTTAAATTTTAATGAAATGGAATATGAGAATTGGTTTTATTGTATATAAAATTATTGATTTACCTTGTGAGGATTGCATACGTACTTTACATATGTAATGCCGAGTACACATCTGACGTTTGTTGTGTTGTTATTTTGTGGTGTCATTTTCAAAATGTTTTATTTTATATGGAAAGCTATGTCACGCAACGAAAAATATCGGAAATGACAAATCTTGCCGCTAGTACACACTTGCGAGGTCACAAAATGTCATAGTGTGTACTCGGCATAATACTACACCAGCTTAAGCTTTTATTATCGAATGTCTTATCTAAAAACTTTTAACATTTTCGGTTGTTTGCGATTTATTTTAGTTTTGTCGCTTTTTTAGTTTTTGTAATTGTTTTCGGTTTTTCTTTTTCTTTTTCGTTTTTTTTTTGTTTTTGGCAATTTATTTAGTCTTAACGATTTTTTTAATTTTGGCGATTTTTCGTTTTGGCGATTTTTTTTTTGGTTTTTGTCGATTTTTTAAATTTCGTGTTTTTAAAGTTTTAGGGTTTTTGGAAATTTTAAGAGTTTGCTTCTTACTGTTTCCAAGATACAGCAAGTTGTCAAAATTACATTAACTGATAGAATACCCTTTATTTTTTACATTTTTAAATTGTAGTGTAGTCTGCATAAAAATACACTGCATATTACATTAGGATTTAAACATGTTTCGTTACTCGCTTTAGAACACCCTTTAATTTTGAACTGTCATATATTTGTTGTTGTAGTGGCTAAAGTTTTAAATATACTGCGAAAATTTCAGGTTCGTAGTTTTTACGCTTCTCGAGGAAACAGCCTGTGAAGGGCAGACACTCGGACATCGTAGCAAAAACAATAGGGTTCCTTTTCAACTTTGGTATACTGAACCCAAAAAAATAAACCGATTTCAAATCACTAAATTTCTAAATATTTTGTGTGCAAAATATCTATTTTTATGATTCCCAATCACTTTCATAATAATTAATTTTCAGAAGAAACCAGCTGGCAATACGCAAATCGAAGAATCATTACAAAAACAGATGAAATGATGTCGTTATATACATATTTACTTAAATACATACATATGTATGTATGTATGTACTTATGTATACGTTTTTTTCAGCTTGCTTCAACATTTTGTTGTTGAGTGTTTACTTCTACAGGTGGCTGAAGAAACATTTGCACTATGCTGTTGCATTTTTGTTATTCTTCTTAACAAAAATTTTACGAACCTTCAACCATGAAATGTATACATAACGTGTCATTAAAATAAAATTCACTTAATTCATCACCTCAAATGACTGGCATGCACATGCATGTCGTGTGTTATAAACATAGATTTTTAATACTCTTCTAGAGATTTCTTGAAAAGACTTGCATGAATATAAATTTTTTTTCTGAACGTTGCCATACGTCTAAGCATCGATGAAAAGTTGAATAAAAAAAAATAAAAATTATTTATAATTATAATGCTGATGAAGATGATGTTGCAAAATTAAAATAAAGCCAAATAGTTTTGCAAGATGTTTTCTTAAAGTAACAACGTCAGAAGAGAAAAATAACTTGCATGTATTTTGTAATAAGGGCGCAAAAAATTTTCAAGGTTTCTTGCATACTAATTAATTTGTATGTCTAGTAATAGCCAACTGACATTTTATGAAATTTCTGAACATATTACGGCCGTTTTGGATACTTCCGAGCAACTAAAATACTGATTCATATGTACATATGTGTACCTGAGCTGACCAAAGTACATACATTTCTCTGGTTTTTCTCTCGGTGTCCAGCTCTGATGTATGTGCGCTCATTTCATCATCAATATTACTTTCGTCGGAAGATGATGTTCCTCTAACTGTCACCTTTCTTTCCTGATTAATTTCACGAGGGATCTATTTAAATAAAAAAGGAAGAATATTTTAAGGGCAAGTAATTAATTTTGTGAATCAAAAGGACTCAAAGAAAGTCATTTAGGTGATTAATCAAAAAACGGTCTTGCAAATGATTTTGTGGATATATACAAACATACATATCGGTGGTCATAAGTAGAAATTGAGTTTTTCCGTGATTCCAATACATTTCACCCAAATACACTTCGTCACAAAAATTTATTGCAATAGTGTAAAAAATAACGCATTTGCAAGCAGTTTTACAAGCACTTGTTCTGTTTATTATTATGTTTTTGCGTTCTCCTGTAAAGTTACAGTTATTTGAGTTAGGCCCTTTCTACTTGTGACCAACGATATGTATATTTTTATTTTTGTGTGTGTAAATTATTGTGCAGCTGATATTAAAACCTAAAATATGGAAACTTTTTACACTTTTTGCACTTTACAATGGCTCAACTCATTTACACAACTCATATGTATGCATGGTGCAGGTAACAAACGCCAACAACAATAAAAATAAAATGGAAACAAAAAGTTTTAAGAAAAATAATCATTATCATGGTTATTCTGGTGTAAGATATTGTTTCAGCCAGTCGGTTTTACTTAATATTTCTTTCTTTGGGTTTCCTTCAAGATGCTGCCTGGCGTTACAGCACTTCCATAGTATGCTTGATTTCATATTTTCTCCATGCATTTTTTAGCCATAAGTCCCCAAACTTTTTAGTCTAGTAGACAACTTAGCATACTTTTGCAGTTTAATGCAAAGTACTGCCAAGCTTTCCAGCTAACAAAATCATATTTAAAATGAAGTCAACGACCTGTCCCATGATATCGGATAAAAACTTGAGCGATAGAAAGTCAAGCAATCGCTTTCGTTTGAAAATGTGTCCCACTATTTTTCGACTCATCGTTCGCTTGAGTTCTACGTCAAATAAAATTGTTCTGCAAAATTTAAATTTTTTATTAAAAATAATTTTAAATAACTAAAACCATTCGAATTTTCTGCAATTTTAAGGCACTAGATGCAGTTTTTTCGGGTAAGTTTGTTTAACACTTTTTTTCTCCTGGTCTTTAGCTACAATTACGCCCAAGAGAAGAAAACAAAATTCCAATTGGTTTTCGAGATATAGCCGTATAAAAATTACAAGCTTTAGGCAAAATGAAATAACGCTATAAAACCAAAACAGCAGCTAAACTATCAAAACCGAGATGACCTCAAACTGACGATGTCGGATGAAAACTCGATCTTTGAAAATGAGGCTGAAATTACCCTGCAGGAAATAGAACTGACACAAGACTAGTGATAGGGACCAGTTCGAGTTATAATACTTCCTATGAAGCCGACCAGTCACTTTTACATGACGATGACCTAGGAGGGTGTTAATTGATACTTCGTATGCACCTTGTGACTTGTCACTGAACTATCTCGTAGAGACCTATATAAATGATTTAAAAATGTCATTCCGACACTTAACTGGAAAACTTATAATTTTTCTTTATTGTTGCAAATGCAATTATAATTTATTTTTAAGCAGATATTTTTTGAAATTCGAACCGACAACCTCCGTCATGACAGGCTTGCACACTATCGACTCGACCACAGGGGCCACTAATATTTTGAAAGTATAACCACTAGTTAAGCTGAGGTTAATATCTAACTACAGTTTCGGGACTGGTTCCAGAGAGGCTTGGCGGTATTATTTGTATGGAACAATTTACATTATCTTTATGCTTTTTGATATGTTCTGGATCCAACCACATCGAACTAGTTCAGTGCCGTTTACTATAATACAAGACCGATTCCCAATTAAATTGACTAAAGATCTAGACGATACATCTGACAATCGTAAATATGTAAGCATTTACAGGATATGTCTTTTTTTCACCATACACTACTCCCTAATTTTGGTAACACCCCCCCTTTCTCAAGTCATAGGACGAGTACGTTTGGATCAATTGTCACCAAATTCTCTGCTGGGTAGTAACTGCCTATTTTTGATAGCGGGGAGTTAAGAAATTTCGACACTATACTAAAATAATTCTCAACTCGAATTATTAACCTCCTACCAAAAAAAAGGGTGTTATAAGTTTGTGGTGTATATCTGTGTATCCGAGTCCACGTACAGACCAAACGGCTGGACCGCTTTTGATTTAGTTTTTCTGTTTGAAAATGGGTCCAGCCGTTTAGAAGATATCACATCATTTCTTGACATATCGGAGGTTTTTTAAATTTTCAATATTTGTTATTTAAGTAAAAATGAGTTAAAGTTGGGTTTTTTTTTTTGTTAAGTATAAATGAGATCCTTTAATATTATTTCTGTATTCTCGTGAGTAGTTAGTTAATTTTTTTAAATACCTCTTGCCAGTTATAGTTTTACTTTAAGGCTCGTATTTGAACACATTAAGAAACGCAAAAAAAATCTTCTTCATAAATTGATACTTTGATATTAATTCGCTTGAATGTTTATTTAATTTTTTTTTGTTTGCTAAAAGCTGTTGCTTTGTAGCAACAGCAACTCCAGTTGCATTAAGAAGCGTCATAAATTGGCATTATGATATACATAACAGCAACAACAAACAAATTATTTTACAAAGTTGTTGATGTTGCAAATGTGTTTAACTGAACGAACGTGTTCCATGTGAGTGTTTGCTGAGCTCCAGCTAAAAGTAATTAAATGTTTTCAATTATTAAACTGTTGCCATTATGAAAACGTATAATTTTGTGTTAAGCATTATCTTTAATGCTTTTAGCGATAAAATAAATCCAAAGCCAGAAAACAATTTAAAGTTGCTCGTAGAAATGTTGAAATAAAATTTTATTCATTTAATGCAAAAAGCAGTAATAAATTAAATTGTTATTGCTCGAGCAAAAGTTGAAAAAAAACTTAAAATATTTAGCTTGGAACTTCTGAACATATTTTATTTATTAGAATTTTTTTATATGCGGCATTCCACGCCAAATTGGACGGTTTGAAATTTTATTTTCAGGGCAATCATGAATAAAATTCCGCGAGCAATTTCTACCTTTTTCATTTAAAATTTTTTTGTTTTCCCTATTAGTTGCTATTGTTTGAAATTGTTCCCCGGGAAAAATTTCTCGACGAATTTCATTCATGATTGCCCTCTTTGTTTTGATTTCCCCAAATTTGTGGTATGTTAAGCGTCCCACACAAAAACCCTACAGGTAAATTTAGGGATTTTTTTTGATTACTCTTTCAAAATTTTCGTAAAATTTTTTGCTTTAAAAAATCTAAAAAAAATAGTTATGCGTGGTGTCATCCATGCAAATTTCTTATTGTACACATGTTTCTATGTAATTAGAATACGTGAATTGTTTGGCTTCATTGTATCACATTGTATTATTAAAAAAACGACTAACAATAGCAAAACTGTTCTAAATTTCATTTGTCATTACGAAAATGAGCTTTCAATGAATATATAATGAATCAAAACCATTCATGTATTCTATTTACATTTAAAAATTATTATAAAAACTTTGTAACGTTTTCTTTTTGTTTAAGAAAATGGGGTTTTCAGTGAATATATAATGAATCAAAACCACTCACGTATTCTATTTATATTTGAAATTATTATAAAAAAAGCAATCGACCATGTGGGTATTTCAAGATGAGCTAAATCCAACAAAAGTAGTTCGTTGAAGAAGCACAGAGAGGGCAATGGTCGCCTGTTTCTGCGGCAGAATGGGTCATGTGACCACTGTTCTGCTTGAGCAACGTAGAACTGTTAATTCTGAGTGTTATAACTGTAATCGTATGTGTATTCAATGAGAACAGTAGAGTTGTAAAGATAATGAAAATTTTCTTTGTCTATACCTTCACCATCTGTCTTATCTATTACTATCACTTTCCTAAAGAAGGTTACACATATCAGTGGTAAGTAGTAGGCAATCATTGTATGAGTGTTATGAATTACTCACAAGTTGTATAAAAATTATTGATAAAATGTTGTTACTGATCACATGAACATTGGTTGAATGAGAAATTTAATTGAGAAATTTTTAAAAATCCATAAATTTATTTTCTTAAATATTTAGATACTAGACTCGTGACCTAAAGCATTGTAGTGATATACAAGTTGTTTTATAATAACAGTTCGTAATCAACAAACTTTTTTAACTGTATTGCAAGCTAAACAAAACCAGATTTACACAAAAGTTAAATAAATGTCAATATTTTCAATGTCGTCTCACAATTCAATATTCAATATTCAAACAAATATACATTATTGTTACAATACAATTACATTCAAATGAAATTGCTGCAATGCACTAGAACAATAAGAAAAACAAAACCAGCAACCGATAACCAAACTGAATGAATGTCTAAGAGATGATAAACCGACATCCAGACAAATAGATTGCAATTGCAACCACATGACACTTGCTGCACACACCAAACGAAAAATGCAACACAAGCAACATGATTTTGTGGTTGAAGCTAACAGCAGAAATTAAAAAAAAACAAATAGAAAATAAAACAAAAACAAAGATGCTGGTGTCTAGAATATCTAGCAACAACTGCAACAATGCAACAATTTAAACTGATGGTCTTCTACTGTGCTGAACTTTTAGTGCAAAGACCACAAAGTAGAATTTTCTAAATATTTTTGTTGCAATGCCAATAAAGTGTAAATTAAAAACACAGGAAAATTATTTTAGCCCTCAGTGAAGTGAAAAATTCATGTAATACGTAAGTGACTTATGAAAAAAAAAGTGATATAAAAATAAACAGAAACTGGTTGGGTTTACTGCGCATACTGGCATTTTCCAATATCATGATGATGTTTTATTAACTAATTTGTGTTAAATAATCAAGTAACAAAAATTTGTTTCTCTGTTACTTGTGCTTTTAATTTCTTTATGTTTTCACGTAACAGACAAACAAGAATTTCTTGCAACAAACACCAAGTGATCTCCAGATATAGTGTACTCGTATGTGCATATGTATGTCTTTCGTTATACGAGCATAAAATTTTAAATAGGTTTGTTTATTTAAGTGTACACATTTAGTAGTTGTGGCATACAGCAACAGCAACAGCAGCAGCAGCAGCACCGGCAAACAGCTGCAAAAGTGTTAATTACTTCAATGAGAGAATAAGACCTTGCAGCAAATAGTTATAAACGCAGCGTGTAGTCAATAAATGCTTGCAAGCATAAATTCACGCATAGTTGCATGAATGCCTGCCTGCCTGCCTGCCTGCTGCCAATCGTCAGTTTTTACTTCTCTTGCAAACAGCAGAAAACCGAAAAAGGAAAAAATATTAAAACAATATCTCGTGCATGAAAAATCCAACAGCATTATTGCTTTAAAGTTGTAATTTTTTGTACTATTAACACGCCTCATCAGTATTGAGCAGTTGAGAAGACAGTAGTGGCAGTTGCACTGTTTCAATTTCAACTGGGCTTTTACATTTTTATACGAGAGTACATATGCAAAAGACTTTGAAAGCTTTTTTATTTCTTTGCTTTGGAATAAATACAGAATTCCTGCTGTTTTGTTATTTTTTATATAAAGTTTAATCACTGACATGTTGGCTGCTACTATCACTGTATTTTTGTTTTTGTTTTTTTTGTTTTTTTCCTTCTTCTTCTATGCGGCTCTTTTAATTTTATTATTTTTCAATATGACATTCCATGCGCAAACGTGTCTTTCTTGAAATAACTTTAAGGCAAGCATACTCGTACATATGTAGTATTACAGGAATGTGTAAAAGTAGAAATTTAAGAAATTTAAATTGTAAGTACAACTAATAGAACTTTGATTTATATGCACATGCTTCCTGCTTGATGCTAAATACATATTAAAAGCAGGAAAATCTTAATATAAAAATGTATTGCTTAGAACGACTGAAATTTGTGCATCTAATGTAGAAAAACGTTTGTTGAAAAATCATTCAAATATGGTAAATCTTACAAGTAAAATAAAAAATTTAAAACTTGTATGTTTGTTTAATTGTTAATCAATCAATGGGAGCTCTTTGACCCTTCTTTACTACAAACTCACGACTTTGCAAAGTAAACTTTGCGTGTGCACAAGCCGCTCGATAAGTTTTCAAATTTTTAATGAACTTATGAATTGATTTCTCGGGTGATTTGAGAGGACGTAGACATATTCTTACGTAAACTTTTTTTTGGTGACACATATTAAATTTAATTGAATTTAGAGTGAATTTTAATGGGGAATAATTTTTTAATCAGGCATAAGTTCAGGAAGTCTACTCTGTAATTCGAAAAGAAAGAAAATGGTTTCGAATCTTCATGTTTAGTTTCGAATTACAGAGTAGACCCCCCGTATTTTCAATTATTATTGAGTGGAATATTATTATTAATTAATATGATTTTCTAAAGAAGAGAAGAAAAATTAAAGTATAATTTTTAGCTACTCAGTTCGGCTGCACCCATGTCTATCTACTTGGGCAGAAGTTGTTATTAACATCAGCTATTTAACGTGAATTTTTAATAAAATGGAATATGAGAAATTATTGTTATTTTCAAAATTTGTGTATTTTTATGCAGACTATATCAATTAACACTGAAATTTAAAAAAATCAAAATTAAAGGTATTCCATTAGTTAATGTAATTTTGACGGTGTAATTTTGACAACTTGCTGTATCTTGGAAACCATAAGAGGCAAATTTTCAAAAACGTTAAGCTAAAAAATTCCAAAATAAAAGATCGCAAAAAACCGAAATAATCGCCAGAACAAAAAAAAAGCATAAATTGAAAAAAACCGAAAAAGCGCCAAAAGTTAAAAAAAGCCAAAAGTAAAAAAAAGCGCCAAAACAAAAAAATCTTCAACTCCGAAGAAAAGTACTTTTTGCGATTTTTTGGGTTTTTTGCGGATTTTTGTTTGTTTGCTTAGCGATGTTGTTTTACTTTTAGTAATTTATTTATCGATTTATTTTCTTTTTGGTGATATTTTTCATTCAAGCATTTTTTGTATATTGTGGCGAAATTTTGTTTCGACATGTTTTAATTTTGGGATTTTTTAGTTTTAGCGTTTTTGAAAATTTTAAGATTGCCCTTTTACGGTTCCCAGGATACAGCAAGTTGTCAAAATTATATTAATTGATAAAATACCGTTTAATTTTTGGTTTTTAAATTTCAGTGTTAATTGGTGTAGTCGGCATAAAAATATATGCAACTTTGAAAACTTCAAGTCTCTTTATATAGTTGTCTGTATATTACATTAGAATTTCAATATGTTTCGTTGCTAGCTTTAGAACACCCTTTAATTTTTAATTGTCATATATAAGTGTTATTGTAGCGGCGAAAGTTTTACAAATTTTGTGAAAATTTCAAAACCATAGCTCTTACGGTGCTTGCGAAAACAGCCTGTGACAGACAGACGGACATCGTAGCGAAAACCCTAGGGGTGTACGAAAACGAGTGTTAAAAAAAACGGCAGTCGAAATAGCAAAAGTAGTAAAATTATGCTATTTCATCGACTTTTTATTTATTTTACGGCTCAATCTCAAGCTGTTGCCCATAGTTCTGCTACTGAAATTCAAAGATAAACGAATAGCCATACAGAACGAAGAGCTTCAGCTGTCGACATGTTCGTACAGTTTTCAGTTTGACTGACTGCTGCTTTAAATAAATACAAAGTTAACGAAGCAGAAATGTTTGTGTGTATGTGTTTGAATGTGTGTTTTGTGTGTGTATGAGTGGTTTTTCCTGTATGTAGAAATATAATAGTAAAACAAACAACAACAACATTTCTTCCAGCAAGCGATTAAATACGCAATTGAAACTGCAAAATCAAAAGAACAAAAACCACATCTCTACTACGTTAACTTCCGAATTTATTTAAAGCAGCGTTCAGACAAAATGCTTCATTAGTCTTTACTTTCTAAATTTGTGTACTTATTTTTTTTGTAGTAACTGATCAGCTGTTTCTGACCAGAAGGGTCTCAGTTTTCCACTAAAGTGAGGAATTTTGCATCGTCCATTGTTATGTTTCAATATAATTTTATGTTTTTCTTTTCAAAATTAAATTTTTAAAATTCTAAATGCGCAATCACAATTTATTTCAAAATGTTTTTATTTAATTTATGCTGTCACTTACATTTACTTATCAATCTTTTGATTTCCACAGGTTGAACCGCAACAGAACAGAACGAAATAGAAAAACTAACGACTTGTATTAAATTTCTTTCAAAAAAAAGAGTCGGCTGATTCTTAACAGAACAGAAAGCAAAAACTTATTCTGCCTAAACAGAAAACTCTTCGAGAACATATTGACAGCTGAAGCTCTTAGTTGTGTGTGGCTATTCGTCTATTGTGTTAACTTCTACAACGACACTTGAATTTTCAGAAGCAGAAGAAAAAGAAAATTCTCAAATGAGAAGTTTTTAAACGCTGACGTAAACTTGTTGTAGAAATGTGAAATGCTTTTGTGATTTATGTAGGCTTTATTTCTTGTTTATGTTTACATCTCTGTCTCACACGCATTTATGAAAAATTCTCAACTGTGCTTCTGCGAATATTTTGTACTCTGCTTGAGATTTTTTTCTAACTCGTGCAATAAAAGTGGTTTTGGCGGATCTCAACATAAATAAGTGTCATGAGCCGGATGGCATTTCAGGACCGGCCTTGAAACAGTGCCCTTCGGCGACAGCAGGTCCATTAGCTAATATTTTCAGCACATTGTGCCATGCTGCTGAGTTTCTAGCTACTGTTACACCAATCCCTAAAAAAAGGAGAAAGGAGGCTTTCTCCAATGTGATGGAAAATGTACTTCCATCTTGATACTTCACAAGTCCAATAGCTTATTTAATGATTTATAATGATTTAGTGTGTGATATATATAAAAGTATGTATTTACATAGGTATCAGCCTACCTTCTTTAGAAAGCAGCTAACACTTTAACATATTACACTCCACATTGAAAAATCATGAAACACATGTTCTTGTTCTCTTCCCCTTGAGCAATCAAATCATTTATGCTTAAAACAATATTTGTCTATTTACATTTCTCCAAATAAGCCTAGATACATAACCGTGTAATACGATCTAACGATATGAATATCTGAAGGAAAAATTATGCATAAGCATGTGTTTTTGCTTGTGTGGCAAATATATAAAACGTGTAAGAAATTTTTCAGAAAAAATTTATTAAACACGTCCATATACATATACATATGTATACATATTTATATACATATACATGCAGATACGTATATTATCCATTAAAGTACTGTATTATTTATACATATTTTTATAAAACGCATATTTGGCACAACCTCGAGGTAGCTCACTAATTTCTATAACGTGTGCTTAATGAAAAAACTTGGTAGACACGGCCTTATATATATGGGGATGTAATACAGTACTCCTTCTTCGAGCAGGCATATAACTATAATTTCTTTGATGTTTTTTAATTTTTTATATGCATAAATACTGAACTATCAGAATAGGGGATCTTGGAATTAAGATGATTGAAAAATTGGGTCGTCAAAGTACTAAATATTTACTGAGCGAAGTCATTCTTCTTTTAAATTTGCGATATTATAGTTTTAGCGTTTTTGAAAATTACAAGAGTTTGCTTATTACTGTTTCCAAGATTCACCAAATTTTGAAAATTACATTAACTGATAGAATACCCTTTATTTCAGTGTTAATTGGTGTCGTTTGCATAGAATTACACTAACTTTGAAAATTTCATATATAATTGTCTGTTAATGATGAACGATTTTTCGAAACCTGTTACATTTTCACAGCGATTGAAAAATCACTAATCACAACTGTGAACGAATTTATCAAGTAAAAGGTTTTGGAAATATAGTTCTTTCATACAAACTGTGAATGCTCTTGTATGCTTACTTTACAGTAACTAAAGCTACCACATGAATTTATTTGTATACGTTCACCGTTTGTCGAGAAAAAATCGTCTAATCGTGTTAAATCGTCTTTTGTGGCAACTAAGTATAGCTCTCACATTTTTGTATTTGCAATTTGACTGTCTCTCTGACTCTCATACGACAATTATCAATATTTGGTTGGGGTTGATTGCTAATTGTTTGTTCTTGTCGCTCTTAAGTAAGTATTAATTAAAATACCAATACTAATACATACTTTTAAAGCAGAAGAGCTGAAATGTGTTAAACCGTGATCACAGTCACTGTTTAATTTCACAACTGCTCTTCTTATTAGATTTTATCAAAATAACAGAACTGCTACAAACAAAATACTGCTAAACTGTGATCACAGTCACAGTTTAAAAGAACAGCGATTTAGAAATCACGTTCACAAGGAGCAACATTATTAAAAAATCACAGTTTCGCTCAACACTATTGTCTGTATATTACATAGCATTTCTATATGCTATGTTGCTCGCTTTAGAATAGCCCATAATTTTTAACTGTCATATATTTCTTGTTGTAGCGGTCAAAGTTGTAGATATTCTGCGAAAATTTCAGTTTCGTAGCTCTTACGGTTGTCGAGAAAACAGCCTGTGACAGACAGACGGACAACGTAGCGACAGCAATAGGATTCCTTTTACCTTTGGTGAACGGAACCCTAAAAAGTATTAATTTAATACTGTTTAAATATTTGCTTTGTGCAAAGGGTGGTGTTTTAAGCCCGATAGAACTTAAGGCATTAAAAAATTACACTAAATATTTGAACGTATCTAATAATAATATTAAATTTCTTAAATTCGAAAAATGAATACATGGCAATAAAACTTGAAACAAATTTCGGGCATATGGCCACCGCGGCTGTTCTTGACGAACGGCATTCTCGACCTCCTATTATCGGTCTTTTATATTAGGCTTGCTGGCCGCATGTTAGAAACAAGCAAAGATCTCTATAAATATTTCTTTATCACGCTCTTTGTTTATTAACAGGAAATATCTTGAAAGGAATTATGAAGTAGTCTTATGTTTTTGACACGCACACCAATATGGACTTGGATAGCGTAATATTTTTTGTGTCCATTTACAATAAAGTAGATATTAACAATTTTTCATAACAACAAACATTATGTTTTCCTTTTTTTTTTTTTTTGAAAGAAAACATACGCTTTACGGATAAGTAACATTACTTTTCTTATGTTCCAAACCATTTTTATGACCACAATAAAGTGAAAAAGTTATAAGTGGTATTGAAAGTCTTGCTGTTTCATATATTAGCCCTTGAAAAGCATGAATGAGAGAGAAAAATAAAAAGTGTCTGATACTTAAATTTATTTACAACATGTTTCCAACCCACATGGAATACATACGTATATGAAACTGTTCCGTTCTGTGGCACGTCTTGTTTTACTCACTTTTGCCATAAAACGTGAGGTTTTATCAAACATCAACTACAAACCGGCCAACATCTTGTAACAACTCTTGTCTAAACACTAAGCACATGTACAGAGCTGTACACACACACACACACACACACACTCACAAATACAGATTTTTATGTAATGTATGTGTCTTTGAGTGTATAATAATGTTAATATAATGGTATTCTATCAAATATGATGCTTTTATTGAATTTTATGGCCATCATCATCATCATCATCATCATCATGTCTCTAAGCTTCTCCAACCAAAGCATTTTTTTGATAAGAAAAAATAAGCACGAAATGTAATGAAAACCGACAGAACACAGAAAACAGTTTTTCAATAAAACTCTTCTAAGAGAGTTATTCGTGTCGGTTATTTGGTTATAAACACTTTGCCAAGTACGCATTAAATGTAAGAACAAACAGCAATAGCAACAACAAAAGAACAAATAATAAAAAGCGCCTTAATAAAATACGGCCATATTAAGGCATAGAAAATGTGTTGAATAAAAGGAACAAGTTTAAGGTTACTCGTGTTAAAGGTTTTGTTAAAAAGACCCGTAATGATTTTTAATGCAATTGCAACAGTTATGGTAAAATAAAGAGCAAATTTATGTGCAACCTTTTCGGCAAAACATTTTTATATACATATGTTCTATTTGAAAGAAATTTTTAAATTAAAATAAAAAATTTAATTATCGACACTCCCCAGCAAAATTTTTTTTAGATATTGTTTATCTAAGGTGACCATACGTCCTCTGTTTTAGAGGACAATGATCTTTTTTAACCCGCTGTCATCTATAGAATTTGTGTCCTTTTTTTGTCATATTTTTTATTATCGGTCATCTTTTGTCATGTTTAATATTAAAAGAATGATTTATATTTGTTTTTATCAATGAAACAATGTATCGTCACTTTCATTTGCATTCTCTAACTACCAACCAAGCTCCATATATACACTTTTTTATTTTGGTTTTATAAGGCGGTTGACAGTTGAAATAACCAGCTGCTTTATGGGCTTACCTGGTTTGAGTGTACCCTGGTAAGCATTAATGTGTCCAGGGCAGTGATATTGTTGAGATTTTTTTCTGTTTTTATGTTTTGCTACAGCGTCAACTGCATCAGGGTTTTTAAAATTTTTAATTTTTATTATTAATGTATGTATAGGAATGTAATTTTCCCCAAAGTATGTAAAAAATTAAGACATTGAATTCAAACAGATTTTCATATTATTATACAGGATGACTGATGTTTTTTTTTCTACATAAAGAAACTCAAATGAATTTTTGAATTTATTTCAATTTTTATTTCATTTGATTCTTAAAACTAATGGTTCTTAAAAATTATTTTCCATAGAAAAACAAAGTATACTTTAAGCGTTTAAAATCAGTAATTTGTATGGTTGTACCGGTTTTAATTTTATTTAAAGTATATTTTGTTTTGACTATAAATATGCGCCATTTATTCTAAATGGAATTCACGCTAACAGACGCATGGCTAGCATTTAAACAAAAAGTTGGCCATGATTGCATGCAGAGTTGCCGAAATCACTTCACCTATCGATTGAAGCGACTATTTTAAATCCATTTAATCTTATGATGTCGATATATAAAGTTACTGTTTACAGTTAACCCAAAAGAAAACAAAAACTGTTGCATTTCGATCTGGAGGCCACCGAAATGTTGAGTTTCTTGAAATAATTTTATTTGCAAAGTTTCGTTATAACTCTGCCATAACAGGCCCGGATATGTGTGAACTGGCGCCATCATATTAAAACCACACAGAGTTGAAAGTACTGATATTTCGGCGCTGTTCAGGAGAGAAAAATTCTCAGTGCCACCATATTCTTCAAAAAATTATGGCGTCAAGCATTTTCTGTTCAGATTGATGTACAAAACCAACTTCGCTTTCGAAAACATTTCAGTTTTGCCGGACTTCAGCCGAGCTCCTTCGAAGTACAACACAACACCGGCCTTGCTTTCCAAAGCTTTTCGACATTGAATGTTAAAACTACTTACTGCACTGTAACTCGAGCTGGATAATTCTCTCTTGAAGAACTTTCAGATTAAAATCGCTCTACATACGACAATTTTGCTTATTATTAATTTTGCAGTTAAGTCCGCGAGGTTTAATCTGATTCTTATTTCAATCTTATCGAAAAAACATTAAACCTTTATGCTGAATTATCTGTAGGGACTGCCTACTGACACTAATCTGATGAATTTCTTGTTGAAACGCTTGGGGTCATCTGTAAGGCAGCAGCTACAAAATTTCGTTCTTTTATATAAACTGTAGTGTGGAATTTCTGCTGTAAGGGCTTCGAGCAACTAAGGCATGCTTAGCAAAAAACATTTGCGACCTCATTATTGTCCACCTGGTGCGGGCCGTGCCTTTTAAGTGCATGATAGCGTTTCAGCATTCTAATTCTGAATTTTTAATGAATTTAGGTGACACTATCTAAAATTAAAAAATTAACTTATAACTTACTTAGAAAAAAATCTATTACATTTAGTTTTGGTGAAAAATTTATGTATTTCATTAGCCATCCTGTGTATAAAATAGTACGTATGATATAAACTTTCCACTCAAGTCGACTGTCTTGCTTGCATAAACTTCTCGTCATTCAAATGAAAGCTTATAACTATGTACGTTGTTTCATTAGATAATGTGCAATACAAATTCAAAAAAACCTTATTGTCTCAGAGAAAAGCTCTCAACATTCTATCTTATATCTATATTTTCAAAATTTGTTTTAGTGTAGCTCTTTTTGGAAAAAACCCTTTTTTTTAATGATTATCTATGTTCAATGAGTTTTCCCAAGCTTAAAAGTGATACTTATATTAAAATTCAGGATGATTTTAAAACGCTTCAAGAAATAAAAATAACTACATTGTACTTATTTTTATTGTACTTAGTACATTCATTCTAAACTCGCAACGTTATTTTTGTATGTGTGATTTAACAAATGTATCTATCAGTGATGCCATTAGGATACGAAAGATACATTTTTCGTATCTTTTGATGACTTCAAGTACCATGTGTAATCCCGACATTTTTCGTATCTTTTGAATCTGTACACAAATTGTACAGAAAATATGAACATCTTTTTTTTTTGAGGAAATATGAACATCTTTTTTATTTTCAGGAAATTTATATGAACTTTTTGATATGATCGCCTTAGCATAAGCTCCTCAACTCGTATATTAATTTTTACAAAAATGAATTTGTTTTGATAACATTCAAAGATAGTTATGTACATATAATTAATTTTAAATTTTGCTTACTATATTTTTAAAAATTACATGCCTAATACTTATGACTTAAATAAACATAAAAATGAATTTATATGATAGCAGTTTCTCTCAATATTCATTAAATATGAAATAAAAATGTTATGTTAATAAATGTTAAACGTTAAAAATGGACATTCTAATTTTTTACAAAATGTATCTTTTTGGGAACAAATGTATCTTTTTGGAAACTAAAATGTATCTTTCTCGAAATATCACTGGCAACACTGGTATCTATGCATGTGTGTATATAATTTCACGTTACTCATACGTTCTGGATTATATTAAAATACTCATAAGAACCCAAAAAGTATGCAGTAGCTTTTAATAAAGTTCTTAACTAGTGATTAATATTTTCGGTGTTGCCAGAAGTAGGGGAAAGAGATTTTCATAAAAAAATTGTTCTATAACCCATTATGAATCACATACACTTTTTTATGAGAAATTAAACTTAAACAATTTCGCACTAATTTATAAAATATATGCGGTCAATTGATAATGGAATTAATAGAGAACATGCTTTGTGTTGATTGATTTAAGAAATTAATTTGCTCCTAGCAGGGAGGTAAAAATTGTGCTTTTATTCTTGTCACTTCTGTATACGCAGTAGTCTGCTAAATATCAATATTTAGCTTCAAAAATAATTCTATGAAATGTTAGTTTACCTAACATTGTAATAAAAATATTAAATAACAAAATCCATTCATAAATTTTACCAACAAATATATTGATGATGTATCCCTAGCAATCACAAGCTTATAATCAAACAAAAGCCTTTGCACATCTGGTCGAGTGGAAGATTGTGTCACTTATATAAACCGCATTTATATGTATGTATTTTCCCTACAGCAAGCTACTGCGAGGAATTCATTAACTGCAAATACAATACTTTAAAATAATATAAAGTATTTTATGGTGGGATGAAACAACAAAAATATTTTACTGTTATCTTGTTGTTTATTTTTTTACCGCTTAATGTAACAATAAATATATTTTGTTTCTCTGCTGCCAATTATTTACATTGTAAATATTTATATTGTATTTATAAATTTTTATTATATGTGGAATAATAATAAAAAAAAGGAAGAAAAACAACAGCAAGAACGTTAAATTTTATTAAAACATAAATATGAATGTATTTTTTGCGTTTTATGCTTGGTTTGAAATTTACAATCCACTAAAATCTATAAAATGGTTCATTCGTATGCTGTTTAATTTTATTAAAATTGGTTTGGTTTTATTTTGATTTTTTTTTACTTGTGCTCAAATTTGTTGGAAAAGATTTATATTACATTCGTATGATAATTTATTTTAAAATTTAATTTAGTTTTTTTTTTAAGTCAACTGGTTGTGATGAGAGATTTGAAAATTTAATTAGACTTTAATTAATTAATTGAAGTTTTGATAAACAAACATAAATATTTTTTTATGTATTACTGAACGCATTCGCTTGAAAGTAAAAAGGGCGGAATAGAGCCTGAAATCAATATTGAAAAAAATTATAAGCGGTATGATGAAGGCTGACTTCCAAAACGTCAACTGCTTTGTTTTAAAACAAAGTGTTATGTTTCAGAATGCCACAGTACAAAATATTGGCAATCCATACACTTTCAAAACGTCGTCGTCACGTATTAAGAATGATTGATTTCAAAATGCATGGTCACGTTTCACGACTTTGTACAGGATATAAATACCACATGACAAAAGTGTACAGACTTTATATTGATACATTTTGGATGCCAGCCGAACTTATATTTTTATACTATGCATACACAAGTTCCTCAAACTTGGCTTCTAATTTTTAAAAATATTTTGAATGTAAAAATTGTATTTTGCTACTTTAAAATAATTTAGCTCTTTTAAACCTTTTGTAATTCAAATATTTTTCTTTTATTTCTAGATAATTTATTTAATCTCATGGTCATCCTTAAGAAATGTGAGTACCAAAAAAAATAACAAATTATGTATGCAACATCTCTACAAATTTAATTTTAAAAATTCGAACTCCTCTAAAAAATATCTCTAACGCTCAAGTGCCAAAATAAATTGCATATTACATGCAAACTGCAAATGCAAATCAGCAAATAGCAATTTATTTATTAGAAGTAACACTTAAAATGTTCATAGCTTTTGATGTGTTAGACACATAGCACAGGTGCAGCACTTACACAAACTACATTTTTATACAACTTCATACACATGTTGCCATAGCACAACTCCATGTATCAATGACATGCTGAAAGATTCATTTGTGAATTTACACTTAAATGCACTGAATCTTATGTAACAGTAGAACCAAGACTATGAACAGATGGACAAGAAGAAGTACGAATATCTAACTACTTAAGTTTAGTACATTTATATTTAACTTTTGAGGTAGTGTGTTTGTGTTCATTTTAATACACTTAAACTAAGAGCAGGGCAGACCAGAACATTTTTTGGGAGGTCTGTAAAACAAGTAGAATTGATTTAAATACGTAAGTTTAGCAGTGTGTTTATGCGAGGGTGTGAGGGTGTCAATACTTCGTAATCGTAGACGAAACGTGGATCCCACAGAACAAAAAACCAAACAGCACTCACAACAGCATGTTCGTCGATCAGCCAATAAAGTCTAGCGATGCTTTTTTATACACTCGGTTTACTCCACATTCATTCACTACCCTCAGAAGGGTAGAAAATGCAGTTTCCATTGCAAAAATCCATAAATTGTGCTACGAATTGCTGTTTCATCCGTCCTTTTCTCGGGATTTACCCTCGAGTGACTTTTTCTTGTTCAAGAAAAACTACTCGTCGGAAAGAGATTTGACTCCAACGATCAAATTATCTCACAAACAAATACCTATTTTGATGACCTCGCCAAATCTTATTATTTTAAAAGGATGCAGAAATTTGAGAAACGTTGAACAAAGTGTATAGAACTGAAAAAAATCTAATTAAGGGATTTTTTATACAAAAAACTCTGTTTCATTCAAAAAGTCACAAACTTACTGACCTTCCTCGTAACCAGTGGAGTCACCAATTGTAAAAACTTGTCCCAATGAACACCAAATACTGGGCCACATAATTTCCCATAAAAAAGTGTTTTCATGATAACAAAACATACAGAAAACAAAAGCAAATTTTAATGATCATTGTTGGATACAACATACGAGTAAATTTCGAAGGAAAATTCTTATTTGAGTTGCATAAACAAACAGTAAATTTTAACAAAAATTAAATAATCAACGAGTTCTGTATATAGTTTTTATAACGAATGTGAGCAATTTTCGAGTCGAAAAAATTGTTTTGTAGGTTTATTTCAGTTTTTATATTAAAGACAATCAACAGAATTATTTATGCCCCTTTCACGGTTTTCAACCGTGTTGTAAATGTAGAAATGGTAAAATTGAGCTTTCATTCAAAAAAAAGCTTTCAGAAAATTGTAATACGATGAATCAAAACAATTCACATATTCTATTTGCAGTAAAAGTTTCGTATATAAAGCAGAAATCTATGTCAACTGACACCACACATATACACAAAGAACCCTGATGATGAAGCTGTAGTGGCCTTCGAAAACAGCTAGTTGTTCCGTTCTACTACGTGTTTGTCAGAATATTTACAATTAACTTTGGTGTTATTTGTTCATTAATAATTATCACATGCGAACTTTAGCCTGATCAAATCATAAATATAGAAACAAATGAAGTTTGAACAATAATAATTAAAATTATTTAAATTTTGTCGATGGGAAAATTTCGTACAACCCAGTGAAAAAATTGGAAGTTATTTTATTTTTATTATGCAGATAATTAGCAAGAAAGAAAGTAAAAATGTATTTTAATCATACAAACATTTGAAATTACTTTATACTCACCCTGCTTTTTAAAAAATCTACTTTTTAAATAAATTTGTAAACTAATTTTGGTTTAAAAATTAATATTTATTTACTGAATTTTACATGAAAACAATGTTGCACGCTTAAATTATTACAAAAAGAAAAAATTTTTTACCATTTTTCCTAGAGGAAAATAGTATTATAGAACTCCGCAAAAAAATTTTTTTTTAACATCGCTTCCGATTCGGTGATAAGGAATCGAAAAGAAGAAGTTTTTACAATGACAAGGCTCTGTAAAGATCATCAGAAATTATCGAAACTTGCACTACTTCCACAAACTCTACATTTTCATGACTTCTTTGGAGAGTCTTTTTTACTGGGAAGTAACAGAAACGAGACACTTAGAAAATACTCTGAAATATCGTAGTTGGGGTATGTTTTCAGAGTATTTGAAAACTCCAAGGGGCGCATTATAAGTTCTACATTCATCTTCAAAGCTAGAAACCAAAAAGATTTATAAATTGCAACCTGAAATTAAAAAAAAATGCTCACATTGTAAATCAGTTCATAAAACTAGAACTGCAATATAAAATAAGTATGTAAAAATACAAAATTGGCCGTACAGCTGCCAGGATGAGCGCTAATAAAAATACTTGAAATTGTTTGTATATACTTATAAAATTGTCGTAGCTGAAGTAGTAAACATTCTGTCATAATTGTACAAGGTAAGTAAAAATTCTCGTCTGGTTATTTATATTGAAAACAAAAACAAATTAGAGTGCTTTGTTCTTGTTTGCAATATAAATAGGCAGATGAAAATTTTTACTTGTCTTCTGTAAAGTGGCAATAAGACAAATTGTGGATGAGATAATTTTTTTTTTTTTTTGGTTTGAAAGACCTTTCGACGGCACTAAGTATGTAATACAACTTCCGTGGCTGCGCTGAAATCGTTCAGAATGTCCAATGTGTGACACTTAGCGACGTATTGGTGAAGCCACATTCTGTTGGTGTCCAATCATTTAATCCTGACCTAAGGTAGCCCAACCATGAAATATTGGCAGCGCACCCTTTTTGATAAAAATAATTTTATTACTTCCACGTGTTATTGAATAATTTGGAAAAAATAGAGTGAAGATATGGCAGCTAATTTGACAGATGTAGCTTCCACAATATGGCTGCAATAAAGTGTTAAAGTTCGGAAGTCAATATTGGAAGATCCTATATTATAAAGAATGGGGGATAAATAACGACACAGAATATATTTTCTAACTAATTTAAATACCTGGCACCAAATGCGTAACAAATTTCAATTAACCCGCAGCTAAGGCTTTGCCCCTGGCCTGCTTGTAGGAAGAGTTCGAACTCACTCTAGTCCCTACCATTTGGGAACAAGTCACGTGAATGTACCAGTCCCCTTTCCCCTAGGGTTTGTGTTTGAGTATTTAAATTTGCATAAATATGTAGATAGATTTTCTTTCTAAAAGACACACACTAAAGATTTATTTATATAAGCAAGATATAGTTTAAATCTACTCGTAATAGCAAGAGTATGCACATGAAACGTACATACGTTTATAGTCGTACATTAAATAAATTAAATTTAATGTCAATGTTTGTATTACAATTTCATAATTATTTTTTGTTGATTTTTTTCTTCTTATTTGCCTTGCAAGCAATTTCAAACAAGTGGCACAAAGTAGAAATGATATTAATAAAGGCTGAAGCCATCTAAGCATTGGGGATTACATGCCTTTTACTCATCATTATCACCATTAACATGTTAATGGTCTATTCTGTCTTATGCTCTCTTGCTTTGCTATCTAGAGCAAAAATTAAATATTCAGTTGGGCTTTTTACGGTGTTCCTACTATCAAAACGAAATAATTTCTAGGTGCCGCAAAAAAAATTTTCTCCATAGATTTTTTTTGTAATTAAACGAAGTTCTGAAATAGTAGAGTGTGTTTATAAATATATGTATGAATGTTTATGACTGTGGTATAATTTTTCTTTTAATTTCTATATATTTTTTTTTAATTGCTTAAACAACAAGCAGCTGCAGCCTTTTTTTAATACATAAATACCATACATTGCATATTTGTATCTTTAAATATCTTGCAACATCTTCCTATTTGCAAAGGTGTGTGCATCAACAGCATTTAAACGCTTTGAAGCACAAACGATTGACAGCACATGAGGCGTAAAGTCTCACTTCCTTTAGTTTTTTTCTTTTAACACTCACATGCGCGTAATATAAATATGTTTGTGTGTTTGTGTGTGTGTACACTGGTATGTTAATGACTTTATGTGTGTCTTAAGAATTTATATAATTTTTTTTATTGCATTTTAGTGAAATTTTTATATGTTTTTTAATGTTTGTTTATCAACTTGCAAAAAGTTTTTAATGAGTTCACATGTTAATTATGTTGAATTTATTTTATATTTATTATACCCTTCACCTCAAGAAGTATATAAATAAGTTTATTATTCTGCTTGCAATCTCATTGTAAGTTTTGGATTTTCAAAGGTAGAGAAGTCGATTGCAATGCTTACAATGGGTACCTTATCGATGTTTTCTATAGATTAGAGCCCCTAATGCCATTCTCAACTCAACTCAGGAATTGGTTGTCTGAGAGTGAACTCAACTTTCACATTGGTACACTCAGGGAAAAGCTGCAACTAATAAATAAAACCGCGTCATATTAATGCAATAAATTTCAATAATAATAGAAAAATTATATTAAAATACTTTAAATCAATAATTTTCAACTTCGAGTTAATGTTGATTCGATTTATTTATTGAATCACATTGAATCAATATAATTTTAAAGTCTAAAACATCATTATTTCAAGACTTTTATTTCAGTAAATTCTCAGTTGAGTTGAAATTTAAATGGCAAAATATCGAATTAATAACAAAAAAAAACATTAAAATCTAAAGGACACCACTTTAAATGAATTTGTAAACCATATCATATCAATAAAACTACAATAATGTTCAATAAGAGTTCAATATTAATTCAGTGCCGAAAAATATTATTAGTTTTTAATATAGTTTAATATTGAAATGTTGATTTTCATCATGACTAGACTTTCGTTAATGTTTTTTATTGAATCAATGCGGTTTTTATTAACTTTAAATTGTTTTTTCTCTGGGTATATTGCCATTCACAACTTGAATAATGTTGTCCTTTGTAGTTGTTGCGAACAAATACTGCAGTGAAACTAAGGATACCTTATTCCTATCTTCTATGCTAAAACTGGTTAGATTTTGTACATCGTTTACGTCAATACTGAATTTAAAGTAAATGCAGATATTACGCAATGCGCAGCAAACATGTGCTATTTTAGCAGCTTTCTCTAGAGCAGCCAAACTGCACCTCCATATATTTTGTAATGCAAAATTTGGTGTGAACAACCACATTGAAGGACTTTTAAAGGAATTTCATTAAATTTGAGATCAAAGGAGAAAATCCACGTTTCCTAATAAAAATAAAAGCAATTATTTATGAATACCATCTTTTATCATCTTTTCAATATATAACTTACTTACTTATTCCGAACTTCGTACTACCTTGCAGCGTAGATGTTTTTGCAAATACTTCTCCATTTCTGTTAATCTTGCGCCGTTCTTTTGGCTGTTCTGGGCTCGATTCTTTGTTTAGTCAGAATTTGGTTCTTGTTGATTGTGTCTTGTTAAGTTACTTTTTTTCTTCTTCCGGTCTTGCTTCTAACACTTGTCTCGGCAGGCGGTATTCTGACATTCTGGCAACATGACCAAACCATCTTTACTTTTTTTACACGTTCCTATTTTGCAAGGGTTTTGTCGATAGACTTGCTATCGTTTCATATTCTATCACGTAAATATTTCATCTCCGCTGCCTGATTCACATCCATACGTGAGGGTTGGTATAACGTTGAGTTGTATATTGCAAGTTTTTTCCCTTTGAGACTTCTCTTTACCAATAGAATTTATTTTTGTTTAAGGCGAAGTATAGATTGGCAGTTGTGGCTATTCTGCGATTCAAATTATTATCGGCATACATAATAAATTAATTTCAGATATGATATTTCAAGCTCTAAAAAATAAAAAACTACAAAAAAGTTTGAAAAAAATCGCTATTAGTGGATTTAATTTTCTAAATCGAACAGAACAGGCAGGATAGTCTCTGTCTTTTTGGTGTAACTACGCAGGCCTCTTCTAGTAATTTCATTACTGCAAATATTCAAGTTATGTTGAAGAGTTTCAGCTGATTTTGACACTAATGTAACATTATCTGCGTATGCTAATATTGAAATGTTCACTGGTTACATGTTCCCATTTGCAACTGTCATGGAAATGAATGATTCCTTATACCTTTAGCTTACATCGTCCATTAGTATTATAAAAATATATGAACTCAGTATATCACCTTGTCGCACCCCTTGTGAGCTTATGAACTCTTCGGATGTAGTGTCCCCGGTTCTCATTTCGAAGTTATTACTTGTAATCCAAGGTTATAAACACTTGCTTCAAATGACATCGCCAAGTTAAAATAATGAGTTAATACGCCAAAGTAGAAGTAGTCTCAAGTATATTATTACTCACGTCAACCAAATTTTACAGAAGAGACTGTACAATTTTTTATGGCATTAAAACGGCATATCTTATAAATAGTAGATTTAGCAGCTTAACATTCTAAGACGACGATATGATTATTAGAAATTTAACTCATTACTTTGCCACAAAATTTTTAGCTGAGAAGCGGCAAACGTGAAAGATTGGCAAAGAGAAACAGTTGTACGCTCACAAAAATAATCTTTGAAAATATATTATTACTGCCCTCTAATGAAGAATCTTTACAGACCGTAAACTTTAAAGGCGAAAGTAGTGAAAATTTCAATTAACTTTCACTGGGTTTTTTTTTGAGCTGAAGTATTTAGAAAAGTTGTCACTACTAAAAGCGGGTTGCTTGTTGTTGGCTTCAATTAAATATTGTAGAAAAATGAAACGGAAAGCAACATAAGTTGCATTAAGCAACAAGTAGCAATGAAAATATGCATACGAGTATCTATGAATATATACATACATATTCATATTCTCTGCATTAAAGAAAAATTACTAAATTTATAAATAGTATTTTCGAATACAAAAGGACTTGAAAAATGTTGGCTAATAAAATTAAAAAAATATATACTCGTATATAAGCGACTGCATAAGCGATATGCGCATAGACAATTATAATGAAAAATTTCCGGTTTTTTTTTTTTTTTTTTTGTGTAACCAACTTCATGTTATTTTGTCCAATATTACAAAATATTAAAAATCATCAGTAAAGAGAACGATATCATTTTCAAACTCAATCACATTATCAGATAGAACGTAGACCAGTAAAATTATTTATTTTTTTATATACACACAAAAGTGATATGAATAACTTTGTACTATTAATAATTAAAATATTTGTAATATCAATCAAAAATTAATTAAATTTTCACCTACGTTTTTCCACTCAAATTAATTAATACAATTAATAATTTAATTGATTCAATTTCAATTAAATTTGTAATTGAAAATATTAATTGGTGAACACTTTTTTCTATGTAACACAGCACGTTAAAGTACTAAAGTACTTCAAATTAGAAAGCGCAGAGCCAAAAAATTCAAATTGTAAGTAATTTAAAATGACCGAAGGGACCAAGTTACGGGGTTTTCCAGGAGACCTGGAAAACAGTAGACTTTATTGAGATATTTAAATTAGAGAGTTCAAATTATCAAGATCCGACTGTATACCGAAATTATTGAAATTACTGAAAACAAAAATCTGGCAACGCTCATGAATTTCTAAAATGGCGGGCTGCTAATTTATTCACGCATTAAATATGTATTGGGGCAAGAGTCTGGTATGTGTGTCATTTGTTAAATGAAAGTATGCAATATGTTATCCAAACCTTAATGGGTGTCACCCGCCCACTTTTTTAAACACAAATTGGTGCCACTAAAAACTACCAACGAGTGCACAAATTTATTTGGCATCGATGGGGTAGAAAAACTTTAATAATTTCATTATCGTAAGAATCTGTTGGATTGGATACACAATCACACGACTTTTGAAGGAATGCAACCCTGAGGGTCTTATGTGTAATTCGAAACGAAAGAAATTCCTTTCGAATTTGTATGTTTATAACATGTAAATTCGAAACAATTTTCTTTCGTTTCGAATTACAGAGTAGAGTTTCGAATTTAGAGTAAGTTTTATGTGAATATCCCTGTGTAAAATAAGACAACCAATGATTTAATTTTTCTGGATGCGAGAACTTTTCACAAGTTACAAAAACGAGGCCCCGGCTGTCTTTTGAAAATTTACATAAGCTCCTTCATACCCGTGTTGTATTTTCTGAAAAGTTGTACGATTGTGTAGAATACCTTAAATATAACATTGAATTTTAATAGTCACTGTTGCGTTGTCAACAATTTAATTGCAGAAATACTTAATTTTAACACTCTAATTTTTAATTGTGCGGATGTCTCTAATCCTATAAAATTGAGGGAATGCGATTAAACTTAAAAATTTACATCCAGTACATTTTACCAAGACATTATTAATTAAAGTAAACATAAAATTTTTCCACAATACTTTGATTTAATTGTAACTTTCTGCCTTAGAGACACTCCCTGGAAAACTTCGTTCAGTCAGGTAGCGTCCTCTGTAAAAATGAAATAAATATTTGCTGCTTGTTATTTATTTATTGTAACGTCAAAATCTTTGATATTTATAGCTAAAGAAAAATTGTTAAAATTGTATTGACATCTGCATGAGACATGTGAGCAATTTACAAACGAGCTGCAATGCGTTAAATAAAACTGTATATCCAGCACGGACAGACGGACAGATGGGCCAGTCAGGCACTCGATACATGCATGTGGGTACACGCCCCATATGTGACGTTTCTTTTTATTTTTATTTTTTATTTTTTTGGTACGTACGTATTTGAAGCTCATTAAGACGCATGTTGCGTGTTTTGTTACGTTGTGTTCGTTTTGCAAACATAACGAGCTCAGAAGGTGGTAAATGCACATGTCAGGGAGTGTGTGTGTGTGTGTGTGTAGAGAAAATTGAAGGCAAGGAAAGTATCTCATAAATCTATCTGCTGTATTTAAAGAAATAAAACTCAAACTTCAAAGCTAACAATCATTCTATTCGAGTAAAGGTAGCCTTACATTTGTATGTATGTATGTATGTATACATGTATTTGTATGCATGTGAGTGTATGCTAATATGTATCTCAGCTGTACAAGATTCAAATATTGTGTTCCATATCAAACAATGAAATGCGTCACTTATGGCACATCATTAAAATAACCGCAGAACAAACAATTTAACAAACGCACGCACATGTGTTACTAAAAGGGATTGAATTTTTGTTCGTTAATTAAGATGTACATTTGTATGTGTATTTGCAAGTGTGTGTGTGTGTTGTATTCACAGTTTAGAGGCGGTAGCAATTTGAATGATTTCCTAATCATTATGCCAAGATGAACATATAAGGACTGCAATCAATTGAAGTGGAGGCAATATTTTTCTTTGAAATATAATGGGTTTCAAACATTTTTATATATTGATGAGGAACGTTAACTTCTTGAGCTGATTAAAATTTGTTTACAATTTGGAATTGTGAATATTTTGTATTTAGTTTTTAGTTTGCTTACATCTGAGCGAAATCTAGTGTATTTCGAGTACTTTTCCCATACAAAACGAAATGTAATTCGCCATTAGATTTTGTTGAAATCTACTTAAAATCTAGTAGAATTTAGCAATACGACTATGGGATTTTTTGTATAACTGTCCTAAAAAATAAACTGAGTGCGAATTACGGCATTCGATATCAATCGAAATTTAAAAATTGTTTCTTAAACAACTACATTAAAATATTTTGAAATTTCGTTCGATACCGAGTACGGTGTGGTATTTTGAGAACACCTGTACTTAAACAGGTTTGTGATTTCACTATAAATATTGCAATTGTTTGGTTGTAAAGGGAAAACGCGTCATATTAATTCAATAAATTTCAGTATAATAGAAAAATTCAAATACTTTAAATCAATAATTTTCAACTTCGAGTTAATGTTGATTCGATTTATTTATTGAATCACATTGAATCAATATTGTTTTAAAGTCTTAAACATCATTATTTTAAGACTTTTATTTAAGTAAATTTTCAGTTGAGTTGAAATTTAAATTTTATTGAATCAATGCGGTTTTTATTAAATTGTTTTTCTCTGGTGCTGTTATTGTTGTTGATAAATGTCGAAAAATAAAGATTTCGATTGAAACCTACTAGATTTCGTGTAAATGCACTGCTATGGAGCGAAAAATTATGAAAAAAGAAAGCCTAAAGCTAAATTTGAATATTTTGTGCAAGACATTTTTTTAATCCCTCCCAGCTCCTGTTCGCTTTCCTATTGCTGGCTCTATTTGTGATCAATAGGGAAACCGCAAATATGCAATTGCATCTATGGCGTACATAAGATTCTTATGCGTTTCAGAACTTTTTATCAACTTTGACATTGAATTGTTAGTGTACATGTTTGCATATTTTACACTTTAAATCATGTTTTTGCATATTTTCGTCTTACGCGCATATTTGACGCTTTGGGGACATATTTTGATAATTTTTAGAATTTATTTACAATTTGGAATTATAATTTTTTTTTAATTTATTTTTTAGTTTGCTTACATCTGAGCAAAATCTAGTGTATTTCCTATTCAAAACAAACTGTAATTCGTTATTCGTCATTCGTCAAAAATGTATTGCAATAGTGTAAAAAATAACGCTTTTACAAGCAGTTGTATAAAGCAGTTGTACAATTTCTATTATTTTTTTTTACCATCTCCTTACGAGTTACAATTAGGGCCTTTCTACTAGAGATGAACGACAAGGGCTTGTATGCAGTCAGAAATGGTTCGCTCAGTCCTTAAGAAATTACAGTAGAAAAGTAAATGCTCAGAAATAAGTTAAACAAAAAATTAAAAAAAAAATATGTATGTTATTCCAAGTTGATGTTGAGTAGGATATGAAAAACGAATGAGAAAGTTGATTATTATATTTTAAAAATTTCAAAATGTGGGTGCGTGCATGAAAAGTCAGGCGCGTACGTGTGTAAGTAATACATAATACCACAACAAGTCAAAGGGAAATATGCTACTGTACAGGGCTTTTGCTCATACGAGTATCTAATCGTATAGTGCAGTGCGTAGGCGATTGTCATGCGGATTTAGTTTAAATTCATGATTGTGTACACATGAATATATGTAATATATGTACATACATACATATACACATGTATGAACATATATATGTAGGTATATGTTCATTTGATTGTATTTGCTTGCTTGTTAACGTAATGAGATATTGAAAAAGCATCCGTGAGTTTTTTCATGCTGAATATATAAAAGACGCTTTTACTAAGGTCTTTACAAATATTTACAAATGAAGCATCTTTAAACAAATGTATGCTTAAATTTTTTATGTAAACGGTTTTTATGATAATCTTCTTGCTGTTTTAATAATCAAAACGATGGAGTCTAAGCTTTTATGAATAAACTTCTTTATGTCAAATATTACCTTTTTATGTTTCTTCTTCAGTTATACATGTAATTATGTATAAATATATGTACATATATATTTGTATTATTAACGTGGGTATTTATGCTTCAGCATTTAGTTGTTTTTACGTCTTTACATAAATTATTACTTTCTCTAACATGTGTTTTATTTGTTATGAATTTCTAGCTAAGATTTTCATTCCCGTTTATATTTGTGTATTTATAAAAGCAGTAAAATATTCTCAAAAGATTAATTTCGAAATGAGAGCAAATTAAATCGGAATAAATTTTATGCACCAACGGAACAAGTGAAAACATTCCCATTTTTTGTAAAGTTATATGTTTTATATTTAGATACTCTAGCCAATGGGAAATCTATGTACACATGTTGAGTGAAAATTTTATATTCAAAATCAAACTTGTGTTTGGTTGTATTAATGATTTTATGTATGTATAATCCCACATTTTATGTATGTATAATCCCACGAAACCAAATGCTCCAAATTTGTAAAGAATTCGAAACGACTAGTCGACAAAATCTTCCGATTTCGGAACAGAAATATTACCGAAATCGTAACGATTTTTGTATGAAATGGTTGACATGACTTCGCAATACGTTACGTAATCGTAACGACATGTCGGTAAGAAATCGATAGGATATGTCGGTATGAATTCGCAACGACATACGATTTCTCTTTGTGTATACAACAAAGTACAACTGCATCGTTATATTGCTGCTTAGTACATATTTATTGCATGCTCACATTTTTTAATATTTTTTACAATTATTTTTTATTTATTATGTACATTTATTTAAAATACAACTTATAAATCAAAGTTTTAATGATTTAAAATATTTTTATTTAAAAAAATTGTTCAGAGAAACTACCTAAACGTCTTAACGAATTCGCTACGACAAGTCTGACTTCAGAAAAAATCGAAACATTTGTTTTGGCTGGATATTCTTGATTCACTTACAAATACTTTGATATGCGTATAGAAGTGGTTTTTTGAATGACTTAAAATATATTATTCGTATTAACCAACAATAGTTTAGCACTAGTCCACTAATTTTAAGATTCTTTCAAAAATAAGTATATAAGTAAATAATTTTATGCCCTTTGGAGAAAGCCAATGAGGTGAAAATTCAAAATGACGTTTGCATATTATTTTAAGATTAAGGGGACACATATTTAAAAATATTTTATTTAACTGTATCTAAATTATTTTTAACTTCTTAGTGCTTATTTTTAAAGTGGGTTTAATGTTCTATTTTAAGTTTTATTTTTAAATTTTTAGTGTCAATTTTATATTTTTAGGAAGTGTGATCACGCCCAATTTAGTAAATATTAGAGTCCGCCCACTTTCCTAAATTTTTAGAGCTCAATCTGTATGCCAAGTTTCATAAAAATCGGTCAGCTGAGAGCACGTAAAATATAATATTAATCTTTAATTGGCATAGCCCCACCCACTTCCTAAAGCACAAAATTATGTCATTCTAAGAACCAAAACTCTGCCAAGTTTCATGGGAAACGGAAAACTAGAAGTACATGCATTTAATTTAATAATAACCCTTAATGGGCCACGCCCACTTATTAAATGAAAGATTAAATAGTTTTCAGAGCCCAGTTTGTTTAATGTCTTTTTAGGAGCTCAAGGTGTGTGCCAAGTTTTGAAAAAGTTGGTTAAGTACAAGCACGAGAAATATAGTATTAAAATTTAATAGGCGTTGCCCCGCCCACTTTTTTGAATGCAAGGTTTTTTATTTTTTTGAGCTCAGGAAGTCTGCCAAGTTTCGTAAAAATCGGTCAAATAGAAGCATGCGAAATATTATATTAAAATTTATTGGGCGTGGCTCCACCCATATTTTTAACTTCGAGATTGTATCATTAAGAGAGCCCAATGTGCTGGGTAAGTTTCGTAATAATCGAAAAAGTAAAATATCATAAAATCAAATAAAAAATGGTGGGCGTGTCCCCTCCCACTCTTTTACAATAGTAACAAATGAAAGCCAAGCCCTTGCAGGCAATAAAAAAGAATTTTTACAATCGATCTGAAATGTATCGACTTATAAAGCAACAAAAACAAGAAAAATTAAAGACAAAATGATAATCTCCTCGTTTGTTTTCAAATCGGTTAAAAAGACACAAATAGGATTTGTAGTAATTGTTACGCAACAATCAAATTACTCTCCCTGTTATACATGATGCCTGCCGCAGAGTGTCTTAACATGGCAATTTATATTCTTCAATGTTAAAACATGGAGAAATTTCTACAATTAAAAATAACTGTCACTGAATATATTTCCAATATAAATTTACGTTTAAAAAAGATCTGAAAAATATCTCCTCTTGGATAGCACTCGCAAGCATCACCAACAAATTCTACATGACTTTCCTATTGACTTTCTTGTGCTAAAAATAAAAATATTTCCAGTTCCTCTTTTTTAAAACTTAAACGATATGTGTAAGTACGAGTGCGAGCACGTCTCTCCTCGTTAATACGAGAGTAGGTTTGCATATTGAACGTGTTTAAAGTAAAAAAGTTAAATGAAGCGTTGTCTCATTGTGATAAACCTGACATTGTTGTAACCTACAGCAACAAAATCCAAAGCAGCAACAGCAGTTGTATTGAACATAATTTTCTGTTGTAATGCTAATGATATCAAGATGACAACGCCGCTTTATTTACACAAGAAAGATTATGGGAGTATTGGAAAAAAGGCATTACACGAACAGTATGTATATTTAAGTAATCTTTACTTCTCTTCCACATAAAAGCATTTTTATTATTATTAGGGAAATATTAACAAAGAAAATTCACAGATAAAATTGCTGGTGAAAAGGCGAAATGTTATATTTTCTTATTCTTATTTTTCTTATAACAAGTACTACAAAGTGCAATGACTTGCGAGAAAATAACTGACGCATCGTTTACTTGCAGATTATATACTTTGCTATAAATCATTAATTTTTCCATGTTGGTAAGTAGCAGCAAATTCATGTCAAAATTTTTTAAAAGTTGAAAGACAGAAATTTGTCAATGTTAGCTATTGCGTGTAAAGTTTTTTGTCGTGAAACAAGTGACACTTAAGATGTTGTGCTTCGTGAAGATTAAAAATGTCATAAACATTTTTGTATTTTTTTTTTACTTTGGATGAAACCTATTGTTCAAATAAAAAGTTGAATTTACACATTTGTTTAAAAAGCATTTTTTTCCAATTTTTTTCTTTTAAAATTCTGCTAAAAACAACCGACTTCAATGCAAAGATCTGATGGACAATTTTTGAGAAAATGTATGGGACCAAACTCTTCCTAACAAAAAAAATTTAAATCTGTTGGTTAAGAAGAAGTACGTGAAATATATTTTTTAAATGCAGGATTGTGTGTTTTTCAGAGCTCAGATTGTGTGTTAAGTTTTGCGAAAATCAGTAGAACCACTTAATATAAAATATTAAATTTTAATCAAATGGAATATTGTGTCCATTTTAGAGCTCAAGGTGTGTGGTAAGTTTCGTAAAAATTGGTTAAGTATAACCACGTGAAATATAATAATAGACTTTAATGGGCGTAACCCCGCCCATTTTTCAATTACAACAGCCAAAGATGTTTGCTAGTTTCGCAGCAATCAAATAAGTAGAATATCATAAAATTAAATAAAAAATAAAAAAGGCGTGTCCCCGCCCTTTTTTTTGCAAAGGTTCCAATTAGAACCTCAGATAAAGAAATAATTTTTGAAAATTGCTTGAAATATTTAATTGAATGAATCAAAATATTAATTGAAAATAATTTTAAAATCAAAAAACTTACTAATTGGAATATTGACCTGAGTAAATTAAAAGTTGTATTGATAATCACACTGAAATTCGTATTAAATATTAATTAAGAGCAATTCAATGGTTCTGAGGAGAACCCAGCAGTACCTGGAATCAGTAATTTTCATTAGGATGAACGTATCGTTATTATAAATATAACCAAATCTTATCTTCTTTGCTATCCAGTAACATCCCAGAAAATAATTTCAAAAAAGGTAATTGGGTTCGGAATTAACATTTTGGATAGAAGCTCTTCCCTACTGGACTAACAACTTTAACAACTTTTAACAAGTCGTGAGACTTAAATAATTTTTTCTTGAGAACTACTTACTTTATGTGTTTAGTAATACGTGCACACAATCTATTAAAACTAAAAAAATCGTTCTTCTCATCAATTAACTTATATATCCTTTGTTTTAATTTTATGTAGTGTGATTTGTAAGCGAGTAATGAAATTTGGCAATCAGAAAATTAAGTCATTATATTGCAAGTAGTTCTGCTGCTAGTATCAAATTTGTTACTCGGATATTTTAACGATATTTGCTGTGGTTTGAAGTAAAAAAAGTAAAATCACAAGCTCAAATTCATTTTGTTTTTTTTATTCTTCTTTGTGCCTTTCGCTTATTTTGATATTTTGTATACAGAGATGCCACATGATATGGAATTAAATGGTCAGTAAAACACATCTGAACACTATTGTAAATAATAAAATACAGAATGACATTATCGTTACTGCAAATAAATAAACATATCGATAAATATTATGATTTTTGGTTCGCAAAAGGTAACTGAATCCAATAAAATTCTCGAAAAGATTAAGAAACTTAGTATTTTTATATAAAAGTCCAACAGTATAAGTGAAAAATATTAATTGCCTTATAAAAATTATTTTGTTTTAGAAGAGGTTTATAAAACAAATTCTGTTAAAAAACAAAATAATTTTGTTCTATAAGAGATTTATAAAATTCTGTAAACATAATAATTTACAAAGCTTTAACAAAAACTGCAACATATATCTTTTTAATTCAGCGAATGATTGAATCAATAAATATTTTAATTAATAATAAAATACTGTTTAAAAATTGAGCAAAAACTTGATTGCCTAAAATTATATTTTTTTCAATTCAGCGAATGACTGAATCAATGAACGAATTAATACAATGCAGATGATGCACCAAACAATGCATTGTGTGTTCAAATGCCGAAATTGCTTTCAAAATTGTATCCCAATAAGCAATCATCATAAAACTTGGTGTAAAGACCCATGTTGCTAAAAAAGTATGTTAAAATAGTATGAGTTTCTAAGCCTACTACGCTTATTTTGCTTTTGTCATTTTCAAAAATATTATTTGTGAATTCTCAAATAGTTTTTGGAAGTTTGTGCATAAGATAAGAGGTTTGTGAATGTTCAAAATGTGTGGTTGAAGTCTACTGACGATTTGTTAAAGCAACAATGAAATGCATATAGACATCGCTTAACCACCAGCAAATAAATTTCACTTTAATACACACCTCCAGTATTGTAATTAAATTTTTGAAAAAAAAACTTTTTCCTTATTGCAAGTTTTTATTAGTCAACAGTTTGAAACCTTGCTTCAAAAAAATTATAAACATTCACAAATTTTTGCCATTGATGTCGTCGAAGTGTTAGGAATTGAACCGTGATTTTATAGCCATGCTATTTATTGCGCGATACAGGAGTTAAGACGTCATTTCCATAACAAAAATAATCGATACTATTACAGTTATAAATTTATTTTTGTTTTGATTTCTTTGTACTTAAAAATCGAGTAAGAAAATAAATGAAACAAACTGTTTGATTGTTTTTGTTTGAAAATAAAACAAAAACAATGAGAACGTTTGCTCAATTTTTGCTTTGATTTTGCACATGAGCACAAACCAGAGAATACAGCCGGCCGGCTGAAACGTTTTGAAATATTTGCAGAGAATTTGACGTCATCATATAATATGATTTTATTGCATTGTAATTTCACACATTAAATTTGTTTTATATAACTAAGCAGCATAGCTGTAACAGGGTGTCCTAAGACACTTCTGTTTTTTTTTTTTTTTTCAAAAAATCGAAGTTGAACATTTGAATTTTTGCTGCTAAAATTAAAAAGTTTTAAATCTTTTCTTTGTAGTTTCTTTTTATATATAAAAAATTTTGGTCTAAAAGAAATGATAGAATTAAGCTTAACGGTTACTTTAGCTCTGTGAGGTAAGGTATAGCGAAGCGACATTTTTATGCATAATTCTGCGAGGATTATATTTTTGGAACATTTCAATTTTGTAAATTTGCTCAAATGTGGGTGTTTGTAGCCGTTTGATAAAGAGGAACTATAGTTTAACATGAAGATAATTATAGTGTTTCGAATAACATTTGGTATAAAATTCTATTAAAAATATTTTTATTTAGTTGTGGTAGTTTTGTTTACGTTTGTCTGTAATTTAAAGTTTAATATAACTTAATGGTAGAAAAAAGGCTTAGGAAACTGCATTCTTACAAAAGGGAAGGTCTATATATCAACTTAAACCGTCTGATTGAAAGAACAAATATAATTGAAGGTTAGAATATTACAAGCATTTCCACTGAGTTTTAAATTTACATAAAACTTATAAAAAAGCTCAGAAAAGTTATTTTCCATTTATTTATTTATTTATATATTTATTTAGACCGTAAAATTTTTCTAATAAATATATGCATATATGTATTTTTTATAAAACGATGCAACTTATATCAAATGTGCCAATATGGAAAATAAGTAAAATCTTATCTTGAAAAAAAAATATGAAAAATATTTTCCGCGGCTTTAAAAACCATTTGTCTCAATCCCCATGTATGAAATTTTTCTTCCAGAGATCTCATGGAAAATTATCTATAATAATTTTAAGTGATTTATGATATTTTTAATGCAAAAAAGTAAAGAAGTTTTATATTTTCAAATATAAATTTTTTGCAAGGATTTCTTACTTTTGTTTTCGTTGTTGTTGCTAACACTGATTCTATTATACTAACTCGCTTTATATTTTACGAGCTCTTAGCAAATCCTATACTGTTTGATATGTTGATTTGTCTATACCAGCTTCTACATAGAATGTAATGTAACGAAAAAAAAACAAGGAAACAGTTTAAAAATAAACTCATATAACAAAGTTCAAAAAGTGACACACACATACACACGGAAATTTGTACTAACTCAACTGCAATAGAAATATATGTACACACAAATACAATTTCATATTTATGAGAGTTAAATTGATGTTAGTGCAGACATGGAAAATAATAATGTTGAAATGATTCTGGCTAAACGTTCAGTCGAAAAAATGCTATTTGAAAAGAAATTCCATTGAAAATCTGTCGCATGGAGTGAATAAAATGATGAAGATTTATAGAGAGAATTAAGAATAGATAAAAAAAACACGAGATCTTACTGGAGTCATTATTTCAGGAATGCTGGCAATTTCTTCTAAATCTTATCGTTTAATAAATTCTTAAGTTATGAGGGAATGATATGCAAGCAAACACACACACAAACGATGAAAACTTATAGCCTTATTTATGAAAATGATTAAGGCTTAATAAAGGGTCTATAAAACAGGTTTCCATATACAATTTTGCTTACTAAGCCTTTAGAAAACCTTAATATTTTTTAGAAATAATGGTGTTCATTTTCACTGCCTCTGTTATGTATCTGGATGTATTTTGATCTTTTTTCGGATAAGTGGAAGGTGTTATTTTTACCCTCTCTATTTTTTTATATTTTATTTATCATAATTGTGGGTAGAATTTGCCTTAATTTTATACAAGGTGGCGCAAAAGTAAGACGTCATAATTTGAAGAGGCTGTCAATTTGTTATAAATTAAAAAAAGTTCTCTGTTTTCATAAAAAGTTTATTTCAAAGTGTAAATTTTATGTCATTAATTTGAAAAAAAAAATTTTATCGCACGAGTTGACACTTAATTGTGCTCATTTCACGGCGTTTTTAATTGCTGCTCGCAAAATATCTGCCTCGCAATTGGCGAGCTCTTCTTCAATCTTAGCTTTCAAGACTTTCAAGGTTCGTGGTTTGTTGTGTTAAACGTGAGATTTAAAAAAAGTTCTAGAAAGAAAAAGTTTGTTGCTGCTAGATCTGGCGATCTTGAATAAGAGAAGTACAATGAATACTACAAAAAAATATACATAAGCAAATAATCTTAATTTTATTAATTGTGCATAATCCTAATTGTAGAGCAAACAATTTGTACGCTCACATATTTTCTTCTAAGCACCTTTGACCAAAACGGATTCTAATACACAAAAGCAAATCTACTTCGTTTATGCGGAAAACTAAAATACGCTACAACTAAAAATAAAAAAGCACATACATATCAAACGCATTGACTCTTTCTCTCTCTCTCTTTATTTTACACTTTCAGTCTGAGTATGTTTATACTAAAGCTATGTATTTATAATTAATAGGACAAAAAAAATTAAGCATGATGCTCGGGATATTTATTCATCATTCGCCACCGTATACAATCATGTGGGTATATAAAATGTAATGGAAAATGTGTGGGATGTGTGTGGCTGTTTGAAAACATTTGTGTGCTTGTACTCTTATAATAAAATAGTCCTCTAGACACGCATTTGTAGTCGAGTAATGGTCAGAGTATTTTTATATTCATGCGTGTGATTGTAGCGCACACAGTCTATAAATTTTGAGTTAATTTCGATTGTGCTGCGTAGTTTAAAAAAATTGTATGTACTGATATCTCTACAATAAATGTAAAAGTGCAGTGATATATAGTGCCATCTGCAAACTGCCAGTCAAACCAAATTATTACATTTCTTTTGTGCTAGCTCGTAGAATTTCTTTCTTCTTCGTGGTGGAAATGTAATATTAATGCGAAATATTAGCTATAACTCAGTTAGCCAACTCTGTATGGTAATTTGTAGATGTTATTGTTTGCTGTTATTGTTGTTTTATCTTTGCCAAAGAATCTTTAAGTTTTTATATGGGTATAAATCAATCATAACTTATGCCATATTTTACACACTCTCTTACTCACTCTCGCATGTGCATACTTATAACGACCAACAAAATTACGTATTTTATCTTTATACTGTTGTTATTTTAGCCATTTGTTGGTAAGATAAAAATGTACGTTTGTTTCTAGGTCCCAGTGTATTGGATGTATGTGTGTCAGAGTGTTTGAAAAACTACTCTGAAGTATTTGTTGTTCTTTGTTGTTGCTGTAAATGACACTTTTTAGTTTGCTAACATACACATGCACTCACTCATAACCACTGGATTGAATGGGATTGGTGTGGGGTGATGAGGTGGCGTCATTGTTTATTCTGTGACAGGCGGATCGTTACTATGGGGATTTTGTACACATACTCAAGCAAATTTGAGTAGATGTGTATGTATGTGTATGCGAATGTATCTCTATGGATTTATGTCAGTTGGCTGGCAAAGGGAAATATTGAAATTACAAACAATTTCATGTAATTTACGGTTGTATGCATGGTATGATATGTACACACATACATACATACATACGCACATATCGCTTCATTACTGCAACATAGTTATATGCATAATTACTCGTGTGCACAATAATTCATCATATCGTATTTTATTTTTTAATAAATTTACAGTTAAAACTGAAAAATTTATTTTCTGCAAAAATAGCTTTTTTGAGTTATCACTCTGTTGTAATAAAGGAACGATATGCACATAGATACATACATATGTATATAAAGCTGATGAAGTGGTGTATGCCATTCACTTTCTGATTGTCGGTAATCTGTCCGTACATCTGGTATGTCTTGCTTACTTGCTGCAGGAATTGTTGTGTAAGCACTTGCTTGGAATTTGTAACTTGTACAAATTATCATGCCGAGAAAGATATATTACTGACACTGGCTTACATAAGAATTCTAAAAAAGAACATCATACATATAAAAAAAGATTTCCAAATAGACATGCAGCTTAAAAAGTGTTATGCTTAGGATAAGCATCCGCAAAGATCTGCATTTTTAGTTGATACAGTTAGACGTATAAGCTTCAAGTTTTATGAAAAGTCTTTCACAAGCATATTTAAATGTACGTGTATATGTGCATGTGTGTACGTATAGTTATGTAAATATCTAGGCCAACCTCTGGACTATGAACACAGTATGTACATATTTTTTGTACAAAACCATTACCCACCGATTTTGTAAAATGACGAAATTTAAAATGTAACAACAATCGATGGAGGTTACCTCATAGAAGATTGTGAGAAAAGCTTCCGTGATATGATGGCTGATGGGCTTACTGATCATAATTATCATATATGCCCTTACACTATGGTTAGAAAACTAACATTTGCTACAAAAGCAACCAAAAAAATCTGTAAATAAACAAATTTGTAACCAATAACGCTGGAAGACACCAAGTAAAGTTCACAATTAATAAAACTTTTGAAAAAAATAAACGAAAACAAAATGCATTTGAAATTTATAAGAGCTATGCGTTGCGTTAATTTATTTTTAATTTTTTTTTATTTTTTTTTTAGTTTTATTCTTAGATCCTTAGCGCCAATTTTATATTAATAAAAAGTGTGGTCACGCCTAATTTGGTAAATATAAGATTCCAGCCACTTTTTTTAGAGTCCACAATTCACGTCACTTTCAGAGCTTAAATTGTATGCCAAGTTTCGTAAAAATCGTAGAAGCACGTAAAATATGGTACTTTAATAGACATGGTCCCGCCCACTTTTTAAAGCACACAATTATGTCATTCTAATAGGCGATACTATTTGCCAAGCTTCGTGGAAATCGGATAAATAGAAGAACATATAATTTAGTACTAAACTTTCATAGTTACGCCCACTTTTTTGAACAATTATTTTTAAGAGCTCATTAAATTTTAATGGCCGTGGGTATATCCACTATTTTGAATTAAAGATTTTGTCTCTCTTTAAGTGTGCGCCAAGTTTTGTAAAAATCGGTTTAGTACAACCACCTGAAATATAATATTAAATTTCAATGGGCGTGGTCTCGCCTACTTTTCTTTAAAGCAAGATTTTGGGCCTGTCCCACAATGTCGACAACGTTCGACTTGTCGCGCACTTATATGCAAAACAAAAACAAATTATAAGATTTTGTTGTTTCAAATGTAAGTGTGCGACAAGTTTGCGTTGTCGACATCGTGGGATAGGCCCTATATCAAAATGCGCCAACTTTCGTAAAAATATGGCAAAGAGAAGCACGTAAACTGTAATATTAAGTTTTAATGGGCGTAGCTCCACCCATTTTTTTAACTTCAAGAATGTGTCTTTACGAGAACCTAATGTGTTTGATAAATTTCGTTGCAATCGGATAAGTAAGATATCATAAAATCAAAGGAAAAAAATTAGTGGGCGTATACCCACCCACATTTGTTTTTTGAAACGGAACCAAATTAAATTAATATTTATAATCGATCTAAAAGGCACCGATTTATGAAACGACATAACTAAAAGAAGAAAAAAAAACACCAAACACGCCTCCTTCTTTTTTAAAGTCGTTTAAAAATTAATCTTGCAAGTGATTGTACTTTTATAAATTTGATTGTATTCAGTTTTTAACATTAATTACAAAACTCATTCATGGGAACAAATTTTTTCCGGGAATAAAAATTTTGTATGTTAGGCAAATGGCGAGAGAAATAAAAAGTGGTATAGAATTTTAATTTTGGAATTCAGTTGTTTTGTTTCCAATTCTTTTATTTTACCTGAAAGCTTGGAAATTACTTTTTGAGACAGGAGAACAAAAAATAGGAAAGAAAAACTCTTTGAAAATTAATACTCAGAGTAGGACTTATTGTCATGAACCGGATTTGTGGGACTGTAAGTAATAGTTTTCTTGACATAAAATTGAGCTATAGTTTTCGGTAAAAATTACATTACAAATTTGTTGGCTTACCAGACATTTTTATATGGTTTTTTACAATTTCAAAAATTACCAAGAATAATTGAATAGTTTTTTTGTCGAAAGAAGACATTTCACTTTACTCACACTTATCGGAAATAAAAGCCGAACAGTTTGTTTACGTGCAATGTTTCCCGTGAAGGAAATAAAAAATAGTGTACTAACACAACAGCAACGCAAACATTGGCGATCACAATTTTAGAGAAAGGGAACTTTTATTTCCACTAAGGGTGACTTAATGCAATCATCATATTGTTAAAAACTTACGTCATTATAATTTTTGTTAATCTTACATAACACATAAACTTATTTATTCATTTTATATATGTATATGCTACATGTACGAGTATTTATATGGTACTCGCATATACCATTTTAAATTTAACTACTCGCTCAATTTTTTTTCTATAATTTCAAGTTAAATATTTCTCCTTGTATACGTTAAAGCTACTTAAATGGCAAATGGATTCAAGTAAATGTTTTATTATAATTTAAGTTGAGTGCTTTTTAATTCTCTAAGCGATTTAAATTAAATGTTGGCAATTTAATTTTAAAAAATACAATACGGAAGGTATTTATTTTTAAATGGTATACATATTCATATATGTACGCTATGATTGTATATAGAATACATGATGTACATATGTTTGTATAAATGTTGCCATATGCATCAGTATAAGATCTGTAGAAATATTTTTCTAAAATATTTATATATTTCTTCTAACTGGCTTTTTCCGTAAATATATGCTGCATACGTGCATAGTATTCACACACAACATTTGCTTTACAAAATCACAAATATGCACACACACACACACATATACATAAATATTTATATATAAACACATGAGCATAAATGTGTGTATTTGTTAAACAAATGTTTTGGCTGCGTAATGATTTATAGCCATTGCTTGTATGCGCCTACAGTTATGCACTTAAAAATAAACTCAAAAAAAAAGATGAAGAATTGCAGCCTGAATACCATCCATCCATATACATTTTAGTCATTCAAATACATTGTATTTATTCAAGGCTCTCTGTTTTCATATTTTTGAACTGAACTAAACTAAACTTATACTGGCCCATCAAAACTTTAAATGGGTAAATGCAACAAACAAACAAAAAGTTCAGATTTTTCCACAAATGGAAAATATACACACACCCACATTTATACATATAACTTTTATATTTATTTAATTTTTTTTATTTTATTTTTTTTTTGTGCAAGTAAACAAATTCACAACTGGCAATTGCATAAAATTGCTTTCCTCAAATGCCTCTGCCGTTATTATTCACTACATCTCATCTCTGTTGAATATGTATATGGGCAATAAACAACATTGACTTGAAATTCATACATGGTAGTAAAAACTGAAATTTTTACTTTTTTTGTTTGCATTTTTGTTTTTCTATCATATCAAACCTGCAACGCTATTTTTTCCAACTTATGTTCTGATTTTTAACATTTCTATTTAATAAAGTAAATATAATAACATACAATGCTTTTAATATTTTTAAATATTTTCTTTCTTTTTGAAAATAGTTCAGTTTCTGAAAGCTCTAAAAAGTTAAAAGGGTTTTGCAATTGTAAGAAACCTAATTTGCCTTACAGAACGATACGAACTTTAGCCTAATCCGGTCACAAATATAAAAACAAATAAAGCTCAAACAATAATAACTAAACTAACTGGAAGAAATAAAGTTGACCATATCGAACCATAACCGACAACGAAGCTTAAGCGACATATTTTTTGAACTTCGTTCTTAACGAAAATCGATTACCTACGATCGTGAATAATTGATTTTCGTCAAAAAATAAACTTCGAAGATTATATTGTTTAAGCTTTCTTTATGGCGATTATGGTACGATATCTACAATTAAAAATATTAACTTTTTTCTATTTTACTTAAGATGAACAATTGTAAGAAATAACCTGACCATATTTTGAATTTTAAAGCTACAATTTTCTAAAGAAAAAAAATTAAAAAAATTTACTTGGAATAATATCAGCACTCTTTACGAACATTGAGTTTGATCAAAAAACCATCAGATGCTGCACAAAATATTGTTCTGCAGTTCTATTGTTAAACAGCTATTTATGAATGTTCCATTCCCTCATTTCTTTATTTGCATTTAGCAGAGAAAATTTTAAAAATTTATAACAAATTCAATTTGTGAGGAAAATCCATCACATTCCACAACGTATTTTTAGGATGCGAACTCGAGCTTAACATACTTCAGATTTCAATTTTCTCGCTGTCTGCTTATAATGGACGATTTTATTTCCGGGAAATATTATTGGCTGATTACAGTGTTTCCATTAAACGTTATGTATACACAACCACTTTTTAGTAGTTGGGTCTTTGGGTTGGGTTTTCTAGTTACAGGTTGGAGCGATATAAAAAGCAGAAAAAATTTAAAAATCGTAACTAGAAATATTTGTTATGCTTAATAAAAAAAATTTTCTTAACAGTTTCAGGTGATCCAACAAATAACAAAACGTTTCTTTGGTATTATTTTTTAAAGAATTCTTTCCCTATTTTCATTCTTCCTTATGTTGCATTGGGTAGTTCAAGAGTGTTGGAATCATAACTAATTTTCTTTCTGATACGTATCACATCGTTGTTATAAAATAAATTTACACATATTTGTATGCATTTAGTATGATTTCTTTGAACTAAAACACTAAGAACAATACTTTTTCTAAAGCTTTTTATTCTTTAAAATTTCACACAAATTAATTGATTTCTGTCAAACTTGATATATTACCAATGTTACCAGATTTCAATAAATTAATTACTCTGAAGATGTAGGAAAATTCCAACGAAACGTCGGATACATTAGAAATGAAATAAAAAACATTTTGAAGAAATTGAATGACCTTAAAAGCCTGAATAGATACAATATCTATAAAACCACATTAATTGATATTTTAAGTTGGCAACGCGATGACAATTTAACTAAAAAAACACTTGTATTTCATAATACTGGTCGTGTGTAAGTTTGGCCTACTCTTGGACGACCAAACTGAATTTAGTTGAGAATCGTGATAGGGGCATACAAAAAATTAGGTGCCCTGTAAATTTGTTTTGTTTTTGGCGATTTTATTAGTTTTGCCCATTTTTTCATTTTGGCGCATAGCAAAAGTACAAAAACTTGTTAGAACTTCTATAGAAAACTTATTTATAGTGCAAATGTACAAAATAATAAATAATTATGTGTTTTAATTGTCATTATTTCTTCTATATATCAATGTTTTTTGTGCAATATTTTACTAATTATTGTTTTTTGTTATCAAACATTTGTAAGTGTAGCAATCTCAAGCATTTTATTTGCGAATATTGAGTTAATCAGAATTTTTTTTTGTGAGTTATCTATTTGCAAATAAAAAATTAATTCGGCGCTTATGCGCAAAATTCTCTATTTGAAATATTTTTATTTGCGAATAAGTCGCCAATATAAACGCAGTATGTGTGAAGTCAGAAAGTTGACCAGTGTAAGAAAATAGTTCAGGAATTTGTAAAGACGAGAGCTTCATGAATAACAACATTGTTTAAGTCCATACAATGGGATTTCTTGGCAAAACATTCTACACATTTCATACATTATAAAAAAAAAATAAAATAAAACTTGGCATCACTACGTATCAAAATCAGCTGACTTTTTTGTAAGCCGCTTACAAAAGTATCAAGTAAACCAACTTTTTGCATACTAATCGTCACGCCATCCCACATTTTCTTCTTTGTAACTTGGAGGATACAAAACATTTTGTGAAGCATTTGATCTCACTATATTAATGTTTTTTTTTTTTTTTTTTTTTTTTTTTTTTTTTTTTTTTTTTTTTTTTTTTTTTTTTGAAAAGGACACCAAAGGTCTATACTGTTTTCTCTGTGTCGTACAGTGCCTAATAAATACCTCATAAATAGAACAAAATTAATAAGATATCTCTCTGGTTTTTTTAATAAGGAAATCTTATTAATTTAATAAGGAAAACATTTTTGAAAAAATCAAGAAGAAATCTTGTAGTTTTTATTAGGTTATCTTATTGATTTTTTCAAAAAGGTTTTCTTTTTGTTTTTATAAGGCGACCTAATAAAAAATTAAAAAAAAAATTTTATGTCTTTATTCTTTGTACTTATGTACATATTTTTATTTATATACCATACATGTATGTATGTATGTATGTGTGTATATATGTAGTATGTGTAGATGTGTTATTTATTTATACATACATACATACATATTATATTATATTCTTAATTAACTCACGATACATACATATTATTACTTGAGAGGAGACAAGTATTGAACCAGCAACCTTCTGACTGATAGACAAGCACTCTAACCAATATGCTAACAGGCAGCCTGAATTCGAATTGAAATTATTGTACAAACATGCTTATACAAAACCGATAAAGATCATGAAAAAAATTTTCTCTATTTTTATTTATAGATATTAAATAACAAGAAACCTAATAAAATCAAGAAGATATCCTTATTAAAAAAATTAATAAGATTCCGTACACATAATCATATAGGAACCTAATGAAATCAATAAGGAAAACTTTTTCGAAAAAATAAATAAGGCAACCTAATGAAATCAATAAGAAATCCTTATAGTTTACAATTTATAAGAAAACCTAATAGAATCAAGAAATTTTTCTCTATGGATTGTTTTTTTGGTGCCAAAAATAACAAAAATTGAGTAAAAAAAGTGTGAATAACAAGATTTCTTCTTGATTTTATGTGGTTTTTTTATTGATAAAATTAATAACCACAATTTACAACTTAAAAATAATAAGAAATCTCTATGGAAAAATCTTCGCTTCTCTCTGCTGGGATACCCCTTAGTCTAAAAACGTTTCATAGAGAAAATCTTCTTAATTCTATTAGGCGGTTTTTTCTCTGTGTATATTTTTGTATTAAACGAATTTCAAGTTTGTACTAACTTCTGCTGTTTGAGTTTAGAGCTTTCAGAGAATAGTAGAGTTTTATAGAAAATATTTTTGGATAACATGTTAAGCCCTTATGGTTCCACTTTTGCATACTTTTCTCCCTTTTTCGAAAGGGGCTATAAAAGACCCATAACTTTGAATTTATTGTTTTTGTGTACGTAATTCTTAATAATATTATGAGAGTTCTATAAACATTCTGTTATTTTTTAGCTTTCGTCGGAAAAACGAAATCCAATAGTTGGTATTGTTTTTGTCTTGTTTAGTTTGTTGTAATTTTAATTACAATAAAATTTAAAAAATAATAATAATATATTTTCTCAAGAATTTTTTGGTTGAAGTCTACTGACGAAATGCATGTAGACGTTGCTTAACCGATAACAAACAAAAATTATTCATATTAATATATTTATTACAGACTTAAAGGAAAGTAAATATGTTTCGGTATATTTTAAAAATCTTTATTTTTTATGAGAAACTTTATTAAGTTTTAAATTTAATAAAGTAAAATAAAATCACAAAAATTTATATCTCTATTTAACACTCGGTTTTTGCATGAATTTAAAATTTCTATTTTTTTGCAATTAAGATTTAAATAAATTTATTCACATGCATATAACCTGTACAAAAATGTGTCGTCTGTGTTATTTTATAAAAAGCAAAATGCCCCAATTTATGTTGTAAGTTCTTTTAGACAATGAGCAGAAAAAAAGTTTACTATTTTATGCAAATTTATTTTATACAAAAATTAAAATAAACAAAAACCTTTAAGTCAATTACAGTGTAATAATTTATTAAAAACCCTACAATACGTAAAAGCATACATAGTTTACTGGTAATTCATGTAAAACTATCTCTTTTTGAATATATAAGTTTAGAAAAAGTTGTCATGCAGTCGTTTTAAAGTTTAAGTTTGCAGTTGTGACATTCTTTAAACTGTAAATTAAAGTAAATTGCTCGACAAGAGGGTTATAATGCCTGGTTATCTATGGTCCAGCACAGCACAGCACGTCTTATGTTTGTTGTTTCATAAACTTAAAATATATTTCAAAAATAAAAAACTCTTAAAATCTCAAAAATGACATGAACGAAAAATAGCTTTAGTAAATTTAATGAAATTTTGCTTGTAGAAAAGTTTAAAGTGTTGGTGGAAAAACAATTTTGTTGTACAATAAAATAATTTATTTAGAGTGTAAAATTTTGTAGCTTTTAATCTTATTAAATATGAATTTTAACATATTTTTAATACTTTTCTCTAAAACTTTATTCTTGTTTTTTTTTGCAGTTAAAATTTCAAACAAAAGAAAAAAGGAAGCAGGCAAGCAGCAAAATAAATAAAAATAACAATATTTTAAAATAAAATAATGTTGTTAATTTAAAAATTTTTAAACTGATAGAAAGAAAAAGGATTTATTTGCATGAGATATTCTTCTACTGGCAAACAACTAAATACTATAGCAAACTGGCCCACATGGCTATGCATCATAATAGCATGTTTCCGGGTGCGGCTACAAAATTTCAAACAAGACCTGCTTCACCACAATTCGCCAGCTTTTCGCCACCCTCCGATTATCCACATGCTCAAGCTCAAACAACTGCACACTTGCATCATCAGCAACAACAACAACAGCAGCAAAAGCAGCAGCAGCAGCAGCAACAACAACAACAAATGCAACAGCATCATCTGCCTCAGCAACAATATCCACCTCATGCAATGTCTATGCGCCATTCCGGCAAGTCCTTGAATGCTGGCGGTAGTATAAAATCCCGTTCAGCATCTTCATCCGCCCATCATATGGTCAATTCGAACACAATGACTGGTGGCATGTTGGCTGCCATGTCTAGTGGTGGTAGTCTGGGTCATCACCGTGGTGATCTCATATTTCCCGATGACATGGATAGTATAGAATTCTGTATGCCCCCACAGCCGGCGCCTTCGAATGGCATGGGTCACGGTGTCAGCAGTGAAATGCTGCTGGTGCATGGTAAAAATGGTTTGTGTACAGGCGAAGCCTTTACAGAACGACGGAGAAGAGGCCATAGTAGGCGCAGCAATCACAAAATGGATGTAGAGCAGCAGGTTAGTGAAAATATAGAAAAGAAAAAAATATATATAGATAAATTATTGTAATTTAAGCAGAGTGTCTTAAAGCTAAAATTGCAAAATGTAATGGAGAGGTTCGCAAAAAAGTTGTATCGGTTGCATATACATATACAACGTTTTTTTTTTGGCTTATTCTAACTAGCGTAGAATAGTGGAAGAGTTATTCACACTTTGCTCACTGTTCCTCAAGATGCTTTTTCTGCATCATTCATTTCAGCCATACAGGCTGAATCCAAAATTTTAGCTACTTGAAAACATTTACCTTTTTCACTATTATACAACCGATACAGTGCTATAATATTATTCGTGAAGCGGACAAAAAATTTTTTTAAAGGACATTTCCTGATATTAAAAACAAAACGTATCTATACAAAGCTTGTAAACTTTTCTGGTACAGTATTTATATCGTTTACAGATACAAAGTTGCGAAACATTGTAACCATAAGCCTCAACTTTGAAACTGATACGTCGATTGATTATTTTTCGGCATTCTTAGTACGTGTCGACGACATTTTTAAAAATTATGGAATGCTAATGTTCTGCCGTTTTTTTAAATATAAAATATATGAAATAAAGTAAATGACTCTTATAAAAAACATAGTGTCCGCCTTATACTGTAACATTTTGGAAATACGAAATCCATCAGTTTAAAAGTTATAAAAATGTATGTACATGTACGAGTATGTTTATCCTTTCATACTCAGTGCGTTACAATATATCCATGAACTTCGGCCAAAAATTTTTTATTTGTTGTACGCTTCACTAATAATGCCTCATTTTATTTATAATCATGAATTCCTTTATTATTAAATAAATTACAAAATATATGCTTTTTGTAGTTCCTTAAGTTCTAAAAGTTAATTGCCTCATTTCTTAATTGCAGGTAAAATGGTCTCGCAAAAATATTGCTGCTACGATGGAACGCTTTGAGCCCACGCAACATCATTCCTCGTCTTCAACATCGTCGCTGGAATATGGCTTTGCGGCAAGTGTTGTCACACCATCATCGACACCTTCGCATCATTCGCAGCAACAAATTTCTCCAGCTCCCTCACAAGCGCATCCAGGTGGAGGAGCTCCAGTTGGTGCTGCTGGACCAGCCAACGCTGCAGGCCCTTCGGGTTCAGCTCCCTATAACCATGTGTATTCGTATGCGTACTATGAACCAGGTGCAGCTAAATGTCACACAAACATACCGCAAAAAGACGAAGCCTCAGCCATAGTGCCAGCCCCTTTGATAAGTGCGGCGCCACCTTCTAAAAGCCCAACCCGCAATTCCATAAGAGCGCTGTTGGCTAAGAGTTTTCGTTCGAAATCGAATAGTGGCCAGTCGACTTCATCCTCGCCTAGTGCTACCGATGAACGACACACCTACACCACCCGTTACGGCACCACTGAAAATCTTTATGAAGAAGTCAATGACCAGAAAATACGTAAAGTCTTGTCCGATAATCGCATAGCGACATCGAATGTTAAGGAGGAGCTGAGAAGAGTTCAACACAACCATTTCAGAGTATTGGATGAATTAAATTTATCGCTGGAAGCCTTGATTATGCCTGAGACGCCACCAGATATTAGTCCCAATCAGGCGGAAGATGATGATGGTCCATCCACAAGTGCTGCGGCGGCGGCGGTGGCGGCAGGAGCAGCAAGTTCTATTGCCTCTGCGTCAACGGGTTCTCATAGAGGCCCTCGCAGAGGAGGTTTACTGGGAGGTGCCGCTTCCTCTTCCTCATCCACAGTGTCTTCTTCACAGCAGCGTACCTTATCTCACGCCAGCCTAGAAAACCTTTCTTCAACTCTCAATTCTATTGAACTGAAAGATCACACCCACAGTTCGTGTATAAATCCCGAGTTTGATGAGGGCGACCTCGATAGCGGCTTCAGCGGCAGTGGCAGTAGCAGTGGTGCAAGTTACAATGAAAGTCTGCGTTATTACAAAACAGGCCCAACGCCCAGTCATCAGCATCACAACCACCATGCCCAACAGCATCAACTGCACCAGCATGCCGCCGCCGCCCAGCAACATCTTATACAACCCACCACTTTACCCCACAATATGCGTAGTTGTCGCTCCTCAACTGCATCCGGTACGTCCACTTCCAAAAGTAGTATGGTTTCATCCGAGGATCAAGGCATTGGCATGATGACCTCATTGGGCAGCTGTGGAACAGCTGTTACCTCGCCAGCAAATGCCAATCTACTAGCGTCGCCATTCAATTGTGCCAGCCGTTGTTCCGACGCGCAACGCGCGTCTGGACGTTCAGCCTCGGATTCCTCTGCGACGGGTGCTAAACCAAAAAAAAACTTTTGGAAAATAAAACCGTGATGCTATAAAAAGGGTTTACGTAAACTCTGCAAAAAATGGAGTATAGTGGTGGTAAGTTATTCTTAAGTTAAGCATTTACAACAACAAGTGATGTATTTGTAACAAAACATACTTTATGCAAAAAAAAAAACACAAAAACAAACAACTTTGGAAATGAAAAACAATTATTATATTATTATTTACTTCGATTAATTATATTCTTATTATTATATTATTAAAAAAAAGTGAAATGCATTTTTAGTTAAACTAAGCATACATGTATTTGTTAATTTAAATATTAAAAAAGAGAAAAGAACAAACAAAAAAACTAAAGTGAAACAAAAAAAAATTAAATTAAAAACCCTAAAAAACAAATGTGAATAATAAATTTATTGAATTTTTTGAGTTAAACAAAATTATTGCATTCTTGTCTTCATTTTCATTGGTGAGTTCAATGTACATATATTTTATTCTTACTTTATTTCAATTCTGATAATTGGCATAATTATAATTTTGTACGAATTAGGTTTTTCAACATCATCAAATGGAGAAAACCGTCGGTGTTTAAATTTTTGTTAACATGGTCAATCTGCCATAACGTGTGAGAAAAAGCCTTGTGCGACATTGTTACGAAATGCTGTTTTTAAAGATTTTTTGTAAAATACAATGAAAAGTGATATGTATTGTAAACAATTTTGTTTTGAGCCGCTATTTTTCCAATAAGATATTAGTTGGTGAAACTTAAGTTTGGAAGGATCAAATAGAAATCTATGAAAATATCCACCCATTTGTAAACATCCCGGAAAACTTTCCAGTTAAAACTGCCAAACTCTTTGAATATTGTTGATTTTTTATTATTTGTTACGAGTTAAATTAGAGAGAGAGAAAAAAAAACGAAATAAAATTAATAAAGACACTGAAGTAAAGTTTCTTTATTTAAATTTTCTTTTTGGCTGGACTCCTCGAAACCAAGATTTATAAACGGGAAAATATTATATGGCAACACTTTTAGTGCTGTGTCACAAAAATAAAATAAAAACTCTAGTTTGAAAATATTTGAAAGCAAAAACTATAGAAATACAAATTGAATGCAAGTTGTTTAAAATAGAAAAATAAAATTTTAGGCGTCGCCAAGCGTTTACAAATTTTATATGTCTTTATGACTTTATTTCAGTGATACGACGAAAATCCATATATTATGCCTATTGCGTGATTCAGGATTTAGTTAGTGTTTTAAGCTTTCTATTCAATTTTGTGCTAATACGCAGCAAATTTAGTTTTTATTATTCTATGGAGCGGCATCCCACGATATTAAAAAAAATTCCTGCTTTCCCGGGAAATGAAGTACGGGAAAAAAACTGTAGTTTAATACGAATAGTTATTATTCGACCGTATTTGGAGGCAAATTTCGTTGGTTTTAGCTCAAAATTTAATTTTGTTTAGCTAAATTTTATTTACTCCTATTTTGTTTTTTTGACTGAGCTGAAAAGCTTTCGTTTTCGTAAGCAAACTCTGGAAGATATACACTTTTGAAACTTTTTGAAAATTGCTTATAGTTTTTGTTATTTTTTTATGTTTTAACCTGAATGTGTACAAAAAATAACGATTCTTATTTTATTTGCCTCATATGTATTTCTTGCTTTGTGCCTGTCTTTTAACCTCAAACTGCTATTCTCCCTTAATATCGCGCTAACGTAAATAGATATTGTGGCATACTTTTGATTGTTTCCAGCTTTATTAAATGAAGCATACTTAATGGCATAGGATTTAAAAAATACGTATTATATACTATGGTGCAACCCTATATAAAATTTATTTATAAACGTGGATATGTACATATGAATGTATGTGAGTCTGTATATGCCACATAAAAAATACAAAAGGAAATCTCCAAATAATTTATAATGCAAAGGAAAATATTGTACAACATACTTCGTTTATGGCCTAATGTGAAGTTAACATCCAGCATTGATTAAATTAATAGATTTACATAGTATATCAGCACCAAATAAAGAAGATGAAAATCCAAAACAAAGACATTATCAGACTAGAATTATGGGACACATAAAACAACCACTTTCAAAGCTGCCAGATTAGATAATTTATAGATTTTTGTTTTGGGAAATTTCTTTTTGCAAAATTTAAAAATTCAGTAGCATTCCTTTAAGTGATATGATTTTGTGGTTAAATATGCTTGATGAAATAGTGTCTATGGAAATTACAAGTTTAATGCTGTAGATACTCAGCATAATATAAAATTTTTCTTGAACTTTATTACTAAGTTTAAATAATGGTGCCCTTTCATGTTGGCTAAAATTTAGTTAACTAAAAACTTTAAATGACTTAATTAAATTTTTAATTGAATTCTATTTTATTTTCTCTATTAAAAGTGTTGATTAGAGAAATATTTTATTTTCTGTGTGAGCCTTTTTTGTCTCTTTCGAAAAAGTAAGCAAAAAAGTTGCCTCAGGTAATGGGTTAAAATGTTCTACAAAACAACTATTTGGCATGCAGTTCTATAATAAAGTTCAAAATTCAACTTAAAAGAAATGGCTTAGCCAAAAATGTTAGATAATGCTTTTAATGAATGTGTTTGGCGGGTTTTACACACTCAAAGTATGTTTATTTACATAAAGTACATGCATCTCAACTACAATAAAATTAATATTAAATGGACAATTAATACAAGAGATCACCCTATTGAAAGATGCTCTTATTTTTGCAAATGGCGGCCAATGTCAAATCTGTTTTGACATTTGTGCACTAGACAGATGTATAATACAAGTGAACAAGCCATGAAGCGATACACTCCCCAAGAACGCGGAATAATCGTGTCTATTTTTTCGGGGTCGTCTCATCTCTCGTGTTAGCGACTTACACTGGCCCGCAAGATCGCCCGATTTAACCGTTCCAGACTTTTTTGTGTAGTTGTTTGAAGTCCCATGTTTACGTGAACAAGCCTGAGACCCTGGAAGCCCTCAAGGACAACATTCGACACCAGAGCGAGAATCTGTCACCCGAAGTTCTCGCCGAATTGATGAAAAATGCCATAAAAGGAGCCCGTATAGCAATCAAATGTGACGGCGCGCATTTGGCCGATATCATCTTCTCGACTTGACCAGTAAAATTCTAAGGATTCAAATAAACATAATCAAAAAACAGAATCGAAGTTTTTCATTTAGAAAAAAAAATGAGAGCCAAACAACAAACAACGGATGACTTCTTTTGGCCCACCTTGTATGAAGAAAAATTACTATAAAGAAGAATTCTAAAAAATTCAAAGATATTAAATAAAATATCTTTACATTAATATAGAAAGGCCCTAACCCATAATTTTTTGAAATCGAGGTTTTTGTTTGTTTCGATAGAAGAACATCCATCTAATGCATCGAAAAATGCAAAAATTTCGATTTATGATATAATGATATTTTTATTGACACTTTTTCATAATTTCATCTGGCAACTCTGACCGCCCCCATAATTTAACCACGATGCACACATTAAGTGTTTGTAGAATCTTGTGCCAAACTATTGTGCGTATAAATAATGTTCAAACAGCTCTAATCAAGCAGTGCAAGCAATACTCATGCTTATGTTCACATGTACGTACGTATGCACATCTTATCAGTTATCTTTTAAACTGAAGGATGGATATTATTTAGTATTACGAACCATCATAAGAGAATATTATGATGTAGTGAAGCAACCACACAAGTGCTTGGCTGGCGTTACGCCAAAAGACAATGGTGTACAGCTGTTGAGGGCAATATTGTCTAATTTTTTGGAATAAACAGAATGAATGGGAGATGATTGCATGAGGTTTTGGTATTAATATAAAAATGATGCAAAAAGCGGTTATGTATTCTACAGAATAATAATTATATATAATTATTTAGGGCTGAATTTTATAAGCTAAAATACTTTTAGACTTAGACATATTTGGCTACGAAAGCAAATCGGAAATGAGTGTTGCTAAATATGACAATTTCTTAAAAATTTATTTGGTTGTAAGTTTAGTGTTCGATCTCATCGTAAAGATGTTTAAATTACCGAAATGTTCCTTGCAAGATTTGCAAACAGTACAAATCAAGTACTACAAAAACAACAAAATATTTATACATATCGCACAGTTAATCATAAACAGGCATAACTCAAAAAATCTCAGATGTTCAGGCAAAAATAGTTCATAGGGTACAAATGACGCAAGTATGTAACATTTTTTTCATTTATAAATTCATCTTTATTAACATCTTATACTTAGCATACAAATTTATAATTTCGAGATTTTATCTATAGATACTACAGCGAATAATACTGACAATAGAAAAAACTTGATGTTAATTTAACAATTTTAACATTATTTAAAGGAAAATAGGAAAAAACCTTTAGTATTTAACATAAAAACGAGCATTGCAAAATAAAAACCAAATAAAATATAAAAATCAAAATAATTTTGATCATTTTGAGTTGTGGCTCTTTATGATTTAGTGTGCAATATGTTCCTGCAATTATAAAAGTGGTTTAGTACCTGTTTACATCTTTTGGCTTTAAAACATTAATAAATGTCTCGACTAAGGATGGCAACCGAGCTTTAGTTGCGTTGCCTTATTGCTTATGGCAACTGATAACTAACAGCTCGTCGTTGTTCCGCCAAAATCAGCTATGTACATATGTGTTTTTTACTAAGTTTTCAGGAGGGCAAAAAAACTATTTTATCGTGAAACCTTTCAATATTTTTGTAAACTGTAACGCTTTATTGAAACATATTTAGCATTTATATAAGTATTTCGTAAAATTAGTCTTAAATAATTGTAGATTTGGTAGGTATAGCGGAATTGTGGGTGAATGTATGACACATCAAGTTTTGTAATGGTGAAATAAAAAAATTAATAAAAAATCTACACATAACCGATCACGTCAGAGTAACGACGAGCTGTTAATTTCTGTTGCCAAATTTTTAGTTGCTGCATACTTTTAAAGTAAAAAGGTGATAATATGAAATTAAATGAACCACTCCTTCTGTGCGAATGACAAAATATGCTTTAAAGCTAACAAAGGAGTTCTTAGTTAAAAATTATTTTCAGCAAATAAACGTGCCTCAACCATAACCATATAACACAGCTGTTCGAACCAAATTGTGTTTAATTATAGGCGACTCGCCATAACGCCATAACCATAACCTAAGAAACTACTTGAAATTTGGTTTTTCGCCGTAACCATAAACAGCTGTTTGCTGGTTAGACACATTTGTTGTTGCAATTTTGAAATAAACAAAGCATAAACAGCTGTTTGACGTTAGTGAAATTATTCACAGCAAGACAGCAATAGTTCAAGAAGATCAGTGTTAATTTTTTCAAAAGTCGTACGATTTTGTAGCATAGTGAGTGCCAGCCTTTATATGCATTCTTTTTTTAGATTTTATAACGAAAACTGAAATATTCGAAAAAGAAATATGAATTATGAATCGTGTCTGGCAAAAAGAATGCATATAGTGTTAATACCACAGATTGATTAAAAATGTTTATCAATTTCAGCAGCGTTACATAAAAACTTCTTCTAGGTTGCAAAAATGGTATTTCATGGCAAGTAAAATTGGAGTAAAATTGGATTTTTATGTTAATAACTGAAGAAATGACAAAAAGTGGCACATGCCATAAAAAACTTGCCCTGGTTATCAGTAGTCTTACATTTTTAAATAAAGTCCCAATAAATTTTTAAAGTACGAAAGTATGCTTCTTTTATTAAGATCAAGCAAAAAATCCCTCGAATATTAACATTTTCCACCCCGAACAAAAGACAAGGAAAAAGTGTAGAATATTTATGGGATTAGCTTAGATCTCCCCACTCCCCCTGAAGCGTATGCAATGAATTGCAGCCACTAGTTTCAAGCCAACAAAAGCCAACTACAAATAAAATCCTCAATAAGTATAGCAAATGTTTGCAGCATAAATATGAAATGGAATGATACGAATATGTACGTACGTATGCTTGTGCGAATTGGGTGTATGTATGTACGTATGTGTTTGCGTCTGTGCACGTGTGTGTCTGCCTGTATGTATCATCTGCCAATTTAGTGGTTTTGTTTGGAATATATGTATGCAAGTACACACATTCTTGCAATTTATGAAAGCAAATAGAACATTTTAACACCAAGACTTAATGCAATCATGATGCGTTTGTGTATGTGTATGTTCAACTACGAGTATATATGAACATGTATGATTGAGTGGTTTATGTGTAAATACACAAAGGCTCTTATGTGCTTGAGAGATCTGGTGAATGTGCAAATGCTTGAATATTATCTAATTTTTGGCACACAAAGACTTATTGAAAATATGATAATGATTGTGTGCAGTTAAATATCGGTTTATGCACATAATTTGTTGCATGGTGTTAAGAAACAAGTGTTGGAATTTCGAATGTTTCAGATGGGGGATATCTTAATTTTTAAATTATGTATGCAAAATAAATATCTATTTCGAGGATAAATTTTCTATATACATACATATACGAGTATAATACGACTTTTTAATTTTGACGAAAAACACATGCATATTTCTTTGAAGATATTTTTTTAATCATTTGAATCGAAATATAATTTTCTCAAACTAACTTATATAAAATTACTGGGAACAGCGTTCCTTTGAAATCTGACTGTATTTGAGACATTTTTTTGCAACTTTTCCACTAATATAAATTTTCCAATTTTTGTCCACGTTTGTTTCAAATCAACTCAAGTCGTTATCAAAAAAGGCGATGGCAAATTTGAAAGTCCTTTCAACACAATAACGCCGTCAAAATTTCTTGTGGAATGCAAATCACTAATTAATTACTGTCAGCATAGTAACCAATAATCTTTAAAAAATTTTTTTTACTAACCAAATTCATCAAAATCCATTGCAAACTTAAAGCTACTTTTGTTTGTCTGCAAATTCGTATGAAGCTTCCGGCAGGGATATAACTCCTGATCCTACAACTGTTAATATAATACACAAAGGACTACCTAAGGATTTTGGAACATAATTTATGCACTTTTGTATCCAAATCGGGGATATGATACTAAAATGCAATAGACGCTAATGAGAAATCAGCGGACATAATTTAAACATCACGATTTTTATTACATATTAACTGTAGCAGCTTTTAATAATATTTATTTTTATATTTATTTTTTATTTTATGTTTAGAAAAATTTTCTAAATTATATCTTCACTACTAAATTTTCATTTATTGGGAGATACACTCAAACACACACACATACATTCGCACACACACACATACAAAACACACCAGTTGGCCATGTCCTTCAGACAGTTTCCAAAACGGATGCATGACAGTTTTTGAGAGTTTAAGGCCTATTGACGACAATTCAAACAGATCATTGACGAAATTTTCGAACATATGACCGCTTAGTTCAAATATGACAACAAGAGCGACATTTTCGTTTATATTTTCCTTGTCCCTTTAGAACAGTGCTGGCTACCAAGAGAAATGTATTCGTGTATGTATGTGTATTCATTTGTAAGAGAAACCGATTGAAGTTCGCCAATCTGCTGCCGTTTTGACCGGCTATGCTGTATAACATATAATTTCGACAACATTTTCGTTTATGAAAAATAACATAATTTTACATTGACGTTGCAAGATTATAGTTTGAGACCAATATCCACTAACTAATTTGATGCTGCATGACCAGTTGGAGTTGTCTTTTAGTATGGTTTCTTAAAAGAAACTGTAATAGACAGTTGGCCAACTGGGACAATAACAGATATGTTTGTCAGTATATGTAACCAGCCAGCATTGGTTTAAATTCTTTCGACTCATCTGCCCTAAAATAATCATCTACCCGCTCGCTTTTGTCACTCTGTTTCATATTACGAACATCTGCACGATTATTTTATGATTCCTCATATTTTGCAAGTTATGAGCGCACAACTGATTATTTTTGTCATCCAAAGTAGTCTTAAAGGCCCATTTTTGCGATATTTTCAATAACAACCATCCAAGTTCTGACGATATACATACATATTAAAATTTTTACCTGACAAAACATTTTTTTTTTTATTTAAAAGAGTACATAGATAATTATTTTTTATCGCGCAGAGGAGTCGAAAAAGTCTTTAATTTGATTTAACATTTCAAAAAATGCTTTCTGGGTACATACGCTTACGTTTTATGTAATATTTTGGTTTGTAGCGCGTGTTGCATAACGCGATTGTCATCTTTATGGAAAGCATTTCAACCATAAAGACTTAAGTGTAAGATTTTTAAATGAAGGGCTGTGCTATTGGTTGATATGATATGTTAAACAAGAAGGGGGCGAATTTGGTAAAAATAATGGCATATGTGTTGATTTTAAGTATAATTTATAGTTTCCAGCAAAATAATAATGCTGTGTGCTGGTTTTCTTTCTTTTTAATTTACAACATTTGAGGAGAGCAAAAAAAGGGAAAGTAATTTTCATTAGATCAATTGATGCAGAATAATTTTATTCGAACGTTTCACATTCTGAAGCTGTTTCTTCTACTGTTTGAGCCTTTGGGTAGTTAAATCTTTATTTATTGAAAAGTCTCAATGTTCTATCTGGTTATAAATCTGTGCACTTATGGCAAAATATTTTGTTATAATCTCGGGGTTGCTTTACAATTCAATCAAATTTAATTGTTTCATTTTACACGCTCTTTTAATTTTTTTCTGCGAAAATGGATTATTTTGGTGACCGGCTGGCTAATGTTATCAAACACGAGTTACTTGCCAAAAGTCCTAATGTAATGATCATATTATTTATTTATATCATGGGAAAATTTTATCGGAATGATAACGTCATACGAGTATGAGTACCAAGAAGTCTGTGTGTTTACTTACATTCATACCTCAATTTAGCGGAAACGGAAGACTCTTGTTAGGCACAAGTATCAGCTTCAATTAATAGAATTGAGAAGAATGATGTGTATGATTATGAAGCTGTTGAAATTTTCGACAGTTTCATTATTACTTTCATCGCCACCAGAGGATTGCGAGATAAAAGCTTTGTAGCGTATTTCTAATAATGTTTGTAATTTATCTATGCTCTAGTTTTATTATACGTTTATTATCGTTGATGATCGTTGAGCCCTGATACCAGAAATATGTGGGAAAATTATAAGGGAAAATGTGCCATATTGTAATTTGCAATAGATGTACACATGTCAAAGCAAACGAAATTTGAAATTGTGACTTATTTCATTTTGTTTTGGAATTAAATAAAAATTTTTATTTGATTAGATTTTCTTTAAAATATTACTCCTGACTTATGTGCATTTTAAGGTTGGAAAAGAGTTTCGAAAAATTACAAAGTAGGGCTACAATGTGTACTTGGACTCTTCAAAATATTTGCGATTTTTTTAATTTTGTCACAGAATATACATCGCACGCTGGCTCAGAATCAATTTTCATCGGCCAAAACCTATATTTTTTCTTGACATAGATTCTTAAAATTTTTACGCCATCAGAAAGCAAACATATCAAAACTAAAGTTGCCAAAAAATTTGGTTAAAATATTATTAGTAGTAGGCATGGCATGCTGCCAAAAACAACAAATTTATCTTAATTAAAAAAAAAAAAAATTATCATATTTCATCTGAAATAAATTACAATTCCTCGTAAACTATTATCGATAAAGGGCTGCGGTCTTTTTTGTTATATTAGGTAAGCTGTTATTTTTAAGAAATGGTATGTGCACACCCTGTACAATTTGTAGTTAGAGTACGATGTAAGAAATTTTAGTCCCCCATATTTTCGTAAAAAAAAAAAAAAGTTTAGTAGAGTATAACTTTTGAAGATCAAAAGGGATCAAAAAATCGTAACCCTCCAGAGAAAGACGAAAGTGTCTCCTTTAAGCGTATATATACTTTTGCACCCGCTACGACCCGCCTGTGGAGCACTTTTTTTTTAGTTTAATGAAAATACCCAAAAATTATAAACAAAAATTTTTACCCAAATTGCTAGAAAATTTACCTTAGAAATCACGGAAATGTCATTCTACCTGAACAAAATAAAAATAACAATAGCAAACTTATTTTTATATACGAGCATAACTTTGAATTAAAAAATAGCGAATAATATTTAAAACCGAATACGGCAAACTCCAAATATACAATCATAAGTACAAATCACAGGTAGCAAAACGTATTAATTTGATTGTTTTCCTGCAATTTTGTATAGTTAATTGATTTTTGAATATTATATTGGGTAGACAGGTTGCTGGGAAGATATATCTATAAACTCACGTTCATTTCGAAGGTCTTTTCATGCTTACCTGAAAGAAAATAAAAAAGGAGCGAGAGGGAGCGAGCGGAGGACTTAATTTTATTCGAAAATTGAGAATTTAAGTACGTAACCTAGATTAGCTTTAAACATTTTATATTGAGTATATTATATAAGGACAATAATTTGGAAATAAAAATAAGTTTCATACAAATATTTGATTCTAAAAAATTTATAAATTTTTCCAAGTTTTACTTTATAGCGTTTTAGGAAACACGTTACTTTCATAGAAAATTAAACTTAATTTCTTACAGCAGTGAAACAGAATTGGACTTACAAAAAAATGTATCTGCCTTGTCAAAAATTTGAAAAAAACGCTACAAAATGTTTACAAGGTGAACTTACTATATAGATAACTACAAGTAAACAGTGGAAGAAGACCACAAAAATCGCTAGATAAGTGTAGCGATAGATCTAAGAGGCGAAAACTGAAATATATAAATAAAGAAATCGGATGTGAAAAAATTAAAGATAGTTTACTTTGCCAATTGCGATCACAAAAACAACTAACGAAAGTGGAAGCCGAAGCTATGGGACTGCTACACGACAGAAGTAATACAGAACTGAATATGGAATATTTACAAGCAATATTCCAGCCAAATGAATTATAATTATAATTTGCATTTACTATTATTTGAGTGAAATAAAGTATACAAATATTAATATTTAATGAATGATATTAAAATAACGTGTTTCTAACGTGTTTTGCTCATTGTATAAAAAGATGTCATCATATAAAGATCTATTATAATACCATAGATTAACATTTCTTCAGGTACTAATATTTCATTTTGAATTATGGTTAAAGTTTCTCATAAGTCCATCATAAAAAAAATCTAATAGCCAAATTTTGGGAAAATCCCTCATTATATAATACTTAGGGTAAGGGCTTTATGATATCTAATATTTTAAATATTAACAGGTAATTTGTGCTTTAAGTGATACTTAATTATTTTAAATTAGTTTTATGATTCTTATAAGTAGTGTTTAAGTAATTTTTTTTAATTCAGTGTCTTGCACATATTCATCTATTAGAAACGGTTCAGTTATTTATGTCTGCACATGTCTTACATACTTATGTATATATATATTTAAATAATCAAGTGTCTATAAGCTATTTATGACTGAAAAAATAGGATTATGTATTAAACTTTCAAAAACTTACTTTGTTGTTTTTATAAAAATGATTTAAGTTTCATTACAAGGCCTTTTTTCAACAAAAATAACAAATAACCACTGTACTGATTTTAATGGAACTAAAAAATGGATAAAAGCTTAAGATGTTATCTATCCACGAAAAAAAAAATTTAAAAAAAATCTTCCTTAGTACAAAAGTTGCAGAGTTTTGACCGATGAAAAACGATTCTGAACCACTGTGCATCGTCTATTTTTCACGGAAAAAATTTAATATAAAATATTTAATGGATACAAATTTTATGAAAAAATTAAATGTACTGTTCATCGTGCATTTCTAATGTAAAAAGTTTAATCATGCAATAAATTTAATGGATTCTTCATCGTCCATTTTTCATACCAAAAAATTTTTTATGAAAAAATCAAATGTACTGTACAGCGTGGTTTTTTTTAATGGAAAGAGTTTAATCGACTATACATTGACTATTTTTCATGCAAAAAGTTAAATGGACTATACATTGTCAATTTTTCATGGAACAATTTTTTTATGAAAAAGTTAAATGTACTGTACATCGTGCATTTCTAATGCAAAGAGTTTAAATGGATTCTACATCGTCCATTTTTCATAAAAAAAATTTTTTTATGAAAAAATTAAATGGACTATACATCGTCCATTTTTCATGGAAAAATCTTTTATGAAAAAATTAAATGTACTGTACATCGTGCAATTCTAATGCAAAAAGTTTAATCGACTATACATCTACTATTTTACATGTAAAAAAATAAATAGACTATACATCGTCCATTTTTTTATAAAAAAATTAAATGGACATTTAATCCATTTTTCAAACAAAAAATTTTTTCATTAAAAAATTAAATGGGCTATACATTGTCCATTTTTCATGGAAAATAATTTTTTATGTAAAAATTAAATGGACTATACATCGTGCATTTCTAATGCAAAAAGTTTAATCAACTATACATCGACTATTTTGCATGTAAAAAAATAAATGGACTATACATCGTCCATTTTTCATAAAAAATTTTTTTTTATAAAAAAATTAAATGGACTATACTCCGTCCATTTTTCAAACAAAAAATTTTTTTATTAAAAAATTAAATGGGCTATACATCGTCCATTTTTCATGGAAAATAATTTTTTATGTAAAAATTAAATGGACATCGTCCATTTTTTATAAAAAAATTTAAATGGACTATACATCGTCCAATAATTATTTCTGAAAAAGTTAAATGTACTGTACATCGTGCATTTCTACATCGACTATTTTTCTTGCAAAAAAATAAATGGACTATACATCGTCCATTTTGCATAAAAAAATTTTTTAATGAAAAAATTAAATGTACAATACATCATCCATTTTTCATGAAAAAAATTTTATGAAAAAATTAAATGTACATCGTCCATTTTTTCATAAAAAAATTTGTATAAAATAACTTATTGTACTGCACATCCTGCATTTCTCAACCAAAAAATTAAATCGACTATACATCGACTATTTTTCATGCAAAAAAATTAATAGATTCTATATCGTCCATTTTTTATACAAAAAATTTTTTTATGGAAAAATTAAATGGACTATACATCATCCATTTTTCATGAAAACAAAATTTATGAAAAAATTAAATGTACTGTACATCGTGCATCTTTAATGCAAAAGGTTTAATCGACTATACATTGACTATTTTTCAAGCAAAAAATTTAATGGGATCTACATTGACCATTTTTCATAAAAAAAATTGTTTACGAAAAAATTAAATGGACTATACATACATAGTCCATTTTTCATTGAAAATATTTTTATTAAAAAATTAAATGTACTGTACATCGTGCATGTTTAATGCAAAAGGTTTAATCGACTATACATTGACTATTTTTCAAGCAAAAAGTTTAATGGGATCTACATCGTCCATTTTTATAAAAAAAATTGTTTACGAAAAAATTAAATAGACTATACATCGTCCATTTTTCATGGAAAAATTTTTTTTTTAAAAATAAATGTACTGTACATCGTGCATTTCTAATGCAAAAAGTTTAATCGACTATACATCGACTATTTTGCATGTAAAAAAATAAATGGACTATATACACATCGTCCATTTTTCGTAAAAAATTTTTTTTATAAAAAAATTAAATGGACTATACTCCGTCCATTTTTCAAAAAAAAAATTTTTTTATTAAAAAATTAAATGGGCTATACATCGTCCATTTTTCATGGAAAAAAAATTTTTATGTACAAATTAAATGGACTATACATCGTCCATTTTTTATAAATAAATTTTTTATAAAAAAATTTAAATGGACTATACATCGTCCATTTCTAATGCAAAAAGTTTAATCGACTATACATCGACTATTTTTCTTGCAAAACATTTAATGGATTCTACATCGTCCATTTTTCATACAAAAAAATTTTTTATGAAAAAATGAAATGGACTATAATCGTCCATTTTTCATACAAAAAAATTTTTTATGAAAAAATAAAATGGACTATACATCGTCCATTTTTCATGGCAATAATTTTTTCTGCAAAAGTTAAATGTACTGTAAATCGAGCATTTCTAATGCAAAAAGTTTAATCGACTATACATCGACTATTTTCCTTGTAAAAAATTAAATGGACTATACATCGTCCATTTTGCATAAAAAAAATTTTTATAAAATAACTAAATGTACTGCACATCCTGCATTTCTAATCCAAAAAATTAAATCGACTATACATCGACTATTTTTCATGCAAAAAAATTAATGGATTCTACATTGTCCATTTTTCATACAAAAAAATTTTTTATAAAAAAATTAAATGGACTATACATCGTCAATTTTTCATGAAAAAAAAAATTTATGAAAAAATTAAATGTACTACTGTTCAGCGTGCATTTCTAATGCAAAAAGTTTAATCGACTATACATCGACTATTTTGCATGTAAAAAAATAAATGGACTATACATCGTCCATTTTTCAAACAAAAAATTTTTTTATTAAAAAATTAAATGGGCTATATATACATCGTCCATTTTTCATGGAAAATAATTTTTTATGTAAAAATTAAATGGACTATACATCGTCCATTTTTTATAAAAAAATTGTTTATAAAAAAATTTAAATGGACTATACATCGTCCAATAATTATTTCTGAAAAAGTTAAATGTACTGTACATCGTGAATTTCTAATGCAAAAAGTTTAATCGACTATACATCGGCTATTTTTCTTGCAAAAAAATAAATGGACTATACGTCGTCCATTTTGCATAAAAAACATTTTTTTATGAAAAAATTAAATGGACTATACATCGTCCATTTTTCATAAAAAATTTTTTTTTATAAAAAAATTAAATGGACTATACATCGTCCATTTTTCAAAGAAAAAATTTTTTTATTAAAAAATTAAATGTACATTTCTAATGCAAAAAGTTTAATCCACTAGACATCGACTATTTTTTATGCAAAAAACTTGAATGGATTCTACATCGAATATTTTTCATACAAAAAATTTTTTTATGGAAAAATTAAATGGACTATACATCGTCCATTTTTCAAAGAAAAAATTTTTTTATAAAATAACTAAATGTACTGCACATCCTGCATTTCTCATCCAAAAAATTAAATCGACTATACATCGACTATTTTTCATGCAAAAAAATTAATGGATTCTACATCGTTCATTTTTCATAAAAAAAATTTTTATGATATACATAGTGCATTTTTCATTTAAAATATTTTTATTAAAAAATTAAATGTACTGTACATCGTGCATCTTTAATGCAAAGGGTTTAATCGACTATACATTGACTATTTTTCAAGCAAAAAGTTTAATGGGATCTACATCGTCCATTTTTATAAAAAAAAACTTTTTATGAAAAAATTAAATAAACTACTTTGTCAATTTTTCATGGAACAATTATTTCTGAAAAAGTTAAATGTACTGTACATAGTGCATTTCTAATGCAAAAAGTTTAATCGACTATACATCGACTATTTTTCATGTAAAAAATTAAATGGACTATACATCGTCCATTTTTCATAAAAAAAATTTTTATAAAATAACTAAATGTACTGCACATCCTGCATTTCTAATCCAAAAAATTAAATCGACTATACATCGACTATTTTTCATGCAAAAAAATTAATAGATTCTACATCGTCCATTTTTCATACAAAAAAATTTTTTATAAAAAAATTAATTGGACTATACATCGTCCATTTTTCATTAAAAAAATTTTATAAAAAAATTAAATGTACTGTACATCGTCCATTTTTAATGCAAAAAGTTTAATCGACGATACATCGACTATTTTTCAAGCAAAAAATTTAATGGATTCTACATCGTCCATTTTTCATAGAAAAAAATTTTTTATGAAAAAATTAAATGGACTATATACATCGTCCATTTTTCATGGCAATAATTTTTTCTGCAAAAGTTAAATGTACTGTAAATCGTGCATTTCTAATGCAAAAAGTTTAATCGACTATACATCGACTATTTTGATTGTAAAAAATTAAATGGACTATATATACTCCGTCCATTTTTCAAACAAAAAATTTTTTTATTAAAAAATTAAATGGGCTATACATCGTTCATTTTTCATAGAAAATAATTTTTTTTATGTAAAAATTAAATGGACTATACATCGTCCATTTTTTATAAAAAAATTTTTTATAAAAAAATTTAAATGGACTATACATCGTCCAATAATTATTTCTGAAAAAGTTAAATGTACTGTACATAGTGCATTTCTAATGCAAAAAGTTTAATCGACTATACATCGACTAGTTTTCATGTAAAAAATTAAATGGATTCTACATCGTCAATTTTTTATACCAAAAAATTTTTCATAAAAAAAAAATTTTTTTATGAAAAAATTAAATGGACTACTTCGTCCATTTTTCATGGAAAAATTTTTTTATGAAAAAATTAAATGTACTGTACATCATGCATTTCTAATAAAAAATTAAATCGACTATACATCGACTATTTTAAATGCAAAAAAATTAATGGATTCTACATCGTCCATTTTTCATACAAAAAATTTTTTTTTTAATAAAATTAATTGGACTATATATCGTCCATTTTTCATAAAAAAATTTTTTTTATAAAAAAATTAAATGGACTATACTCCGTCCATTTTTCAAACAAACAATTTTTTGAAAAAATAAATGGACTATATATACATCGTCCATTTTTCATGAAAAAAAAAATTTATGAAAAAATTAAATGCACTGTACATCGTGCATTTCTAATGCAAAAAGTTTAATCAAATATACATCGACTATTTTTCATGTAAAAAATTAAATGGACTATACATCGTCCATTTTTCATAAAAAAATATGTTTTATGAAGAAATTAAATGGACTATACATAGCCCATTTTTCATTGAAAATATTTTTATTAAAAAATTAAATGTACTGTACATCGTGCATCTTTAATGCAAAAGGTTTAATCGACTATACTTTGACTATTTTTCAAGGAAAAAATTTAATGGGATCTACATCGACCATTTTTCATAAAAAAAATTGTTTACGAAAAAATTAAATGGACTATATACATAGTCCATTTTTCATTGAAAATATTTTTATTAAAAAATTAAATGTACTGTACATCGTGCATGTTTAATGCAAAAGGTTTAATCGACTATACATTGACTATTTTTCAAGCAAAAAGTTTAATGGTATCTACATCGACCATTTTTCATAAAAAAAATTGTTTACGAAAAAATTAAATGGACTATATACATAGTCCATTTTTCATTGAAAATATTTTTATTAAAAAATTAAATGTACTGTACATCGTGCATCTTTAATGCAAAAGGTTTAATCGACTATACTTTGACTATTTTTCAAGGAAAAAATTTAATGGGATCTACATCGACCATTTTTCATAAAAAAAATTGTTTACGAAAAAATTAAATGGACTATATACATAGTCCATTTTTCATTGAAAATATTTTTATTAAAAAATTAAATGTACTGTACATCGTGCATGTTTAATGCAAAAGGTTTAATCGACTATACATTGACTATTTTTCAAGCAAAAAGTTTAATGGTATCTACATCGTCCATTTTTCATGAAAAAAATTTTATGAAAAAATTAAATGTACATCGTCCATTTTTTATAAAAAAATTTTTATAAAATAACTTAATGTACTGCACATCCTGCATTTCTCATCCAAAAAATTAAATCGCCTATACATCGACTATTTTTCATGCAAAAAAATTAATGGATTCTACATCGTCCATTTTTCATACAAAAAATTTGTTTATGGAAAAATTAAATGGACTATACATCGTCCATTTTTCATGAAAAAAAAAAATTTATGAAAAAATTAAATGCACTCATCGTGCATTTCTAATGCAAAAAGTTTAATCAAATATACATCGACTATTTTTCATGTAAAAAATTAAATGGACTATACATCGTCCATTTTTCATAAAAAAATATGTTTTATGAAAAAATTAAATGCACTGTACATCGTGCATTTCTAATGCAAAAAGTTTAATCAAATATACATCGACTATTTTTCATGTAAAAAATTAAATGGACTATAATCGTCCATATTTCATAAAAAAATATGTTTTATGAAAAAATTAAATGGGCTATACATCGTGCATTTCTAATGCAAAAAGTTTAATCGACTAGACATTGACTATTTTTCATGCAAAAAGATTTAATGGATTCTATCTACATCGTGCATTTTTCATAAAAAAAATTTTTATGAAAAAATTAAATGGACTATACATAGTAAGTTTTTCATTGAAAATATTTTTTTTAAAAAATTAAATGTATTGTACATCTTGCATCTTTAATGCAAAAGGTTTGATCGACTATACATTGACTATTTTTCAATCAAAAAATTTAATGGGATCTACATCGACCATTTTTCATAAAAAAAATTGTTTACGAAAAAATTAAATGGACTATACATAGTCCATTTTTCATTGAAAATATTTTTATTAAAAAATTAAATGTACTGTACATCGTGCATGTTTAATGCAAAATGTTTAATCGACTATACATTGACTATTTTTCAAGCAAAAAGTTTAATGGGATCTACATCGTCCATTTTTATTAAAAAAATTTTTTTATGAAAAAATTAAATGGACAATACATCATCCATTTTTCATGAAAAAAAATGTATGAAAAAATTAAATGGACTATACATCGTCCATTTTTCATAAAAAGAATTTTTATAAAATAACTATACATCGACTATTTTTCATGCAAAAAAATTAATGGATTCTACATCGTTCATTTTTCATAGAAAAAAATTTTTTATAAAAAAATTAATTGGACTATACATCGTCCATTTTTCATGAAAAAAAATGTTATGAAAAAATTAAATGTACTGTACATCGTGCATTTCTAATGCAAAAAGTTTAATCGACTATACATCGACTATTTTGCATGTAAAAAAATAAATGGACTATACATCGTCCATTTTTCATAAAAAAATTTTTTTTATAAAAAAATTAAATGGACTATACATCGTCGATTTTTCAAAGAAAAAATTTTTTTATTAAAAAATTAAATGTACTGTACATCGTACATTTCTAGTGCAAAAAGTTTAATCAACTATACATCGACTATTTTTCATGCAAAAAACTTGAATGCATTCTATATCGTACATTTTTCATACAAAAAATTTTTTTATGGAAAAATTAAATAAAAAAAAATTTATGAAAAAATTAAATGCACTGTATATTGTGCATTTCTAATGCAAAAAGTTTAATCGACTATACATCGACTATTTTGCATGTAAAAAAATAAATGGACTATATATATACATCGTCCATTTTTCATAAAAAAATTTTTTTATAAAAAAATTAAATGGACTATACATTGTCCATTTTTTAAACAAAAAATTTTTTTATTAAAAAATTAAATGGGCTATACATCGTCCATTTATCATGGAAAAAAATTTTTTATGTAAAAATTAAATGGACCATACATCGTCCATTTTTTATAAACAAATTTTTTATAAAAAAATTTAAATGTACATCGTCCAATAATTATTTCTGAAAAAGTTAAATGTACTGTACATCGTGCATTTCTAATGCAAAAAGTTTAATCGACTATACATCGACTATTTTTCTTGCAAAAAAAATAAATGGACTATACATCGTCCATTTTGCATAAAAAAAATTTTTTTTGTGAAAAAATTAAATGGACAATACCTCATCCATTTGTCATGGAAAAAATTTCATGAAAAACTTAAATGTACTGTACATCGTACATTTCTAATGCAAAAAGTTTAATCGACTATACATAGACTATTTTTCATGTAAAAAATTAAATGGACTATCCATCGTCCATTTTTCATAAAAAAATTTTTTTTATAAAAAAATTAAATGGACTATACATCGTCCATTTTTCAAACAAAAAATTTTTTTATTAAAAAATTAAATGGGCTATACATTAAAAAATTAAATGTACTGTACATCGTACATTTCTAATGCAAAAAGTTTAATCAACTAGACATCGACTATTTTTCATGCAAAAAACTTGAATGGATTCTACATCGTACATTTTTCATACAAAAATTTTTTTTATGGAAAAATTAAATGAAAAAAAATTTATGAAAAAATTAAATGCACTGTACATCGTGCATTTCTAATGCAAAAAGTTTAATCGACTATACATCGACTATTTTGCATGTAAAAAAATAAATGGACTATATATACATCGTCCATTTATCATGGAAAAAAATTTTTTATGTAAAAATTAAATGTACTGTACATCGTGCATGTCTAATGGAAGAAGTTTAATCGACTATACATCGACTATTTTTCCTGTAAAAAAATAAATGGACTATACATCGTCCATTTTTCATGAAAACAAATTTCATGAAAAAATTAAATGTACTGTACATCGTGCATGTCTAACGGAAGAAGTTTAATCGACTATACATCGACTATTTTTCATGCAAAAAACTTGAATGGATTCTACGTACATTTTTCTTACAAAAAATTTTTTTATGGAAAAATTAAATGGACTATGGTCCATTTTTCATGGCAATAATTTTTTCTGCAAAAGTTAAATGTACTGTACATCGTGCATTTCTAATGCAAAAAATTTAATCGACTATACATCGACTATTTTGATTGTAAAAAAATTAATGGATTCTACATCGTCCATTTTTCATAAAAAAAAATTTTTTATAAAAAAATGAATTGGACTATACATCGTCCATTTTTCATGAAAAAAAATTTATGAAAAAATTAAATGCACTGTACATCGTGCATTTCTAATGCAAAAAATTTAATCGACTATACATCGACTATTTTTCATGTAAAAAATTAAATGGACTATACATCGTCCATTTTGCATAAAAAAAATTTTTTTATGAAAAAATTAAATGGACAATAATCATCCATTTTTCATGGAAAAAATTTTATGAAAAACTTAAATGTACTGTACATCGTACATTTCTAATGCAAAAAGTTTAATCAACTATACATAGACTATTTTTCATGTAAAAAATTAAATGGACTATCCATCGTCCATTTTTCATAAAAAAAATTTTTATAAAATAACTAAATGTACTGCACATCCTGCATTTCTAATCCAAAAAATTAAATCGACTATACATCGACTATTTTTCATGCAAAAAAATTAATGGATCCTACATCGTCCATTTTTCATACAAAAAAATTTTTTATAAAAAAATTTTTTCATGAAAAAAAATTTTATGAAAAAATTAAATGTACTGTACATCGTGCATTTCTAATGCAAAAAGTTTAATCGACTACACATCGACTATTTTGCATGTAAAAAAATAAATGGACTATATATCGTCCATTTTTCATAAAAAATTTTTTTTTATAAAAAAATTAAATGGACTATACATCGTCCATTTTTCAAACAAAAAATTTTTTTATTAAAAAATTAAATGGGCTATACATCGCCCATTTTTCATGGAAAATAATTTTTTATGTAAAAATTAAATGGACTATACATCGTCCATTTTTTATAAAAAAATTTAAATAGACTATACATCGTCCAATAATTATTTCTGAAAAAGTTAAATGTACTGTACATCGTGCATTTCTAATGCAAAAAGTTTAATCGACTATACATCGACTATTTTTCTTGCAAAAAAAATAAATGGACTATACATCGTCCATTTTGCATAAAAAAAATTTTTTTTGTGAAAAAATTAAATGGACAATACCTCATCCATTTGTCATGGAAACAATTTCATGAAAAACTTAAATGTACTGTACATCGTACATTTCTAATGCAAAAAGTTTAATCGACTATAAATAGACTATTTTTCATGTAAAAAATTAAATGGACTATCCATCGTCCATTTTTCATAAAAAAAATTTTTTTATAAAAAAATTAAATGGACTATACATCGTCCATTTTTCAAACAAAAAATTTTTTTATTAAAAAATTAAATGGGCTATACATCGCCCATTTTTCATGGAAAATAATTTTTTATGTAAAAAGTAAATGGACTATACATCGTCCATTTTTTATAAAAAAATTTTTTATAAAAAATTTAAATAGACTATACATCGTCCAATAATTATTTCTGAAAAAGTTAAATGTACTGTACATCGTGCATTTCTAATGCAAAAAGTTTAATCGACTATACATCGACTATTTTGCATGTAAAAAAATAAATGGACTATTTATCGTCCATTTTTCATAAAAAATTTTTTTTTATAAAAAAATTAAATGGACTATACATCGTCCATTTTTCAAACAAAAAATTTTTTTATTAAAAAATTAAATGGGCTATACATCGCCCATTTTGCATGGAAAATAATTTTTTATGTAAAAATTAAATGGACTATACATCGTCCATTTTTCATAAAAAAATTTTTTATAAAAAATTTAAATAGACTATACATCGTCCAATAATTATTTCTGAAAAAGATAAATGTACTGTACATCGTGCATTTCTAATGCAAAAAGTTTAAGGGACTATACATCGACTATTTTTCTTGCAAAAAAATAAATGGACTATATATACATCGTCCATTTTGCATAAAAAAAATTTTTTTATAAAAAAATTACATGGACAATACATCATCCATTTTTCATGGAAAAAATTTTATGAAAAACTTAAATGTACTGTACATCGTACATTTCTAATGCAAAAAGTTTAATCGACTATACATAGACTATTTTTCATGTAAAAAATTAAATGGACTATCCATCGTCCATTTTTCATAAAAAAAATTTTTATAAAATAACTAAATGTATTGCACATCCTGCATTTCTAATACAAAAAATTAAATCGACTATACATCGACTATTTTTCATGGAAAAAAATTAATGGATTCTACATCGTCCATTTTTCATACAAAAAAATTTTTTATAAAAAAATTAAATGTACTGTACATCGTGCATTTCTAATGCAAAAAGTTTAATCGACTATACATCGACTATTTTGCATGTAAAAAATAAATGGACTATATATCGTCCATTTTTCATAAAAAAATTTTTTTTATAAAAAAATTAAATGGACTATACATCGTCCATTTTTCAAACAAAAAATTTTTTTATTAAAAAATTAAATGGGCTATACATCGCCCATTTTTCATGGAAAAAAATTTTTTATGTAAAAATTAAATGGACTATAATACATCATCCATTTTTTATAAAAAAAATTTTTATAAAAAATTTAAATAGACTATACATCGTCCAATAATTATTTCTGAAAAAGTTAAATGTACTGTACATCGTGCATTTCTAATGCAAAAAGTTTAATCGACTATACATCGACTATTTTTCTTGCAAGAAAATAAATGGACTATACATCGTCCATTTTGCATAAAAAAATTTTTTTATGAAAAAATTAAATGGACAATACATCATCCATTTTTCATGGAAAAAATTTTATGAAAAAATTAAATGTACTGTACATCGTACATTTCTAATGCAAAAAGTTTAATCGACTATACATAGACTATTTTTCATGTAAAAAATTAAATGGACTATCCATCGTCCATTTTTCATAAAAAAATTTTTTTTATAAAAAAATTAAATGGACTATACATCGTCCATTTTTCAAAGAAAAAATTTTTTTATGAAAAAATTAAATGTACTGTACATCGTGCATTTCTAATGCAAAAAGTTTAATCGACTATACATCGACTATTTTGCATGTAAAAAATTAATGGACTATATATCGTCCATTTTTCATAAAAAAATTTTTTTTATAAAAAAATTAAATGGACTATACATCGTCCATTTTTCAAACAAAAAATTTTTTTATAAAAAAATTAAATGTACTGTACATCGTGCATTTCTAATGCAAAAAGTTTAATCGACTATACATCGACTATTTTTCATGTAAAAAATTAAATGGACATCCATCGTCCATTTTTCATAAAAAAAATTTTTATAAAATAACTAAATGTACTGCACATCCTGCATTTCTAATCCAAAAAATTAAATCGACTATACATCGACTATTTTTCATGCAAAAAAATTAATGGATCCTACATCGTCCATTTTTCATACAAAAAAATTTTTTATAAAAAAATTTTTTCATGAAAAAAAATTTTATGAAAAAATTAAATGTACTGTACATCGTGCATTTCTAATGCAAAAAGTTTAATCGACTACACATCGACTATTTTGCATGTAAAAAAATAAATGGACTATATATCGTCCATTTTTCATAAAAAAATTTTTTTTATAAAAAAATTAAATGGACTATACATCGTCCATTTTTCAAACAAAAAATTTTTTTATTAAAAAATTAAATGGGCTATACATCGCCCATTTTTCATGGAAAATAATTTTTTATGTAAAAATTAAATGGACTATACATCGTCCATTTTTTATAAAAAAATTTAAATAGACTATACATCGTCCAATAATTATTTCTGAAAAAGTTAAATGTACTGTACATCGTGCATTTCTAATGCAAAAAGTTTAATCGACTATACATCGACTATTTTTCTTGGAAAAAAAATAAATGGACTATACATCGTCCATTTTGCATAAAAAAAATTTTTTTTGTGAAAAAATTAAATGGACAATACCTCATCCATTTGTCATGGAAAAAATTTCATGAAAAACTTAAATGTACTGTACATCGTACATTTCTAATGCAAAAAGTTTAATCGACTATAAATAGACTATTTTTCATGTAAAAAATTAAATGGACTATCCATCGTCCATTTTTCATAAAAAAATTTTTTTTATAAAAAAATTAAATGGACTATACATCGTCCATTTTTCAAACAAAAAATTTTTTTATTAAAAAATTAAATGGGCTATACATCGCCCATTTTTCATGGAAAATAATTTTTTATGTAAAAATTAAATGGACTATACATCGTCCATTTTTTATAAAAAAATTTTTTATAAAAAATTTAAATAGACTATACATCGTCCAATAATTATTTCTGAAAAAGTTAAATGTACTGTACATCGTGCATTTCTAATGCAAAAAGTTTAATCGACTATACATCGACTATTTTGCATGTAAAAAAATAAATGGACTATTTATCGTCCATTTTTCATAAAAAATTTTTTTTTATAAAAAAATTAAATGGACTATACATCGTCCATTTTTCAAACAAAAAATTTTTTTATTAAAAAATTAAATGGGCTATACATCGCCCATTTTGCATGGAAAATAATTTTTTATGTAAAAATTAAATGGACTATACATCGTCCATTTTTTATAAAAAAATTTTTTATAAAAAATTTAAATAGACTATACATCGTCCAATAATTATTTCTGAAAAAGATAAATGTACTGTACATCGTGCATTTCTAATGCAAAAAGTTTAAGCGACTATACATCGACTATTTTTCTTGCAAAAAAATAAATGGACTATATATACATCGTCCATTTTGCATAAAAAAAATTTTTTTATAAAAAAATTACATGGACAATACATCATCCATTTTTCATGGAAAAAATTTTATGAAAAACTTAAATGTACTGTACATCGTACATTTCTAATGCAAAAAGTTTAATCGACTATACATAGACTATTTTTCATGTAAAAAATTAAATGGACTATCCATCGTCCATTTTTCATAAAAAAATTTTTATAAAATAACTAAATGTACTGCACATCCTGCATTTCTAATCCAAAAAATTAAATCGACTATACATCGACTATTTTTCATGCAAAAAAATTAATGGATTCTACATCGTCCATTTTTCATACAAAAAAATTTTTTATAAAAAAATTAATTGGACTATACATCGTCCATTTTTCATGAAAAAAATTTTATGAAAAAATTAAATGTACTGTACATCGTGCATTTCTAATGCAAAAAGTTTAATCGACTATTTTGCATGTAAAAAAACAAATGGTCCATTTTTCATAAAAAAAATTTTTTTATAAAAAAATTAAATGGACTATACATCGTCCATTTTTCAAACAAAAAATTTTTTTATTAAGAAATTAAATGGGCTATACATCGCCCATTTTTCATGGAAAATAATTTTTTATGTAAAAATTAAATGGACTATACATCGTCCATTTTTTATAAAAAAATTTTTTTATGAAAAAATTAAATGGACAATACATCGTCCAATAATTATTTCTGAAAAAGTTAAATGTACTGTACATCGTGCATTTCTAATGCAAAAAGTTTAATCGACTATACATCGACTATTTTTCTTGCAAAAAAATAAATGGACTATACATCGTCCATTTTGCATAAAAAAAAATTTTTTTATGAAAAAATTAAATGGACAATACATCATCCATTTTTCATGGAAAAAATTTTATGAAAAACTTAAATGTACTGTAAAAAAGTTTAATCGACTATACGTAGACTATTTTTCATGTAAAAAATTAAATGGACTATCCATCGTCCATTTTTCATAAAAAAATTTTTTTTATAAAAAAATTAAATGGACTATAATCGTCCATTTTTCAAACAAAAAATTTTTTTATTAAAAAATTAAATGGGCTATACATCGCCCATTTATCATGGAAAATAATTTTTTATGTAAAAATTAAATGGACTATACATCGTCCATTTTTTATAAAAAAATTTTTTATAAAAAATTTAAATAGACTATACATCGTCCAATAATTATTTCTGAAAAGTTAAATGTACTGTACATCGTGCATTTCTAATGCAAAAAGTTTAATCGACTATACATCGACTATTTTTCTTGCAAAAAAATAAATGGACTATACATCGTCCATTTTGCATAAAAAAAATTTTTTTATGAAAAAATTAAATGGACAATAAATACATCATCCACTTTTCATAGAAAAAAATTTTATGAAAAAATTAAATGTACTGTACATCGTACATTTCTAATGCAAAAAGTTTAATCGACTATACATAGACTATTTTTCATGTACAAAATTAAATGGACTATCCATCGTCCATTCTTCATAAAAAAAATTTTTTTATAAAAAAATTAAATGGGCTATACATCGTCCATTTTTCAAAGAAAAAATTTTTTTATGAAAAAATTAAATGTACTGTACATCGTGCATTTCTAATGCAAAAAGTTTAATCGACTATACATCGACAATTTTGCATGTAAAAAAATAAATGGACTATATATCGTCTATTTTTCAAACAAAAAATTTTTTTATTAAAAAATTAAATGGGCTATACATCGCCCATTTTTCATGGAAAATAATTTTTTATGTAAAAATTAAATGGACTATACATCGTCCATTTTTTATAAAAAAATTTTTTATAAAAAATTTAAATAGACTATACATCGTCCAATAATTATTTCTGAAAAAGTTAAATGTACTGTACATCGTGCATTTCTAATGCAAAAAGTTTAATCGACTATACATCGACTATTTTTCTTGGAAAAAAATAAATGGACTATACATCGTACATTTTGCATAAAAAAAATTTTTTTATGAAAAAATTAAATGGACAATACATCATCCATTTTTCATGGAAAAAATTTTATGAAAACTTAAATGTACTGTACATCGTACATTTCTAATGCAAAAAGTTTAATCGACTATACATAGACTATTTTTCATGTAAAAAATTAAATGGACTATCCATCGTCCATTTTTCATAAAAAAAATTTTTATAAAATAACTAAATGTATTGCACATCCTGCATTTCTAATACAAAAAATTAAATCGACTATACATCGACTATTTTTCATGGAAAAAAATTAATGGATTCTACATCGTCCATTTTTCATACAAAAAAATTTTTTATAAAAAAATTAAATGTACTGTACATCGTGCATTTCTAATGCAAAAAGTTTAATCGACTATACATCGACTATTTTGCATGTAAAAAATAAATGGACTATATATCGTCCATTTTTCATAAAAAAATTTTTTTTATAAAAAAATTAAATGGACTATACATCGTCCATTTTTCAAACAAAAAATTTTTTTATTAAAAAATTAAATGGGCTATACATCGCCCATTTTTCATGGAAAAAAATTTTTTATGTAAAAATTAAATGGACTATAATACATCATCCATTTTTTATAAAAAAAATTTTTATAAAAAATTTAAATAGACTATACATCGTCCAATAATTATTTCTGAAAAAGTTAAATGTACTGTACATCGTGCATTTCTAATGCAAAAAGTTTAATCGACTATACATCGACTATTTTTCTTGCAAAAAAATAAATGGACTATACATCGTCCATTTTGCATAAAAAAATTTTTTTATGAAAAAATTAAATGGACAATAAATACATCATCCATTTTTCATGGAAAAAATTTTATGAAAAAATTAAATGTACTGTACATCGTACATTTCTAATGCAAAAAGTTTAATCGACTATACATAGACTATTTTTCATGTAAAAAATTAAATGGACTATCCATCGTCCATTTTTCATAAAAAAATTTTTTTTATAAAAAAATTAAATGGACTATACATCGTCCATTTTTCAAAGAAAAAATTTTTTTATGAAAAAATTAAATGTACTGTACATCGTGCATTTCTAATGCAAAATGTTTAATCGACTATACATCGACTATTTTGCATGTAAAAAATTAATGGACTATATATCGTCCATTTTTCATAAAAAAATTTTTTTTATAAAAAAATTAAATGGACTATATATACATCGTCCATTTTTCAAACAAAAAATTTTTTTATAAAAAAATTAAATGGATTCTACATCGTCCATTTTTCATACAAAAAAATTTTTTATAAAAAAATTAATTGGACTATACATCGTCCATTTTTCATGAAAAAAAAAATTTATGAAAAAATTAAATGTACTACTGTTCAGCGTGCATTTCTAATGCAAAAAGTTTAATCGACTATACATCGACTATTTTGCATGTAAAAAAATAAATGGACTATACATCGTCCATTTTTCATAAAAAATTTTTTTTTATAAAAAAATTAAATGGACTATACATCGTCCATTTTTCAAACAAAAAATTTTTTTATTAAAAAATTAAATGGGCTATACATCGCCCATTTTTCATGGAAAATAATTTTTTATGTAAAAATTAAATGGACTATACATCGTCCATTTTTTATAAAAAAATTTAAATAGACTATACATCGTCCAATAATTATTTCTGAAAAAGTTAAATGTACTGTACATCGTACATTTCTAATGCAAAAAGTTTAATCGACATCGACTATTTTTCTTGCAAAAAAAAAAATGGACTATACATCGTCCATTTTGCATAAAAAAAACTTTTTATGAAAAAATTAAATGGACTATACATCCGTCCATTTTTCATGGAAAAAATTTTATGAAAAAATTAAATGTACTGTACATCGTACATTTCTAATGCAAAAAGTTTAATCGACTATACATAGACTATTTTTCATGTAAAAAATTAAATGGACTATACATCGTCCATTTTTCAAACAAAAAATTTTTTTATTAAAAAATTAAATGGGCTATACATCGCCCATTTTTCATGGAAAATAATTTTTTATGTAAAAATTAAATGGACTATACATCGTCCATTTTTTATAAAAAAAATTTTTATAAAAAATTTAAATAGACTATACATCGTCCAATAATTATTTCTGAAAAAGTTAAATGTACTGTACATCGTGCATTTCTAATGCAAAAAGTTTAATCGACTATTTTTCTTGGAAAAAAATAAATGGACTATACATCGTCCATTTTGCATAAAAAAAATTTTTTTATGAAAAAATTAAATGGACAATAAATACATCATCCATTTTTCATGGAAAAAATTTTATGAAAAAATTAAATGTACTGTACATCGTACATTTCTAATGCAAAAAGTTTAATCGACTATACATCCACTATTTTTCTTGAAAAAAATAAATGGACTATACATCGTCCATTTTGCATAAAAAAAATTTTTTTATGAAAAAATTAAATGGACAATACATCATCCATTTTTCATAGAAAAAAATTTTATGAAAAAATTAAATGTACTGTACATCGTACATTTCTAATGCAAAAAGTTTAATCGACTATACATAGACTATTTTTCATGTACAAAATTAAATGGACTATCCATCGTCCATTCTTCATAAAAAAATTTTTTTTATAAAAAAATTAAATGGGCTATACATCGTCCATTTTTCAAAGAAAAAATTTTTTTATGAAAAAATTAAATGTACTGTACATCGTGCATTTCTAATGCAAAAAGTTTAATCGACTATACATAGACTATTTTTCATGTAAAAAATTAAATGGACTATACATCGTCCATCATCGTCCATTTTTCAAAGAAAAAATATTTTTATGAAAAAATTAAATGTACTGTACATCGTACATTTTTAATGCAAAAAGTTTAATCGACTATACATAGACTATTTTTCATGTAAAAAATTAAAGGGACTATACATCGTCCATTTTTCATAAAAAAAAAATTTTTATAAAATAACTAAATGTACTGCACATCCTGCATTTCTAATCCAAAAAATTAAATCGACTATACATCGACTATTTTTCATGCAAAAAAATTAATGGATTCTACATCGTCCATTTTTCATACAAAAAAATTTTTTATAAAAAAATTAATTGGACTATATATACATCGTCCATTTTTCATGAAAAAAAATTTTATGAAAAAATTAAATGTACTGTACATCGTGCATTTCTAATGCAAAAAGTTTAATCGACTATACATCGACTATTTTGCATGTAAAAAAATAAATGGACTATATATCGTCCATTTTTCATAAAAAAATTTTTTTTATAAAAAAATTAAATGGACTTATACATCGTCCATTTTTCAAACAAAAAATTTTTTTATTAAAAAATTAAATGGGCTATACATCGCCCATTTTTCATGGAAAATAATTTTTTATGTAAAAATTAAATGGACTATACATCGTCCATTTTTTATAAAAAAAATTTTTATAAAAAATTTAAATAGACTATACATCGTCCAATAATTATTTCTGAAAAAGTTAAATGTACTGTACATCGTGCATTTCTAATGCAAAAAGTTTAATCGACTATTTTTCTTGGAAAAAAAATAAATGGACTATACATCGTCCATTTTGCATAAAAAAAATTTTTTTATGAAAAAATTAAATGGACAATAAATACATCATCCATTTTTCATGGAAAAAATTTTATGAAAAAATTAAATGTACTGTACATCGTACATTTCTAATGCAAAAAGTTTAATCGACTATACATCGACTATTTTTCTTGCAAAAAAATAAATGGACTATACATCGTCCATTTTGCATAAAAAAATTTTTTTATGAAAAAATTAAATGGACAATACATCAACAATTTTTCATAGAAAAAAATTTTATGAAAAAATTAAATGTACTGTACATCGTACATTTCTAATGCAAAAAGTTTAATCGACTATACATAGACTATTTTTCATGTACAAAATTAAATGGACTATCCATCGTCCATTCTTCATAAAAAAATTTTTTTTATAAAAAAATTAAATGGGCTATACATCGTCCATTTTTCAAAGAAAAAATTTTTTTATGAAAAAATTAAATGTACTGTACATCGTGCATTTCTAATGCAAAAAGTTTAATCGACTATACATAGACTATTTTTCATGTAAAAAATTAAATAGACTATCCATCGTCCATTTTTCATAAAAAATTTTTTTTTATAAAAAAATTAAATGGACTATATATACATCGTCCATTTTTCAAAGAAAAAATTTTTTTTATTAAAAAATTAAATGTACTGTACATCGTACATTTCTAATGCAAAAAGTTTAATCGACTATACATAGACTAAAAAAAAAAAAAAAATTTTTATAAAATAACTAAATGTACTGCACATCCTGCATTTCTAATCCAAAAAATTAAATCGACTATACATCGACTATTTTTCATGCAAAAAAATTAATGGATTCTACATCGTCCATTTTTCATACAAAAAAATTTTTTATAAAAAAATTAATTGGACTATATACATCGTCCATTTTTCATGAAAAAAAATTTTATGAAAAAATTAAATGTACTGTACATCGTGCATTTCTAATGCAAAAAGTTTAATCGACTATACATCGACTATTTTGCATATAAAAAAATAAATGGACTATATATCGTCCATTTTTCAAACAAAAAATTTTTTTTATAAAAAAATTAAATGGACAATACATCATCCATTTTTCATGGAAAAAATTTTATGAAAAAATTAAATGTACTGTACATCGTACATTTCTAATGCAAAAAGTTTAATCGACTATACATAGACTATTTTTCATGTAAAAAATTAAATGGACTATCCATCGCCCATTTTTCATGGAAAATAATTTTTTATGTAAAAATTAAATGGACTATACATCGTCCATTTTTTATAAAAAAAATTTTTATAAAAAATTTAAATAGACTATACATCGTCCAATAATTATTTCTGAAAAAGTTAAATGTACTGTACATCGTGCATTTCTAATGCAAAAAGTTTAATCGACTATTTTTCTTGCAAGAAAATAAATGGACTATACATCGTCCATTTTGCATAAAAAAAATTTTTTTATGAAAAAATTAAATGGACATGGAAAAAATTTTATGAAAAAATTAAATGGACTATACATCGTCCATTTTTCAAAGAAAAAATTTTTTTATGAAAAAATTAAATGTACTGTTGTACATCGTGCATTTCTAATGCAAAAAGTTTAATCGACTATACATCGACTATTTTGCATGTAAAAAAATAAATGGACTATATATCGTCCATTTTTCATAAAAAAAATTTTTTTATTAAAAAATTAAATGGGCTATACATCGCCCATTTTTCATGGAAAATAATTTTTTATGAAAAAATTAAATGGACAATACATCATCCATTTTTCATGGAAAAAATTTTATGAAAAAATTAAATGTACTGTACATCGTACATTTCTAATGCAAAAAGTTTAATCGACTATACATAGACTATTTTTCATGTAAAAAATTAAATGGACTATCCATCGTCCATTTTTCAAAGAAAAAATTTTTTTATTAAAAAATTAAATGGGCTATACATCGCCCATTTTTCATGGAAAATAATTTTTTATGTAAAAATTAAATGGACTATACATCGTCAATTTTTTATAAAAAATTTTTTTATAAAAAAATTTAAATAGACTATACATCGTCCAATAATTATTTCTGAAAAAGTTAAATGTACTGTACATCGTGCATTTCTAATGCAAAAAGTTTAATCGACTATACATCGACTATTTTTCTTGCAAAAAAATAAATGGACTATACATCGTCCATTTTGCATAAAAAAAATTTTTTATGAAAAAATTAAATGGACAATACATCATCCATTTTTCATGGAAAAAATTTTATGAAAAAATTAAATGTACTGTACATCGTACATTTCTAATGCAAAAAGTTTAATCGACTATACATAGACTATTTTTCATGTAAAAAATTAAATGGACTATCCATCGTCCATTTTTCATAAAAAAATTTTTTTTATAAAAAAATTAAATGGACTATATATACATCGTCCATTTTTCAAAGAAAAAATTTTTTTATTAAAAAATTAAATGTACTGTACATCGTACATTTCTAATGCAAAAAGTTTAATCGACTATACATAGACTATTTTTCATGTAAAAAATTAAATGGACAATACATCGTCCATTTTTCATACAAAAAAATTTTTTATAAAAAAATTAAATGGACTATACATCCGTCCATTTTTCAAAGAAAAAATTTTTTTATGAAAAAATTAAATGTACTGTACATCGTACATTTCTAATGCAAAAAGTTTAATCGACTATACATAGACTATTTTTCATGTAAAAAATTAAATGGACTATACATCGTCCATTTTTCATAAAAAAAAATTTTTATAAAATAACTAAATGTACTGCACATCCTGCATTTCTAATTCAAAAAATTAAATCGACTATGCATCGACTATTTTTCATGCAAAAAAATTAATGGATTCTACATCGTCCATTTTTCATACAAAAAAATTTTTTATAAAAAAATTAATTGGACTATACATCGTCCATTTTTCATGAAAAAAAATTTTATGAAAAAATTAAATGTACTGTACATCGTTCATTTCTAATGCAAAAAGTTTAATCGACTATACATCGACTATTTTGCATGTAAAAAAATAAATGGACTATATATCGTCCATTTTTCATAAAAAAATTTTTTTTATAAAAATATTAAATGGACTATACATCGTCCATTTTTCAAACAAAAAATTTTTTTATTAAAAAATTAAATGGGCTATACATCGCCCATTTTTCATGGAAAATAATTTTTTATGTAAAAATTAAATGGACTATACATCGTCCATTTTTTATAAAAAAAATTTTTATAAAAAATTTAAATAGACTATACATCGTCCAATAATTATTTCTGAAAAAGTTAAATGTACTGTACATCGTGCATTTCTAATGCAAAAAGTTTAATCGACTATTTTTCTTGGAAAAAAATAAATGGACTATACATCGTCCATTTTGCATAAAAAAAATTTTTTTATGAAAAAATTAAATGGACAATAAATACATCATCCATTTTTCATGGAAAAAATTTTATGAAAAAATTAAATGTACTGTACATCGTACATTTCTAATGCAAAAAGTTTAATCGACTATACATAGACTATTTTTCATGTAAAAAATTAAATGGACTATCCATCGTCCATTTTTCATAAAAAAAATTTTTTTATAAAAAAATTAAATGGACTATACATCGTCCATTTTTCAAAGAAAAAATTTTTTTATGAAAAAATTAAATGTACTGTACATCGTGCATTTCTAATGCAAAAAGTTTAATCGACTATACATCGACTATTTTGCATGTAAAAAAAATAAATGGACTATATATCGTCCATTTTTCATAAAAAACTTTTTTTTATTAAAAAATTAAATGGGCTATACATCGCCCATTTTTCATGGAAAATAATTTTTTATGAAAAAATTAAATGGACAATACATCATCCATTTTTCATGGAAAAAATTTTATGAAAAAATTAAATGTACTGTACATCGTACATTTCTAATGCAAAAAGTTTAATCGACTATACATAGACTATTTTTCATGTAAAAAATTAAATGGACTATCCATCGTCCATTCTTCATAAAAAAATTTTTTTTATAAAAAAATTAAATGGACTATACATCGTCCATTTTTCAAAGAAAAAAAAATTTATTAAAAAATTAAATGGGCTATACATCGCCCATTTTTCATGGAAAATAATTTTTTATGTAAAAATTAAATGGACTATACATCGTTCATTTTTTATAAAAAAAATTTTTATAAAAAATTTAAATAGACTATACATCGTCCAATAATTATTTCTGAAAAAGTTAAATGTACTGTACATCGTGCATTTCTAATGCAAAAAGTTTAATCGACTATACATCGACTATTTTTCTTGCAAAAAAATAAATGGACTATACATCGTCCATTTTGCATAAAAAAAAATTTTTTTATGAAAAAATTAAATGTACTGTACATCGTGCATTTCTAATGCAAAAAGTTTAAGCGACTATACATCGACTATTTTGCATGTAAAAAAATAAATGGACTATATATCGTCCATTTTTCATAAAAAAATTTTTTTATGAAAAAATTAAATGGACAATACATCATCCATTTTTCATGGAAAAAATTTTATAAAAAAATTAAATGTACTGTACATCGTACATTTCTAATGCAAAAAGTTTAATCGACTATACATAGACTATTTTTCATGTAAAAAATTAAATGGACTATCCATCGTCCATTTTTCATAAAAAAATTTTTTTTATAAAAAAATTAAATGGACTATATATACATCGTCCATTTTTCAAAGAAAAAATTTTTTTATTAAAAAATTAAATGTACTGTACATCGTACATTTCTAATGCAAAAAGTTTAATCGACTATACATAGACTATTTTTCATGTAAAAAATTAAATGGACTATCCATCGTCCATTTTTCATAAAAAAATTTTTTTTATAAAAAAATTAAATGGACTATATATATATACATCGTCCATTTTTCAAAGAAAAAATTTTTTTATTAAAAAATTAAATGTACTGTACATCGTACATTTCTAATGCAAAAAGTTTAATCGACTATACATAGACTATTTTTCATGTAAAAATTTAAATGGACTATACATCGTCCATTTTTCATACAAAAAAATTTTTTATAAAAAAATTAAATGGACTATAATCCGTCCATTTTTCAAAGAAAAAATTTTTTTATGAAAAAATTAAATGTACTGTACATCATACATTTCTAATGCAAAAAGTTTAATCGACTATACATAGACTATTTTTCATGTAAAAAATTAAATGGACTATCCATTTAATTTATAAAATAACTAAATGTACTGCACATCCTGCATTTCTAATCCAAAAAATTAAATCGACTATACATCGGCTATTTTTCATGCAAAAAAATTAATGGATTCTACATCGTCCATTTTTCATACAAAAAAATTTTTTATAAAAAAATTATATACATCGTCCATTTTTCATGAAAAAAAATTTTATGAAAAAATTAAATGTACTGTACATCGTGCATTTCTAATGCAAAAAGTTTAATCGACTATACATCGACTATTTTGCATGTAAAAAAATAAATGGACTATATATCGTCCATTTTTCATAAAAAAATTTTTTTTATAAAAAAATTAAATGGACTATACATCGTCCATTTTTCAAACAAAAAATTTTTTTATTAAAAAATTAAATGGGCTATACATCGCCCATTTTTCATGGAAAATAATTTTTTATGTAAAAATTAAATGGACTATACATCGTCCATTTTTTATAAAAAAAATTTTTATAAAAAATTTAAATAGACTATACATCGTCCAATAATTATTTCTGAAAAAGTTAAATGTACTGTACATCGTACATTTCTAATGCAAAAAGTTTAATCGACTATACATAGACTATTTTTCATGTAAAAAATTAAATGGACTATCTATCCATCGTCCATTTTTCTTAAAAAAATTTTTTTTATAAAAAAATTAAATGGACTATACATCGTCCATTTTTCAAAGAAAAAATTTTTTTATGAAAAAATTAAATGTACTGTACATCGTACATTTCTAATGGAAAAAGTTTAATCGACTATACATCGACTATTTTTCATGTAAAAAATTAAATGGACTATCCATCGTCCATTTTTCATAAAAAAAATTTTTTTATAAAAAAATTAAATGGACTATACATCGTCCATTTTTCAAAGAAAAAATTTTTTTATGAAAAAATTAAATGTACTGTACATCGTGCATTTCTAATGCAAAAAGTTTAATCGACTATACATCGACTATTTTGCATGTAAAAAAATAAATGGACTATATATCGTCCATTTTTCATAAAAAAATTTTTTTTATTAAAAAATTAAATGGGCTATACATCGCCCATTTTTCATGGAAAATAATTTTTTATGAAAAAATTAAATGGACAATACATCATCCATTTTTCATGGAAAATATTTTATGAAAAAATTAAATGTACTGTACATCGTACATTTCTAATGCAAAAAGTTTAATCGACTATACATAGACTATTTTTCATGTAAAAAATTAAATGGACTATCCATCGTCCATTTTTCATAAAAAAATTTTTTTTATAAAAAATTAAATGGACTATACATCGTCCATTTTTCAAAGAAAAAAATTTTTTATTAAAAAATTAAATGGGCTATACATCGCCCATTTTTCATGGAAAATAATTTTTTATGTAAAAATTAAATGGACTATACATCGTCCATTTTTTATAAAAAAATTTTTTATAAAAAAATTTAAATAGACTATACATCGTCCAATAATTATTTCTGAAAAAGTTAAATGTACTGTACATCGTACATTTCTAATGCAAAAAGTTTAATCGACTATACATAGACTATTTTTCATGTAAAAATTTAAATGGACTATACATCGTCCATTTTTCATACAAAAAAATTTTTTATAAAAAAATTAAATGGATATACATCCGTCCATTTTTCAAAGAAAAAATTTTTTTATGAAAAAATTAAATGTACTGTACATCATACATTTCTAATGCAAAAAGTTTAATCGACTATACATAGACTATTTTTCATGTAAAAAATTAAATGGACTATCCATCGTCCATTTTTCATAAAAAAATTTTTTATAAAATAACTAAATGTACTGCACATCCTGCATTTCTAATCCAAAAAATTAAATCGACTATACATCGGCTATTTTTCATGCAAAAAAATTAATGGATTCTGCATCGTCCATTTTTCATACAAAAAAATTTTTTATAAAAAAATTAATTGGACTATACATCGTCCATTTTTCATGAAAAAAAATTTTATGAAAAAATTAAATGTACTGTACATCGTGCATTTCTAATGCAAAAAGTTTAATCGACTATACATCGACTATTTTGCATGCAAAAATGTACTGTACATCGTGCATTTCTAATGCATAAAGTTTAATCGACTATACATCTTCTATTTTGCATGTAAAAAAATAAATGGACTATACATCGTCCATTTTGCATAAAAAAAATTTTTTTATGAAAAAATTAAATGGACAATACATCATCCATTTTTCATGGAAAAAATTTTATAAAAAAATTAAATGTACTGTACATCGTACATTTCTAATGCAAAAAGTTTAATCGACTATACATAGACTATTTTTCATGTAAAAAATTAAATGGACTATCCATCGTCCATTTTTCATAAAAAAATTTTTTTTATAAAAAAATTAAATGGACTATAACATCGTCCAGTTTTCAAAGAAAAAAATTTTTTATTAAAAATTTAAATGTACTGTACATCGTACATTTCTAATGGAAAAAGTTTAATCGACTATACATCGACTATTTTGCATGTAAAAAATAAATGGACTATATATCGTCCATTTTTCATAAAAAAATTTTTTTTATAAAAAAATTAAATGGACTATATATACATCATCCATTTTTCAAAGAAAAAATTTTTTTATGAAAAAATTAAATGTACTGTACATCGTGCATTTCTAATGCAAAAAGTTTAATCGACTATACATCGACTATTTTGCATGTAAAAAAATAAATGGACTATATATCGTCCATTTTTTATAAAAAATTTTTTTTTATTAAAAAATTAAATGGGCTATACATCGCCCATTTTTCATGGAAAATAATTTTTTATGGAAAAATTAAATGGACAATACATCATCCATTTTTCATGGAAAAAATTTTATGAAAAAATTAAATGTACTGTACACCGTACATTTCTAATGCAAAAAGTTTAATCGACTATACATCGACTATTTTTCATGTAAAAAATTAAATGGACTATACATCGTCCATTTTTCATAAAAAAAAATTTTTATAAAATAACTAAATGTACTGTACATCGTACATTTCTAATGCAAAAAGTTTAATCGACTATACATAGACTATTTTTCATGTAAAAAATTAAATGGACTATCCATCGTCCATTTTTCATAAAAAAAATTTTTTTATAAAAAAATTAAATGGACTATACATCGTCCATTTTTCAAAGAAAAAATTTTTTTATTAAAAAATTAAATGGGCTATACATCGCCCATTTTTCATGGAAAATAATTTTTTATGTAAAAATTAAATGGACTATACATCGTCGATTTTTTATAAAAAAATTTTTTATAAACAAATTTAAATAGACTATACATCCGTCCATTTTTCAAAGAAAAAATTTTTTTATGAAAAAATTAAATGTACTGTACATCGTGCATTTCTAATGCAAAAAGTTTAATCGACTATACATCGACTATTTTGCATGTAAAAAAATAAATGGACTATATATCGTCCAGTTTTCATAAAAAAATTTTTTTTATTAAAAAATTAAATGGGCTATACATCGCCCATTTTTCATGGAAAATAATTTTTTATGAAAAAATTAAATGGACAATACATCATCCATTTTTCATGGAAAAAATTTTATGAAAAAATTAAATGTACTGTACATCGTACATTTCTAATGCAAAAAGTTTAATCGACTATACATAGACTATTTTTCATGTAAAAAATTAAATGGACTATCCATCGTCCATTTTTCATAAAAAAATTTTTTTTATTAAAAAATTAAATGGGCTATACATCGCCCATTTTTCATGGAAAATAATTTTTTATGAAAAAATTAAATGGACAATACATCATCCATTTTTCATGGAAAAAATTTTATGAAAAAATTAAATGTACTGTACATCGTACATTTCTAATGCAAAAAGTTTAATCGACTATACATAGACTATTTTTCATGTAAAAAATTAAATGGACTATCCATCGTCCATTCTTCATAAAAAAATTTTTTTTATAAAAAAATTAAATGGACTATACATCGTCCATTTTTCAAAGAAAAAAAAATTTATTAAAAAATTAAATGGGCTATACATCGCCCATTTTTCATGGAAAATAATTTTTTATGTAAAAATTAAATGGACTATACATCGTTCATTTTTTATAAAAAAAATTTTTATAAAAAATTTAAATAGACTATACATCGTCCAATAATTATTTCTGAAAAAGTTAAATGTACTGTACATCGTGCATTTCTAATGCAAAAAGTTTAATCGACTATACATCGACTATTTTTCTTGCAAAAAAATAAATGGACTATACATCGTCCATTTTGCATAAAAAAAATTTTTTTATGAAAAAATTAAATGGACTATACATCGTCCATTTTTCAAAGAAAAAATTTTTTTATGAAAAAATTAAATGTACTGTACATCGTGCATTTCTAATGCAAAAAGTTTAAGCGACTATACATCGACTATTTTGCATGTAAAAAAATAAATGGACTATATATCGTCCATTTTTCATAAAAAAATTTTTTTATGAAAAAATTAAATGGACAATACATCATCCATTTTTCATGGAAAAAATTTTATAAAAAAATTAAATGTTGTACATCGTACATTTCTAATGCAAAAAGTTTAATCGACTATACATAGACTATTTTTCATGTAAAAAATTAAATGGACTATCCATCGTCCATTTTTCATAAAAAAATTTTTTTTATAAAAAAATTAAATGGACTATATATACATCGTCCATTTTTCAAAGAAAAAATTTTTTTATTAAAAAATTAAATGTACTGTACATCGTACATTTCTAATGCAAAAAGTTTAATCGACTATACATAGACTATTTTTCATGTAAAAAATTAAATGGACTATCCATCGTCCATTTTTCATAAAAAAATTTTTTTTATAAAAAAATTAAATGGGCTATATATATATACATCGTCCATTTTTCAAAGAAAAAATTTTTTTATTAAAAAATTAAATGTACTGTACAGCGTACATTTCTAATGCAAAAAGTTTAATCGACTATACATAGACTATTTTTCATGTAAAAATTTAAATGGACTATACATCGTCCATTTTTCATACAAAAAAATTTTTTATAAAAAAATTAAATGGACTATACATCCGTCCATTTTTCAAAGAAAAAATTTTTTTATGAAAAAATTAAATGTACTGTACATCATACATTTCTAATGCAAAAAGTTTAATCGACTATACATAGACTATTTTTCATGTAAAAAATTAAATGGACTATCCATCGTCCATTTTTCATAAAAAAATTTTTTTTATAAAAAATCGTCCATTTTTCAAAGAAAAAATTTTTTTATTAAAAAATTAAATGGGCTATACATCGCCCATTTTTCATGGAAAATAATTTTTTATGTAAAAATTAAATGGACTATACATCGTCCATTTTTTATAAAAAAATTTTTTATAAAAAAATTTAAATAGACTATACATCGTCCAATAATTATTTCTGAAAAAGTTAAATGTACTGTACATCGTGCATTTCTAATGCAAAAAGTTTAATCGACTATACATCGACTATTTTTCTTGCAAAAAAATAAATGGACTATACATCGTCCATTTTGCATGAAAAAAAATTTTTATGAAAAAATTAAATGGACAATACATCATCCATTTTTCAAAGAAAAAATTTTATGAAAAAATTAAATGTACTGTACATCGTACATTTCTAATGCAAAAAGTTTAATGGACTATACATAGACTATTTTTCATGTAAAAAATTAAATGGACTATCCATCGTCCATTTTTCATAAAAAATTTTTTTTATAAAAAAATTAAATGGACTATATATATATACATCGTCCATTTTTCAAAGAAAAAATTTTTTTATTAAAAAATTAAATGTACTGTACATCGTACATTTCTAATGCAAAAAGTTTAATCGACTATACATAGACTATTTTTCATGTAAAAATTTAAATGGACTATACATCGTCCATTTTTCATTCAAAATAATTTTTTATAAACAAATTAAATGGACTATACATCCGTCCATTTTTCAAAGAAAAAATTTTTTTATGAAAAAATTAAATGTACTGTACATCATATATTTCTAATGCAAAAAGTTTAATCGACTATACATAGACTATTTTTCATGTAAAAAATTAAATGGACTATCCATCGTCCATTTTTCATAAAAAAATTTTTTATAAAATAACTAAATGTACTGCACATCCTGCATTTCTAATCCAAAAAATTAAATCGACTATACATCGGCTATTTTTCATGCAAAAAAATTAATGGATTCTACATCGTCCATTTTTCATACAAAAAAATTTTTTATAAAAAAATTAATTGGACTATACATCGTCCATTTTTCATGAAAAAAAATTTTATGAAAAAATTAAATGTACTGTACATCGTGCATTTCTAATGCAAAAAGTTTAATCGACTATACATCGACTATTTTGCATGTAAAAAAATAAATGGACTATATATCGTCCATTTTTCATAAAAAAATTTTTTTTATAAAAAAATTAAATGGACTATACATCGTCCATTTTTCAAACAAAAAATTTTTTTATTAAAAAATTAAATGGGCTATACATCGCCCATTTTTCATGGAAAATAATTTTTTATATAAAAATTAAATGGACTATACATCGTCCATTTTTTATAAAAAAAATTTTTATAAAAAATTTAAATAGACTATACATCGTCCAATAATTATTTCTGAAAAAGTTAAATGTACTGTACATCGTGCATTTCTAATGCATAAAGTTTAATCGACTATACATCGACTATTTTGCATGTAAAAAAATAAATGGACTATACAAATACATCATCCATTTTTCATGGAAAAAATTTTATGAAAAAATTAAATGTACTGTACATCGTACATTTCTAATGCAAAAAGTTTAATCGACTATACATAGACTATTTTTCATGTAAAAAATTAAATGGACTATCCATCGTCCATTTTTCATAAAAAAATTTTTTTTATAAAAAAATTAAATGGACTATACATCGTCCATTTTTCAAAGAAAAAATTTTTTTATGAAAAAATTAAATGTACTGTACATCGTACATTTCTAATGGAAAAAGTTTAATCGACTATACATCGACTATTTTTCATGTAAAAAATTAAATGGACTATCCATCGTCCATTTTTCATAAAAAAAATTTTTTTATAAAAAAATTAAATGGACTATACATCGTCCATTTTTCAAAGAAAAAATTTTTTTATGAAAAAATTAAATGTACTGTACATCGTGCATTTCTAATGCAAAAAGTTTAATCGACTATACATCGACTATTTTGCATGTAAAAAAATAAATGGACTATATATCGTCCATTTTTCATAAAAAAATTTTTTTTATTAAAAAATTAAATGGGCTATACATCGCCCATTTTTCATGGAAAATAATTTTTTATAAAAAAATTAAATGGACAATACATCATCCATTTTTCATGGAAAATATTTTATGAAAAAATTAAATGTACTGTACATCGTACATTTCTAATGCAAAAAGTTTAATCGACTATACATAGACTATTTTTCATGTAAAAAATTAAATGGACTATCCATCGTCCATTTTTCATAAAAAAATTTTTTTTATAAAAAATTAAATGGACTATACATCGTCCATTTTTCAAAGAAAAAATTTTTTTATTAAAAAGTTAAATGGGCTATACATCGCCCATTTTTCATGGAAAATAATTTTTTATGTAAAAATTAAATGGACTATACATCGTCCATTTTTTATAAAAAAATTTTTTATAAAAAAATTTAAATAGACTATACATCGTCCAATAATTATTTCTGAAAAAGTTAAATGTACTGTACATCGTACATTTCTAATGCAAAAAGTTTAATCGACTATACATAGACTATTTTTCATGTAAAAATTTAAATGGACTATACATCGTCCATTTTTCATACAAAAAAATTTTTTATAAAAAAATTAAATGGATATACATCCGTCCATTTTTCAAAGAAAAAATTTTTTTATGAAAAAATTAAATGTACTGTACATCATACATTTCTAATGCAAAAAGTTTAATCGACTATACATAGACTATTTTTCATGTAAAAAATTAAATGGACTATCCATCGTCCATTTTTCATAAAAAAATTTTTTATAAAATAACTAAATGTACTGCACATCCTGCATTTCTAATCCAAAAAATTAAATCGACTATACATCGGCTATTTTTCATGCAAAAAAATTAATGGATTCTACATCGTCCATTTTTCATACAAAAAAATTTTTTATAAAAAAATTAATTGGACTATACATCGTCCATTTTTCATGAAAAAAAATTTTATGAAAAAATTAAATGTACTGTACATCGTGCATTTCTAATGCAAAAAGTTTAATCGACTATACATCGACTATTTTGCATGCAAAAATGTACTGTACATCGTGCATTTCTAATGCATAAAGTTTAATCGACTATACATCTTCTATTTTGCATGTAAAAAAATAAATGGACTATACATCGTCCATTTTGCATAAAAAAAATTTTTTTATGAAAAAATTAAATGGACAATACATCATCCATTTTTCATGGAAAAAATTTTATAAAAAAATTAAATGTACTGTACATCGTACATTTCTAATGCAAAAAGTAAATGTAAAAAATTAAATGGACTATCCATCGTCCATTTTTCATAAAAAAATTTTTTTTATAAAAAAATTAAATGGACTATAACATCGTCCAGTTTTCAAAGAAAAAAATTTTTTATTAAAAATTTAAATGTACTGTACATCGTACATTTCTAATGGAAAAAGTTTAATCGACTATACATCGACTATTTTGCATGTAAAAAATAAATGGACTATATATCGTCCATTTTTCATAAAAAAATTTTTTTTATAAAAAAATTAAATGGACTATATATACATCATCCATTTTTCAAAGAAAAAATTTTTTTATGAAAAAATTAAATGTACTGTACATCGTGCATTTCTAATGCAAAAAGTTTAATCGACTATACATCGACTATTTTGCATGTAAAAAAATAAATGGACTATATATCGTCCATTTTTTATAAAAAATTTTTTTTTATTAAAAAATTAAATGGGCTATACATCGCCCATTTTTCATGGAAAATAATTTTTTATGAAAAAATTAAATGGACAATACATCATCCATTTTTCATGGAAAAAATTTTATGAAAAAATTAAATGTACTGTACACCGTACATTTCTAATGCAAAAAGTTTAATCGACTATACATAGACTATTTTTCATGTAAAAAATTAAATGGACTATACATCGTCCATTTTTCATAAAAAAAAATTTTTATAAAATAACTAAATGTACTGTACATCGTACATTTCTAATGCAAAAAGTTTAATCGACTATACATAGACTATTTTTCATGTAAAAAATTAAATGGACTATCCATCGTCCATTTTTCATAAAAAAAATTTTTTTATAAAAAAATTAAATGGACTATACATCGTCCATTTTTCAAAGAAAAAATTTTTTTATTAAAAAATTAAATGGGCTATACATCGCCCATTTTTCATGGAAAATAATTTTTTATGTAAAAATTAAATAGACTATACATCGTCGATTTTTTATAAAAAAATTTTTTATAAAAAAATTTAAATAGACTATACATCCGTCCATTTTTCAAAGAAAAAATTTTTTTATGAAAAAATTAAATGTACTGTACATCGTGCATTTCTAATGCAAAAAGTTTAATCGACTATACATCGACTATTTTGCATGTAAAAAAATAAATGGACTATATATCGTCCAGTTTTCATAAAAAAATTTTTTTTATTAAAAAATTAAATGGGCTATACATCGCCCATTTTTCATGGAAAATAATTTTTTATGAAAAAATTAAATGGACAATACATCATCCATTTTTCATGGAAAAAATTTTATGAAAAAATTAAATGTACTGTACATCGTACATTTCTAATGCAAAAAGTTTAATCGACTATACATAGACTATTTTTCATGTAAAAAATTAAATGGACTATCCATCGTCCATTTTTCATAAAAAAATTTTTTTTATAAAAAAATTAAATGGACTGACTATACATCGTCCATTTTTCAAAGAAAAAATTTTTTTATTAAAAAATTAAATGGGCTATACATCGCCCATTTTTCATGGAAAATAATTTTTTATGTAAAAATTAAATGGACTATACATCGTCCATTTTTTATAAAAAAATTTTTTATAAAAAAATTTAAATAGACTATACATCGTCCAATAATTATTTCTGAAAAAGTTAAATGTACTGTACATCGTGCATTTCTAATGCAAAAAGTTTAATCGACTATACATCGACTATTTTTCTTGCAAAAAAATAAATGGACTATACATCGTCCATTTTGCATAAAAAAAAATTTTTATGAAAAAATTAAATGGACAATACATCATCCATTTTTCAAAGAAAAAATTTTATGAAAAAATTAAATGTACTGTACATCGTACATTTCTAATGCAAAAAGTTCAATGGACTATACATAGACTATTTTTCATGTAAAAAATTAAATGGACTATCCATCGTCCATTTTTCATAAAAAAATTTTTTTTATAAAAAAATTAAATGGACTATATATATATCATCCATTTTTCAAAGAAAAAATTTTTTTATTAAAAAATTAAATGTACTGTACATCGTACATTTCTAATGCAAAAAGTTTAATCGACTATACATAGACTATTTTTCATGTAAAAATTTAAATGGACTATACATCGTCCATTTTTCATACAAAAAAATTTTTTATAAAAAATTTAAATGGACTATACATCCGTCCATTTTTCAAAGAAAAAATTTTTTTATGAAAAAATTAAATGTACTGTACATCGTACATTTCTAATGCAAAAAGTTTAATCGACTATACATAGACTATTTTTCATGTAAAAAATTAAATGGACTATCCATCGTCCATTTTTCATAAAAAAATTTTTTATAAAATAACTAAATGTACTGCACATCCTGCATTTCTAATCCAAAAAATTAAATCGACTGTACATCGGCTATTTTTCATGCAAAAAAATTAATGGATTCTACATCGTCCATTTTTCATACAAAAAAATTTTTTATAAAAAAATTAATTGGACTATACATCGTCCATTTTTCATGAAAAAAAATTTGATGAAAAAATTAAATGTACTGTACATCGTGCATTTCTAATGCAAAAAGTTTAATCGACTATACATCGACTATTTTGCATGTAAAAAAATAAATGGACTATATATCGTCCATTTTTCATAAAAAAATTTTTTTTATAAAAAAATTAAATGGACTATACATCGTCCATTTTTCAAACAAAAAATTTTTTTATTAAAAAATTAAATGGGCTATACATCGCCCATTTTTCATGGAAAATAATTTTTTATGTAAAAATTAAATGGACTATCCATCGTCCATTTTTCATAAAAAAATTTTTTTTATAAAAAAATTAAATGGACTATATATACATCGTCCATTTTTCAAAGAAAAAATTTGTTTATTAAAAAATTAAATGTACTGTACATCGTACATTTCTAATGCAAAAAGTTTAATCGACTATACATAGACTATTTTTCATGTAAAAATTTAAATGGACTATACATCGTCCATTTTTCATACAAAAAAATTTTTTATAAAAAAATTAAATGGACTATACATCCGTCCATTTTTCAAAAAAAAATTTTTTTATGAAAAAATTAAATGTACTGTACATCATACATTTCTAATGCAAAAAGTTTAATCGACTATACATAGACTATTTTTCATGTAAAAAATTAAATGGACTATCCATCGTCCATTTTTCATAAAAAAATTTTTTATAAAATAACTAAATGTACTGCACATCCTGCATTTCTAATCCAAAAAATTAAATCGACTATACATCGGCTATTTTTCATGCAAAAAAATTAATGGATTCTACATCGTCCATTTTTCATACAAAAAAATTTTTTATAAAAAAATTAATTGGACTATACATCGTCCATTTTTCATGAAAAAAAATTTTATGAAAAAATTAAATGTACTGTACATCGTGCATTTCTAATGCAAAAAGTTTAATCGACTATACATCGACTATTTTGCATGTAAAAAAATAAATGGACTATATATCGTCCATTTTTCATAAAAAAATTTTTTTTATAAAAAAATTAAATGGACTATTCATCGTCCATTTTTCAAACAAAAAATTTTTTTATTAAAAAATTAAATGGGCTATACATCGCCCATTTTTCATGGAAAATAATTTTTTATGTAAAAATTAAATGGACTATACATCGTCCATTTTTTATAAAAAAAATTTTTATAAAAAATTTAAATAGACTATACATCGTCCAATAATTATTTCTGAAAAAGTTAAATGTACTGTACATCGTGCATTTCTAATGCAAAAAGTTTAATCGACTATACATCGACTATTTTGCATGTAAAAAAATAAATGGACTATACATCGTCCATTTTGCATAAAAAAAATTTTTTTATGAAAAAATTAAATGGACAATACATCATCCATTTTTCATGGAAAAAATTTTATGAAAAAATTAAATGTACTGTACATCGTGCATTTCTAATGCATAAAGTTTAATCGACTATACATCAACTATTTTGCATGTAAAAAATAAATGGACTATATATCGTCCATTTTTCATAAAAAAATTTTTTTTATAAAAAAATTAAATGGACTATACATCGTCCATTTTTCAAAGAAAAAATTTTTTTTATAAGAAAATTAAATGGACTATACATCGTCCATTTTTCAAAGAAAAAATTTTTTTATGAAAAAATTAAATGTACTGTAAATCGTGCATTTCTAATGCAAAAAGTTTAATCGACTATACATAGACTATTTTTCATGTAAAAAATTAAATGGACTATCCATCGTCCATTTTTCATAAAAAAATTTTTTTTATAAAAAAATTAAATGGACTATACATCGTCCATTTTTCAAACAAAAAATTTTTTTTATAAAAAAATTAAATGGACTATACATCGTCCATTTTTCATAAAAAAATTTTTTTTATAAAAAAATTAAATGGACTATACATCGTCCATTTTTCAAAGAAAAAATTTTTTTATTAAAAAATTAAATGGGCTATACATCGCCCATTTTTCATGGAAAATAATTTTTTATGTAAAAATTAAATGGACTATACATCGTCCATTTTTTATAAAAAAATTTTTTATAAAAAAATTTAAATAGACTATACATCGTCCAATAATTATTTCTGAAAAAGTTAAATGTACTGTACATCGTGCATTTCTAATGCAAAAAGTTTAATCGACTATACATCGACTATTTTTCTTGCAAAAAAATAAATGGACTATACATCGTCCATTTTGCATAAAAAAAAATTTTTATGAAAAAATTAAATGGACAATACATCATCCATTTTTCAAAGAAAAAATTTTATGAAAAAATTAAATGTACTGTACATCGTACATTTCTAATGCAAAAAGTTCAATGGACTATACATAGACTATTTTTCATGTAAAAAATTAAATGGACTATCCATCGTCCATTTTTCATAAAAAAATTTTTTTTATAAAAAAATTAAATGGACTATATATACATCATCCATTTTTCAAAGAAAAAATTTTTTTATTAAAAAATTAAATGTACTGTACATCGTAATCTAATCTAATCTAATGCAAAAAGTTTAATCGACTATACATAGACTATTTTTCATGTAAAAATTTAAATGGACTATACATCGTCCATTTTTCATACAAAAAAATTTTTTATAAAAAAATTAAATGGACTATACATCCGTCCATTTTTCAAAGAAAAAATTTTTTTATGAAAAAATTAAATGTACTGTACATCGTACATTTCTAATGCAAAAAGTTTAATCGACTATACATAGACTATTTTTCATGTAAAAAATTAAATGGACTATCCATCGTCCATTTTTCATAAAAAAATTTTTTATAAAATAACTAAATGTACTGCACATCCTGCATTTCTAATCCAAAAAATTAAATCGACTATACATCGGCTATTTTTCATGCAAAAAAATTAATGGATTCTACATCGTCCATTTTTCATACAAAAAAATTTTTTATAAAAAAATTAATTGGACTATACATCGTCCATTTTTCATGAAAAAAAATTTTATGAAAAAATTAAATGTACTGTACATCGTGCATTTCTAATGCAAAAAGTTTAATCGACTATACATCGACTATTTTGCATGTAAAAAAATAAATGGACTATATATCGTCCATTTTTCATAAAAAAATTTTTTTTATAAAAAAATTAAATGGACTATACATCGTCCATTTTTCAAACAAAAAATTTTTTTATAAAAAAATTAAATGGGCTATACATCGCCCATTTTTCATGGAAAATAATTTTTTATGTAAAAATTAAATGGACTATACATCGTCCATTTTTTATAAAAAAAATTTTTATAAAAAATTTAAATAGACTATACATCGTCCAATAATTATTTCTGAAAAAGTTAAATGTACTGTACATCGTGCATTTCTAATGCAAAAAGTTTAATCGACTATACATCGACTATTTTGCATGTAAAAAAATAAATGGACTATACATCGTCCATTTTGCATAAAAAAAATTTTTTTATGAAAAAATTAAATGGACAATACATCATCCATTTTTCATGGAAAAAATTTTATGAAAAAATTAAATGTACTGTACATCGTGCATTTCTAATGCATAAAGTTTAATCGACTATACATCGACTATTTTGCATGTAAAAAATAAATGGACTATATATCGTCCATTTTTCATAAAAAAATTTTTTTTATAAAAAAATTAAATGGACTATACATCGTCCATTTTTAAAAGAAAAAATTTTTTTTATAAAAAAATTAAATGGACTATATATACATCGTCCATTTTTCAAAGAAAAAATTTTTTTATGAAAAAATTAAATGTACTGTAAATCGTGCATTTCTAATGCAAAAAGTTTAATCGACTATACATAGACTATTTTTCATGTAAAAAATTAAATGGACTATCCATCGTCCATTTTTCATAAAAAATTTTTTTTATAAAAAAATTAAATGGACTATACATCGTCCATTTTTCAAACAAAAAATTTTTTTTATAAAAAAATTAAATGGACTATACATCGTCCATTTTTCATAAAAAAATTTTTTTTATAAAAAAATTAAATGGACTATACATCGTCCATTTTTCAAACAAAAAATTTTTTTATTAAAAAATTAAATGGGCTATACATCGCCCATTTTTCATGGAAAATAATTTTTTATGTAAAAATTAAATGGACTATACATCGTCCATTTTTTATAAAAAAATTTTTTATAAAAAAATTTAAATAGACTATACATCGTCCAATAATTATTTCTGAAAAAGTTAAATGTACTGTACATCGTGCATTTCTAATGCAAAAAGTTTAATCGACTATACATCGACTATTTTTCTTGCAAAAAAATAAATGGACTATACATCGTCCATTTTGCATAAAAAAAAATTTTTATGAAAAAATTAAATGGACAATACATCATCCATTTTTCAAAGAAAAAATTTTATGAAAAAATTAAATGTACTGTACATCGTACATTTCTAATGCAAAAAGTTTAATGGACTATACATAGACATTTTTCATGTAAAAAATTAAATGGACTATCCATCGTCCATTTTTCATAAAAAAATTTTTTTTATAAAAAAATTAAATGGACTATATATACATCGTCCATTTTTCAAAGAAAAAATTTTTTTATTAAAAAATTAAATGTACTGTACATCGTACATTTCTAATGCAAAAAGTTTAATCGACTATACATAGACTATTTTTCATGTAAAAATTTAAATGGACTATACATCGTCCATTTTTCATACAAAATAATTTTTTATAAAAAAATTAAATGGACTATACATCCGTCCATTTTTCAAAGAAAAAATTTTTTTATGAAAAAATTAAATGTACTGTACATCATACATTTCTAATGCAAAAAGTTTAATCGACTATACATAGACTATTTTTCATGTAAAAAATTAAATGGACTATCCATCGTCCATTTTTCATAAAAAAATTTTTTATAAAATAACTAAATGTACTGCACATCCTGCATTTCTAATCCAAAAAATTAAATCGACTATACATCGGCTATTTTTCATGCAAAAAAATTAATGGATTCTACATCGTCCATTTTTCATACAAAAAAATTTTTTATAAAAAAATTAATTGGACTATACATCGTCCATTTTTCATGAAAAAAAATTTTATGAAAAAATTAAATGTACTGTACATCGTGCACTTCTAATGCAAAAAGTTTAATCGACTATACATCGACTATTTTGCATGTAAAAAAATAAATGGACTATATATCGTCCATTTTTCAAACAAAAAATTTTTTTATTAAAAAATTAAATGGGCTATACATCGCCCATTTTTCATGGAAAATAATTTTTTATGTAAAAATTAAATGGACTATACATCGTCCATTTTTTATAAAAAAAATTTTTATAAAAAATTTAAATAGACTATACATCGTCCAATAATTATTTCTGAAAAAGTTAAATGTACTGTACATCGTGCATTTCTAATGCATAAAGTTTAATCGACTATACATCGACTATTTTGCATGTAAAAAAATAAATGGACTATACATCGTCCATTTTGCATAAAAAAAATTTTTTTATGAAAAAATTAAATGGACAATAATACATCATCCATTTTTCATGGAAAAAATTTTATGAAAAAATTAAATGTACTGTACTTCGTACATTTCTAATGCAAAAAGTTTAATCGACTATACATAGACTATTTTTCATGTAAAAAATTAAATGGACTATCCATCGTCCATTTTTCATAAAAAAATTTTTTTTATAAAAAAATTAAATGGACTATACATCGTCCAGTTTTCAAAGAAAAAAATTTTTTATTAAAAAATTAAATGTACTGTACATCGTACATTTCTAATGGAAAAAGTTTAATCGACTATACATCGACTATTTTGCATGTAAAAAATAAATGGACTATATATCGTCCATTTTTCATAAAAAAATTAAATGGACTATACGTCGTCCATTTTTCAAACAAAAAATTTTTTTTATAAAAAAATTAAATGGACTATCCATCGTCCATTTTTCAAAGAAAAAATTTTTTTATGAAAAAATTAAATGTACTGTACATCGTGCATTTCTAATGCAAAAAGTTTAATCGACTATACATAGAACTATTTTTCATGTAAAAAATTAAATGGACTATCCATCGTCCATTTTTCATAAAAAAATTTTTTTTATAAAAAAATTAAATGGACTATACATCGTCCATTTTTCAAACAAAAAATTTTTTTTATAAAAAAATTAATTGGACTATACATCGTCCATTTTTCAAACAAAAAATTTTTTTTATAAAAAAATTAAATGGACTATACATCGTCCATTTTTCAAACAAAAAATTTTTTTTATAAAAAAATTAAATGGACTATACATCGTCCATTTTTCAAAGAAGAAATTTTTTTATGAAAAAATTAAATGTACTGTACATCGTGCATTTCTAATGCAAAAAGTTTAATCGACTATACATCGACTATTTTGCATGTAAAAAAATAAATGGACTATGTAAAAAAATAAATGGACTATATATCGTCCATTTTGCATAAAAAAAATTTTTTTATAAAAAAATTAAATTAAATACATCGTCCATTTTTCAAAGAAAAAATTTTTATAAAATAACTAAATGTACTGCACATCCTGCATTTCTAATCCAAAAAATTAAATCGACTATACATCGACTATTTTTCATGCAAAAAAATTAATGGATTCAACATCGTCCATTTTTCATACAAAAAAATTTTATGAAAAAATTAAATGTACTGTACATCGTGCATTTCTAATGCAAAAAGTTTAATCGACTATATATCGACTATTTTTCATGTAAAAAATTAAATGGACTATACATCGTCCATTTTTCATAAAAAAAATTTTTTTATAAAAAAATTAAATGGGACTATACATCGTCCATTTTTCAAACAAAAAATTTTTTTATTAAAAAATTAAATGGGCTATACATCGCCCATTTTTCATGGAAAATAATTTTTTATGTAAAAATTAAATGGACTATACATCGTCCATTTTTTATAAAAAAATTTTATGAAAAAATTAAATGTACTGTACATCGTGCATTTCTAATGCAAAAAGTTTAATCGACTATACATCGACTATTTTTCTTGCAAAAAAATAAATGGCCTATACATCGTCCATTTTGCATAAAAAAATTTTTTTTATAAAAAAATTAAATGTCCATGTCGTCCATTTTTCAAAGAAAAAATTTTTTTATGAAAAAATTAAATGTACTGTACATCGTGCATTTCTAATGCAAAAAGTTTAATCGACTATACATCGACTATTTTGCATGTAAAAAAATAAATGGACTATGTAAAAAAATAAATGGACTATATATCGTCCATTTTGCATAAAAAAAATTTTTTTATAAAAAAATTAAATTAAATACATCGTCCATTTTTCAAAGAAAAAATTTTTATAAAATAACTAAATGTACTGCACATCCTGCATTTCTAATCCAAAAAATTAAATCGACTATACATCGACTATTTTTCATGCAAAAAAATTAATGGATTCTACATCGTCCATTTTTCATACAAAAAAATTTTTTATAAAAAAATTAATTGGACTACACATCGTCCATTTTTCATGAAAAAAATTTTATGAAAAAATTAAATGTACTGTACGTCGTGCAGTTCTAATGCAAAAAGTTTAATCGACTATACATTGACTATTTTGCATGTAAAAAAATAAATGGACTATACATCGTCCATTTTTTATAAAAAAATTGTTTATAAAAAATTTAAATAGACTATACATCGTCCAATAATTATTTCTGAAAAAGTTAAATGTACTGTACATCGTGCATTTCTAATGCAAAAAGTTTAATCGACTATACATCGACTATTTTTCTTGCAAAAAAATAAATGGACTATACATCGTCCATTTTGCATAAAAAAAATTTTTTTATGAAAAAATTAAATGGACAAGAAAGACATCATCCATTTTTCATGGAAAAAATTTTATGAAAAAATTAAATGTACTGTACATCGTACATTTCTAATGCAAAAAGTTTAATCGACTATACATAGACTATTTTTCATGTAAAAAATTAAATGGACTATCCATCGTCCATTTTTCATAAAAAAATTTTTTTTATAAAAAAATTAAATGGACTATACATCGTCCATTTTTCAAAGAAAAAATTTTTTTATGAAAAAATTAAATGTAATGTACATCGTACATTTCTAATGGAAAAAGTTTAATCGACTATACATCGACTATTTTGCATGTAAAAAATAAATGGACTATATATCGTCCATTTTTCATAAAAAAATTTTTTTTATAAAAAAATTAAATGGACTAATCGTCCATTTTTCAAACAAAAAATTTTTTTTATAAATAAATTAAATGGACTATACATCGTCCATTTTTCAAAGAAAAAATTTTTTTATGAAAAAATTAAATGTACTGTACATCGTGCATTTCTAATGCAAAAAGTTTAATCGACTATACATCGACTATTTTGCATGTAAAAAAACAAATGGACTATATATCGTCCATTTTTCATAAAAAAATTTTTTTTATAAAAAAATTAAATGGACTATAATACATCGTCCATTTTTCAAACAAAAAATTTTTTTTATAAAAAAATTAAATGGACTATACATCGTCCATTTTTCAAACAAAAAATTTTTTTTATAAAAAAATTAAATGGACTATACATCGTCCATTTTTCAAACAAAAAATTTTTTTTATAAAAAAATTAAATGGACTATACATCGTCCATTTTTCAAAGAAAAAATTTTTTTATGAAAAAATTAAATGTACTGTACATCGTGCATTTCTAATGCAAAAAGTTTAATCGACTATACATCGACTATTTTGCATGTAAAAAAATAAATGGGCTATGTAAAAAAATAAATGGACTATATATATATCGTCCATTTTGCATAAAAAAATTTTTTTATAAAAAAATTAAATTAAATACATCGTCCATTTTTCAAAGAAAAAATTTTTTTATGAAAAAATTAAATGTACTGTACATCGTGCATTTCTAATGCAAAAAGTTTAATCGACTATACATAGACTATTTTTCATGTAAAAAATTAAATGGACTATCCATCGTCCATTTTTCATAAAAAAATTTTTTATAAAATAACTAAATGTACTGCACATCCTGCATTTCTAATCCAAAAAATTAAATCGACTATACATCGGCTATTTTTCATGCAAAAAAATTAATGGATTCTACATCGTCCATTTTTCATACAAAAAAATTTTTTATAAAAAAATTAATTGGACTATACATCGTCCATTTTTCATGAAAAAAAATTTTATGAAAAAATTAAATGTACTGTACATCGTGCATTTCTAATGCAAAAAGTTTAATCGACTATACATCGACTATTTTGCATGTAAAAAAATAAATGGACTATATATCGTCCATTTTTCATAAAAAAATTTTTTTTATAAAAAAATTAAATGGACTATACATCGTCCATTTTTCAAACAAAAAATTTTTTTATTAAAAAATTAAATGGGCTATACATCGCCCATTTTTCATGGAAAATAATTTTTTATATAAAAATTAAATGGACTATACATCGTCCATTTTTTATAAAAAAAATTTTTATAAAAAATTTAAATAGACTATACATCGTCCAATAATTATTTCTGAAAAAGTTAAATGTACTGTACATCGTGCATTTCTAATGCATAAAGTTTAATCGACTATACATCGACTATTTTGCATGTAAAAAAATAAATGGACTATACAAATACATCATCCATTTTTCATGGAAAAAATTTTATGAAAAAATTAAATGTACTGTACATCGTACATTTCTAATGCAAAAAGTTTAATCGACTATATATAGACTATTTTTCATGTAAAAAATTAAATGGACTATCCATCGTCCATTTTTCATAAAAAAATTTTTTTTATAAAAAAATTAAATGGACTATACATCGTCCATTTTTCAAAGAAAAAATTTTTTTATGAAAAAATTAAATGTACTGTACATCGTACATTTCTAATGGAAAAAGTTTAATCGACTATACATCGACTATTTTTCATGTAAAAAATTAAATGGACTATCCATCGTCCATTTTTCATAAAAAAAATTTTTTTATAAAAAAATTAAATGGACTATACATCGTCCATTTTTCAAAGAAAAAATTTTTTTATGAAAAAATTAAATGTACTGTACATCGTGCATTTCTAATGCAAAAAGTTTAATCGACTATACATCGACTATTTTGCATGTAAAAAAATAAATGGACTATATATCGTCCATTTTTCATAAAAAAATTTTTTTTATTAAAAAATTAAATGGGCTATACATCGCCCATTTTTCATGGAAAATAATTTTTTATAAAAAAATTAAATGGACAATACATCATCCATTTTTCATGGAAAATATTTTATGAAAAAATTAAATGTACTGTACATCGTACATTTCTAATGCAAAAAGTTTAATCGACTATACATAGACTATTTTTCATGTAAAAAATTAAATGGACTATCCATCGTCCATTTTTCATAAAAAAATTTTTTTTATAAAAAATTAAATGGACTATACATCGTCCATTTTTCAAAGAAAAAATTTTTTTATTAAAAAATTAAATGGGCTATACATCGCCCATTTTTCATGGAAAATAATTTTTTATGTAAAAATTAAATGGACTATACATCGTCCATTTTTTATAAGAAAATTTTTTATAAAAAAATTTAAATAGACTATACATCGTCCAATAATTATTTCTGAAAAAGTTAAATGTACTGTACATCGTACATTTCTAATGCAAAAAGTTTAATCGACTATACATAGACTATTTTTCATGTAAAAATTTAAATGGACTATATATCGTCCATTTTGCATAAAAAAAATTTTTTTATAAACAAATTAAATTAAATACATCGTCCATTTTTCAAAGAAAAAATTTTTATAAAATAACTAAATGTACTGCACATCCTGCATTTCTAATCCAAAAAATTAAATCGACTATACATCGACTATTTTTCATGCAAAAAAATTAATGGATTCTACATCGTCCATTTTTCACACAAAAAAATTTTTTATAAAAAAATTAATTGGACTACACATCGTCCATTTTTCATGAAAAAAATTTTATGAAAAAATTAAATGTACTGTACGTCGTGCAGTTCTAATGCAAAAAGTTTAATCGACTATACATAGACTATTTTTCATGTAAAAAATTAAATGGACTATCCATCGTCCATTTTTCATAAAAAAATTTTTTATAAAATAACTAAATGTACTGCACATCCTGCATTTCTAATCCAAAAAATTAAATCGACTATACATCGGCTATTTTTCATGCAAAAAAATTAATGGATTCTACATCGTCCATTTTTCATACAAAAAAATTTTTTATAAAAAAATTAATTGGACTATACATCGTCCATTTTTCATGAAAAAAAATTTTATGAAAAAATTAAATGTACTGTACATCGTGCATTTCTAATGCAAAAAGTTTAATCGACTATACATCGACTATTTTGCATGTAAAAAAATAAATGGACTATATATCGTCCATTTTTCATAAAAAAATTTTTTTTATAAAAAAATTAAATGGACTATACATCGTCCATTTTTCAAACAAAAAATTTTTTTATTAAAAAATTAAATGGGCTATACATCGCCCATTTTTCATGGAAAATAATTTTTTATATAAAAATTAAATGGACTATACATCGTCCATTTTTTATAAAAAAAATTTTTATAAAAAATTTAAATAGACTATACATCGTCCAATAATTATTTCTGAAAAAGTTAAATGTACTGTACATCGTGCATTTCTAATGCATAAAGTTTAATCGACTATACATCGACTATTTTGCATGTAAAAAAATTAATGGACTATACAAATACATCATCCATTTTTCATGGAAAAAATTTTATGAAAAAATTAAATGTACTGTACATCGTACATTTCTAATGCAAAAAGTTTAATCGACTATATATAGACTATTTTTCATGTAAAAAATTAAATGGACTATCCATCGTCCATTTTTCATAAAAAAATTTTTTTTATAAAAAAATTAAATGGACTATACATCGTCCATTTTTCAAAGAAAAAATTTTTTTATGAAAAAATTAAATGTACTGTACATCGTACATTTCTAATGGAAAAAGTTTAATCGACTATACATCGACTATTTTTCATGTAAAAAATTAAATGGACTATCCATCGTCCATTTTTCATAAAAAAAATTTTTTTATAAAAAAATTAAATGGACTATACATCGTCCATTTTTCAAAGAAAAAATTTTTTTATGAAAAAATTAAATGTACTGTACATCGTGCATTTCTAATGCAAAAAGTTTAATCGACTATACATCGACTATTTTGCATGTAAAAAAATAAATGGACTATATATCGTCCATTTTTCATAAAAAAATTTTTTTTATTAAAAAATTAAATGGGCTATACATCGCCCATTTTTCATGGAAAATAATTTTTTATAAAAAAATTAAATGGACAATACATCATCCATTTTTCATGGAAAATATTTTATGAAAAAATTAAATGTACTGTACATCGTACATTTCTAATGCAAAAAGTTTAATCGACTATACATAGACTATTTTTCATGTAAAAAATTAAATGGACTATCCATCGTCCATTTTTCATAAAAAAATTTTTTTTATAAAAAATTAAATGGACTATACATCGTCCATTTTTCAAAGAAAAAATTTTTTTATTAAAAAATTAAATGGGCTATACATCGCCCATTTTTCATGGAAAATAATTTTTTATGTAAAAATTAAATGGACTATACATCGTCCATTTTTTATAAAAAAATTTTTTATAAAAAAATTTAAATAGACTATACATCGTCCAATAATTATTTCTGAAAAAGTTAAATGTACTGTACATCGTACATTTCTAATGCAAAAAGTTTAATCGACTATACATAGACTATTTTTCATGTAAAAATTTAAATGGACTATATATCGTCCATTTTGCATAAAAAAAATTTTTTTATAAAAAAATTAAATTAAATACATCGTCCATTTTTCAAAGAAAAAATTTTTATAAAATAACTAAATGTACTGCACATCCTGCATTTCTAATCCAAAAAATTAAATCGACTATACATCGACTATTTTTCATGCAAAAAAATTAATGGATTCTACATCGTCCATTTTTCACACAAAAAAATTTTTTATAAAAAAATTAATTGGACTACACATCGTCCATTTTTCATGAAAAAAATTTTATGAAAAAATTAAATGTACTGTACGTCGTGCAGTTCTAATGCAAAAAGTTTAATCGACTATACATTGACTATTTTGCATGTAAAAAAATAAATGGACTATACATCGTCCATTTTTTATAAAAAAATTGTTTATAAAAAATTTAAATAGACTATACATCGTCCAATAATTATTTCTGAAAAAGTTAAATGTACTGTACATCGTGCATTTCTAATGCAAAAAGTTTAATCGACTATACATCGACTATTTTTCTTGCAAAAAAATAAATGGACTATACATCGTCCATTTTGCATAAAAAAAATTTTTTTATGAAAAAATTAAATACATCATCCGTTTTTCATGGAAAAAATTTTATGAAAAAATTAAATGTACTGTACATCGTACATTTCTAATGCAAAAAGTTTAATCGACTATACATAGACTATTTTTCATGTAAAAAATTAAATGGACTATCCATCGTCCATTTTTCATAAAAAAATTTTTTTTATAAAAAAATTAAATGGACTATACATCGTCCATTTTTCAAAGAAAAATTTTTTTATTAAAAAATTAAATGGACTATACATCGTCCATTTTTCAAAGAAAATATTTTTTTATGAAAAAATTAAATGTACTGTACATCGTGCATTTCATATGCAAAAAGTTTAATCGACTATACATCGACTATTTTGCATGTAAAAAAATAAATGGACTATATATCGTCCATTTTTCATAAAAAAATTTTTTTTATAAAAAAATTAAATGGACTATGTATACATCGTCCATTTTTTAAAAAAAAAATTTTTTTATTAAAAAATTAAATGGGCTATACATCGCCCATTTTTCATGGAAAATAATTTTTTATGTAAAAATTAAATGGACTATACATCGTCCATTTTTTATAAAAAAATTTTTTTATGAAAAAATTAAATGGACAATACATCGTCCAATAATTATTTCTGAAAAAGTTAAATGTACTGTACATCGTGCATTTCTAATGCAAAAAGTTTAATCGACTATACATCGACTATTTTTCTTGCAAAAAAATAAATGGACTATACATCGTCCATTTTGCATAAAAAAAATTTTTTTATGAAAAAATTAAATGGAAAAAATTTTATGAAAAACTTAAATGTACTGTACATCGTACATTTCTAATGCAAAAAGTTTAATCGACTATACATAGACTATTTTTCATGTAAAAAATTAAATGGACTATCCATCGTCCATTTTTCATAAAAAAATTTTTTTTATAAAAAAATTAAATGGACTATATATATATACATCGTCCATTTTTCAAAGAAAAAATTTTTTTATTAAAAAATTAAATGTACTGTACATCGTACATTTCTAATGCAAAAAGTTTAATCGACTATACATAGACTATTTTTCATGTAAAAATTTAAATGGACTATACATCGTCCATTTTTCATTCAAAATAATTTTTTATAAACAAATTAAATGGACTATACATCCGTCCATTTTTCAAAGAAAAAATTTTTTTATGAAAAAATTAAATGTACTGTACATCATACATTTCTAATGCAAAAAGTTTAATCGACTATACATAGACTATTTTTCATGTAAAAAATTAAATGGACTATCCATCGTCCATTTTTCAAAGAAAAAAATTTTTTGTTAAAAAATTAAATGGACTATACATCGTCCATTTTTCAAAGAAAAAATTTTTTTATGAAAAAATTAAATGTACTGTACATCGTGCATTTCTAATGCAAAAAGTTTAATCGACTATACATCGACTATTTTGCATGTAAAAAAGTAAATGGAATATATATCGTCCATTTTTCATAAAAAAATTTTTTTTATTAAAAAATTAAATGGGCTATACATCGCCCATTTTTCATGGAAAATAATTTTTTATGTAAAAATTAAATGGACTATACATCGTCCATTTTTTATAAAAAAATTTTTTATAAAAAATTTAAATAGACTATACATCGTCCAATAATTATTTCTGAAAAAGTTAAATGTACTGTACATCGTGCATTTCTAATGCAAAAAGTTTAATCGACTATACATCGACTATTTTTCTTGCAAAAAAATAAATGGACTATACATCGTCCATTTTGCATAAAAAAAATTTTTTATGAAAAAATTAAATGGACATCATCCATTTTTCATGGAAAAAATTTTATGAAAAAATTAAATGTACTGTACATCGTACATTTCTAATGCAAAAAGTTTAATCGACTATACATAGACTATTTTTCATGTAAAAAATTAAATGGACTATCCATCATCCATTTTTCATAAATAAATGGACATAAATGGACTATCCATCGTCCATTTTTCAAAGAAAAAAATTTTTTGTTAAAAAATTAAATGGACTATACATCGTCCATTTTTCAAAGAAAAAATTTTTTTATGAAAAAATTAAATGTACTGTACATCGTGCATTTCTAATGCAAAAAGTTTAATCGACTATACATCGACTATTTTGCATGTAAAAAAGTAAATGGAATATATATCATCCATTTTTCATAAAAAAATTTTTTTTATAAAAAAATTAAATGGACTATACATCGTCCATTTTTCAAAGAAAAAAATTTTTTGTTAAAAAATTAAATGGACTATACATCGTCCATTTTTCAAAGAAAAAATTTTTTTATGAAAAAATTAAATGTACTGTACATCGTGCATTTCTAATGCAAAAAGTTTAATCGACTATACATCGACTATTTTGCATGTAAAAATATAAATGGACTATGTAAAAAAATAAATGGACTATATATCGTCCATTTTGCATAAAAAAAATTTTTTTATAAAAAAATTAAATTAAATACATCGTCCATTTTTCAAAGAAAAAATTTTTATAAAATAACTAAATGTACTGCACATCCTGCATTTCTAATCCAAAAAATTAAATCGACTATACATCGACTATTTTTCATGCAAAAAAATTAATGGATTCTACATCGTCCATTTTTCATACAAAAAAATTTTATAAAAAAATTAAATGTACTGTACATCGTGCATTTCTAATGCAAAAAGTTTAATCGACTATACATCGACTATTTTTCTTGGAAAAAAATAAATGGACTATACATCGTCCATTTTGCATAAAAAAATTTTTTTTATAAAAAAATTAAATGGACTATACATCGTACATTTTTCATGAAAACAAATTTATGAGAAAATTAAATGCACTGTACGTCGTCCATTTTTAATGGAAAAAATTTTTATAAAATAACTAAATGTACTGCACATCCTGCATTTCTAATCCAAAAAATTAAATCGACTTATACATCGACTATTTTTCATGAAAAAAACTTGAATGGATTCTACATCTTACATTTTTCATACAAAAAATTTTTTTATGGAAAAATTAAATGGACTATACATCGTCCATTTTTCATGAAAACAAATTTATGAGAAAATTAAATGCACTGTACGTCGTCCATTTTTAATGGAAAAAATTTTTTCTGATAAAATAAATGTACTGTACATCGTGCATTTCTAATGCAAAAAGTTCAATCGACTATACATCGAATATTTTGATTGTAAAAAAATAAATAAACTATACATCGTCCCTTTTTCATAAAAAAATTGTTTATAAAATATTTCAATGTACTGCACATCCTGCATTTCTAATCCAAAAAATTAAATCGACTATACATCGAGTATTTTTCATGCAAAAAAATTAATGGATTCTACATCGTCCATTTTTCATACAAAAAAATTTTTTATAAAAAAATTAATTGGACTATACATCGTCCATTTTTCATGAAAAAAAATTTTATGAAAAAATTAAATGTACTGTACATCGTGCATGTCTAATGCAAAAAGTTTAATCGACTATACATCGACTATTTTGCATGTAAAAAAAATAAATTTACTATACATCGTCCATTTTTCATAAAAAAATTTTTTTTATAAAAAAATTAAATGGACTATACATCGTCCATTTTTCATGGAAAAAAATTTTTTATGTAAAAATTAAATGGACTATACATCGTCCATTTTTTATAAAAAAATTTTTTATAAAAAAATTTAAATGGACTATACATCGTCCATTACTAATGCAAAAAGTTTAATCGACTATACATCGACTTTTTTTCTTGCAAAAAATTTAATGGATTCTACATCGTCCATTTTTCATACAAAAAAATTTTTTATGTAAAAATTAAATTTTTTATAAAAAAATTTTTTATAAAAAAATTTAAACGGACTATACATCGTCCATTTTTCTTGGCAAGAATTTTTTCTGAAAAAATTAAATGTACTGCACATCATGTATTTCTAATGCAAAAAGTTTAATCGACTATCCATCGACTATTTTGCATGTAAAAAATTAAATGGACTATAATACATCGTCCATTTTTCATAAAAAAAATTTTTTATGAAAAAATTACATGGAGTTATACATCGTCCATTTTGCATGAAACAAATTTATTATAAAAAAATTAAATGTACTGTACATCCTGTATTTCCAATGCAAAAAGTTTAATCGACTATACATCCACTATTTTTCATGTAAAAAATTAAATGGACTGTACATCGTCCATTTTTCATAAAAAATAATGTTTTATGAAAAATTTAAATGGACTATAATACATTGTCCATTTTTCATACAAAAAAATTTTTTATGAAAAAATTAAATGAACTATACGTTGTCTATTTATTTTCATGGAAAGAATTATTTATGAAAAAATTAAATGTACTATACATCGTGCATTTTTAATGCAAAAAGTTTAGTCGACTATTTTTTATGCAAAAAATTTAATGGATGGCCATCGTCCGTTTTTTTATGCAAAAAAACTTAGTAGACTATACATCGTTAATTCTCATAAAAAAAAAAATTTTTCTCTTGGATAATATACGATGTTCGATCTGAGGTTAAATGGAGAACCAGGCCTGCTAGCAGATACGAGGGATAATGACGGGAAGAACGCACACACACATACGCTATTAAAAGGCATTCGTATAACAAAGAGACCGTGCACTCAGTTTAGCTAATGCTTTGGCCTCTTTCATTTTATCTATTAAGTTTAGTTTTTAACATAAAGTATAAGTAATTTGTGGTAGCAACCAAGCTAACCACATCGTTTTTACTCTTGATTTAATTCTAATAAATACTTTTAATAAAAAATAGTAATAATAAAAGAAGAAAGTGTTGTTTTTCTTGGAAGACTAAAGGTAAAGTATACTCAATTGAATTTTTTGCATGAAATATGGAAGATGTATTATAGTCCGCTTATTTTTCCGCATAAAAAATGTCTATTAAATTTTTGGCGCAAAATATTTTTTTTATGAAAATTAACGATGTATCCATTCTATTTTTTGCATAATAAATAGACAATGATAAGTCTATTAAATTTTTTCCATAAAAAATTTGCGACAAAAAAATTCATTTAGTTTTTTTCATAAAAAAATGGTATACGTGAAAAATGGACGATGTAGTCTACTTAATTTTTTCCATGAAAAATGTACAATGTATAGTCCATTTAACTCCTCGCACTAAAAATGCCAGATGACAATAGTCCATTAAATTTTTTCCATAAAAAATATTTTTCATCAAAAATGGACAACGCACTGTCCATTTTGTGTGAAAAACTAACGATTCAATTATTTGCATAAAAAATGGGTGATGTATTGTCGTTTTAATTTTTTTTCATAAAAAATTTTTGGCATGAAAAATGGACGATGTATATAGCCCATCTATATTTTTGTATGAAAAATTAAATTTTTTGTATGAAAAATGGACGATTAAATTTTTTGCACAAAAAATGGACGATATATGGCAAATTTAATTTTTCTGTGTATGCTTTTCTATATTTTTCTTTCATCTTCTATAAAATTCTGATTTTCGATTTAAGATAATTTAAATTTAAATTATACGTATGTGGAAGACAATTAATTTTTACGGTTTAATGTTAAGATTTTGCAACAATTTAACTTTATAATTTAGTAATTACATTTAATAAAGTTCTCATTTAATTTAAATAGATTATGATTTTAACGAATAAGATATTTATGGGTCATAAAATGAATAATTTACAGAGCTTTTAATTAAAACTCATTTTCTTTATCAAAAAAACTAAGCACAATAATACTTCAAAGCAACCCCTTTTTCCTATCCACCCACCGAGTGAAATCTCTCGCAATTCGCGTATTTTATTTTGCTTGTTAATCCCCTTTATGCCATTATCTTTGTTTATAAGCAATTTATTATGGGGCATTTTAATATTTTATTTAAATCGGATCACGTTTTATTTTTTTATTTTTATTTTTTTTCTTGTGCTTGCTACACAGAGATTTTTTTCTTTAGCATGACATTAAAAAAAAACGCACCAATGTTATCAGTGAAAGTTGTATTTTTGCCAGTTTGTTCTAGTTGTCAGTTTCATTTTGTTGTTGCTTGTAACTCCCGCACAAAGTGTCCTGCATTGAGCAAAACTAATTTATTATCTTGTAGAAATTAATCTTGATATCTTTGCCTTTTTTCGTTTTACAAAATATTCTGGCGACTTTATTGAGGCCTTAAATCTTTCTACAATAAACTATAAAATAAGATATACAATGACAGATGGATGAACGGGACGGATGCTTGTGTTGGTTGTTTGAGAAGGGAGTTGAGGCTACCAACGCACTCAAAACAAACAATGTTACACACATCTGCGTAGTATTTTATAAGAAATATTCTAGTTAAAAACAGACTTTTAAAAGAGTGCAAGTGAAGATAAGCGACTGAAAATATTAATGTTTAACATTAATAATGTAGAATAATTCGTCGTATCGTATTTTATAATGTACAAAAATTTAATAAAAAAAAATAACTTCTACTCTCAACTTTAGAGAGCAGAATTTTTTTTTAAATCTGCATTGACTGTTATTCGAATTGAAAACTTTAGTAAGCTTATGCCTAATCGCAAATAAAGGATTGTTATCTCTCTGTATCCTTAGATACAGAAAAGATATATTTATTTTTGACATCAGCTTAAGGATATTATTTCTAGTTATTTTTTGGGCTTTATGCAGAATACTGTTTAGCCGGAATTCTGGTTGGGAGTAAAGTACTTACCCAACAATCGACAAATAAACTAAGTTAAATGAATAGGTTATTGTTTATTATTAAAAAAATTTTTATTTTTTTTTTATTTTTTATAATATTTGTATAAAGAAATATTATATAAAGTGTTTTTAATCACTTAATTAAATGGGTTAGAGGATGACAGCAATACTCACTGCGAGATTGCGGGAATTTTAATAAATAAATTAAAACAGTATATTTCATTGAAAGGTTATAAAACGTATATATAAACGTATACATATATACACATAGATATAAGGGTTTATTGAACTTTTCCTATATTCATATATGATAATTAGAGCATAAACCAATATTTTTTAACATTTTAGTTTTAGCGAATACGTCTATATTTGTACAGATAATTAGAGCTATGCTCTTTATGTCAGACAAAGCAGCTAGGACGAGATTTCGTAACAAAAATAATCAATACTATTCTATTCTATTCTTGCTTACATTTTTTTAGTTTCAGTTTTCTTTATTTTTCTCTGTTCGTAAAGAAAGAGATGCCAGATGACTTACTAATATGAACGTTAAAAGAGGGGTGCTAAGCCTGCGTTTACATATGCAAAATGTTCGCACGTGTAAATATTCGGCGAATTTATTTAGTTTTATAAATAATAATAAAATAAACAAATTTTGTGAATTTTAAATAGTTTTCAAAATACAAATAATTTTTTTGCATTGTTATTTAAACACATGAAATGTGTTTTATATAACTAAGCAGCATAGCTCTCGGACACCTCTCTTCTTTTTCTTATTTAGTTTTTCAATCCAGATAAATGGTTTTAATTTACCTTTAATTAAGACGACTGTTAACAATTACTTATGCATGTATGTATGTAGTTTCAAAAACATACGTATTAAAACTTTATACATATAAGTTTTTTTGGGGTTTATATTTGGGGTATTCAAATGGTAGTCTTAAAACTGCATAATTTAAAAAAATAACACGAAAAAATATAACTGCTGTGATCAACCACTTACAATTAAGTGTGCTATTTGTAACATAAACAATATGATACAAAAAAAATTTGAATAAATTTTACAAAAATAAAATAATATTTGCAAAATTATGTAAAAATAATTTAACGGCTTCTATCTGTATCCGAAAATTTGCAATATGTAAAACCAAACTTATCCTTTTAAGATTTCAAGGCTTTAAAATCTATTTGCAAATTTTTGTAAGTTTTGCGAAAGAACTTATTGCTCTTTTGCATAATTTTAATAAATAAGGCATGACTCAAGAAGCCATTTCCGCCATTGTCTGATAGAAGTATTTTTTTTTGGAGTTTTTGGCCTTTTTACAGTTCTGCCGACTTTAAATTAATTTCACACTTTGCTATCTTTTTCATGTTAGAAAAGTTTTGCAAATTTTCTTGACTTTCTCAAATTTTCCCAATTTTTTAGCATTCGATAGATCCTTAGTTATTTTTAAGCAACTTTACCGACTTTTAATCCATCTATCTAATTGATGTTGCAAATTTGTGCGAATTTTCGTCATTTTGGCAGTTATTTCCAAATTTTTTGCCATTCCTTAGATCTTTAGGAATTTGAAAGTAATTTTAGGGCTCGTTTGCAATTTTGCAATCTATTGTGAATTTTCTCTATTTTCGCAATAAAAGTGATTGTTTCCAATTTTTTGGTTTTTTTCTGGCAGTTTTACTGATTTTTAATCAGTGTCAGATTTTAATATATTTTTGATGTTACCAAGTTTTTGTGAATTTTCGTCATTCTCGCAAATTTTTCAAAGTTTTTGGCGTTCCTTACAATTTTGGCACTTTTTTTTAAATAAATTTTAAGGCTTCTTTCAATTAAGAAACTATTAGAGAATTTACGTAATTTTTTGTACATGAGATTATTTTTGATTCTTAAAATTTACTGAGTTTGTTCGTTGACAGTTTTTGCGGTTTTAGAAATTTTTAAAGATATTCGTTATAGCGAAAACCTCGTATACTGTACGCCAATTTTCGAGCTATTGTTTTTTAGGCCTATATAACCAGCCTTCGGCAATTTTTTTCTCTTGTGTTAATCCCTGACGAATTTGTATAATTTTTGCAATATATAACGTTTTTAGTAGAAATTTGCTAAAGAAAAAGGTCACGTGATTAAACACATAAACACACACATTTTCTCGAAAAAGAAAAGTAAAAAGCAAAATAGTAATTAGTTATGACAATAATATAAACATAGGATGAAGAATTTTATTAATGTTATACACGTTTTATATGACAGAAAATAAAAATAATTTTAACCTGTTTGAAAATTTTAGGACATTATGACACTATGACACTTAAAACTATCGTTTGAATACCCCAAATATGTTTATAAAACTTGTAATAATTCATAATGTTGTTGTGTTATTTATTTATTATATTTTTGAATTGTATTTTATTTGTACTGTATAAATTCTCCTTCAGGTTCGAACGTTCATCCAATGCCTTTATAATAATGATTAAATTTGTAGATCGTGATGTGTAGGTGATGATCTTTTGCCTTGAAGCTGGTTTAAGTTGTTTTAGGGGATGTTGTTAAATGTCAGGTTTGGGTACGAGCGTTGTATTTTTTTCGCTGGGGTGAACACACTTGCTAACAATATCCCACACAAAATAGGAGGCACACCAATAATTTGTTTTCCTATTAAACTTCATAATGTACCTGCAAAAAAAAAAAAAAAAAAATTAATAATAAATATCAAAATAATGAGAATAAGGACATTAGAGTTGATCTGGCTTCGATTTTACTCTTTTTAAAGTTATTCATTGAATTGGAAGTCAAGCAAAATTGATTCAAATTATGGTTTTTCATCATAGAAAAAAAAACAAGTTTTTATTATTAATTTTTTATCACTAATTAATAATGATAAGTGGTAACTGATTTAATAGAATAACTTATTGTTTTGTAATAACTCATAAGAAATTTTTTTAAACTTAATACAAACTAACTGAGAATTCTATCATTTACTATTATGCACGTCCATCTTGCTTGCACCCTTGAAAGTTGTAAATAATTTCAACGAATTTACTCTTTCAAAAACCAAACATAAATTGTCTGCTCTTTCTCTTGCTCTGTGTGTTCTTCGTTACAGCGTTGCCGTTGGTCATACGAAACCAGTCTTGGCAAACGAGAGTAATGTATTCGTATATACACAAACATTTGTAAAAGAAGCCGATTGAAGTTTGGCACTCTGGTGTACTAAACCAACAAAATGTATATTTTATTTATGTATTTAATAATGTTGTGACATTAATAAAATTTTATTTTATAATTCAATGTTAAAATGTTCAGTTTTTTATTTAAACAACGATAATATTATTACGTAAGATATGAAAATCAGTTCGATTTGAAATGAAATCGTAAGGTCAAAATGTAGAATATGATATTGAGTGTGACAAAAAACGCAAAAGATTTCAATGTAATTTCAAAATAAACATTTTTAAATACTGCCAAGCATCAAATGAGTTGAGAAGAGCATATTGAGTTTTTTATTAACTGGCGCTGAACAATTCAATAAACATTTAATTTTAATTCCAAAACAAAATTAATTAATTGAAAGTAAAGAAAGACACTACAAAAATATTTTCAAATATTGCAATTCAGTAATTTTTTACGGAAAATTTTCTCAATGAAACTGTCAACGGTAACGCTTTTTGATTTGTTTAAAGGCGAAAAAAGAATATTGGAAAAAAATTTAAAGCGTTATTTACTACGGTCATATATTACCATAAGTATTATGTATGTTTCTATGTGTGTGTGTGTGTCTATATTTTTGCCCACTTTAACTTTTATTTATTTATTTTTGCTATAACTGAACAAGGAAGAAAATAAAAAGGCTTTGTTGGTTTGAATAAAATCAGGCCATGAGGGTGATTTACATCATCAACCAACCGCATATACTTTATTTCTTTTGAAATTATCGAGAGCTCTTGTAGTTAAAGCCAGAAAATAAAGAAATGAAAAGGATCAAGCAACATAGTCACAGTCAAAGAAAAATATATACATACATATGTTTATAAGTGTGTACATATGTACATATGTATGTATGTATACATATTTTGCTTTTAATTTATACACGGGGTGGTGATATCTTCGTATTTGTGTGGAAAAAGTTGTTGTTGATGAAAACCGATTGGACATTTTTTGTCTACTGATATATGTATAATGTAATTTATTTTCTAGTGATTACATATTTAGTGGTTAATTTTTGTAAGAAAGAGTTTTCAAAGAATTTCTTTAAAAAAAAACATCGAACTAATGTACGTAGTTTTTCAATGCTTGAAATTAGTATGAAAGTGATAATGAATATTATAGAATGGCAAAACGCACTGAAGGCAATTCCCACTTTTCGAACTTCATTTGTTAGCAGAAGCTTCTAAATAAATGCTAAAGAAAAAAATATTAAAGTAAAGAAAAAAATTAAAGAAACATATTAAGATATTATATATATTAAGCCAGCCACTGAGAGAAATATACATATCGCACATAAATCATATAGACTCACAACTCAAAATGATCAAAGTGGTTTTGCTTTTTTATAAACCAGTAAATTGAGCAAATCTATAACGACCGCAACAATTTCTCTTGCAATACAGTCTTCTTGAAGTATATAAAATACCATTATGCTAGTTTTTATGTTACACACTTGCGTCATTTGCACAGAATCAAAAGTTGTTTGCCACTATTTAGCATCTGTAATTTTTGGAGTTGTGACTGTTTATGATTTAGTGAGCGATATGTGTATTAATTTGTACATATAAGAAGCCGATTGAAGTTCGGCACTCTGGTGCCACTTTGACCGACTATGTATGTAGCCATAGTTATTAAAAATGCCTAAGTCATTATATTTGAATAAATGAAAAAATATTTTTATACGGTAGTATGTTAAAAAAAATTAATTTGTATTTCAAGTGCACTTGAATTTGAATTTGTATGGAAATTTTGTTTTAACATACACAAAAACAATTATTATTATTTTTTTTTTTTTGGAATACGGCAGATATTATGTAACATTTTAATTTATTATTATTTCATATATTTAGAAAATTAATTAATTATTTATATAGACCACTCTCATAATTATGAGTACATATTATGTATGCATGAAAATTATTATTGTAGATAAACAGAAATTATTCAGTTCATACTTAGTGGGCCTTATCGCGAGTGTCGTATCACGACTTCGACTACTACGATTTTGTATTAGACTAAAAAACATGTTTTCTTTAATCTAGTACAAAGTCGTAGTAGTCGTAGTCGAAATACGACACTCGTAATAAGACCTTGCATAAATTGCTTACAAAATGCGCATGAATTTCGGTTTAAACATTACTAAAATATACCTAGATGTAAATAGCAAACTATTTTAATTTAAGCTATGATTTTCAATAGAGAAAAGCACATGTTATATCTGTGGCAATGAGAAAAAATTATTTAAGTCATATTTTACAGTTTTTCAAGAGAGCAGTTTTGAAGTAAATTTTCAGAAAATTATATCTTTCACAGGTACATTGGGAAATTCTGTGTTCATTTTTATTTTTTATAGAAACATCGTTGTGCACAATTTAACTATTATATTGAATTTGCATCAAAATTATAACTTTAATTAAGCTATTATTACATATGAGATTATAAGTAAAGAAAATATAAGTAACAAGTCATTGCGCTATAGCTTCTTGGAAAATCTTACAAAACAATTGAGATCTTGCCCAGAGGTACTATTGAATACGAAGGTAGCAGGAGTTCTACTATCTCGACTAAAGCACTTTTCCGTTTTTTAACAGATATATTTCTCCAGAGCAGAATCCTAAATAATTAATAGTCAAAATAATATTTTTTTTTTGTATAATTTGCTATTGCAACAACAATGAAATGGCATCGATAATTTGAATTATTTCTCTTTCTCACTTTTGTTTACTCTAGTTAATGTATATGAAAGTGAAAACATAAAAATGCCAGCGTTTATTTTTTATGATTGTAAGGGAAAATCTCATATAAAAAAATCTATTAGTCAACTTTGCCAGTTCTACAAAAAAATCTTGAATAATACTTGTTGGCCTACAAACATTCCATTCACAAATTCACTCATCCATAAGTGGTTGGCAATTTTTGTAGCCTACAACTCTACTCAGGTTTTTTTTAACAATGACAGCACAAAATGTGATTCGATTTAACAACTTATTGGCGCCTTGCCCATACGAATAATTTTCCATTTATTAAGACTATTAAGACTATTTATGTTTTGTTTGTCCGTCTTTTATAATCATTGAAAACAACTACGTTTGTACTCAGAATTGTTTGTACTTAATTTTAATAGTCAGAACTTGATAATGTAACCAGTATAACCGCTTTGAACTATTTCCAAAAGGCTTTTTCAATTTTTATTGAGCGTAATGAGGATTGTCGTATTTCGACTACAACTACGACGATTTTGTACTAGATTAAAGGAAAAAATGTTGCAATGTTCTTTAGTCTAATACAAAATCTTTGCTGTCGAAGTAGCGATACCATTTATTTATTATATTGTTAAGGTTTTACCTTTTTAAAGCGTTATTTTTGTTGATTTGATTATTTGCAATTAAATAAAAAGCCAAAAATTTAAGATTTTTATCAAATCCGAACACTTTATTTAATCAACACTGGCATTAAGAGCTTTTCCAACACACATTAAAGCTCGTTTCAGTTGTCAACATCGACGTCACTTCGATACAATACCAAATAATTGGGGCTTGTCTACTCACTCTCGAGAAAAAATATTTGCTATTGGCAAAGACCTAGAAAATAACATGAGCTTGGCAATAGCAGTCAGTTGTTTTCGACAACGGGTATGCATGTCCCGATTTTTTTGGTACTGTATTGACTCGACCCCGATGTTGACAACTGGAAAAAGAGTAAATGTAAAATAGTGCACTATTGGAATGCCACGATATTAACTTCGCTATTTTGTACACAGTAGTGTCTGGTTAGCGGATCGCCATTTTTACTTGAAATAAATCTTTCAGAAGAATGTTAACAACATCCAGAAGGTCGCAGTGCATTCAACAGCATCTCGTCACTACGCCGCAAATTTGGCGGCGCCAAATGAAAAAAGATATTGTTACGTTTTTACCTCTTATTTTTGTAAGATTAGATGTTTGCCAATAAACAAAAGGTCATCAGTTTATAATTTTTATCAAATCAAAACACACCGTGTTAAATTATTTATAGCTGGAATACCACAATGTTAACTTCACTGTTCTATACACAATACTGTAAGCAAACAACATCCAGAAGGCCTGAACACTTTCAATAGCCTTTCAATTCCAGCGTTCGATCACGTCTAGTTCGTGTTACAATTTGTCCTTTTGCTTTTGTGTGTATGTAAGTTGACAATGGAACATCATTGTAGGAGTAGGATAGTTATTGTTGCTCATGTCTTTCACCTGCATTGGCTTATGTGTTTATGTGGTTGCATATTTCTTAATAAGCAGAAAGTATAACATTGTATTTGTTGTTGTTATGTGTTGAGTATTTACTTCAACATATATCTTATATGTTTGTACGCTTGCGTATTATGTTCTTTAGCTAATAATATCTGGACCATTATTATTATGTTTCTTTGTACCTAATAGGAGAAATTTGTACAACATTTAGCTGGAACTCTAGAATAATGTATGGGCTTCTTTTTTCAACCACTATATTTTAAATATTTCACTCCTACCTTTCTAACAGATTTTATAAAAAGTTCCCGAGCCAAAGCCCTCCTCGAAAAAGGATTATCAAAAAACTGCATCATTTGTGGCCCTCCTCGAAAAAGGATTATCAAAAAACTGCATCATTTGTGGAGCAATTTTCAAAATTCTTTTTGCATATGGAGGGAAGCTGCAACGTGATTCATCTGCTACTCGATTTTCTAATCAGTTGTTGGAATTTGGAAATGGAAAGTTAGTAACGGATCAAAAAACAAGCCGCATTACCTTTCCACCTGACTTTTGTAAAGTCAAACAATTTATTGAAGAGTTAATCAATTGCGTATTTCCAAATATCGAAGGCAATTTCAAAAACGAGCAATGGCTTTGTGAACGAGCGTTACTTGCTGCCAAAAATATTGATGTTAATTCAATGGACAGTATAATTCTAAATAAAATCAGTGAAACGACAGTAATATAAAAAACCATCTATACAGTGATGAGACATGAGGATACTGTTAATTGCCTTATTGAATTTTTAAACTCACTAGATGTTCCAAGACTTCAACCACATTTGCTGGAACTCAAAAATGAAGTTTCCATTATTTTCCTGCACAACATGGCACTCAACTTGCAGTAAAAAATATGCGAAATAATTTTACCGATGAGACTATTATAACAGTCAAATATAAAGGAACAAATATGCTGTTGCCACACATTTTCATGATACCAACAGATTGGCCACCTGATTTCAAAATATTACAGTTTCACGTTCGCTTAGAGTTTGCAATGATAATTACTAAATCTCAAGACGAATGTTTGCAAGTTTGTTGCTAAAATCTGTCAAGTCCATGACAAACTAAAAATATTCTTTATCCTTGAGCATTACAATAGTTAATTTATAATAAAATTATTTTGTTTTAATTTCTAATGACAGGTGTAGCAAAGCATATCGCGTTAAGTTAGTTTTATTATTTTATTTTGATTTAACCACCAGTTTATATGTATTCACGAATACACATTGCATATGTACTTTGTTTAGCTAAGTAAATACAAAATGTTTGGCTTGTTAGGAATAGAGGAGCATCATATTATTATTTTTTTTTTAATAACAGATCTTCTACATGTTTAAGCCATATTTTTATTTCCCGAAGGGCAATAACGAAACTGCTTTAGTATAAGCATTAGCAAACCTATTTGTTTGCCTGTCCTAAAGTTCTATTTTATATTTGAAACGATTTTTCTTTGCACACCAATATTTTGCAGCAAATTTGCTTTGTATACTTTAAATACTCCTGCATACATATACAAATGTATAACTTTGTAATTGATTTTCATAATTCACACTGAAGCTTTTAATTAAAAATCCTTTTTTTAAATAATAGGAGCTACTCAGTCACTCCTCCAGCCATTTGTATGTTTTATCCGTCAGTGTGTGTAAAAAAAAGATAAAAAAAATATGAAGGTAGCAATAACAACAAGCAGGCAGTAACAGCAAGAGTAAATATAATGTCAACATTTTACCTTTTGGTAAATATTTGACACTGTTATTTTAATTAAAAATCAACTTTTTTCAAAATTACACACAGCAGTTTGCCAATCAGGATGAAAATTGAAAAAAAATATTTCATCAAACAAACACGACCAGGACAACTAAAAAAATACTACTAGCAGTGACTGGCTGCTGGCAAAGAAACACCTTTTACATTGTATTATATTTAAAAACGTTGACTTTTCCCATTAGAGCTGACGGTTGCTATTGAATTTTTAGCGTGAGGATACATTTTCCACAAGTCCCAGAGGAGAATCGTAAATTTTGTGTGTCTTGTAATTCACAGCAAATATTGGCATATATTGAAAATGTATTAATATTTATTTAAAAATATTTAAAATATTTAATTATTTATATCTAAATAATAAATTAAAAATGAGCTAGTATTTGGTAATAATCAAAGTCCGCCTAAAGCAATACCATATTGTCTATATATAAAAAAAATACCGTAATTCTGTTTAGGTTCTGCCAATAGAAAATAATTATGCATCAAGTATACGCCACGATTTGAGAATTAAAGGGTCTGTCCCATGATGTCGACAACGTTCGACTTGTCGCAGACTTACATACATTCAAAACAAAAACAAATTATCATATTTTGTTAACTGTAAAATATTTGTAACTGAAGAACAAATATACACTGTAGCACTGAGAGTTTCTTAAGCACTTTTAAAAAATTTAAGTATTGCAGATAACCTTCCAATGTCCCTATAGATCATGATATCGACCTTATTTTCTGATTTATATAAAGGTATAAATAGCCAAGCACGAGGAAACTTTTTTAAATCGGTTGCCAGTTTAAAGATGTGAACGAACCAAAACACACTTTACCACATCAACATATTCACTTTCATTTATTGATTTTACAAAAAAAAAAACATTTTTTATCTCTCTAAGAACTGCCACGATTCCGAATTAGAAATTATATTATACAAACAAATGCATGACTGCAAATATTCCCTCACCACTGACGCTTAAAAATATGCAACGTTTTCAAGGCTGGCAGTCGGCAGCACGCATGAAGCGGCTTCAAAAATTACCGTTTGGTGGTCACTGCGGATACACATGAAGATAATATTACATTTTTGTTTTTTTTTTATTTATTTTTTTATTTTGTAAGAAAGACATGATGGCAATTTTATTTAAATTGTGGCTACTATAACGAATAATGCGAACAACAACATCCTTGCCTGACTTACCAAAATCATCAGATTATGTCTGGCTTTTGTAGGTGTCTCATTGTAAGCGCTGCCAGCCAGGAACATTGAATAAATTTGGCTGGCTGTCTGGTTTTGCTAGATAAAAGTCATAATGTTGATGTTATCAACAAATGCAAAAAAAGCAACTCAGAAGTTTTATGGGTATATATTTTATAAATAAGTCCAATATTTAAGCAGGACAACATTACATGCATATGTGCATGTGTTAAAACATACTCAAACTTACAGAAAAAAATGGGATGTGGTTTGTCGGCTATTGCTTGGACTTCCCGCTTATTTCAAGCTCAAAGCTTTGGAAGATCCATAGATTTTTGGAGCAAGTAAAAAACAGACCTATTACTCGATTAAGAAAAAGTAGTAAAAAATCTATGTTTATTTCGTTCCTGCTTATGGAACTCATTAGTAGACTTCAAGTCAAAAGTTTTTGAAAAAAGACGTCCAGTACATTCAGCATCTTTCATTCTTGTACGGCAACAGCGAAATTTAGTAAACCACTTTTTAGCACTGAAATTGATAGTGTGAAAAGTCCCCATGGTTGGTGGTTTGACTGATGGTTTTGTTTTTTGGCAAAAATTATTTTTAATAAGCACACCAAATGCACTTTTTTCATTTTCTTCCCAAATCACGAGGAAGTCACTAAATGATGTAGCATCTTAATAGCAGCATATTGACAGTAGTAGTAGTCAAATGTCAGTTGACTGTTGACAGGAGCTGTATTGCCCGTTTAGTTAAGAGGAGGGAAATTAAAAAAGTCTTATTTCTATTATTTTATACAAGAAATTGCCATCTCCTTTTAACTCTCATTTCAATGCTGAGTAAAAACAAATACTTCACTTGACAGCTTTGAGGCGTTTGGAGAAGTTTTGTTTTGATTATGGAAATAATTCACAATATTGAAAAAAAAATTTACCTATATATATCAATAAATTTTAACGAAATAAAAAATTAAAAAAAAATTAATAAAACTGATAGCATTTCTTGCAATATTTCATTTTTATTCAACAAATGAATTTGCTGTTGATTTTGCAGATACGATATGCATCTAAATGGGCTCAACCAAGAACAAATAAATTATTTTTTTTTAACTGAGAGTTTTAAAAGAAGTAAAAAAATACAATGCAAAAGACAATGGCTAATATCAGGCAACTAATTCGAAATCATAAACTTCAAAAATTTTCCACACAAAAAAGCTGTGGGTACATTTTGGCCAAGACTTATTGAAGCTAATAACGAGTGTCGTATTTCGACCTCGAAATGAAAATTTTGTATTATTTGGATTAAAAAAAATGTACAATGTTCTTTAGTCTACGACAAAATTGTCTTAGTAAAAGTCGATATACGAAACTCGAAATTAGGCCCATTAACTTTTTCAACACTACTGTAAACAAAAAAAAAAAGAACTTTTTAAACTTTTCCCAAACAAGGTGGGAATGACCATAATTTGAGGTTAGCCAATGGTGTTAAAGAAAACAAAATATACATTGTGGAAAATAAATAAAAGTTTTGCTTTAAGCTTTATGATCAACAGCAAAGTTAATATTTGAGTTAAAAAAGTTTTTAGTCGCATAAACTTGCCACAAACTTAGCACAGAACAAAAGCAGCGCAGATAAACGGACAATAAATAGATTTTTTTCATACATAGACATGAGTAGACTAAAGTGACAAATCCTATTATGGCTGCAGATATCAGGGTTATAACAGGCAAACACTTCTATAACGTCCACAAATATAATTGTTATGTGTGTTTTAAATCCGTTTGATATTTTAAGACTTTTTGTTTCAAAGTTGACATTAAATTAAATTTATGGTGATATAAATTCTTTTAAAATTTAGTTTTTTTAAGTATGGAGGCAGATGACTAATTCCGTGAGTGTCTGAATAAAATAGAATTTTTTCCGCAAAAAAGGCATTTTATTTCTCTTTCAGCTTGAAACATTTACTTCAGCGCCTTTCTGGTTCTTTCATTCACTCAAATAATGAGATTTTTTAAAGTCCTCGCAACAGGCGTTTGTTCTATTTTGTTTACCAAAATCTTCAAAAATTTTTCAAAAATTGGAAACAGAAAATGGTCACAAGAATGTAAATTTGAACTTTTATTACTATAAAAATATCGTTTTACTAAATATAACGAAAACTTAATGACTTTGAAGTGAAAAAAGTAAAAGCACAAGACCAAATTTTTTTTTTTTTTTTTTAATCTTCTTTAAACTTTGTGCTTATTTTGTATTTTTTTTTTTTTTTTTGTATTCAGAGATGCCAAATTTGATACAATAATTTCGTTTCATTATCGTTAACTACTGTAAACAAAAAAATTTATATAAATAAATATTACGATTTACAGTTCGCAAAAAGTTACCGAATCTAGGTACTGGAAAGTATGCTGGATGAAACCTCAGCCCTGGCTTGATAATGCAGTTGTAAGCTTTAAAATTTCTCATACATTTTTTTTTGTTTCCACTGCTAGAATCAGTTGATAGAAACTTATTATTAGTTAGTGTTGTACAGTGTAATAAGCAAAACCAGATCACATTAAATATGCAGATGTATAGTACAGTGTGTCTCAAAAGAAAGTTTATACCTAATGGATCGACTATTTGTTTCTTTCTTTTTCATAATATGGTTCAAATCTAACCTCCACATTGACTGCCTTCATTTGATCAAAGAAGAAGATTCTTAACATTTTCGGCGACATTAACCTGTAAATATTTGGTTTTTATGCAGTATTGCCATATGCGATTTAGGAAAAAAAATCGCTGTATCGATCAAAAAAATTGTTTTCGAGAAGATAAAACTGTCCAAAAAAATTCCAAAAACTCTTCAATATTACATTTCTTTAGATAAAATTTCATTATTGCTTTCTCCTCCCAAGATTTATTGTAAAATGTTGCCTTCTGCTTGCAAATTGTACTTGGGGGTAGGGAGTCTGAATAATCACAGTATTTTTTTCATAAAAATGTCTTAAATTGAATAAGAATTTAATTTAAATGCATTCAAATTTAGTTTAGGACAAGCCTTATCGCAGAAAACTCATCACCAAGTGAATATTATGTATGTAAATTTATAGAAGAGAAACAAAATAGCAAAACTCTTAAAAATTTTTCATAAAATTCTTCAACGAAGAAATGAAGAGAAATTCAGACATTCTTAGCTTTTGGTAATTTTTTGAACTTGTATGAAGAAACATAAGACTGCTTATTTTTTTTTTGTCTCATATAAATTTCACTTTGATGGGATGTTTTATATGATTAGGACAGAAAAAAAATTAAATTATTGATGGTTTGAAATATTTATAGAAATTAAAAATTTGACTGGAAATTAAAAAAAAATCATAACCAAAAAAACTGTAAAAACTGATAGTTTTACAGTTTTTTTGGCAGAGAATTCTGGCGATTCTCTGCTAAATTTTTATACGATTATTTTATAAAAATTTATATAAAAAAATTAATGTAATAACATGTTCACACTTAAGTGTTTAACGCCTCATTCGTGTTCAGGAACCTAAGCACGGCGATTTTGAGATGTTTTACCATACATTGGCTTGGTTTGTTAAACATCTAAAATCTTAAACACTTCCTTAAACACGTAAATACAGTATGTTCAGTCCGTTTTTTGACAACTCTGGTAACTTTGTGTTGTTATTAAATGGCGGCACGTGAAAAATTATTTGGTAAACAAGTAATTAGTTAAAAAATACTCAACTAGTTGCAAAAGCATTTGTTTTTTGAAAATAATAAACCAATAAAAATACATTATTGTTCGTAATGTTTTACAAATACAGTAATTTACCGACAAAACGTCAAAATTAAACATCTCAAATGTAATGAGAACAGCTGTGTTTAGTTTTTTAAAACACTTGCCTTAAACCCGTTTAAGACCATTAGTGTGAACATAGTATAAAAAACTAACTTATTATCAAATATATATTAAGAAAAACTACATTAAATTTATTTTGGTGACTTTGTAAATCAATTTGGGGAACTAGCTGGCAATAAATCTGACTGACATGCCTGACTCGAAGTAGCACAAGAGTGCCGGACTTCAATCGGCTTCTTATACAAATTAATACACATACATATATAATTTTCTCTCGGTGCCCAGCACTGGTCTTAGGTGACCGCAACTTTGTCGAGCTTTTTGTAAGCGAATGCCAATGTTTATACCTGACCCACCTTTTTGGATATTATGCTTCTCAAGTAGCTGGCAAGCAATTATGAGAAACAAAATATTGTTGCATAGAAGACAATAAAGTTGCCACAATTATACGAGTAGTTATGCCACTTTTCAGAGCATCCTATTCAGCAAATTAATTCATATATTTTTTATTTATTAAATTCCATCTACACACCAACACACATGCATACGAGTATGTATGCAAACATACGTATAACATTTCGCTTGATAAAATCAAAATTTATGATTATTAATATCGTTGGGTGGTCAAAGATAATGCAAAAATATTAACAAGACACAAATGTTGTTCAGTTTTTGTCCGGTCTAAATTTATGTTTAGCCAAAATTGGTTTCGACAGCAGTAACACCAAAAACAAAAAGATCACATACAATAGACGAATGTAAAATATGTATTTTTGTTATCATTTCAATATCTATCTAAATATTATGGTGTCACATGCTGTAGTAATTAATTCATGTCTTGCCCACAAACAATTACTTTAAATTAGAAAAAATTGTCGCAGTCTATTAAACACCCACAACTATTGAAACGTACGACGAGTGTTATAGAACTAGGAAAAACCAAAACAAAAAAAAAGAGAAATAATCCAAATGTGCCAACTCTTTGGTAGTCATTTGATTTCATAAACCTAAACTGGTTGTTGTCATTTTTCACCCACTAGATACCAGACTAAATCCAATGGCTGGCAAAGGCAATCGCAGTTGTTTCTCTCAAGCATTAGCTTCAAAGGGGAAGTGAGAACACGTATGTTTTGTGCAATATAAAATTCATGTTCGGTAATATTTTTGGAGTTGGGGCCAAAAATTCATTTTATTTTTAAACATACGAAAACCCAAATGTGTAAATCACAGATACATACATACGCATTTGTATTTGCATATGTACGTGTATGCAGATTCATATTAAGATTCAAGTTTATTTAAACAATAAATTTGTCTATGTCTGCTAAATGACTGCCATTCTAACCATAAACACCAAATGGCACATGGACTGCAATAACAACAATAACTTTGATACATGACAAAAGCAATAACAGCAACAAATTGTCCACAAAACACTTTAGTGACTAACTAAAAAAAGGAAAAATGAAAACCATATAAGAGCAATAAACAATTTACTTAAAACAATTGTTAAATGCAACCGAAACATAAAATCTATAATTTAGAAAGAAGAAAATGTAAAAATATTTAGGTAAAGTAAAGACTTCTTAAAATGGAAGAATGTTTGTTATAAGCATTTCTTTAAATAGAAATTTATGTGGGTGCCCAATAACGCTAAATATATTGGCAAAAGGTAATTTTGGGGTTCTGTACACCAAGGGTGAAAAGAAACCCCTATCGTTTTCGCTACGATGTCCGTCTATCGATCTGTTCGTCACAGGCTGATTTCTCGAGAACAGTGAGAGCAACGGACCTGAAATTTTCACAGAATATCAAAAATTGTGCCCGCTATAACATAAAGTATATGACTGTTAAAAATTAAATAAAATTTCTAAAACGAAAAATGTTGAAATCTCAATCTAATGCACAGACAATTATATATAGACACTTGAAATTTGCAAGGTTAGTGTATTTTTATGCAGACTGCAAGAATTAACACTGAAAATTAAAAATCAAATGTAAAGGGTTAATGTAATTTTGACTATCTAATTTTGATAACTCGCTGTATCTTGGAAACCGTAATAGGCAAACTCGTGAAATTTTCAAAAACAATAAAAGTAAAAAATCCCAAAATTAAAAAAAAAACAACAAAACAAAACAAAAATCAATCGCACAAACGATAAAATGCGCCAAAACTAAGAAAAAGCACCAAAAGTAAAAAAATCGCCAAAAACCGAAAAAAGTTTACCGGGTTCTTAATTTTTTTTTTAATGTCTACAAGAGGTAAGATATCCGCTTATATAGGCTAAGGTTCGTAAGATAAAACATATGTATTGTTTGTACCCAACCTTTCGTATGCGAGTCAAACCCGCGCTTTACTGAATTTATTTAGCTTTTGAATTGCTTTCGTTATATTTCACGATGTCTTTACACATCATTATATTTTGTTTAGACTGTCAAAAAAATTTAACGTAAAATCGCATTTTGTGTTCACACTCTCAAACTTCAAATACGATTGAGAAAAAAACATAAGTAGAAAGCAAGCAGATGTTCAGAATTACCATGCCTACATTAATCGTTGACTTGTGGCGGCACAGCTGTTTCATGCAGGCTGTGAACGTGCGGCACTTTGAAAATAATTGACGGTTAAAGTAATCGATTTATAAATATAAGAGAAAGAAAAGAAAAAGAAAAAAATTGCCTTAACTTTTACGATAAATATATTGCAAATTTAGAACTGGTTTAAGACGAAGAAAAAATACCATAAGCAACGGCGCGGTATCGGCGTCAAAACAAACGACTTGTCAATTTGTTTGTTACTTGATTTTGTAAAAATCTAACACTGATCAGAAAAAAACTCTTAGGGTTTAGGAAATGTAAAAAAAAAAATCATATCGTCTTATTGGATGTCAAATTTGCATCGCATTATTTACAACAAAAATTGCAGGTCTGGACGGGGACTTATTAATTTGTTTTTGCATTTTTTAACGAACTTTTCTTTACTCCACTAGATAAAAAGAGACATGAAAAATTAATTAGCATATTTATTATTTAATTACAGTGTGTGATATATAAACAAAAAATGCCATCACACATATATTTGAGAAAAAACAGATATAAAGCGCCTTATTCACGGCCAAAATGCATGACCTGCATTACAATAATATTAGTGAAATTTTGTCTGTGTGAGTCACACCAACGATGCTTGAAGTTAAATCTAAATTTTTGATTTTGGCACATGCATTTATGCAACACAAACATAACAAGATAAGCTACTCCAAGCAGTAGGTTATACAAAGAACTGTCAAATTCTATACGTAAAAAGTTTTTGTATGCAGTTTGACAATTGGGTTGCACTTAGCTTGTAACAAGATGATATTTAGGGAGTTCACAATAGCGTTTTAAAAGATGTTCCAATTTTGCAACATTTAATTTTTAATAATCAAATTTATTATCAGGTGGCAAATTTGAAGGTATAAAACTGTCAGCGCAGCTGTAGTTGATCAAAAATATTTCGATTTTTCGCTGTCTTTAGGTATTTTGCAGAACAAATGTTACTTTAATAAATTTATTCAACAATAGTTTCGAATTTAAAAATGTTTTTATTTTAATACTTTAATACTCGTATACTGTGATTTATATCGTTGCCTACTCACAATGTTGTCCCATTAAAATTTTAAGATACTCATTGTTAATTCCCTAGTTAATTTATCGTGAAAAGGAAAGGTTATACATAATTGAAAAAAGTTGTATTTCATAATATATCATATTACATTTATTCATATGTATGCATATCGTTAACTTAATATAGAAAGGCTCTAACTTATTATTTTTTTGAAATCGAGTTTATTTTGTATATTTTGGTAGAAGAACATTTAATGTGTCGAAATATGCAAAATCTCTATTTGAAAAAAAAAATTAAGTTAGGGCTTTTCAATCTTAAGATAACGATATGTGGATTCCCAATACTCGTAGAATTTAATAAAAATTTATTTCAAAACTTTCATACAAAAATGTTTTTTTTAAATAGATTTCAAATATTTTTTTTTTTTTTTATATGAATATAAGCAAGAGTATACAAATGCTTTAAAAGATTTTATTATTTTCCAATCTTCTTTCCTTTTACTGTATACGACATACATAATCGTACATAGAAAAGTTTTCATATCAAAGTCATAAAGACAAGGAAAACATAAAATTTTCTGAATAAATTCATTTGATGATGCATGTAGCATTTCCTTATTAATAAGTATGTATGTTTGAGGAAATATACCTCTCTCTATGTATGTATAACTGTGTAGAGTTGCTAAGTGTTTGTGAGAGTGCTACTGAATGAAACACTTAAAAATATTCTAGAAAATGTTTTTGGTGAATATATTTCAATAATTTGCTATACAAAATTCAAGAAATAAAAAAAATATTTATTTATTGTTGGATGAGGTAAAAGTGTTTTAATGTTGAGTCAACAAACACCATTGCATGCACACGCACACACACACACACAGGATGCTCACATACATCGTTTATGGACCCAGTAAACACAATTTTAAGCGATTCATGTTGTATAGGTACTTATCCTAGTTTTACCATTTAATTTCATTAGTGGTATTCCTTGAATAATAAAAATTACACTTTCTTTCCAAAAGGACCTCCGTTCCTTTACTAGGAGCAGTGAATGGTTCAATCGCTGACTCCAGTTGCAGAAACTTTAGCACGCCTACAAGTGGATCTTGAGGGTGACGTTGGCTGAAGTAGTTAGCGCGTTGACTACAAAACCGAAGGTCCTGGGTTCGAGCCCGGTCTCCGACAGTCATTAAAAAAAATAACAACACCAGGCATTTTTCTGATGTCCATTAGTATTAGTGTCCTTTGTATCAGTTGTTGTAGGAAAAAATCTAGTGATGCAGGCATAAGGCACTGGTCACTAAAAACTATACCGAAATCATCAGATACTAATCGTAATGTAACATCAGAGCGCCCTCCTTCGTTGTGTAACAGAATTATCGGCGAAGTAAAATAACTAAAACACAGCTTCAAAATTGAATACGCCTCATTTTATACCAGAAGGCGCTGCAACACTGCATTATTAAAAAAGAGTGCAAAAACCATAGTTGTAAAAGAATGAAGCTTTCCTCCATCTCTTCCCTCACCACCTGTCTTCTCTATCACTATCCTTTCCCTATCACCCTCTTTCACTATCTTCTCTTCAACTAACATTTAACACAAAGGCATCATTGTGTTGGACCTAAGTGAGCTGGACTCTAAATTTCACCCTTCCTTACTTACCAGCAGCCTGCTAACCGAAACTAACCTAACCTTGAGGGTGGCGTTGGCTGAAGTAGTTAGCACGTTGACTACAAAAACGAAGATCCTGGGTTCGAGCCCGGTATCAGACAGTCATCAAATAACAACACCACGCATTTTTCTGATGTACATTAGTGTCCCTTTGTATCAGTTGTTGTAGTAAAGTTCATGTGATGAAGGCATAGTCACTGGTCACTGAATTATACCGACTTCAGCAGATACTAATCCTCATGTAAAATCAGAGGGACCTCCTTCGTTGTGCAGCACAATCATCGGCGAAGTAAAATAACCAATAAAATGGCTACTAATCACAGCTTTAAAAAGTTAATACGCCTCGTTGACACCAGAGGCGCTGCAACACTGCATTATTAAAAACGTGCAAAAAACAGAGTTGTAAAATAATGAAGCTTTCCTCTATCTCTTCCTTCACCACCTGTCTTCTCTATCACTATCCCTTTCTTAAAGAAGGTAACACCTAGTAATAGTAGTAGGCATTCATTGCCTGAGTGTTACTTCTCTTTTAAAAAAACTACAAGTGGATCTTTCTAAGATCGTATACTTTCTCTAAACTTCTCTCTTTCTTCTTTCAATTTCTCTATTTTCGCTGCAGGTAACACAAAGGGGTCTAATTTCAACAATAACATTTGTGTGGATCTTTTGGGTCTGTTTTGAAAAAAATAACATTTGAGCGGGGATATAATTTATTAAAATGCTGTAAAAAATTTTAATATTTCAGATATATATTGTTTGCACTTCCATTTTCAGTTCGGTATCAAAATCACATGTCTGCTGGGTAATTACTGAAGTCATAAAGTGAAAAAGCAATTTAGAAACAGAAATAAATTTATGTTTCATTGTGGTGGCTTAAATTTTAACTTTAGTTTGTGTAAGCTAAATTGTACAGAATCACACATCCATAAATACACCTACAAACATTATTAAACTTATGCAAGTGTGCATTAGTAGTTTATATTGTCATTGTTCATTACTTATGCAACAATTGCAACACAACAAATAAATGTTGAAACGAACAAAAGAAGTAGTCTACTAGGGGAAGTATATTTTTGGGGTTTGGCAAGCATATGCAAAAGTAATTGAGAGAAGCACTTGTGTGCCACAAAGTCTCCTATACAGTCAAAGTTCCTGCTGCTTTTTATGAATATAAACCAAATGCTCTTTTATATAGTGCCTGGTGCATCTTAATTTAAATTAGATATTTTAGATATACATATATCTTTTAAGAGAAATATAAAAGGGTAACTGCAAACAATGAGGGGTTAAGAATTTGCAAGTGTGGGAGACCTTTACTGACAATTTAAGTAATTTCTTTAAAGGATGACAAAAGAGTGACCGAATGAATGGAATAAGTGAAATAAGTATAAAAATATTGTTAACATAACTAAAATCTTATCGGAATATATTTTCAGAAAACACGAAATTTTAAATATTTCTGACAGTTCAAAACTGAAAGACTTACCATTAGTGTTGTCATTCAAACTATTCGAATATTCAAACAATAACTATTCAAATATTTCAACAATAATTATTCGAATAAATTGCTTTTATTCTTCGTATTATAGCTATGCTATTTATTTCACGACACAAGAGCTAGAACATGAACTCAAAAGCAGAGTACGAAAATAAAGGAAACAAATTTTTTGATTTTGTTTTGTTTCGTTCTTTAAGTGAGTGAAACAAAACAAAAACAATGAGAAGGATTGCTCAATTTGTTTTTGTATTGTTTTTGAAGATGAGCACAAACCAAAAAACACAGCCGATCGGCTGTAAGCCGGCAAACAGCCTCCGCCGGCCACAAACAATACATTAATTTAATCGTACGCCGCTAGAAAATAATGGGAAATAAATGGAAACGTTTTGAAATATTTGCGGCGCATTTGACATCATCATATAATATTATTTTATTGCATTGTTATTAAAGATTTTAAGTTTGTTTTATATAGCTTGTCAGCATAGCTATAACCTGGTGTCCTGAGACAAATCTCTTCTTTTTTGTATTAAAACACAACTTGTATTTTTATCTCGATCTTGTTTGTATCGTATCCCGGGAATAAGAAATTTTATTTCCCGTTTCCTGAGAATGAGAAAAGTCCGAAAAATTAGAAATCCTTAAAAAACAAAAAAAAATTGCCAAAAAAAATTGCAAAAAAAAAAACGGCAAAAAAGCTGAAAAAATCACCAAAAAAATCGCATTTTATTTAATATTTTTTTGTGAATGCATAAGATTGATAGAAGTGTCGATTTTTGCTACATTTTTTAAAATTATTCAAATAAAATTTTTTATTCTTTGTTCGTTCAAATATTCGATCAAAATTATTCGTCTCTTCGAACAAAATACAAAGTTATGAAATTTTAATTGGTCAATTATAAAACACGAATAATTCACAACACTAGTTAACATAGAAAGGAAAACTTGAAATTAATATTTTAAGCATAAAATGTATTATTGTTCCTCAGTTTGTATTTTTACTTAATTCAATTATTTTTTCAATTGTTACATGAGATGACCTTCCAAAGAAACCTAAAATAATTTTTTTTTTGCAACAAAATAATATAAGATAACTCTTTAATAACAAAAAACAAAGTTAATAAATAACTTCATAGGAAGTTAGTCGCTTCTTTATTTCAACATTGTCCTATTTAAAAAATACAGAATACTGAAAATAAACGATTATCTTTTGTGAAACTTTCATGCAAATAACTTTTACACTCATCACTTGAGAAAAAAATTTGTTGAACACACATATTTATTCTGGCTAATTACAGTTGTTTAATTAATTGATACGCCTTTGATTAAAGAAAAATCTGGCATGTTTTTTTTTTTATCTAGTACCAGTAGTTAAAGTTCAAAACTTCGAGAACTGAAATCTTTTAACTCATTTTCGACTATGACTATGTTGCAATAAAGAAGATATACATATAGTACATTTTAATTTTAAAAGCACTTTTGTATGAATACTAAATAATGCTTTTAACAAAATTATACTAACAATAGAAACATTTTTAAATTTATTTTTTATTTTATTGTTTCATTCTAGAAATACAATGCTAAGACTGCCTCATGTCATATTACACACTACAGGCAATGTGCAAATTATATTTTATCATCGTCAGCATGTTACCGCCTCATTAATGCTATAGAGGAATCCCGTCGTCCGACTTTTCATTACGATCATTATGGTGAGTATTGGCAAAAATCTGTTAAATATTCTCACATATTCCTACAAAGTTATTTATTTTTAAATTTTTACGAAGAACCATGACAATTTGAAGGAGCTGAATGCACTGAAAAATATATAGTTTTTCTTTGATTATTAGATTACCAAAAACTGCTTGAATTGAATTACCTTCCTAAAATAATTTTTTTTATTTAATCAATGGATGCAAAAACGCATTCGCCAAAAAATATTACTATAACGAATTATTAATATCTTTTGCATTTTCTTTTATTTTTAGATTGATGATGGTTTCTATTATTTGCTAAGTTCATGGCTGAAATACTAACAGACGTCCTTCTCAATAGTTAAGCGAAATCCACAACAAGCAGTTGAAACAAAATAGAATAAGTAGATAAGCAGCACTTAGTATCAAATCCTACAATAGAATAAATGTTTGCTTAAGTGTATTTTTTGCACCACTACAGCACAAACACGAGATTTAATTCATTTTTGTATTCCGGTAATAAAGAGTTTTAAAAATAAAAATAAAATCAAATAAAGATACTCATAATAAGCAACCTGAAAATTGTAACTGCCCAACAAGTTAAGGATGCACTAATTCACAAAACAAAAATAGCAAAATTATTTAAATAAATATACAAAATGCAAGGAAAGCAACAAGAAATAATTTTAATACAAAAATATTTACTACTAAATAGGGAATAAACATTTTTAAGTGTAAATTTACAAGTGAATATGCACAAAATTTATTAATTAATATCGTAGATAAAAATCTTATTGGCTGAATGTAATGAAATGGCTGACAAGCGATACACGCAATATACGTGAAGTTTAGCAGTGGCATGGATTAAAAAATATACATATAAGCCCTTTTCACAATTTAGTTCACAAAGCTGTGAATCGGGCTATAGTCTAAGTTTGACCTTGCAGACTATCCCTCTAGCTTCCATTTCAGGGAAAATCCATAGATTTTTGGAGTAATATAAATATTTTTTTTCTTTCAAAATTCTCGGCAAGGATATCTATCGAGTCATTTAATTGATTAAAATCAAATTTGCAGTATTTGACACAGTTTCTCATGTCCAAGCAAATAAATCAATCTTGAAAAATTTATTTTATAACAATTTTTCGAATTATTAAAATAAAGGATTTTTTTCGAAAATTTTCTTCAACGATAACTCGCCAAGAAATCAATCGATTTTATTTGAATTTTTAACAGTCAACCTTTATTTTACTTTAAGAGCTGATTGAATTCTCAATTAAATCGATGTAGTAGCTTGAAATTTATTTGAAACAACTTTTTTCAAAAACATTATTTTCCAAAAATTCTCAAAATCTACCCAACCAAATCGGCTCAATATATTACGAAATCTAAAGTAAAACCCACACCAACAAAAAACAACAACTTTCCTGAATAATTTTATCATTTATTTAACAATTATAACATCGCACCTTAGAATATGCCGAGAGGCATCAACTGGGGATTCTTTAAAGAAAAAATGCTATAACACATTTGAGCCATAGGGATTCTGAAAAATACAAAATTATTTATTATACCAAAATTAAATTTTTAAATTCTGTATACAATTTCTAGACATTGACAAGTCGAGAATTTTTATAATTTTATAAGTTGACAATATTTTAACTACATAATTTGTGTTTTTTTATGGAACGCACTTTTAACCACTTGATTTTCTATTCAAAGAAAAATATATATTTATTACGTTAAACAGTACACGGCTTCAGTAACTTTTTGCGAACCGAAAATCGTAGTATTTATCGATATATATTTTTTCGTTTGCGGTAACAATAATGTGATTCTATAATTTATTTTTAACGATAGTGCACATGTGTTTTGTACTCGCCATTTACTTGTATATCATGTTGCATCCCTGCATACAAAATGGCAAAATAAGGGGAAAACATAAAGAATAATTAAAGCAAAACGAAATGAATTTAAGCTTGTTATTTTTCTTTTTTTACTTCAACCGTCGGCGAATATCGTTAAAATATATAACTGAATAGCGAACTCGATAAATTTTTGTTATATTTATTATAGCGATACGATTATCGTAATAAAAGTTACTGAATCCAGGTACAGGTGTTTCTGCGTTGTAATTTGGTGTAGTGCGTATGCACGTGTAACACAGTGTACAGCCTCGAAAGTTTAAGCTGGCAATACTAGAAGTTAAAAAAGATACTTTAAAACACCATTAGGCAATTGTTATAGCAAATGTATGCAAGCGTAAAGAATTGCATACCTTCAGGCTGTTGTCTTTCTAAAATATGATGTGTTGCCACCTTGTTAGGGATTGCACGTGAAAATATTTGTTTTTACTAGCTAAAATAAAATAAAAACATCTCCAAAAACTTTTATATTAAAAACTACACAAAATAAATCAATTATAAATTTACAAATTTTTATATAAAAAATTGCACAAATAAATCTATTAAAATAAGTACTTTGTTAACTAACACACACAATAAATGTCCATAAAAAATCAACAAATAAATGTGTTTTCACTAATTTACATACTTAAACAAAAGAAAGACTTAAACTAAATTAAAAATATAAATACATGTATTTAACAAATAGTTAATGAAATTAGTATAAAAACGAAACAATGGTTATTATTTCAATATTACTAAAAAAAACTTATTTCAGAGGAAGAATTTGTTATTAAAAATTACTATATTGATTTTTTTTTATTTATGTTTATTATAAAAATGGCTTAGAAAATGTGATATTTTGTAATAATTTATAAAATATTATTTATATTAATTATTTATTATTCACAACAAAACAAACTAAAATGGTAATTTAAATTTCTCACAACTACAAAAGAAAAATAAAAAGAACAAATGATAAAAGTCGAAAAATATTTAAACGATTGCACACCTGCCGGTGTAAATTATTTATCAACACAATAAAAATATAAAAAAACAATATTTATAATTATACAAAAATCAATTTATTAAAGTATTATGTTTAAAATTTATTAAATAGAAAAACTCTGAAAATGAACAGAGAAATTAAAAATAAACTACAATAAAATATAAAATGAAAAATGATTGTAAATTAAGATAAAATACAATGAAAGTCTAAATGAATAAATGACAGAACAAATAAAACAGAATTAATAAATACATGTTAATAATCTTTTGGCGTTTTATTGTTGTTGATGCTAGTTCGGTAATTAAGCTGTAGGGTTTAAAAATTACAGAGCTGATGGTCATAAAAAGTGTTTAAAAACGCAATCCTGCTCAAAATAGCGACGCTATTTTCAATAAAAAAATTTAAGTACAGAATACTGATAGTAGAAAAACATTTGTAACATAGAGTCAGAAATTCGCAATAGGAATAAAGCTTGAGTCGAGAATAAAAAAAGTATATCGTTACCTTAATATAGAAAGGCCCTTATTCATTATTTTTTGAAATTGAGACTTGCATTTTCCGATACATTAGATTTTCTTGTATTTTCTTCTCCAAGGACAGCACCATGTAAAAGTTACTGGTCCTTGTGATATAAATTTCCGGAACACGAAACGGTTGCTAGTCCCTGGGAGCCAGTCACCTGAAGTCTCATGCGATACATTCTTTTCCCTTTAGGAATGCTGTCCTTAGTTGTAAATTGTGTGAAACTTTAATACAAATGTTTTGTATACTTTCATGCCTCTTGAGAGAAAAATTTTATATTTTTTATTGATAACAGCCTGTTAACTGATTCCATAATAAATAAAGTTCATTGCACTATAGGAAATTTTACCCATTTTGTAGCCATAATTTCTTACAGCCAAACGGCAGGATCTGTTGAAATGCTTTTTTTTAGAATCAAACTTCCGAAAACTTTGCTCTTAACGTCCTTAAAGTTTGTATCACTAAAACTCACCAAGAAAAAATTTTTATCACTCACGCACACGTCTTCTCAGGCGTGATAAATTTTGACTAATATTAATAATACCACTCAACTTCGATATTATATAATTTTTTTTTCATTTTTAAATACTATAAATTTTTATTATAAAAACCTTTACAACACTTACTTAAAATAAGAAAATTTGTTTTTGTTTTCAATATACATAAGCGAAAGACAATTTCTTGACGACATTGTGAGCCAGGCCGTTAATTGAGATTTGAAATCACACACAAAACACTTGATAAAGTGACAGTAAGTCAATATTGTAAAAAAAATTTAAAGAGTTCTTTTCTTTGGTATTATTTTTCTGTTCACACAAAACCCAAATTAAGTTCGTATCGCTCTGTAAGCCAAATTTCATGTGATAATTATTAATGGCAAAAATAACACCAAAGTTAATTGTAAATGTTCTGACAAACACTAGTAGAACGGAACAACCAGCTGTTTTCGAAGGCCACTGCACATTCATCATCAGCGTTCTTTGTGTTGGGTTCACTGTATGTGTTGGCAGTTGATGTAGATTTCTGCTTTATATACTCAGCTTTCAGTGCAAATGGAATATGTGAATTGTTTTGATTCATCGTACTACAATTTGCTGAAAGCTTTTTTGTAATGTAAACTCAATTTTACCATCTACAAGTTTACAACAGTCTTGCCATTTTGAAAAAATGTACGGAATTGGTTTCTTTAGTATTGCCATACCATTTTTGTATGTACTTTATCAAAATATTCACATTGTTAGCATAGAAAACAAAATAATACAAAGCAGAACTAAAATATGCATACAAAAAAATTTTAAACGCCTAAAACTATGCCACACTATGCTTTACTACAAAATTATATTGCCATACTTGTTACATAAAAACGATTTAACCATTTTTTTCGGATTGATGAAAACGATCGGAATCTGAAGCACCAAAATAAAATTCGAACGGAATCGTTAATACGGAATCAAAACCATTCCGAACGGAATCTGTGACACGGCTGTATATGAATATAGTTCTATTGGTTTACCTTAAAGTCACTTCAATAATTTCGATTTAATTGACACGAATTCATCAAAATTTTGTTACAAGCAAAAAAAAAACTAGTCACTTTCGACATTATCTTGAATTTATTAAATTTCAGAATTTATAAAATCTTATTGCTTAAAACCTTCATCTGAAACTTCTGAAACTTGCTTTGTATGGACTGCATACAGCAAAAAATTAAAATACAAATCATTAATTACAGCATTGATGAACTCAGCTCCAAGTAGTTCTATTTCTGGTGAATCACCAATGAATTTAACACATGGTTGTCATAGGACGGAAGTGATTCAGATAACTGAATGATATATGCGCTTAAAAGGTTACCTAGAACAATTTTTAATATAAACAACAGTCTTAGAATATTAAATTCAGTATTATAGATTTTTTTTGCTGGGTAAGAGCCGAAATAAATGAGAATTGTCAATATTAAGTTTTTAAGTTTTGGCCAAAAAAAAGGGAAGTATGAAATTTATATGAAAGGCTCTTATTTTTTAAGCGATTTCAATTACAAGTGGACGACTACTTATGTAAACAGGCTGTAAATTGTTAATAAAATAAGTTTTCTGTAAAACAAATTTTTTGCGTTGAAACTTCCTTGCAGCAGGGACTGGAAATGCTTACATAATAATGAGTGCATTGGTATTATTATGTATTTAGATGGTGAAAATTTTGATTTGAAATTATTAGAGATTGCAGTTTTACTTTTAAGTCTTTTGATAGCATGTTGCCCACGCACAAAATAATTGTGTCAATGATAATAATGTTCGAATTTCCAGCACACAGCAGGACATACACAAAGTAATCCGCCCATCAGGATATTTCTTAAATTCACTTAGTTACGCTTTGTAAGTAAACAAAAAAAAATATTTTTTTTGAAATTTTCACTTCTTGGAAAGTGTTTTTTGAGCACAGAACATTGTCTCCCTTGAAATACCATTGCAACGCCCTGCAAGTTTTTCATTAAGAGTGAGTATTCGGGCTTAGTGGATAAGCTTTTGAAAAATGTGTGTGTGTGTGTATAAAAAAAAATAAAGTAAATTACTTTTATTTGACAGCTTAGAGAACAGTTGTGGCGGTTAACTAATTTTTATTAAAATGTTAATTTTTAGTAAATTGCTCGAGTATGGGAATAGTGTTTGCTATTGAGTTAATTGAAATTCCATTAGTAATTTAAGTTGAGTATTTTTTTCCTCAATAGCTTTTATTTTTCAGTCGACTTGAGTGTTTATATGAAAACATTGTACAAAATTGAATGCAAATAATAATGTTTACTCCAAAAACAAGCGCAAAATAGCAGAATTATGTGGAACATTTTTCCAAAAAAAAAAAAAATATAGAAAATGTATAGAATTTATTAAAACAAATTTTGGCATCAAAATAAAGCCGTTACGAGACAGAGATATATACAAAATTATATTGCTAAGGAGAGAGGGAACTGTGGTAGCGATACTGTTTGCTGATTTGTTTAAAGTTAAAAAAAAAAAATTGCCACAGAGTTTGGTATAACAATTTTCAAATAACTAGTGTATATTGCTGTATCCTAAGCACAATGTTAGTAAAAATTTATCCATCGATTATAGACTTGGGTCGTGGTGAACGGGTTCGACCAAGTCTAGTCGAACATAAGAATTGATAATTCTCTTTCGATACATCTAACGTGATTTGGCAAGTCAGAAACGTCAAAGCTCAAAAAAAATCAGTCTTATCGGTGCACAAAATTTTGCCAGAAGACAAGGTCTGTAAGTTGAGCAAATTGATGAGTGATTTCAAAGTAAGTCGGGATAATATGGCAACATTAGTCCAGAGTCAATATATGCATAATGCTTTGACAGAGTATACTGAATGATAAATGTCAAAAAGTGAATGCAATATGAAAAATAATTTGATAAATAAGCTTTTCGTCAGTTCTAGCAGGCATCCTACTTTTATATTTATATAACGAATCTCAACGAATTTAATGCTTAATATATATTATTTCCTTTGTACCACTGTGCCAACGCTCAGACAAAACTCTTTGTAATAATGTTCACATACTTGAAAGCATAAGAAAAATAAGAGAAATGATAAAGGAAAACAAACAATGCGTTCAACAAGGATGATGTTCATGATGCCACTTAACAATGTTACCAACGTTAGAACTATGATCTATCTGCAAATAAAATTGATAAAGTTATATTGAGGAAAGTATCATGGATGAAATGAATGTACCAGCAAATGTGTTAAGCAATCGACTACAAACAAAAAATAAATAACTTTCCTAAACAAAGTTGCAACTACAATAACACAGTTGATACTGGCAACCGTCAATTGAGCACTTTAGCTGAAGCTAAATTATGTTTGCAGTATTTGTTACTTCTAAAATAGATTTGTAACGCACTAACACACTCAAGACAGCAGGCTACCAACTACACAACTACAAATGCCGCTAGCAACAATTGCAGCTAAGTAGCCAGTTACTTAACTATTTTGAAATCGGCAGCGACATCATAAACAACTGATATTGAAGTATTTTCACGAAATTGAGTTTTTCAGTAACTCCAATACATTTCACACAAAATACTCTTCGTTACAAAAATTTATTGCAATAGTTTAAAAAATAACACTTTTACAATCAGTTTTACAAAGCAGTTGTAAAGTTACAGTTATTTGAGTTAGAGCCTTTCTACTTGTTAACAAGGATATGGATTTTGAGATTTTCTTTCTGTTAAATAAAATCCAATAATTTTAAATTATAATTCATTTAAAATATTCTATTATATTGGCAACACTGTATTTGCTGTATTTTGTCACCAACAAAAATAGAAATCAATCTATGTTGGATACAGTCGCAAAAGTGGTTGTACAGTCGTGTAGCTGTGAAAATAATCATTTTCACATACGCGCATAATTTTTTAACTGGTTGTAGTCGGTAGCCCGCAGTGGTGAATGTGTTCAATACTTAAACCGAAAAACAGCAACATATGAGACTGATACTGTCAATGGCAAAATGGGAGTTCTGTTGTTGGTAAACAAACGAATATTTTAATATTTAGTTTTATTTTATGAATTTTTCAACTTTTGCTACATTGACGTTATCATATTTCAGAAGTTAAAGTAAAATATTAAAGCACCTTTATGAAAGACAAACACTTCTGGGAAAACATTACTGCTGCACAAACAATTCTAAAGGACATACACACTTACATATATGCTTACATACATACTCGTACATACATACATACATATGTTTGCGTAGTATTCTTCAGTTATGAAAAAACCATCCAATACCGCAGCCATTATTTTAAGCGGAAGTTAAAGCAACAAATTGGTTGCCTTCCTTTTCAAATATTGTCTAGATATTGTCTTTGGCGTAACATGGCATGGCGTCAGCCAATCAATAATTTTGTTTTTTAATGTTATAATATCTAAAGCATGGTTGTTGAGGATAGGGGATTGTGCATGTGTTTTTCTTTTGGCTTTTCATCTAGACGCTAAATTGGTTTTAGCCACCTACGCAAACAGACCCACTTCAAAGTGAAGTGGCAAATGTTGAAGGGATAAAATTAGAGAGTAAAAAATAGTCATATTTAGAGTTTTTAGATACTCGGCTTATATTTGCTGTCTGTTTTGCAAATTTTTTCTCTTCCACTTTTCATCTTATGTCAACAACGATTGCCATAAAAATGCTTTTTGTTTGCTGTCTACCGCTTTGTCAGACTTTTTAGACTTAGCTGGCATTTATTATGAAAAAAAATCCCACAGAGTTATAAACTTTTTACAAAAGCTTTTCGAAAAACAATATAGTAATGCACTTACTTCTTTTTCAAAAGAAGTCAAAATTTGAAAGCAAAATAAATTGCGAGGGATGTTGCCAATTAAATGTTTTCAGTTTTTTTTTTATTAGATGAAAATGAGCTTAACAGCGGAACAAAAGCATTGAAAAAATGCTTAACGCAAAAAAAATTTTCCTAATAGTTTAATTTAGTAACTTATCAATATCAATAAAAATCATTTTTATGCTGACAAGCAAACATTTTAGAAAATTTCATCTTCGAAGTTTATAGAGCATTTGCATCTGCACAAAATCTAAGAGACTTCAATTAAAATATCTATGACAAGCTATAGCGATTACACCAAGTTTTTTTTTGCCACTTATCACGGTTTCTTATCGAAAACAAAACCCATGAACTGAACATTTTTCAAAACTACAACCAAACAACTGCAATGTAGCCAATTCACACACCTTTTTATGCACACAGGTTAACTTTTTAGTAGAAATTTGAAACAAAAACATAGTTGCGTCTCTAACTTCTACTAGATTTAAAGTAGATTTTGCAAAGTCTAGTGGCAAATCTGATTTTGTTTTGTATGAGAAATCTTCTAGATTTTACTCAAATTTAAACGCACTATAAGAATAAAGTTCAAGGTCATGTGGTTTTGAAACATTGAATTTCAGCAATCAAGTACTAATGGTATTTTAAATAAAGCCTATTGAAAAATTATTATGAATACTTTTAGACTAAATCCACCCAAATGTTTTAGACAAAATTTCTGTCGCGACCAAAAATTTTTCTATGTGAAGTTTCTTATTTTTCGCTTTGCAGATCGCGATTGTAAACGTTTTTAGGATTTCGTACCCCAAAGGTGAAATGGAACGCTATTGTTTTCGGTACGATGTCCGTCCGTCCGTGTGCTTGTCTGCCTGTCACAGGCTGTTTTCTCGAGGATCATAAGAGCTATGTACCTAAAACAAAAATCTTTACAAAACAAGCATCTTTATTCGATCGTGCATCTATTTTATTTTCTACCACCTTATATAGACAATTGCTTAACCATAGAAACAAGTTAAACCATCAAATTAAATAAATAGAGACTTTATGTCAAATAAATATACTTCTTATACTTCGGTATTTCATATATGAAAATAAATGTTTTATATTTTTTTTTTTTTTGCTTTTTAATACTTTTATTGTTGCTCAATCTGGCAGCTAATGGTAAAAGGGTGGTGGAAAATAAAATAGATGCACAATCGACTAAAGATGTTTTTTTTGTAAAGATTTTTGTTTGAGGATTTCAAACTTATTATGTTTGTATATTGTGATTCTCAACATAGTTGTAAGAGTCTTACTATAAACATACGAAGTTTGTTAGCTAAATTCAAAAATTTTTCGGGTTGAAATCTACTGATGAGTTCCAAAAAGCGGGAACGAAATGCATATAGACAATTGCTTAACCATAAAAACAAGCCAAATCATCAAATTAGAAAGTTAAAAATAAAAGAGTGTTCTAACGCGACCAACGAAACATGTTCACATCCTAATGTAATATATAGACAATTATATATAGACACTCGAAATTTTCAAAGCCAGTGTATTCTTCTGCATACTACAAACACAAATTAGCAGTGAAATTTAAAGAACCAAAATTAAAGGGTATTCTATCAGTTAATGTAATTTTGACAACTTGCTGTGTTTGGGAAACCGTAAGAGACAAACTCTTGAAATTTTTAAAAACGCTTAAACTAAAATATCCCAAAAGTAAATAAAAAATGCCGAAACGACAACACACCAATAAAAAAAGCGCTGAAACAAAAAGAAAACGGCTGAAGTAAAATGGTCGCCAAAAAACTAAAAAATCCAAAAACCGGAAGGAAAATACCAACACAAAAAAAAATCGAAAACTACAAAAAAAGCTAAAACTTAAATCTGTATTTTAGAAAAACAAAAAAAAACGTTAAAAACCGAAAAAAATTCGCCAAAACAAAAAAAAAACCAAACCCAAAAAAATCGCTTAAATGAAATATATCACCAAAAATAAATCGCTTAAACGAAAAAAATCACCAAAAGTAAAAAACTTAAAAAAACTAAGAAACGCACAAAAAACAGAAAAAGTTGCAAAAACAAAAAAAAAAAAACCAAAACTAAAAAAACGTTAAAACTAAAAATATGTAAAACAAAATAAAAAACGAAAAAAATCGTTAAAACGAAAAAGAACGTCAAACCCAAAAAAGCGTCAATACTTAAAAAAGCCAAAAAACGAAAAAATCGCCAAAAACCGAATAAAATCGCTAAAGAAACAAGCGCCATACGGAACCCTTCGTGTGCGAATCAATGTCGCATTTAACTGAATTTCTTATAAAATTGTAATTGGGTTTTTTATTTATTTTCGATATAAAAAAAATAAAAAAAAGCAGCTACACCTTCTCCGACGGAGCAATGAAGAACACAAGTGAGGGTGCTGCAGGTCATCGAGAGCTTGACTTCAAAATTTGGGCAGATACAGTCATATCAAAATATTTTAGCCTCCTTTATCACCGGAGGCACTGCAACGATGCTACAAAAATTAACAAAATGCACAATAACAGAGTTGTAAAAACGAACAAACTAATTTAGCTTATCTTCTTCCTATCTATCTGTCACTTCACTTCATCTAACCCAACCAAGCACGGAAGAATATAAAACGAAGACACTTTCACCCATCCGCTTTTATACAGCTGAGGTCTTAATTTTCGGAGGATGATATTTTACCAGGCAGTACCCAGCTTAGATTCATTAAGTGAAAATATTGAGGGACTACCTCCATGATACTTAGTTCCTATGAAGGTGGGGTTTCATTCCTAATTCGCATGGAAGCGCACAACAGGCCTCTACTGGCTTATGTATACGTACGAGTATATCCTGTGCTTTGAGCGTAATGGATTCTCTCGCTAGCCTAACCTAAACCACACAAGAGTGTATTAAAAAAAAATCGTAAAAAAGCTCGAGTTGAGAACCTTTTTTTATTAAGTTGGTTCAAAATACAATTCACTTCAACTATAATGAAATCAACACTATTAGCTAATGAAAATTTCAATAAGCACTATTGATGCAACAGCAATACAATCAAAACATTTTGCAGTAATCTTTAATTTTTTTTTATCAAAGATAACACTTAATGTAATTAATTTCATAAGTCGATAAACACAAAAACTTATTATCCTTCCTTGTGTATATTATCTAATCCAATTAGATGTAACAAAAAAATATTTAAATGACACACCACTATTAACGTAACTCTTGGAGCATTGTAAATCACAGCTTTAAATTAACGAAATCAAAAAGTGTAAAATTAGAAAATCACTAACGTTAAAAAAAAACAGCAAGAAAATATACAACCGGAAAATAAATACAGATCTCATGTCATGAATTACAAAAGAATAAAAATAAATTGTATTAAACTACAGAGAATAACATAAGCAAAATGTGTATAAAATAAAATAAAAATAAATAGTAATAAATTGTGAAAGTGAAAAGACAATAAAGTGCTTAAGATGAGTGTTCTTGGGCTTGATGCTGCACTATTTTCAGAAAGAACGAGTAACAGCAAAAGAGAATGAAGAACAGCAAAAACAAAAACTCCTACTACTTACAACAACTTTAGTGAAAAACCCTCAAACTATGCAACAATAATTTATAACAAAAGGAATAAAGAAGTTAAACTTGACATGCTTTGGCACTTGGCGACCACAAAAGGACAACAAAAATCAACAACACCTCCCTGATGCACACACACACACTCACACACACACAATAATCTATCCAGCGGAGATTAAGAGAGTCTTTAGGAGTGTGCATGTGTGTCTGTGTGTGTGTATATGTCAGCTGTAGAGCTGTAGGTACCATAATCAGAGTAGTTTTTCAGGCTTAAAGAGCAAAATTTATTTATTGGTTTTGCCGTTTTTTCAGTTTCTTTGCATTTTTTCTTTTGTTTCTTTCACATTCAGTTTGTCTCAAGTATTGTGCCGTTTGTTGTCGTTTTCGCCATTCTTAATTTGTTTATATGTTATTGCTAAAGTGTATATATTATGGCAACACCAATACAATACATTACAGTACAATGACAAAGGATTAAAGTCAATTTCAATGGCAAGAACAAAACAAGCAATTGGTAAGAACAAATCTAAATATATTCCCTTTCAGAGATGGAATAAAATGATGTGACTTTATTATAAACACTCAATATGTATAAAAAATTCATTCATCAGATTCTCAAGTAATTAGAAATCACACTAAAGCATTGCAAGTTTTTTAATTACATTACCAATTATTTAGATATGTGACAGAATAAATTTAGAAACAAGGAAAATATTGCGTTTACGTCAATATTTTTTATAAATAGCTTCGTTTAAGGCAATACAAAACTATATAGTAATATTAACTATATATTTACTGCCTTATTCATAAAAAATATTTCAGGTTTATTAAGCGCTTATTTGACATATTTCTATGATCCTAAATTTGACAAACAAACCTGTAATAAACCTAAAATATTTTTTATGAATTAGATCGTTAGTCATGTTTTAGACTTGGTAGTCTTTCTTGAAGCAAGTCTGAGTTTATGGGAGAGAGGGGGGAAAGAAGAAAGAAGAGGGGTACTGACTTGCTTGTACAGAAAAGTTACTTCAATTCTCTTTTGTTATTTCATTCGCTGTATTAAAACAATAGGAAAATTGAACATGAAACCGTCTGTGTGTAAACAAACGAGCAGTTTTAAAAGAGAATTGAAGAGAACTGCTTCAAGAAAAACTGCCGAGTTTAAACAAGACTTAGTATTTTAAAAAAATTTTGCGGTTTTATTCAAACCAATGCAAGGTTAATGAATTAAAATTAATTCTTTCGTAATAGTAAATGGGTAATTTCCTTGTTCCGGGTATGACAATGATAAAATTAAAAATATAAAATTTATAATTTAAAAAAAGCGTGCGGCTCTCGAGGAAGTAAGTCTTAAAAACATTTAATAATAGGTCAACATCGAAAGAACAAGATTTCTGCTCAGAATGGTCATCAGAAGTCTGTAACGGGTCTGATCTTACAAATCTTAGTTTTTACTGACGATATATTTCTTAGGGCTATTATTACAACGTAAAGTTAGTTAAAAGTAGAATTAGTTTTTACGTACAGTAGAAATTTTACTAAACTTTTAAAATTTTGATTGTGATGGGTGTGACCGAAAATTTTAATATATTAAATAACTCACAAAATTCTCTTTTTATACGACCTACAAAGCCGCAACTTCAATGAAAATGAAACCAGAGTACAGTCTTGTCATAGACAAGGAACACTTTTATTAAGGATGAGAATTAAAGAAAACGAAATATAAACACCAAACTTTCAAAGTGGGAGAGCAGAGTGCTTGGCATATCGCAAACTTAATCATAAAAAGTCTTAACTCAAAATTATAAATATTAATTATTATTTTGTTTTTTCATAAACAAGTTGCGTAAAAATTTCTTGAAGAATTTAAAATTTCGTTATGCCAAATTTTATGTTACATACTTGCGTCATTTTACAGTATCAAAATTGTTTTTGTTGCTATTGAAAATCTGGGATTTTATGAGTTGTGACTGTTTATGATTCAGTATGCGAATTTCAAAGTATTTTCAAATTTATAAAAATTTACAAATATATAGAAAATATTGTTTTTTTTTAATTTGTCCATAATTGTTATTCGCTTGCGGACGATTTCTGTTAAAAATAACTAAATTATATTTTCCCTGTGTAGGGTCGTTTTGGGTGGAATTGTCCTTATACGAGCTTGTGACTTATTTATTTGCAAAGTAAAGCAAGTATGACTAAAACCCACATAGAATAGTTGAAATAAATAAATTTTCCATGGCTGGTTACTCTGGATATCTGCTGGTTGTATTTTCAGCGAAATCTAATGAGAAACAGTCCTTGGTTCGCCTTATTGTTGTCTGTGTGCTATTCACTAGGATTCCAGTGCAAAAAAAGAAAAAATTACACTTCAGACGTTATTTATATGCTTAAGTAAGCGACATTGTACAAGGACACGATTACTGTCAAGGATGGCTTAACATCGCATAAACAATGGCTGTAATAAATATACATATATGTATGTATGTATATTCTGTACCTCTTTATGTGTATAAGCATGTTTATGTGATTATGTGTGCGAATAAATGCGAGAGCATAATGAAATTGTTACTTTTTGTTAACTAAATATAGCGGACTTAAGTCAGCATAAGCATCTTAGTGTCAACGAATGATGCTAGAGCACTTCATTCAAAGATTTACTAAAACCTTAGAGCATCTCACATGAAAATCCTTTTTACTCAACTTTATAAATAACATATATAAGGATATAAAAACGCGTAAAAATTCATTTATACATTTGATAAATAAAATTGTATGCAAGTTTATTGGAAATAAAGTCAGTACAGAAATTTAATGTATCAAAGAAAAAAGTTATTGACTGAAATTTTATTTTCAGTGATAATTGTTATTGTGTGTGTGTGTGTGGATGAATGTCACATTTTTCAACTCCTTTTTGTTTGTTTTTGCTTGGCTGCGATTAAAACTACCCAGCGGTAAAACTCAGAAGACCTTCTTACTTCAGGCCTTATTAAAGGCCTGCTCAGGAATTTTTTCGATTTAATTACTATTCTTATCAAACTGCCAAAGAACGCCCTATAGAAGGCCTTGGCTTTTTCGCTTAAAAGATAAGGTACTCATTCCACATTGCCTTCTATGAGAAGGGAGAACAGAAGGAGTAAAGTATTTTGTTTTGTTATTTTACCAAAACAAAAGCAAACGAATTCATGTTTTTGATTCAGTTACAGTTCTTATGTAACTTCTGAAGAAGGCCTAATAGAAGACTTCGGCTCTTTAGTAAAAAAAGATGGGATACCCATTCCATATTCCCTTCTATAAGAAGGCAGAACAGAAGGAGTAAAGTATTTTGTTTTGCTTTTTTTTTTGGCAAAGCAAAAGCAAAAGAATTCAGATGCCGTTATAAAAAAGAAAATTCCATATAAAAATACCAAATAGAGAACGATTAAAGAAAAGAAAAGGTAAATCATTTTAGTTGAGTTTTGTACGTTTAAAAAGACAGTTGTGTTGTTGTATGTATATAAATACTATGTGGGTTCTTGTTATTTCAGAAGTTTCCTTTCAATATGTTCGACACCTCGGGCCTGTTTCTCAAAACTTACAAGTGCTGTAATACAAGTAAAACAGTTGGGAAAATATTTTATATTCACATAAAAAATATATTTTCACAACTATTTTACTTGTATTTACAGCACTTGTAAGTTTTGAGATACAGGACCCAGCAGTTGAAAACCTTTATTAAACCCCTTTCAATATGACCTTTATTTGAAGGACTTTTAGCGGACATTCTCTAGAAGGCCTTTTAACAGGCATTCTCTGGAAGGCCTTTAAGAGCCATTTATTTCAAGGCCTTTTAGAATATCTGCAAAAGAAGCGAGAACGGAAGGCCTACCTCGCAATGACAACGTGTGTAAAAAAGACATGAAGATGGGATGGAGCGAGCAGGCCTTGTACGTCAGAGTACAGAGGCCTTTTAGAAGGCATCCTTACTCCTTCTTTTTCCCGCTGAGTAAGAGTAAATCGTTATTAGATACGCAAGTAATGAACACACGCAAAAAAATAATTCCTTATGTTTCTTCTACATGTGCGGATTGCATTGATATAGTTTAAAAATAACTTTGTTGAATTAAAAAAAAAACAAGCCACGACGTTTTTCGGCTTCTTGTCGGAATTCACACGTATACACCGCGAGCAATCAAAATAAACAACAACAATAGCAGATCACCGCGTTGGGTCAATCAACAAGCAAGATAAACACCAACACAAACAAATTAAATTAAACGATATTTTAAAATGCCCGGTATTGATAAAATATCGTATTGAGTTAATGACAAATATTATTGAAATTAAAATTTGTTTGCAATAACATGGTTTTGTTGAAAATAATTCTTTTCTATTTTTTTTTGTGTATAACAGTGTTGCTTAAATGAAGTGTTATAAATATGCATAAGTGTGACGTTTCTTTACTTGCAATTAAGTGTTCAGTAAATTTAACGGTACGTTAAATTACGAATTCGTAAAACTGAGTATTCGTTAAACCGAGACACAACTCTATGGTCAAAGATCTGAAATTTGTTGCTCGATATACTCTCGGTAATTCAGCAAATACTTCTTACGCTTGCAACGAATTTTGAAGCGGAAAATTCTCTTGATTTTGTAACTTTTATAGCAGGGCGGGACGCATCTTTTTATACCGAATAGCGAAGCTTTCAGCAGCGATTTACTTTAAAAACAATAGTGGACCAAAAATTAAAAAAAAAAACAGTAACAGACTAAGGGCCATTTTCACAACGATACAAAAGTAAACTTTAAGAATTTAACACCAGTATTTTGTATTGAAATACTAGTTTTAAAACTCTTAAAGTATACTTTTATTCCTTGTGAAAATGGCCCTAAGGGCCTTAGTTTGTAAAACAAAACGCTGAACGTTGACGTATTTTATATGGAAAAATATTCAATTAGAAAAACAAAACACATACAAAATTTGTCAACACTTTGCGTTTCGTTTTGCAGAATGTGGCCCTAAAACTTCATAGTAATAAAACTGTTTAAAAAATATGTAATCGACTTAAAAAAGAAGCACTAGCAAATTAAAAATAGTTTACACCCTGTTTCCACAATGCGAACGATCGACTTGAGTAGAAAATTTATATAAAAAGCACACATTTTGTTGAGTGGTTTTCAAACAAGTTTTTGAGACGAGTGCACTGATTGGGTTGTAGAAAAAGGGAGTTAGATTCAGTTAAATAAAACATTTTTATATGCATTACCCGCTTACGCCCACTTTTAAAAATATTAGTGGTCGCGCCCACTTGTAAAATGCAAAAAATCACCACTTCCGGAGCTCAAGTTGTGTGTCAAGTTCCATAAGAATCGGTTAAGCTGAATGACGTGAAATAATATATTTTACTTTTAATGGGCCTGGCCCCGCCCGCCTTTGTAAGCACACGCTTAGGTTATTGCAGGAGCCTTAACTATTTTCTAAGTTTTGTGGGGACTGGATAAGTAGAAGTATATATAATTTAATACTTAAATTTAATGGGCGTGGCTCCGGACACTATTTCAATTGCAAGATCGTGTCACTTTCAGAGCTCTGGCTATGTGCCAAGTTTTATTAGAATCGGTTAAGCAGAAGGACGTGATATATAATGTTGGATTATAATGGGTCCGTCTCCGCCCACCTTTGAATTTAATTTTGAAATTGTGTCACTACGGGAGCGCAAGGTGTGTGTTAAGTTTTGCAGCAATCCGATAAGTAAAATTACAAGTTATTGGGCATGACTCCGCCCACTTTTTTTTAAATGGGACAAAATGAAATGAAATGAAATGTAAATGGACAAAATCGTTCAGGCAAAAATAAATTGTTTTTTAAATCGACCTAAAAATTACGGAGTTATAAAATAACAGACGAATTGATAACCTACTGCTTTTTTTAACTCGTCATAAATATAAAAAAACTAGTTCGTCATTAAAAGAGGTTTAAGGTTTTCATTCTACACACAACTTAATGGAAAAAGAAAATTTTATTTTTCTCTCCAAGGTTGGATTACACAAGATATGTATTTGTGTGAAGTTTTTACGTAATGTGAACAACAATAATTCTGCATCATTAACTCGAAAATTCCATTTCTTGAGTTATGACGTTGTTTTAAATGTAAATGAGCGACATGGAAAAACTTTTTTTAAGGAGATATAATGAAATACGATGGGGAGTTAATGCTGGCACCCAATAATGTCAACGGACATCACTTCCAACTAAAAAAATTCAATAAAGTCAGTGGACATTTGGTAAATTCATCAAGTAAGCTAAGAGTACTGTTTAAAGAAATATACTAATTAATGTTTTAGACCAAAGCACACTAAAAATGTCTTCCGAGATGAGTAAGCTTAATTTCTTTCCCTTGTTCCAAAAGAGCAGAGTTTGCAGTTTTTGTTGTTAAGTCTTTAAATCAATTTCTATATTTCAATTACTTCTCTATATTTATTAGCATAAAATTCTTTAGAATCGTTCTCACTTTAACCTTTGGTTGTTTCTTCGGTTTCCAGAAATTACACAATTTAAAGCATTTGTTATTAAAAAAAAAATCCAAAAATTTAACCAAATATCTTGTTCAATAAATTTAAGCTTGTGTCAGTTTGTGTCATATTAAATGAATGTCAACTCGTACCTTAATTTTATATTTTCCCTTAATTATTCTTTTTAATTGTTTTATGTGCCATTGGTATATTAAAACAAACCAATTTAATTACACGACTAAGATAAATAGTAAGCGGTTTTGTTTTATGGTATTTTTCCTTGGAGAATAATATGTATCTTTTAACCACAAGATAAATTAGCAAGCGAGGTAATAAAAATATAAAACGTGAACACAGTTAGAAAATGATTACAGACACATTTAAAAATTTTCTAGGAGTGTGTTCTAGCAACTGTCAGTTTGGAGAACTTATGGCTCCTTAAAGATGGTAGACATCATCTTTGTTGAGAAATTATATGCAAACTACACGTAATAAACGTAATTCATACTAGTATACTACCGATTGAGCGGCATGGCATTCGGTATCGGCAAAAAATGGTAAATAATCGGTACTTGGTATTTCTTTTGCTGAATTTAAGCGAAGATGGAATTTTTATGCAATAACGTTTCTCAAAATTCCAATCGGGAGTTTTCCTAAGATTTCCCGGACTTACATGACACCACAAAGCGTATGAGTAAAAATTGGCAAATTTCTTTAGTAACTTTTAACTTGACCATAATAACTTCAAATGGAAAATAGTAGACTTGTGTTAAACTCTTTCAATAATTAATTTTTTACACAAACCGATAATCGAAACCATTTAAATTACATGAGTTCGATACAAGTCTCGCCTAGAAAGTAGACGGATGTTTTTAGCGTTCCATACACCAAAGTTAAAGAAAGCCTACAGTTTTCGCTACGATTCCCGTCCGTCCGTCCGTCTGTCTTCCTGTCTGTCTATCAGACAATTGCATATAGACACTTTACAGTTTTGACATCTTTATGCAGACTACATCAATTAACACTAAAATTAAAAGAAATAAAACAAAATTATTAATAAGTGAAATTTATTTGCTGGTGGTTAAGTGATGTCTATATACATTTCATTGTTTCTTTAACAAATCATCAGTAGACTTCAACCACAGATTTTGTACATTCACAAACCTCTTATCTTATGCAATCATTAATGTAGTTTTGACAAATTGTTGTAACTTGAAAACCGTGGGAGACAAACTCTTGAAATTTTCATAAGCGCTAAAACTAAAAAATTCCGAAATTAAAAAAATGCCGAAACAAAAAATGGTCAAAATGAAAAAAGCGCTTAATGAAAAATATCACCAAAAATAATATTAGTCTTTTAAATGCAAAAAAGGTCGCCAAAAACCCCAAAAAAGGACAAAAAACGAAAAATTCGCTGAAACTAAAAACGTATATTGTAAAAAAAAAGAATCGCCAAATATCGAAAAAAAGAAATCGCCAAAATTAAAACAACGCCAAAACTAAAAAAATTTATGCACTGCAAAAAAAATTTCCAAACTAAAAAATCGCTTAAACTGAAAAAAAACAACAAAAAAAGTCACAAAGCCTGAAAAAAGCGCCAAAATAAAAAAGAAAACGCCAAAACTAAAAGCAGTGTCAATAATAAAAAAAATTGGTAAAAAATCGGAAAAAAACAGGAGCCAAAACTAAAAATTAAGATTTTTACTAAATAAGCATTATCTAAAACAACAAAAAAATATTAAAAAAAAAATTTCTACATCAGGTTAAATATTCGATTATCTAGGCTAAAGTTCGTATATGTGTATATGTGGTGGCCGTACGGAACCCTTCGTGTGCGACTCATAGTCGCACTTTACTGAATTGTTTTAAATAGCAACCATTCACGGATAATGGAGAGGAAAAAAAGGGCAAGGCTTAACAACTGCAAAAATTAATACAAATTTAAATTTTCCGGATAAGCCTTCGTCCAAGTCAGCTGAGGTTACAATATGCTGGAAATCATATTATAAATAAAAATGGCAAATATTATTGTTCGAATGAAATAAAAATCAGCAATCTACTTTGTAATTCGAAACGAAAGAAAATACTTTCGAATTTACATGTTGAAGTTTTTTGTCTTTAAAACCACACTTTTTGGTATACTCTTAGCTCACGAAGTAAAATGTTTCCCACAACTCAAGGAAAATTTTAATTTTCCACCATTTAGCATGGCTAAATAAATGATAGTCTCTATTTGGTGAACTAAGCAAAATAATTGATTAATAGATTTTGAAACACTTAAAAAAATTTTAATATTAAATTTCATACAAAATTAGCAAAATTTGAATAAGTTCTTCAAGTGTGATTGATGGCACTCCTTCTCAAATATCTTTTAAAGAAAGCCTAGGAATCGACAAGAATTTCTAATGACTCTAACGACGTGATAATTATGAATTGGATTTTGAATAAAGAACCTTTATAAGAAGGTGATCTGAGTCATATATATTTATGATTCCAAATATCAAATATAGTTTTTTTTTAGAGTGTCACAACTTTGAGTTGGCATCACTGCTTTATTTGAGCACCCATTTAACAGATGATACTTGCTAATTTGTTTAGTTTGCTTTAAAATTTCATTATGAATCGAATTACACCAGAGCAATGCGCGCAAATTGTTAGGCGAATGGGCTACAGCCCATTTCCATTCAATTTTATTTTCCGATGAAGCCCCTTTCTGATTGAATGGGTATGTAAATAAGCAGAATTGTCGCATTTTGAGTGAGGAGAATCCACAATCTTTTGTCGAAACACCATTACATCCACAGAAAATTACTGTTTGGTGCACTTTATGGGCTGGCAGGCCCATATGTCTTCAAAAACTATGATGGTCAGAATGTTTCTGTCCATGGTGAACGGTATAGGAACATGATTCGAAATTTTTTCGTACCTCAATTAAGTGGCATTAATTTTGCTGATATGTGGTTTCAACACACACACAGCTTGCGCTACAATTGATTTACTTAAGGCCGTGATACACTATCATACAAAGTCGTGCGATCTACGAAAAAATACAACCCTGGTATGATGGAGTTTATGAAAATTTTCAAAAGACAATAACAATTCATCACACCAGGGTTGTACTTTTTCGTAAATCGCACGACTTTGTATGATAGTGTATCACGGCCTTTAAAGAAACTCGAAATTGTGACTCTAAAAAAACACGCACTCAAATTTAAAATTTTTTTTAGTAGAGCAAATAAATATCCGCCATTATAATAGAAAAATTAGAGAAAATTATGTAAAATGTTTACAGTGGATAGATATGAGCGATGTATCCTTACAAAAAGTGCAAATTACAATATTTTGAGATGACGCTCTTTCGGGCAACGGTTCCCGAAAGCGGGGTCCATTAAATAAAAAAATTCTTTCTGATTTTAACTATTTTGCATTTTTAATTTAACTTTCCAAGGCGGTCCGCTACAAAAAAATTAACAAGGGGTCTGCGAACAGGAATTTGTTGAGAGCCCCTGCTTTAGAGGTAACTAGTGCGATATGTTAATTCATGTGCATAATTTTTATTGGTTCTAACAAATTCAAAATCTATTGCCTTTCGCAAAAAAAAATTACTCTATTTATATAAATATATATTAAATTTTTTTTTTCAATCTATTTTACAATAATAAGTAAATTTGATAAAGAAAAGAAACAAGTTAACAATTGTTACTAAGCTTCAGCAAGCTTAAATGTTAACATTTGACTTTTAGTTTTCTAATGAATATTCAGTGTTCATTCGAAAATGCTGCTTATCATAATTTATGCAGTCATCTTTAAACACAAAATTTGCCCCACGCTAGGTGTTGAATTATTTACTGAAGCGTGTGTATCTGTGCGAGTTATTCATAAAAACTAAAACAATATTAAACGTTGGCAATTTGCTGAAAATAATCTTTGGATTAATTCAAATGACTGAATTGTGACAATTAATTTTATTCTCAATAACTGTCATGAGGATTCGCTCACATCTTTAAATATTCTTGTAGTAAAGCTTATGTCAGATGCTAGGGAGTTTATGTAGGTGTGTGTGTGCTTGTGTTTGTGTTTGTATGTGTGTATGAGCACAATGTGTGCGTCGCCGTATGATATAAAAAGCATAACTAATTTTAAATGGTTGCTAAGTTGCTGATGTACTTACTATATACACACAATAAATGAAAGCTAAATTGTCTTTAGAGACAACTTTGTTAAGCAACAATACCATACTTCGCTCTACTATTAAATTGTCTTGAAGATATTTTCAACCGTAACCGCTTTATATTTTAATACGAATGAGATTTAAAAATGCCAGTATATTTTATATGCATGAAGAAGATTATCGTCATGACACAAAGAAAACAATTTATATTTGTTCACTGCTGTGAAACTGCTGATGTTCTTAATTATAATGCAATTAACTTTGTCTTATTAATCCAAGTAAGAATTTTAAGAAAATATTATACAATTATAAATAAATATGGAAACTAAAGTAAAGTTTTACGGCCTGGCCCACGATATCGACAAGTTTCTTTCGCTTACTTACATTGAAAACAAAAACAAATTCTCTTATTTTGTTTTTGTTTTCAATATAAGTAAGCGAAAGAAACTTTCTTGTCGACATCGTGGGCCAGGCCATTAATGTTTTATACATATTTTCTACACTTTAATATTTTTTGTTTTTAACTGTGACGCCTCTCATAAGTAAAAGCCATCATTATGAGATCGAATATTATTTCGTGTAAATAATAAATCGGCTATCTTAATTTATGTAAAATTTTTATTTTTATTTGTTCCATATCATGTTTGGCCTTTCAATGTCATTTGCATGTAAATAACCATGCTAATTTTTATTGATTAACTTTTAAATTTAATGCCACGTTTAGTTGATATTTTTCAACTTCTTCTTTGTTTTGTGATTGGGGATAAAAAATTTCATAAAAAATCCCAGGGGATTTGTTGGCAAAAGACTGGGGATTTATTGGGGACAATATTTAATTATAAATCTTTTAAAATTTTTAACGCACTAATAATCCCAAAACATTATTTTAATTATTCAGTAAAATATTTTTAATGCATTTTAAATAAAAAAAAAATAAACAAAACTAAACAAGAAAAAAGTAAATCACCTGATGACTAGCATATATGCACTAGAGATGAGCAATATTTCGAAACCTGTTACTTTTTCACAGCGATTGAAAACTCACTTATCACAACTGTGACTGAATTTATCAAGTAAAAGGTTTTGTATATATAATTCTTTCATACAAACTCCGATTGTTCTTGTATGCTTACTTTACAATAAATAGAGCCACCATATTATTTTTTTATACTTTCAACTTTAGTCGAGAAAAATTCGTCCAATTGCCTTTTCTGACAACTATATACAGCTCTCACATTTTTGTATTTGCAATTTTATTGTCTCTCTGCCTCTTATACAACAATTCTCAATATTTGGCTGGGGTTGCTTGCTTATTGTTTGTTCTTGTCGCTCTTATTATTAATATTTTAAAATGCTAAAACTAACACACACTTTTAAAGCAGAAGTGCTGAAATGTGGTAAAATCACGGTCACTGTTTAATTTCGCTGCAACTCTTTTTATTAGTTTTTCTCAAAATAACAGAACTGCTACAAACAAAATACTGCTAAACTGTGATCACAGTCACAGTTTAAAAGAACAACGACTTAGAAATCACGTTCACAAGGAGCAACATTATTGAAAAATCACAGTATTGCTCATCTCTAATATACTGACAGACCTTGCCTGGGAAAACATTGTCAAAATGGTGCTGTTTCAAAATATACAAAAAATAAAATAAATAAGAAATAATATCACACTCATTGTCATGTTACTAAAAAGAATTCGTTTCACTGATGATGTCAGTTCATGTAAAATATTTTCCATTATGAATAAGTAACTAAATAATCATTACTTGCGGTTTGCTCAATTCCATTCCATATAACAATACTTTACACATATTCGTAGAAACGTACATACATACATACATATGTATGTATGTTTGCAATATGTATGCATATTCATAGTTAGAGCTTTTTATTTTCTATGTCATTGGAGTACAATGTCCTTTTTGTATGCAAACGACGACACAAGTTGGCTAAAAGGAAACACACGTGTCATTAAAATGCTAGCCAATTTATCATATTATGTGATAAAAAGCAACTCATACACATGCACATACACATACACATTATATATGTGTACATGTGTATGTACACTAATGTTATATTTGCCAAACATCCAAGGACTCTTTGCTACAATACCACTGTGTGAGCACAATGTGCATGACACTCGTAAATAACTGCCACTGTGTATTGATCACAATTGTATGCACACAAAGTAACAGCAATTGACCTCTTGGGCCCCCTCAACAGCCCTGCCGACAGTAAAAAAAATTTACAAACCATCAGTGAAATGCATTCACAACAAACACGATACAAAAGCCAGCAGGAATCACCTCTAAATTGGGGATGATTGACTATTTGTTAATTTGAAAATTTCTCGCTGTTTCACGTGTCAGGGTGGGTATGTATGTGTGTGTGTATGCGCTTGTTTGTAAGTCCTACGTCTATGTTTGCTATTTGTCTATGAATATCGTCTATGTTTCTATTTGATATCGAAAAGTCATTGATTATCTTGATGGCACATCTCTCTAAAGACTGCAAAACATTAGCATTCAGCAACGTTTTTAATGTTGTTGTTGTTGTTGTTTTTTATTTCGTTTATGTATTAGATTCTTTCGTTCTACTTTGTCATGCAATTTTTTTTCTGTGAGTTGTTTTTTCATTATAGGCAATTGTGAACAAAATGTAAACACCTTAGAGCAGTTCAAATCTTGGTCTATTGACCAGATGATGTTGTTAAGCAACTAAAACATACACGAGTATGTAGGTGGTGCTATTGAAAAGTTAATTATTTTATTTTTATTAATTTTTTAAACATTTAATGATTCAATCAATCCAATCCATCAAGTTTCAAGGTTAATGAAATAGTCCAGCAAAAGAAAAACTTAATGGAAAGAGAGACGAGGGGAACAGTAACGTTTCTTTTCCCCTCGTCCCTCTTTCCTAACAAACTAATCAGCTTAGCAATAAGACTTGCATAGTGCAAACTAGGACTAATATAAGCGCCTAGAAATAGTTGAATTTGTCTGTATGTGACAGTTTAATGCTCCTAATAATTAGCTAAAGTACAATTTAAACGTGTTTTTATTTCAAATAAAAATTTCCCTCGCATATTCCTTTTCTTAGACTAATTTGTAAAAATCTTTTGGATAATCAGGGACACGGCCATACACCAAAAATTAAGAAGGAACCCTATAGTTTTCGCTATAATGTCCGTCTGTCTATATGTATGTCTCTCACTGGCTGTTTTCTCGAGAACCGTAAGAGCTACGGACCTGAAATTTTCATAAAATATGTAAAACTTTAGCCGCTGCAACAACAGTTAAAAATTTAAGGGTGTTCTAAAGCGAGCAACGAAAAATGTTGAAATCATAATGTAATATACATACAATTATAGCTGTGGCAAAAAGGAAAACGCGCTTAAGTTGAGATAAGCTGTTTTTGCGTTATAGGTACTCCTATAATCTCCATATTCGAAAGTACCAATGGGCAAAATTTCATTTATTTTGTGTGCTTTTTCAGAAAGCTATAGCACAATGACTTGTATCTTATCTTTTTTCGTTTTGCAATCTCATATGGAATAATAGCTTAAATTAGCTTATACTTTGGTATATATCAAACCAAATGTATTATTTGCAGTGTGTAGAACGAAATTTTCTAAAAGAAATTTAAGTGAATATCCAATTTTTTAATTTAACTGCAAAAGAAAAAGATTTCTGAAAATCGACTTGAAAGTTTAACGGCCTGGCCCACGATGTCGACAAGAAAGTTTCTTTCGCTTACTTACATTGAAAACAAAAACAAATTCTCTTGTTTTGTTTTTGTTTTCAATATAAGTAAGCGAAAGAAACTTTCTTGTCGACATCGCGGGCCATGCCGTAAAAGTGCTCTACCGCAAAACTGAAAAATATGACTTAATCACTTTTTCCTTATTGCCACAGATATATAGGCACTTGAAATTTTCCAATTTTGTGTTATTTTATGCTGAATACAACTAACACTGAAATTTTAAAAAATCAAATGTAAAGGGTATTTCATTAGTTAATATAATTCTGCCAACTTTGCTGTATTTTGAAAACTGTTGGAGAGAAAATCTTGAAATTTTCAAAAACGCTAAAACTAAGTAATCCCAAAATTAAAAGAATGCCAGAATGAAAAATCGCCAAGCTGAAAAAAGCGCCTAAAAGAAAAATATCACTAGAAATAAATCGCCTAAATGCAAAAAAATCACTAAAAGTAAAAACTTGCCAAAAAAACTAAAAAATTTATAAAAAAAACCGCAAAAATCAACAAAAGGAAAAAAACGCCAAAACTAAGAAAATCGCTAAGACTAAAAATATGTATTGTAGGAAAACAAAAATAAAATGCCAAAACGAAAAAAAATCGCTAAAAACAAAAAAAAAATTCTAAAAGAAACAAGCGCCGCACGGAACCCTTTGTGTGCGAGTCAAATTAGCAGTTTACTGAATTTATTTTAATTATAAGCCATACGACTGAACTTGTAAACTGAACATTAATGTTTTTTTATAACCCCAGGAAAAGCAATAAAATAAAGCGAACGATAGTTGTACGCAAGATACGCAATTCCCCAGCGCATGAAGTTGTTCCTGCAAAAGGAATTGTTATAAAAAATCCAGAATGATAACAAGCCTGTAACTTAAATTCTTAAAAATAAAACTCTTTTGAATAATTGTCAATGCAGCAACTCAAGTACCAATTTTTTTCTCGATATTTCTTTGCTGTTCATTGCACTTAAATTATAAAGCCTTTTTATTTTAACAAGCGACATTGTCAGTACTAGAAGCAGAAGGAGCAGCAGACGTCAGACACATCACATGCCAAACAAATTTTCATTGAACATCTGGTATAAATGTCTAAAATACTCGATAAATTTACACTGTTGTATGGTGTTTGTTGCTGTTGTCGTTGCTGCTATAATTGTGCTCAATCAGATATTTTTATGTTGTCAAATTAGTTCAGCATTATATTATTGTTAGTTAGTTGTTCCATTACTCTCTAGTGACTTGTTTTTTATGCCCCCAATGTTTCAATTTATTTTTTATTTTCCGTCTGCCGAGTGAGTCTCTCGCTTAATGGAGGACATAAAAAGTTTTGTATTTATGTATGTTTGCACACTTTGTAAGGATGAATATGCGGATATTTTACTCTGTGTGCTTGTATGGCACCACCTCCTTTTTATATACCCCTGCTGCTGTATAAAAATTCTAGTCTTTTGGTTTAGAGTTAATCAAGAAAGACTATTGGATGAATAGATGATTTTGTTTGTACTCGTATTGCATGATTTGAATTGAATGTAGTTAAAATAATATGTATTTGATTATTCTTAATAAAATCATTTATTTTCTGGCAAAGAACAAAGAAACAGAAAAGGGGCGGTGGGTTTTATTGAAGAATTTTAATGGGGGTCGATAATATGAAGATTCTTGTTAGTTTTTGGGAGTTCAACGATGCTTCTTGTGTAGCGCGTGATAGGGGCATCAGCTCGTATTTAGTTACGGCATTAAGTTTCACATTGATTTATAATTAATGTTGAGTCACACATGTATATAAATACTTTATTCCCAGCAAACACAAGGCTTAAGCATCTAATGAAATAAATATTTGAACTGCCAGTTTATCGAAGACCATAAAAAATTCTCGTGTGTCTACTTAGATTAGAGACAAAAATAAATTTAAATTTTTGCTTGTCTTCAATAAACTGGCAGGAAATTAAATTTTGTTCCTATTGAGAAATATTTGAAAATTTTTCCGTACACAAAAGGTGAAAAGGAACCGTATTATTTTCGCTACGATGTCGGTCTGTCTGTCACAGGCTGTTTTCTCGGGACCCGACATTTTCACAGAATATGTAAAACTTTTCCCCCTACACAACAAATATACGACAGTTAAAAAATAAAGGGTGTTCTAAGCTCTTGAAATTCTCAAAAGCGCTAAAACTAAAAAAGCGCCCAAAATAAAAAATTGCTAAAACAAAAAAATCAACAAGACCAAAAAATCGCGAACAAAATCGCGAAAACTAAAATAAATCGCCAAAAACCACAAAAATCGCATAAAGCGAAAATAACGGCAAAACTTAAAAAACGCTAAATCCAAAAACGAAGAAAGCGCCAAAGTTAAAAAATCGCCAAAAACCGAAAAAAAGTTAACCGGGTACTAAGCATATTAAAAAAAAAATTTAGGTAAAATATTCGATTATATAGGCTAAAGTTGGTACAGTATTATAAATGTAGTGTCCATTCGGAACCCTTCGCGTGCGATTCAAAGGCGTTGTTTACTGATTTTTTTTCATTTATTACAATCTAATACAATTTAGTATAAATCCGTGTATGAACTTTTTGTAATTCTCAATAATTTTTTGAGAGTTTGTCTATCAACGTTGGTGTTTTGTAAGCTTTTTTAAATTGTGCCTGAAGTCTACTTATGTGTTGCTTAGCAGCCATGAAATGCATCTAATGCATGCTGAACCGACAATAAATAAATTGTTTAAATTCGTGTGCAATCTTGTGTTTATTGGGATTACGAACGCCCTCTTCAGCACTAAATTCATTTGCACATCTGTGTTAAAAATTTCTAATACAAATTTTACAAGATTTTGTATTTGCTTGCAATTAAAGAAATTAACTATCTGTTAAAGAGAAAATAGGAAAAATAATGGGTTGTAGTGGGAGTGACAATGTCACGCATGACTAAACGCAAATATTTAGTTACATTAATGAACCTGCAAATGAGCTCGAGAAATTTGTTTCACTCTAAATTTGTGTCTTTTAACAGCTCAGCAGTATTTTAAATAATATAAGTATTTCGTTAAGCACTTGACTTTTTTTAAGATGATGATGCAGAAAAAGGAATAATAGTTTTCTTTCTCTGAACAAAATAAAAACTTGTCATTCAGCAGATACTAATCCTAATGTCACATCAGAGCGCCATCCTTCGTTGTGCAACAAAACTGCTACTAAACACAGTTTCAAAAAATTATATACGCCTCATTTAACATCAGAGGAGCTGCAACACTGCATTATTAAAAACTTGCAAAAAGCAGAGTTGTAAAAGAATGAAGCTTTCCTCTATCTCTTCCTTCACCACCTGTCTTCTCTATCACTATCCCTTCCCTAAAGAAGGTAACCCCTAGTAAAGTAATAGGCATTCATTGCCTGAGTGTTACCTCTCTTAAAAAAAAAAATTTATATGTTTCATGTTCAAATTCAACATGCTTTACAGTAACCTTAAAAAGTTTTTCTTTTTGAAATAACCTCATTTCATTTTAATTTAATATGCTAGCACTGGTAAATCAAAATGAAAAATCATGTCGAATCAAAGTATTTTCAAGTTGAAACAATGTGAGTTTAAAAAACAGAGTTTAATGAAAGTTTTTGCAAGTTGAAACAATATGAATTAAATTAAATTAAAATGTAGTCATTTTTATTTTATTAATTATTAAACTTACGTTATTGTGTGTATTGATACAAGAACATGTGTGTATGTGTGTATAGTTAGCTTTCCGGGCTAAGATTTCAACTAGAGTTTATTGAGTGGTAGTCAACGAGCTTATTGCTGCAGCCACACAAACTGCTAAACTACTTTGACTTGTCAGCAGAAGCACTCAAAGTCTCCGACAGGAATCGAACCTACAGCCCTCCGACTTTAAGACTAGTACACTGCCTATTAGCCAGCATTAACTATTTACGATCATCAAAACAAACAACAACAAAACAAGAACAACTCACACCACTGCGAACAAAAATGCATTGTAGCTACGAAAAAAGCAAATAAGCACCAACATACTTAAACAAAATATTATTTCTAATAAATTTAATATGATTTCCAATTTTGCATTTCATTGGTATTTTTTTCTGTATGTACTCGTATGTATGTGCAAAGATCTTTTCAATTTAAAAAACATCTTTCTTTTATTGACGATAAAAAAATACTAACGATTTTACGGGTTGGGTAAAAATATTTTTTTGCCCCTGAATTTCAAGCCTGATAAGAGCAAATCTCTTTAACATTGACATTCACAGTTTCAGCCAATCGCTGTTCAAAATTGAAATCAGCATAATTTCCAAAACACTTTATTGTCTTGTTGTGCAATGTAACACATATTTTGCCCAAATTTAATTCGTTATGGTAATAAAAGTTTTCGTTTAATTATTCTCTTTGAAACTCAATCGTTTTTGCAAATGTGTACAAAATAAAATAAGATATCAGTACATGAATTTATTTACCTATTTGGCTTTTTGTCACCCATCCATACAAATGTAAAAACTATTATTACTCTGGTTTAAATCCGATTATAGAAACAATAATCAAAAGTCACATGTTTCGTGCACATGTTCGTTTTGGAGAATCACGCATACATTCATACATACATAAATGCATACATATATATACACATTTTTGGTTGTATCTATTATGTGTGAAAATATGACGTATTACACCAAGACTTTTTCGAAAAGGATGTACGAGTATGTACCACACAGAAAAATTTATTGTCAGCTTATTTTTATTAATGCATTATTTTATATAGAGTTTAACGGCCTGGATCCAGCTAAACCCCTCAATAATCAATTTCAATGTATCTTTAATAAAAAAAAATATTTTACTGAATAAGTAAAATAATAATTTGGGATTGTTAGTGCATTAACAAATGTTAAACTTAAAATTGAAACTGTTTTGCATAAAAAAACAGTAACTAAACTTAAACGTCACCTTTTTTGTAGTCCTCTTTTGTTTTTGCAAGTTTTTACTGCATAATAAGTTTGCATATTGAAGAGTAAATGGTATCTAAATAGTGACCAGCTCTTAATGCAAAACTCTTTACAAGTTTTCATATGGATGTATCCCAGCAAGAAATATTTAAAACATTTTAAAGCGTATACATAAATTGTATAATTTCTTTCCTTTACACACAAGCTATCCCATGCTGGAGTGATGTAAAAATTTTATAGAATTGTCCATCAGCGGTGGCAGCTTAATTTTTTGCTGGGTTCTCCATTTGGTATTTTGTGAACAATATGCTTAAATGAGTACATATACATATATGTACGTGTGTATGTATTTTTTATATACATATGTATATGCATATAATGTGCTATGAAACGTGATAAGACTTTAGATTAAAAGTAAACCTAAAAAATTATCATTATTATTATTATTATTACACACATATTTTTTTTCATTCATGGGAAAGTGATTGCGTGTGTGTGCGTGTGTGTGCGTGTGTGTGCGTGATTGGATAAATATTAAAATAAGCATAAAATCTCCAAGAATTTACAATTTTATTACATCCGGAAAAACAAGAGTATGAGTACAAAAATATAAAATGAAAACAAAAACATCAGCAGAAAAACACAATCTCTGTTTACAAGTGTTATCCAGTTTTGTAGTCTTTTGTTATTTAATAAATTCTTTTTTTTCTGTTGTTTAAAGTTTTATTTTCCAAATATGTAAATTTAATTTGAGAATATTTTTGGTCTAACTTGTGTGCGTGTGCATGTGTGCGTGCCTAAGTTTGTTTCACTTCTGACTTTTTGTTAACAAGCAAAATTTCATTTACGTATGAAAATATGTTAATTTTAATGTGAAAATTTTTGTGGAAATGTATTAAAATCTTCTGGGTATTTGTTAACGAATGCCCGCCCTTGTTCTAGTGTTACTGTGCTTCTGTGCACAATATTAAAAATATTTGAAATATGTATCTGCTCGAGTATATCTTTAAAATCAGTGTTAGAATTTAACATTAAATACCAATAATAAGTTTTCATGTCTTGCATGAGAATTATTTTGGCAGTGGGTGGTTGGAATTTGTTATCAAAGAGCCAAGATCCATTTAGGGGATGAATTGGGTTTTCTTTGCTTTTTGTTTTGGAAATCATCAACAAGGGATGCTAAAGTTGAATTAATGATTATTATTATGTGTCGCTGCTAAATATTTGCAATTGATTTTTTGTTTTTATATATTCGCATGCTCATGGTCGATTATATGGAAATCCATTAAATTACTAGATATTCAAAAACATTAATTTTAGCGATAAGTAAGACTAGATCGATATCATTGGCTTAGGCAGCAACACGCCAGATTTTATTATTGCGCGGAAATTCATAATTTGTTTTTCGAATTAAAATAGAATTGTAATGGTTTTTAGCAATAGCAATCAACAAAATTGATAAATGGTGCGAAAAAATATTATTTTGCACAGACATTTTGACAAAACTTAAAAAAATGAATTATTAGAATCCTTTCTTACTCTAAGCATTTTCCACAACATTTACAAACAATAGAAAATGATATTGGAAACTTTTTATTATTTAGCTTTATTCAAACTGTAATGCATTTGTATTCAAGTATTTATTCAATTTGCAGTCAGTCTCAAGTTTGGGGTGAAAATTACCTCATTCGTTAACGATCGAAATTTTAAAATATTTCTATATAAATTCCATGAAAATATCTTGTAATTCTGTTCCATTCCGTAATTTGTTCTCAGTATTTTCTTGGGTAAAATTTTAAGATACATTAAATACTTATTTGTAGGTTTAACACATCTGCTCACATTTCAATACAACTGTAGTGTTGCTTAGCAACAACGAAATGCACCTAGACATGCTAAGCCAACAACAAACACAAAGAACGCTGATGATGAAGATGTAGTGAGTGACCTTCGAAAAAAGCCGGTTGTTCTATTCTACTCGTGTTTGTCAGAATATTTACAATTAACTTTGGTGTTATTTGTTCATTAATAATTATCACATGTAATTTGGCTTACAAAGCAATACGAACTTTAGCCTAAAAGCAAATAATAAATATAAAAACAAATGAAGTTCGAACAATAAAAATAAAGACTAACTAAAAACAATAAATTTCTATAATTTGTATTCATTTTGACACACGTTAAATAAAAATCAAATATTGTTATATATTTTGAGAAATTAAGATTTTGAAATTAAACTGATTGGGGAAATGCTGCATTTTTTTCTTTTTACTTGGCCAGAGATGGATTATTAATATCAACTATTCAAAATTACCTTTTAATGAAAATGGAATACGAGAAATAATTTTCAATAATTATTTAATTATTTCTTGCTTAAAAATTTGATAATTTTGTACAAGACTTCAAATTTCATCATATAAATGGACCGAAAATATTTTGTAAATTTTCTGATGTAGAAAACCTGTAAAATAACTAATTTTTTACAAAAATTGGAAGGCTTTGCCAATCCGTGTATAGTTTCCATAAAGTATATATATATATATATATGTTCTGGGTCCTTATGAATAGTGTAGTCTATCTTTTTTCGGTTTTTCGAAGTTCCCGAAAAAGCCACAGACTGAATGAAGCCTTCGACTAATGTAATGATTGATATTTAAAATCAGAAAAATTTAAAAGCGAGAACTTATTTTGCTTTCTTATTTTCTTGTTTTACTTTTATTTTAATTTAGACACAAATAGATTGATATTGAAAATCAGCAAAATAAAAAAAATCGATCCCAGGGCTGGAAAATGTAGACTTTTTTTGTATATAGGCCCAGTTTCTAAAAATTGTTTGCCTTTATTATTTAAATATATTTGATATATAAAAAAGATTTTTCTTAGATAAAAGTACACACAAATTAAAGCCGGTAGCTTGCTGTGGTGAATGTTTTATACGCTTAATGCTCCTGAAATTTGTTTTCTAGAAACTATACGACAAATAACTTGTGGACTTAATTTTTTTTAACTGTTTAACATTTGTTATTTTAACCAACATCGTAGGTTAACTCAAACTTAATATTTGAAGTTGGTTAAATTTGGCTAAAACGCCTTTTCTGTGCAGAACCATGACCAATGATTTTTTTATGTCGCAAGTGAATATCCTGGATTGAAGGGGGCTGTAGTTTTAACAGGAGGGCGCAGTAAGGCATAGAGCGCGTTTGATAATCGACTTTTTTATTTGCTTCACATAATAGCTATCATTTCATCGGCGTGACAATTTCTTTCAAAGACCATAAAGGTAAAATAAATTTACACGTTTGTAAATTAAATACACGTTTGTAAATTGAATACAAGACTTCAAATCAACTAAAATCATATACAAATTACAAAAAGAAATAATTTCATTAGTTCATGCCTATTCGTGTTTGTGGTGGAAACCAATACTAAAAACGAAAGGATTTAGAACAAGAAAAGCTGCAAACTGCTTGCTTCTTCCGTTTGAATATCTTTTTGAATATCTTTTTGTAGAATACGAATGTTTTTTTTTCGAAATTTTTCGGTATTTACAGCAATTAAACCTTTAGACATCTTTTTGGAAACGAATAAAATGCCACTGATAAAAGATTGATTTAAGAAATCGTACGAAATTCCTCTCAAAATTCCCAAACGAAGCATTTTCGATTTCTATCACATCCTTGATAATCTCATATCAGTAACTTTGAATTGGGTTTTTAATGAAAGCATATCACTCATTTACTCAATGATGTAATGATGCAGAATTAATCCTCATATAATTTTTCATTTTTTATGTAAAAATTTCATAAAAATTTATTGTTTACTCAACTCTTGAAAGCAGAATAAAATCGTTTTCCATTACGTTGTGTGTAAATTGAAAACTTTAAAATCATTTTCTGGCAAACTGGTTTTTTTTTGAGTAAATGAGCGATATGTATATAAAATTTTATTAACAAGTGAAAGGAAAATATATTTGTCAATTTGATGGAATTGTAAAAAACTAAAACTAATATAAATAAAATTTTGCGTTCAAGTGCAAACATGCACAAAATCGCAAGCACACACACACACACACGCACGCACACACACACACACACCCCTATACACATCCCATTTTAAAATAAATTCAATTCCAAATCCCACCACAAAAAAGCAAGTTGATAATAAAACTGAATTAAGAAGCAAATGTATAAAAAAAAAAATAAAACATAAGCATAGATAAATGAAAGGATAAAAAACAATAAAATATAAATAAAAATGATATAAAACAAAGGATTCTTCGTTACACCATTAGCGGTATAATAAATTATGAATAAAATCCAAGATGACTGCACCCGGGAATACAAACATCCAATTTCATACAATTTTTTATCTTAAGGAATTATTTTTTCTCTTAAACTTAACTTTTTTTGTTTGTCTTATTAAGTGTTTTATACATTTTGTTTTCCTTCATTTCTTATTTTATTTATATTTTATAATTTTCCTACTTCGACTATAATAAATAGAGACAACTGTGAGCGTGGGAGCATTAGAACTGAAATAAGATTTCCTGTGCTTACTTTGCCACGCTTCACAGTAATTTAAATGATAAAAATCATTGTGAACAACAGCAATTTAGAAAGAAGGGAGAAGAAAAAGAAACTAACAAGAGGAAATCAAGAAAAATAATTTTAACGGTCGAAAATTCTGTTAAGAATAGTTTGAATGAATTAAGTAGAAACATTTGCTGCAAGTTATTTCTCACAATTGTTGGAAAACTTTCGTTAAGCAGAGATGCCATTTACAAATATATTTTAAATCTAGATAAATGAGGGAAAGATTTAAGAAAAAATTGCGGGATGTTGATATCAAAATTTTTGCAAAATTTTAATTTAAAGTTGAAAAGCATACCATCGAACTTAAGAATAACAAAAGGTAAAAAGACTAAATTTTTTGCAGCGCGTTAAGCGTGTAAAGAAATTTACGCAACTCATAAACTTGTGGAGATCCATAACTTTGCAATATAATAAGAGTATTCTAGTATAATTTAGTAAAAATACAAAATATACATACATATATACTTACATACGTGTATAAAATTTTCGAAAATTTTTAATATTAATTGGTTTTCAGTTTTTATATTTTTTTTATTAATATTTTCTTTGGAATATCAAAAAATTTTCCATAGAAAACACTTATTAAAATTTCTTTATTCATTTTTATTTTGTTTGGAACAAATCTGTGGCAATAAGGAAAAAGTGCTTAAGTCATATTTTACTGTTTTGTAGGAGAGCACTTTTAAGCTTTCAAGTACATTTTCAGAAATTTATTTCTTTTACAGTTAAATTTTTTTTACAGAAATTAAATTTTTTTTAAATTTCTTTTACAGAAGTTTATTTCTTTTACAGTTAATTTATTTCTTTTACAGTTAAATTGCAAGATTTTCTGTTAACCTTTATATTTTTAAGCACGCATCATTCTACACACTGTAAGTAATACATTTAAGTTGAAATATACCAAAGTATAACCTTAATTAAGCTATTATTCCAAATAGAATTAGAAGTCTAAAAAATATAAGTCGCTAGTCATAGCGAAAAATCACACAAATTTATTGAAATTTTTATCAGTGGTACTTTCGAATTTGCAGATTACGCAGGCATCATTAACTCAAAATCAGCTAATCTCGACTTAAGCAATTTTTCCTTTTTGCCACAGAAATAATGGTCAAAATTTTTTTTTAAAGCTTCAACACTAGCACCCCATAACTCGACGAATAAACACCTGTAAACCCACTTCGACCGAATTTTAAAAGAAAGACGAAATACTAAACATTTTCTACACACGTTTAGCTTAAAACATATAGAGTTTCAATTTAAAATAAATATTTGACAAAGGCGATGCGGAGTATCTTTCTCTTTCCAACAGCAATAAAATATCATATGTTGTAAAAAGTGGATTAAACATGTTTACACTCTAAGCCGACAATATGTGTAGTAATGCCTAACGTGACCAGATGGTGTTTGCAAAAAGCGGAACATGACCGATCAAAAAGCGGGATTTTGAAGAATATACTGCCAAAAATCGGGATTTAAATTTAAATATTTTTAAAAAAGCTTGATGTTGAATATACACATAAAGGTACACATTCTCGTATGTACTTAGGAAACACAGTTTTTACAGTTTCTAACATTCGATCATATTAATATGTCCCACTTTTTTTTAGCAATATCAACAAAAAAAATTTAAAGCTTTTCGAAAATGTCCTGAAAACTCGAACTTCAAAAAATTCTGAGTAGTTGCGTTTTTAGAGGACTACTTGGACATTCATTTATAGCTAATATTGTCCCCCGCATTGACTAATTAGCAAAAAAAAAAAAAAAATGCGTATCCCTCATAAAATGCCAAATTGAAAACTTGGAAATATCTGGTTCAAATTTACGCTTTTCAAATTCATGGGCATGTCCTTCGAAATGCATTAATCGAATATTTATTTACTCTAGCAGAGCTCGACTAAAGCACAAGGTTTGTGCCAAGGGTTGTGAATTTTTTTGAAATTCCACTGATTCTGCCGATGATAGAAAATAGCCGGTATTTGACAAGTGAGCGTTTACCTAAAAATTATATTCGAAACTAATGCAATGATCATTTGTAAACTCTTCATGACTATTTATGTTTATAATTAGAATTTAATTCTGCAAAACAGTGAGAGTTGAATTACAAGCGTGGCACTTTTAATATAAAAAATGTGTCATTTCATCTCAGAAGGTATAGTGAGTATAGCGAAGCACACAGGGTTTTGGCTAGTTAAGCAATATGTTGCACTCGAAAATATATTTAGAATGAACTTTTATCAGCTTCGTTTTAATAAAAAATGAATGAGTTTGAAAATTTCAAAACTATAAAAGGCGGGATAGAGCGGCATGTCGGAAGACCGTTTCCCAAAACTACAATTTACAAATCTTCAGGTAAAATACACACAAAACAACAACACTTTTACAAATTTTATTGTTTTTATGGTCAGGTAATTATGCCAAATATCAACAAAAAATAAAACGTTACTCATTCGCAATGCCTGATATGCATGACATATTTTTATAGGAATGCCTAAAAGTATGCAATACATTTTTGTACAGCTTATGAAAAGAAAGAATATTTTGATAATTAAACGTTACTCATCCGCACCGGATAACGGGCTTCTTATGTGAACAAAGTTTTGTAGAAAAATTTTGTAGATAAATTTTGTCTATAGAATAGTTGTTAGTTTTATTTTTTATTTCTGAATATGACATTGAAATGGACACGTAATTTTTAGTTTTATTCACAATTATTGACGTTACATCATTTCGTTTCGAAAATGCGTTGCGTATATAAGACACAATTCGTCCGAAAAATTGTATTAATTTTTGATCAAATTAAAATTTGTGCGACGTTTGAAACATCTTCAGCTATACGCTTCATATACATAAAGCAAACAAAATGATGTTGGTATTTCGAATTTTTCACTTAAATAAAGACAAAGCAGCGGTCTTGCACACAAAATTACTTAAGAGCGAACTATCAATTTATCTAGTTCACGACTTTATATACTTTTAAGTCAAAAACATTACGTACTTATTTTATTTAGCTTTTAAGAAATATGAGTAAAAACCTCTAGATTTTATCTTTTAGGACTATGGCATCTTGAAAAATTTTCTTGGACTGTTCCATAGATTTAAAATTAACTCACCTTTTGCTGAAATTGAAAACCCAATCAAAAAATAATGCATCCGTACAATATGCAATTTCTTAACAATCTTGCTACAAATGTTATTACGAATTAGACTTTTTAGATCTTTTTTACATAAAATAATATTAGAATAAACAATTTACTGGAACAGTAAAAACTATTTATTGTCACTAAATTTTTTTCAAGCAAATGAATGTTTAAACATTTTTTGGGAATAATATTTTCTGTGTACAAAGCGCAGAGTAGCAATGTCGACGAAGGACCTCAAATATAGACTGCACAAGCCCAGCATTAAGAATATATCGCTACAATTTCATATCATATAATTTGAATGATGCAATAATTGACAGGTTTGATATAGTTTAAAGTTTATTTTATGTTTTTCGAAAATTTTTTAGCGATAAGCCTGGTACTCTGTTCACAATTTCGTGCGAAATGCTGTCAAACTACACATAAAAGTATTTGGTGTGAAATATTTGCGAAATAAATTCGCAAAAGTAGTAATCTGTTCTTGTTGTGAAAAACACGTAAAATCATGTCTTTCCATGCAAAATTAGTCTGGCATCATTTTAGTTTAGCTGCGAAACAACATGGGCAGTCCTTTTTTCGCACGGAATTTTAACAATGTTGCATACTTTCAAGCAATAAAAGCAAGAAATTTGTTAAAAAAGAACCGCGAGTTGGGCTACATTTAGTACATGTCAAATTTTTCACGCGAAATAATCAATGGTGCTGAACATTTGTCACAACTTTGAACACAGTACCAGCCTATATGCGCTTCAACAGTGCAACAGTGAAATAATTAAAATTCACTACAAAATTTTTTTATCATTTTGCGATCAGGGAAAATGTTAATTACAAAATTTAATTTTAATTTTGAATAATCACTACAATAAATACTAAACTTTAAATTTTATTTTCATAAAATGGCAACCATGCTCATTTTTTAAATCATTTTTCACACAAATCCACAAAATATCTTCTAACCGCAGTGTTAACGAATCTTCTTTGTTGATTCATGTCAGAAAATAGAAAATAGTTTTGGCTTAGGTTTGTTATTTGGCATTAAATTGTCCGTTTAGGGCTTTATTTTATATTTTTGTTACTAAGAAACTCAAAAGTTTGTAAAATTCTGGCAGCAGTCGCTGGGGCAAGTAATACCAGTGACATTGAAGACAAACGCCTTAAAATTATAATAAAATTAATAAAATTTTGTACACTGAAACAAAAAGAAAACCAACTGCTTTACAATACAGAACAAAATAAATCTAAACAAATAGATATTAAAAGCGATGTTAAAAAATATAGTTATGAAAGCCTAAAATTGACAAGAGCGCTTCAAGGCAAAATTGCTTTGCGAGCATTCCCTCTTTCATTTGACTGTCGCTAACGCAACGACGAATGTACATGGGCCGGATTCTTATATATTTTGTGTTTTCCGTACGATGTCATCCATCCATTCATCTATCTGCCGGTCAAAAGCTGTTTTCTTGAGAACCTTAAGAGCAACAGACCTGTAAAACTTTGGTCGCTATAACAACAAATATATGACATTAAAAAATTGAAGAGTGTTATAAAGCGGGTAACGAAACATATTGAAGCCCTAATGTATATACAGACAATTATAAACATATATATATATACACTGGACATTTTCAAAGTTAGTGTATATTTACTCAAACTACATCAATTAACTCTGAAATTTGAAAACTTTAAGTCAAAGGGTATTCTATCAGTTAATGTAATTGCGACTGCGTAATTTTGACAACTTGCTATATCCTGGAAACAGGAAGAGGCGTACTCTTGAAATTTTCAAAAAGCACTAAGGACGAATCCCACGACTTCGCACACTTACATTCAAAACAAAAACAAATTTTCATATTTTGTTGCCGCTTCAAATGTAAGTGTGCGGCAAGTCGAACGCTATCGACATCGTGGGATTGTTCCCAAAACTAAAAATTTACAAAATTAAAAAATGCCGAAACAAAAAATCTATAAAAAAACGCTCACATTAAAATTACTCCAAAAATAAAATAAATCGTTTAATTGCAAGAAAATCGTAAACAGTAGCAAGATCGCAAAACAACTAAAAAGTCGCTAAGAAACGAAAAAATCGCTAGAACGAAATAGAAGTACCAAAATCGCCAAAAACCAAATAAATCGCTAGAACGAAATAGAAGCACCAAAATTAAAAACAATTATAGATAAATAAATTATAAATAAAATTCCGAGCCACTAGCGTGCCTTCATTGGGCCAATAGTTCGACCACGCTACTCGGCTCGCTCGGACATGTCAGTGACTGATGTATCTCCACTGCAGTGTTTCCCCTGCTTCATTAGATGCTGGGTTAGAGACTTTGCGTCCAGGTTAGATAAGGAAATGAGATATTAAAAATGTATGCCTTCAGGTGGAATTACCACGAAACCGGTCACGGCAAGGCTTGTTGGAGATGGGAACGCAATTTCGTCGCTGAAAGATTTAAAGTAATAAATCTCTTGAATGTTTCATTAAAATATTATTTTTCATTTTGCCTATAAATACTTTTATTGTTATCCAATGGATTTCTAATTGTATAAAGGTGTAGAAAAATAAAATAGATTCATATCGAATAAAAATTATTTGCTGGATTTTGTATAAGTTACTAAGCCTACTATGCTTATTTTTCTTTTGTGATTTTCAAAAATATTAATATTTGTGAATTCTCAAATAGTTTATGAAAGTCTGTGCATAAGATAAGAGGTTTGTGACTGTTCAAAATGTGTGGTTGAAGTCTACTGACGATTTGTTAAAGCAACAATGGAATGCATATAGACATCGCTTAACCACGAGCAAATAAATTTCACTTATAATATAATTATGACAATATGTCGAATAATAAATCTCTTGAGTGTTTGACGACACAAAATATTAAATTTTTTCTTTACTGGAAATTCATGCATACATATTTAATAATTTTGCTCAACACAATACGACACGAACACGCATGAAAACAGATTTTCTGTCACGAACACTTTGTGTTAAGTCGTGCGTGTTCGTTTCACGAAAAAAACACGACACGTGCCCATCTCTACTATGAAGGTCCATCAAATTACTTTAAGCATATGTTGCCCGAATCATTTCACAATGAAGAGCTTAAGCTGTTTCTGTGATCTTGGAGTATGCAATCATTTTGTGCTCGGCACTTTGGATTTTGCTTCCTTGAATACAAAACCGCACCTTGATCAATTGATGGATCATGTATATGGGCCCGAAAGTGCATCTGACGACGAACCACTAATTAGTTATAGAAATTCAAATCAGCTTAAAGTATCTTCTCAGTCTTATTCGAAGGCAGTTTCCGAGAAGGCATGCCAGTTTGTAAACGAACAACGATCAACATACAAGCTCCCCATTTAAAAATGAAATGAATTTTTTATGCTTTTGACGAAAGTGTTAAAGTCTTTGAAGAGACATGATCTCAATCGTTATATTTTTTAAGGTTTGTTTTTATAAGTAAAAGCTCTTATTTAAGTTTAAAGTTTTTATCAGAGCATTGATGCTCTACGATATGTCTTTGTCATATCACATTGCAAAATATGTGCAATTAAATAATTTACTTTCTTTCGAGTACGTTTATGTTATTTTAGAAAAAAGATCTTATGTGATTTTTGTAAGCAGATACTAAGTATTTTTGTTTTCGAAGTTTAATACCTAATTCAAGTCAAATAAAAAAGCATTTATGGAAGTTATAGCAAATTTTTTTTTTTTTTTTTTGCTATAAACTAAAGTTGATTCTTACGAAAATAAGGTTTGTTTTCAACTTATCTTTCCCCTGTAAAGTAAGGCATCCTGCCGTGGCCTTCATGTCCCTACCTTGGATAGAGTATCTCCCCTGGTCACTTAAAATACCCATAAAAGTACATTAATTGACTGGCCATTGTTAAACATACATACTCGTAAAAATACATAATTAAATACAGATAATAGTATAGTGGAGAAAAATATTATTTTAAGTATTTTTGTCATGCAGCCCTTCCTAATATCAGATAACCTCTTAACGTAGAATGACCCATATATGATATTTTCATAATGTTTGGAAAACTGACAAATTTTTTAATTGATTTTTACTTTCTGCTGTGATTAATGAATTTCCGCAATTTAATGCAGTATTATATTTCAAACGCTTGACTGTGTGTTTGTTGGGTAGCTCTGCTACCCTCACTGATACAAATAAGCACAAATACAATGATAGTGCCCACCTCTGGCCTAGAAACTGGCAACATTTTAGAGATATAATTTTAGTTGGTTTTCTCTTTTTCAAATAACAAAAACAGACACCTGAAGAAGTCGATGAGCAAAAATTAATCTTATAAACTCAATTAAGGAATTAAAGCAAAGCTTAGTAAATTTGCCTTTTTTGATATAAGAGGGCATATCAATACGTCCATAAAGAAAAGGCCTCAGACATATCTCTGTCGTAAGTTTTGTTACTATAATTCTCTGCTTCCCTGTACTAAAGTTACAACTAAAATACCAAAAATATATGTATAACAGAGCAATCAGTTAAGTTAAAGTAATCAATCATAAAGGTTGACGAGAAGAATATTTAAAAAAAAAAATGGCAACGACAGCAATAGAAACAAACAGAAAAAAAGGAAAAATTATTCTTTCCAAGCATAGTTTTAAGTCTTCCTTTTCTAGGAAGAAGGAAAAGCTCATTTTGTAAGCAAAAACTTGCAGAAAAATTTAAAAAGACGTTTTCTCTAGACAATACAACAAATCCCGACCCTTTTCAGTTCGACAATTTCCTTATGGACTCTCCCTTTTAAATAAAGTTAAGTTAGACTGTCTTGACACAAGTTACCACCCTGCTAAAGTTTGTGCACCATTTATTACCAAATAAATGTACATGCATATACATATCGTTACCTCAAAACAGAAGGGCCATAAGTAATTTTTTTTTCAGTCAAGATTTTTGAATTTTTCGATACATTAGATGTTCTATCGAAATATACAACATAATAAGTCAAGAGGCTTTCTATATTAAGGTAACGACATGTATGTATTCGTATGTACATATGTATTCGTATGTACATATGTATTCGTATGTACATATATGTATGCATACGTTTTCTACTGCATTTGCGGTTGAATGTTTATCGCGTGTTTAGCTACATTTTTCATATTTTTTTTATATATTTCTGTTTATATTTATCTCTGTGTGTACGTCAGACTACACACAAAGTTTTTAGTAAAACTTCACGCTACCATTTCATTTTTAAAGCTTGTTTCAATATATTGTTACTACCCTAAAGAAAAGTTATTTTTATAGTGTTTTTTGTTGTTGTTGTTGCAATTTTGAAAGATTTCCTTGTGCTGGTTGTTAACGGTTGCATATTTATGCGGGCGAAAATTGATTTATATATTTTCTAAACATTTGTGGTACATGAATAAAAAAAAGACAATGAATGAACATTAGACATTAACAAAAAGTATAAAAACAAAGTTGTTGACAGCTTACAAAGTGCTAACCGGGATGGCATGAAACGAAACGAAGTTAGAACTCAAAACGGAAAATAAAATTAATGATTCATTTTATTGTTTCTTATTATTCCCAAAAAATATTCAGTTTTACACCGCAAAAATATATAGGGTTATCCATTTCATGGTTTCACAATCGCCGGTCTAGCAAAACTATCAGCTGTTAAATATCTGTCATCTGAAGTGCCATTTATTTATTCAAAAGTGCGCCATTTACCAACATAAATCATTTAGTAACCACAAGAACGCGCAAAAGTAGTTAAAATTGGTAATTATTTAGCTATAAATGAGAATATACAGAAGTATTTTATTCGCCCACACTTCAAGCATCAGTGCTGCCAGAAAATTTAATTGGTAAAACGCTGAAATGACAATCACATGCAACTGATTGCATGACAAGGATACAAAGTGCAATTAAATGAATCTCGAATTTGCTTTAAACACTTCTAACTAAACATTTATAAGAAGCAAATATACAAATTTAAAAAATACAAAATATCGGCTAATTTTTGCTGGCAAATTTTAAGAAAAAAAAATTTTAGTCATATTCTCAGTTGTTTAAAGGTTAAATTTATTCTTAATTCTGCATTTTAATTATTTGATTAACGTTTTCAAAACTGCCAAGGCATGTATCCAAATTCCATTATACAGGGTGTTTTTTTAGAGGTATAGAACTTCGAATTGAAATAAAACACAAGAAAATCGTTTTAATGTCCATCAATTTGGCTTTATTGGAAGGATAATTTTATGCCATTAACGTTTAAATATGATTTCGGGCATGTGGCCGCCGCGGCTGGCTCGAATAAAGCCAATTCTACAGGTCCAATTTTCAACCACTTTTTCGAGCATATGGGGCCGAATGTTGGCTTCCAAGTCCCCTAACGTTTCTGGTTTGTTGGCGTAGACGAGCGACTTCACATATCCCCAAAGAAAATAATCCAATGGTGTCAAATCACACGATCTTGGTGGCCAATTGACAGGTCCATTCCATAATTGCTCTGATGGACGATTATGTCGACCATAAAATGGACGGAGCTTGCGGTAAACTTCGCGAACTGAACCATTATTTTCGAAATAAATTTGCACGATTTGCAAGCGTTGTTCTTTTGTCAACCTGTTCATGATGAAATGGCAAACCAAACTAAATATTAATCACTTGACAGCTGACAAAATGGCCGCCAGTTAAAAAAGTGATGCCAACTTAAAGTTCTATACCTCAATAAAAAACACCCTATATATAGGGTGATTTTTTAAGAGATTTGGGGTTAGATTAAAAAAAAACATATACAATTTAGAGAAATGTATGAAATCTTTATTTGAGTCGGTAGAACGATCTATATAATTCAATATTTAAAAATGATTTCATGTAAATGTTGACCGCGAATACGTCTGCAATGGTTCATACGCTGGGTCCAATTTTGGCATACTCTTTCCAACATATCGTCCGGTATCTCACGAACCGTCAACCGTTGCAAGCTTGTCCCTATAGATATGAACCTTAACATAGCCCCACAGTAAATAGTCTAAAGTTGTTAAAATTCACGATCTAGGCCGCCAATTGACCGGCTCCAAACGTGAAATAAGTGGTTGCGATATTTTCCTCTGTGTGCTCTCGACGTATGCATATTGGTGGTTTAATGTTCCATAATGTAATTTTGTTGCGAAATTTAGTCACATGACGATCTTTCTTAACCGAGCATGAATTTTGATAATAAAAATTAAAAATCTGCAAGCGTTGTTCATTTGTAAGTCGATTCATGGAGAAATTATAGACCAAACTGAACATGTTTAGCAGAAAAATGATACAAGAACACAGCGAAGTTGCAGTGTTGCAAAAATAAAGCAGCTAAAAATCATGCGTTGCATACAAATGCATATGATAAATAAATACTCTGAGTATCATGCGTATATTTATTTTGTCCGAATAATTATGCGCACACTAAGTACAAGCATACTCCGAGTATAAATATGACAGAAACTCATGCACACATGCGCCTTTCTATTTAAAGTTGTAGAGTATTTTTGCATAAATGAAATAGAGAAGCTCTTGTATGTTGGAATCAGCATATATGAATTGTTGTTAAAAGCTCCGTCAGCCGACTGTAATGGAATGTAACTGCAACTGTGTATCTGGTTGAAGAGATGTAACCGGAATGTAATGGTAGAATTACTCGATTCGTATCGTGATACTTTTGAAGTTGTCGTATTGTTTAAGTGTGGATGTTAGTTAGTACATACATATGTGAGGTTGCAAGCGAACGTGTCAGCTGTTATTGTATTTCTCTTTGCTTTATACATGTGTGTGTATGCATGTGAGAGAGAATTTATCGTTTGCTCCGTAAAAAACTATTTTCTGTACTTTTTTACCTCACGTACGTTACGATACATATTAAATAAATAGCAACATGTTTTATTTATGTTAGAGATTTTTCAGCTGATTCGTAAAATTACGATACGAATCTGCTAATTCTACCATAAGAATCTGTACATTACTTTTCACGTAACAATATCGACAGCTGTTTTCTACCGTTGCAGTTGCATTCCATTGCAGTCGGTTAACTGAGCCTTAAGATTATTTACTTAAGTATGTATATATTTTTTTTACTTTTTCTCATTCTCTGACTTCTAAAGTCAGCATAGCACAATTGAGCAAACGCATAGATTGGTTCAATTTATAAGGAAGACATTTGAAGAAAAGATATTTGAGTGCTTTGTTTTTGTTTTCAATGTAAATAGATAGACGAGAATTTTTACTTGTCTTCTATAAACTGACAGTAAAAATTAATTTTAAATAACTCAAATAATTTATTAAAATTAATTGGGTCATTTAAATCATAACAAATGTGTAATAAAGAGTATAAATTTGACACTTAATTGACATTTAATAGTACTGAGAGAATATGCCAACCTGAACGTACAAATAGAATTAAAAACAAACACTTGCACAAATATCAAGCAGACTTTAGCCACTTTTAAATAAATTGCAATATTACATTTAAAATAAGTTCAGCACGTAGCTGAGAAACTGAATATTTCACTCAATTTACAAAAAGGATTTTTTTCTTGACACTTTCAAAATGAACACAAGCACCAGCATTCTTGTGCAGCTTTGTAACACAAATTTTAATTTTACAAGATTTAAATATAGATTTTGTTTATCCACAATGGACACATTTTATTTTGCAAAGTGGTAGAAAAAAGCTATAAATTAATTTTAAAAATTTTCTAAATGAAATGAAAAATTATCTGCATATCTCACCTTTTATTTTGTGTTTTTGCCATTTTCCTGCTACGAGGGATACACGACTACGTGACAGTGCGAAAGCATGCCCCCACAAATATTTAGATAAAATCTCAGCTGGAGAGTAAACGAAGTTGTTGTATTCATTTTATTTTTTGCTATTGTATGTAGTACCTTTCCTTAAAAAACATACAGGGTGGGTTGATGCTTCATCTGTGTCTTTTTTTTTTTTTGCTGCTTGGTGTGCCATGAATTTTTATGAGTTCATTCGATAGAGGAATTGGTTGGGGTTCGGAATGGTGGCAAAAGGGTAAAAAGTAGCGAGAGTTATAAAATGTTTCTTTAGGCAATAGAGAACATAAAAATTCATCTCTTAACAGGCAAAGGTATTGGTCAACAAAGGCTGCAAAATTAATGAATAGTAATGATTTAGCAGTGCAGTCTATTTTTCAAATACTTCAGGGTTTAAAATACAGGGTTCGGAGCTCGTATAATTACGGACTTTATTTTGCTGTAGAATTCTATTACATTCTTTTATATTGGCTAAAAATTATGTACAAGCATACGAAATCATAGAGTTTTATGTTGTTAAAAAAAAATTATGGAAATTAAAAGTATAAAATTATTTATTGCATTTTATCTGGCGGACAATTTGCAATCATTTAATGTGAAAGAACTAAGGCGTTTACTTGTAAACAAAATCTTTGAGTGTCGTGTTATTGTATTTTACAATGACATTGTATGTTAGCATTAAAAACTGCCATTGAAGTGGACTTGGATTGGACTTGTTCACTAACTGATTTTAGACACAAACCAATGTTCAAACCCATGTAATTTGAATGATTTTGATCATGTGCTTGTGTTCAAAATGAACTAGTGAACTAGTACAAACCAAGTCTACTTATGACTAAAGTTGGATCGAACTTATTCAGTATGATCAAACCAATGTACCCGTAATTTAAATGGTTTTGATCATAGGATTGTAGCAAAAACGAGCTACTGAATGAGTTCGATTCAAGTCTACTTATGACGCCCACACTTTTCAACGGTTTGTGTAAAAAATTAACTACTGAACGAGCTGGACACAAGACTGGAAGTGAGGACACTTTTGACCAAGAGCTCGGTTGTACATTTACAAAGCTTAGTAAGTCACAAAAACAAACTTGTTCAGAAATCAAATGGAACACATTTTTGTAAAACCACACTATATGTACATATGTTAATTTTTATTGATAAATTAATGTAATTTAATTTAATTTTTCGTTGAAAAAAATCTAATAAATAAAAATCCTTCCATTAGCTCAATTTATAAATTAAACTTAAAACCTTTTACATTTTCAATATAGCAAAATTATGCATGAAATCACATTCGCTCGCTGAAAGAAAAACCTATAGTCAAGTAATCACAGCAATTAAGAAGAATCATTATTTACACTTAAGAAACGTGTAATTCCCATATTTTCTTTCTTCACTTCACCCCCTTTTTTCAAAGTTTCTTGTTGTTTTTTCTTGGCTTTTTCGTGGCATTTAATTTAATTAAAAATAACAATCAAACAACGTTTCTTAATTAAAAAAAAAGTTACCAGGACCTCCTGATGGTTAAGGAATGGTTCAAATAAAATAAGTACACACTTCTTAGTTGTGGCAAAAAAAAAAAAAAAAGAAGTAAGAAAAACAAAAACTAAATGTCTAGCTAGAGACATGTAAAAGATTTAAAAAAGAAACGAAATGGAGAAGATGAAGTGAAAGATTGAAACCCTATATTGAAGATAAAAGAAAAGTTAATTCAAAGAAATGTTTTTGAAAAAGTTTTTGAAATTTTTTCCCTCCAAAATTGTTTAAAAATTGACTATAACCGGAATCATTTGACGATGAAACTAATTAATGACTTTAGCTTTGCACAATGCTGATCTCTATGATAAGTGAATAATTGCTTAATATCAATATTGTGAATTTTTTAATGAATGGTGAGCCCAAGTGACCCCAAATATAGCAAATAACGTAAAGCGTTAAATTTTTTTAAGATATTATATTTTTTTCCTTTTGAAAGCTTAAAGTGTTGTTATTATTTAAAATTCTTGAGTTTTACTTTCCAACGAACATGAAAACAGAAAATAAATAGCTATACTCACAAATGCATTTACATTCTAATATTCTATTTCATTAAAAACTCATGTTATATATCTAATATTAACAAACAATATCGGCCCAAGTAGATAGACATGGGTGACAATAAAGTGCATGGCGGCACAGAAAAATGCAACCATTACCCACAGCTAAAGTGAAATTTCATTTCTCTTGCCTCCTTTACAAAATCACATTAATTTAAACAAATATTTACATATATATAAGAAAATTACAAGAAAAAATACAATAAAAGTGATTTTTTTTAAGTCAAAATATTTTGAACAAGTAATCAAAATAGTCTCCAAATTTACCAGGCTTTTAGCTCTTTAGCAGAAATGATCACTAAACTGGAAAATGAAAGCAAAAAATTTACCAAACCATCCGATTTGGCGTGGAATGGCCTTGCCCATATACGAGGTGGGCCAAAAGAAGTCATCCGATGTTGTTTGGCTCTCATTTTTTTTCTATGTAAATGAAAAACTTCGATTCTGTTTGAACCTTTAGAATTTTATTGGTCAAGTCGAGAAGAGGGAGGCATTTTTCATCACTTCGGCGAGAACTACGGGCGACAGATTCTCGCACTAGTGTCGAATGTTGTCCTTGAAGGCTTCCAGGGTCGCGGGCTTGTTTACGTAAACATGAGACTTCAAAAAAGCCCACAAGAAAAGTCTGGAACTGTTAAATCGGGCGATCTTGCGGGCCAGTGTAAATCGCCAAAACGACAGACACGATTATTCCGCGTTCATGGGGAGTGTATCGTTCCATGGCTTGTTCACTTGTATTCTACATCTGTCTAGTTCACAAATAACAAAACAAATTTGACATTGGCCGCCATTTGCAAAAATAAGAGCATCTTCCAATAGGAAGATTGTATTTTGGTATTTCTCATACAATATTTTTCATGTTATATTTAACTTCGAATTACTTGGCTTAAAAGTTCTGCTAGTTGGTGCAATATTAATAGTCGAAATTGGTCAGATTTACCAATTACTTTTTTTCGAACTAATTTATTTTAGAGTATAAGAATATTTGCATCTTTGCCTTGAGCCCAGGGCCGGATTCCGCAACGATGAGTGTTGAAGTCAAAATAATTCTTTCTCACCGTTGCGGACGCACCAATAAACAAATGAAAACTAAAATTGGTGCACACTTCAAAATTCACTATTCACTATTCACCCCCCGGGTTTGTTTGAAAATTCAGTTTCACTTAAATCTTGAGTTAGTTTATATTTTCTTAAAAAATATGTGTATTTTTATTTAATTTATTAATTATTATTTGCAGCAGTTAAAAATCAATTGTAAAGAGTTAAAAGTTGTAAATTATGTAAAGGAAATACACAAAAAAAAAAACTTTTTATTTAACTTCATTTTTAATTATAATTACAAACTGAAAAGAGTTTCTTTTACGCTGCAGTACTCTCATGCACATTAAGTGAATGTTTATGAATAATAGATGTGCTATTATTGTGCCTTGTGAAAGTTTGTAACTATTTCTATTGCAACATTACACTAAATTTTTTGATACGAGGGAAAATCGCAGAGGCTGAATATGAAAATCTTTTTTTTTTTGTTTTTAGATTACTTTTAATTCAATATTTGTGCAATTTTTTTTCGATTATCGCACCAACCTAAAAAGTATTAATAAAACCTCAAACAATTTAACTTTCGGTCTGCTTTTATACAGATTTTTTCCATCTGCCCTCGTATTGCATACCTTTGTCGACAGTGTGACCAGATTTTAAAGCGAAATCATTTCTTCGCTTACTTTCACTAAACGTGAAAAGCAATCCTATTGTATCTGCTACGATGTTGGTCCGTCCGTTCGTTTTTCTCTCTGGCTGTTTTCTCGAGAACCGCAAGAGCTACGGAACTGAAATTTTCCAAGAATATGTAAAACTTTGGCTGCTACAAATACATGACAGTTAAATATTAAAGGGTGGTCCAAGACCAGAAACGAAACATTTTGAAATAATATTTAATTTGCAAATAATTATGTATAGACACTTGCAATTTTCAAATTTAGTGTATTCTTATGTAGACTCTAATAATTAACACTAAAATTTAAAAAGGCAAAATTAAAGGGTATTCTGTCAGTTAATGTAATAATTTGATAAGTTGCTGCATCTTGGAAACCGTAAAAGGCAAACTTTTGAAATTTTCAAAAACACTAAAACTAAAAAATCCCAAAATTAAAAAATGACTCGCTAAAAACCGAAAAAACACCAAAACGAGAAAAAGCGCCAAAAACCGAACAAAAAGTGAAAAACTAAAAAAGCGCTAAAAACCAAAAAAATCTCAAAAACGAAAAAAAACGCCAAAACGCGAAAAAATCCCAAAAATGAAAAAAACGCCAAAGCTAAGAAAAGCTAAAGCTACAAAATCCAGAAATTAAAAAACCACCAAAACTAAAAAAATTTACAAAAACCGAACAAAAAGCCAAAACCAAAAAAAAGGATACAAAGAAAAAATGACAAAACTAAAAAATCGCGAAAACTAAGATAAGTCTCCAAAACCGCAAAAATCGCTAAGACGAAAAAGAAACGCTAAAAAAAAGCTAAAATAACGCTAAACACAGAAAAAAATCAAAAAAATAAAAAAAGATCGCCAAAACTAAGACAAAGAGCGAAAACTTAAAACATCACCAAATTCCGAAGAATAAGTTTAGCGGGTGCTTAAAATATTTTAAAAGATATCTACATCACGTAAGATATTCGATTATATAGACTATCGTTCGTATAGTATTACATATGTACACATGTGGTGCCCGTGCGGAACCCTGCTTAATTTATTTTCTTGCTTACAAAAGGACCTAATCAATGCAGAGCAAAGTTAAAAACAGAGCCCCAAGTCTAAATGAAATGTTTGATATTATTTCAAGAAAAATATTGATAAATTTAAGCCCTTTAAGAAACTAATATGGTCACACTGTTTGAGGGCTTAATTAGGTTTTATGTTTTCTATGCCAAAGAAAATGTTTTCTTCTTCTATGTCTATACAACTGATGAAACATAATTACAAAGTATATGTATGTAAGCGTGTCTATGTATGTATACGTGTGTACATGCATGTATTCGTTAGCATTAGTGTAATACTCTTTCTCTACAGCTTTCACACACACACACACACTATTATATTTTCACATACATGTCTGTCTGTATTGTTTAAAATTTTACAAAGAGTTAATTTGTTTACTTTTTTATTGCGTTTTTGTGTACGTTTTGAATCTTGTTTTGCTTCTCTTCTATTACTTAATGGAATTCGCATTGCCTGAAATGAAATGCAAATCATTCCTTAAACAAATTAAGGCAAAGGTAAAGGCGATGTGAAATTTCTTTTTTGCATTATCCTCGAGCTCTTCCTTTAAAATTAAATAATAATTGCAGATTTTGCAATCACATTGTATTCTTTACAACAGACTTTTGGAAGTCCAGTTGGATGAAAATTGTAATTGCATTGAAAAGTTCAAAAGAGTAGTTGGTGTACTGCTCATATCACTATGTAGTAGAACGGTGTTTATGCTATAAACTGAAATGAGCTAAAAGTAGTCATATGTTTCTAAAAAATTCTTAGGTAAGGTAATAATTAAGGCAAGCGATTATATGCCTAAGAACTCAGTAATGAAAAGTTTAGTAATGATTGCAGCTCTTTTACCTGTCCATTTTCTGCCCATTCACTACTTAAACTCTGTTGTTTAACAAGATCCTTAAAGAAAGACATAGCGAAGACCCAATTTAAGCTGTAATGATAATAATCTATTTTTTTTGGTCTTCCATTGAGAGATAGTCCTATTTCTAACAAAATATTAAATATCCCTACACAATATTTAAAATCAAAATTAATGAAGCCACCACTCACACTCAATTATTCATATACAATCTCAATCAATCCATGATTGCAATTAAGCCATCATTAGAAGTAGACTGAAAATACAAAAATAGTTAGAGAAAAAAAATGATTACAAATCATATTAGTATCTTGTTAAAATGTAACTAAACACGAGCATCCCAAAAGCCACCATAGCAACAACTAATGAGTGGCATATTTGGATATTTTTTCTCTTTTTTTTTTTTTGATTCTTTAGCAATTAATATTTATGGCAGTGGGTGTGATGTTTCAGGAATTGGCCAAACACATTTAACATCCTTGCAATGAAACTCGAACAAATTATGAACAACATCAACAGACAGATGACAACGAACAGGATGATGTACAGTAAATTGTAAAATACAAGTGAGGTAACATCGCTTTACTGAATGCCATGGGAATCTCAGGCAAAAAGTAATGATGATAATTAGGAGTTTATAAATGAACATAATGAACATAATAATGATGCAGATAAATAAGCAATAGGGAGTACAATACAACTCAAATGATAACATGGAATACTTTTTGGTACTTGTAACTCGTGTGGAAGTAGAATGAAAAAAAATCTTTAGCAGGCATATACCAAATTTCGTAACCAGAAGGAACGAATTTCAAACATAAATTATGGATGCGACTTTTTGTGGAGCTGGAGAGTAATAGTTATGTCCACACTGTGTTGGTTTAAGCGAAACCTTGACGAGCTCTTATTTTGCGGTTTGACACATTATCAGACGAGTTTACAGTCTCATACTACCGAAGTATAATACTTAAAGAATAATTATTTCTGTTAATATATCTGTGGCAAAGAGGAAAAAGTGCTTAAGTCGAGATAAGAACATTTTTAGTTGGTATCACTTCTGTAATCTCCATATTACATAATTTTGTGCTATTTTTGAGGAAGTTATAGCAAAATAAATTGGTGCTTATCTTATCTCGACTTGTAATCTCATACGGAATAATAGCTTAATTTAGCTTATTCTTTGATATTATTTCAATTCAACAAGAATTGAAATGACTGAACTTAAGCCCGACTAAGAAATTATTTCTGATTAAAATTCACTATAGTTCAACTAAACATTTAAAAAATTGTTTCACTTAAATCATCATGGGCACGTGACAAATATATGTTCACTTGGCAATCACAGTTTCATATACTGAAAAGTAAAATCAATTGTAGAAAGCAAAAACAATGTAATTATAATATGCACTACAATAATACTTACATACATGTATGTACCAACGGTACATCGAATAAGTAAAAATAATTAATGTGATGATCGTAAAAGATAAGCAAGAATAGTTAAACATACTTAGGTAGAGTAACATAACTTCGTGCTAACCTGAATAGAAAAATGAATAAAACGGATAAACAGAAAACGACTAGTGATACTTACAAATGTGTTTACCAAAGGTAAATCAATAATTGTATACACAACATTTCTCATATTCCATTTCATTGAAAATTTGCGTTAAATAGCTGATGTTAATAACAATCTCTACTCCAGTAGATAGACTTGGGTGCTGATGAAGTGCGTGGCTGCACAGAAAAATATTGATATTTCCCCCAGGTTATAAAGTCTAATTTAATTTTTCTTCTCTTCTTCAGAAACTCACATTAATTAATAATAATATTTCATTCAACTAGAATTGAAATTACTGAACTTAAGGCCGACTAAGAAATTATTTCTGATTAAAATTCACTATAGTTCAACTAAACATTTAAAAAATTGTTTCACTGAAATTTGAAATATTTATATAGAAAACTAGCACGTGGACAGGCTCAAGTTTATGCACCAACACAATAACACTTAAACTATTCAGTGAAATAAATAAATAAACCATGTAAAGTAACAAGTGTTCAGGTTGCCTTCAAAGCTTCATTTTGCAACGTTCTTGCTGTCACTTTGTCTATATTTGCAAAATATTTGATAAGTTTTCAAGATATCGTTGTTTATGTAAACCCATATAAACTCGCTTGCATATTTGGAAAAATTTTAAAATTTTGTTATTATTTCTTTCTATACCATTTCTACACCTTTATACGAATTTGCTCTCAAATGAGAATGTATCAAGTTTCCTTTTATAGTTACTCGTATTGACATGTGCCAAATGTTAAAGTGTAAAATGTTTACATATCGAGCCTTATTTTCGATTTAATTGTAAGAGAAAAAAAGTTAAAGTTTTCAGAAGAAGTTTTTTTTTATAAAAATTTTGCATACTAAAAGTTATCAAAAATTGTGGCATTTTGATACTTCTAAACTATGATTTGACCCAAAAATTTTATTTTCAATAAAAAAGTTTACGCTTACGATTAAATCAATAAATGTACAATAATAGTCGTGTACAATTCTACTTGATTGCACACGTTCAATTATGTTTATAATGTAAATGAGTATTCGTGTGTGGTTTAAAGTCTCCCGATACAAGATGCCACTGTTTCTTTCTTTAAATTTAGACTGCTGCTAGTCACCGAGAGAAAAGTATGTATTTGTGTATTTCAGAGTAAGAAACTGTTACTGTCGCTTTTACACTGCTACTCTCCTTTCCCTGTTTTATTGACAATAACTTATTGTCTACTCTTGCACATGTTTAATGCATATACATCTGCTTGCAATAATGTATATGTATGTGTGTGTGTGTGTGTGCAACAGGACTTTTCCCACATAACAACTAAATTGCAAATGCAACTGTCAATAAATATTATCACAAGTCTAGTTGATTATGCTGCAAGAGTCCTAGTCTAGTACGAAATTTGCATACAAAAAGCACTTCCCTGCAGCACTACTTTACAGACACACATTTCTAAATACTTTATACACATATAGCCATTTGTAGGAGACATATTATCTTTGATTTGCTTTCATAAAAGCAGTGCGACTTTAAAACACTTACAAAATACGCAATTTTAAAGAAGTTGGGTGGTTTTATTTGAATAATGATGTACATTTGAAGGAAGGGAGTTGATATAGTAAACATCAAAAGCAATATCAATAATTTGACATGCGATAAGAAAAAATTCACCAAATTATGAACTTCAACTGTATGCAAAGACTCCCTAAATTAACAATTTAAGGATAACCTACAAACAATTTTGGTTTCCAAGTTTTTGTACAAATTAACTAACTTTCTCCCTTATTCCTAAAATTTCTTTTTTTTTGTGCTTTTGAGCCTTCGTATATCGAACGAGTTTTAAAAATATTTCAACTAAACAAGTTTCGTTCCATAAAAAACGTCCTCATTTGGCCCCAAAAAGTTTTGAAATTCACGTACAAAATGTACTATTGGTTGAAATTATTTGTCAAATTTTTGACTTAGTGTTTACTGGGTAATCGCATGTAATTGATTACTGCTGCTGTTGTTGTTGTATGATTAATTGGCGACGTTGGTGTTGATGTTGCCGATTGCAGGCAGATTTTCTTCTATCTCTCTCAAGCACACTATCTACGGGCCTGCTAAACGATATCGACAACGCTCGACTTAACGCACACTTACGGCCTGGCTCACGATGTCGATAAGACATTTTCTTTTGCTTATTTATATTGAAAACAAAAACAAAATAAGAAAATAAGCGAAAGAAAATTTCTTGTCGACATCGTGAGGCAGGCAGTTACATTTGAAACAACAATAAAATATTAAAATTTATAAGTGTGCCTCAAGACGAACGTTTGTCGACATCGTGGGATTGACCTTTAATCTGTAACCATAATCTATACAATGTACACATTAAAGCAGCAATGCTGAACAGAAATGGAAAGGAGTGTTTTAGCACTAAATAAAAATAATCACATGGTCCTGACAGTAAATGTTCGATAGTACACAAAGAAATAATTTTTGTGGCATAAGATGTTAACAAGATTGATTTGTTTGGCAGACTCTTAGCCACATTATTGCCATATATAGTTTAAAGCTATCATAAAGTCTGAATTAGCTGTTGACCAAAAACTGATGACACCATTTTTTGAGGATGCAGTAATTTTAGAAATCTTTGGAGGACCATAAAAAAATTGGTCACCAAAATCGCCAAACTTAGTATAGAGTTTTATTGCAATTTAGAAATACTAACGAAACTATACTGTCCAATATGTGTGTCTTTACAAAAGTCTCAATTTATTGCACAGTATATTACCGCAGTTAGTTGTAAATAATCTGACAAACACTGGTAGAATGGGACAACTAGCTGTTTTCGAAGGCCACTGCACACGAAGTTGTTCCGTTCTACCAGTGCTTGTCAGATTATTTAACTAATTTCGGTATTATTTGTTCATTAATAATTATCACATGTAATTTGGCTTACAGAGCGATACGAACTTTAGCCTAATCAAATCATACATATAGAAACAACTTAAGTTCGAACAATAATAATTAAAACCAACACGTGTATTCTATTTTGGACAAACTATGTTCGGTGGCCGGCTGTTTTAATAAAAATCTATCCTCAGAAATAATTAGAAATAATCAACTGGGCTACTGAAGTTACCTTATATTTTCTGTATCACAGTTTTTGCACAATTTGAACTTTTTAGCACTTACCTGAAATAGAAGATAAAATATTAAAGATTACTATGTAATTTAAAAAAAAAATCACATAAAAAATAGTTGTAATAAATTAAAATGTGCAATAAGATCACAGACAGCATAACTTATATGTGGTTGGGAATATACTAGTTGCTTTTTACTTCAGACTTGCATCCTAGTATCTGTCCTTTATCATACGAGTACATCGAACTATCGATCGACTGTTTTTCTCTCGCTGTTAAGCTAATATTTTTTTAATTTGCATTCGATTCTTTTTGAAGTGGAGCTTTTTATTCTCTAAACGAATTCATAGAAAAGCTAAAATTATAGTGCGTAGAAAAGGAAAACACAAGATAAATCTAAAAACTAAACTACGTGGACTGGTTGGTTTTTTTTTAAGTTTGAAAAGCAACAAATAATATCATTCACCACGTGTTTGTTGTCTATTTTGTTTGTTTGTTTGTTTGCTGTTTTGGAAAAAGTTTCTTAGCCTGCTTTGATTGAAGTTTTGTAATTCTTTATAATCCATTGAAAGCTTGTCTATCAACATTGGGGGTTTGTCTACTTAGCAGTGTTTCTTAGCAGCAGCGAAATGCATCTATACATGCTAAACCAGCAGCAAATAACTTTTTTAAATTAGTATTAGAATATTAGTTACAGATTTGATATTGAATATTTTACAAAATTATAAATTATGGCCTTAAGTGCTACAAAAACGCTTAGAGCTTCACTTTAATTACAAATGTGTAGCCGGTTACGCTTTTGAACTTTCTATCATTTAAATCAAGAGACTGCTATAAATATATGTATTTCCTTTTGCAAAAGACATTTTATTTTTAAACGACGACGAAGGTCGTCATCATCTTTCATGACATAAAGAACACTTGTAAACTGTATCAGTAACTTAGTTTGCTCTTAAAAGAGAGAAAAACATTTTTGAAAAAGATTTTCTTTTGCGCACTTAATTTCTGCAGAGTTTTAAATGTAAAATAACGTCTTCATAAAAGTGCATGCATTAAAAATTCCACTTAAGATAAATCTTTTTACGTTTTCCTTGAACACGAAATATAATACGTAATTTTATTTTTCAAGATGATGTTAAGAAAAAAGTTTAACATCACATTCAAGAACACTATCGTGCAATTAATTTTAAGTTGAGAAAAATCCATTAAAAAATATAACTATGATTTCACCTAATATGAATTTAGGTAAATGGTTAAGCCTTATTTATAAAAATTATTCAGGCTTAATAAGAAAAATTTTTTATGAAAATTTGTTTTTTTAAAAACCCTTTAATTTAATTGATAATTTATATAAATATCTTCATACAATTAAAATTTTTGGGATTCCCGTCCGAGTCCTAACCTATGAAATAGTCTGGTTTCTTTGATAAATGCAGTGATAAGTCGCACTGGATCTACCCTGTTGCCTTGAAGTAAAGCAATGTTTTCTTTATATTTAAGCCGATATTCATTGCCACGAAAGGTGGTAAATATCAACAGATTGCGAAATTAACTAAAGATAATGAGACAAAATTATAGAAATGTCTATTTGTTGGTGTTCAAGTTTTTATATTAGGACTACAAAATTTTTCTTTTGTCGAAAAAAAGCTCACCAAAAAAAAACAGTATTTTGCAAATAAATTTTTTTATTTATTTATTTCAAAAATTTATTTGTTGTTAGCTTGGCATTGCTAGATGCATTTTGTTGTGGATAAGCAACACTTATTCAGCACACTTCAACCACAATTCAAAAAAGCTTACGAAACTCCAATGTTTATAGACAAACTCTCAATAAATTATACTGTAAGTAAAATTTTAACTTTCGAAATGACACAGAAACTTAAACTTAATTTTGCAGAGCACAGTGGTATACTCCGTTTTAAAAGATTAGGTCAAAATCAAGAGATATCTCTAGAGATTTGTTGGTGTTTTAAGAAAAATCTCTTTTGAAATTACTTTAGCTTTTGTATGATGATGGCCTTCCACCTTACGGCTGACAATGAATTTATGTTTAATGTGTTGTACCATTTAATTCAATTTTAACCAATTTTATGAATATTTTTATATTGAAAACAAAAACAAATTTTCTTATATTGTTTTTTATGTTTTTTTATTACAATATAAGTAAGCGATAGAACCTTTCTTGCCGACATCGAGGGCTAGACCGTAAATATTGCCACAAACTGAAAATAATTGAATTGTATTCACCTGCAAATAGACGGCTATATTTGTTACAGTTAATTATCGACAAATAAATAATAAATAATGTTATTTCCAAAGAGTTTTCGAAGCATTTTTCCATAGTACAATACAAACTTAAAAATGAAATATCTCATAATTTTGACTTAATATTTTAAAACGCAGTATGCCGCTGTGTTCTATGGCCCAAAAATAAGTTGGGGTTTCTCAGCGTTTTTCTGCGTCATTTTGGCGTACTTACAGTGTTATTGGCAATTAAAAAACTACAATCGGAGTAGGTAAAGAAACTTTTTCAAAACAAACAAATAATATTATTAAAAATAAGGTATTGAAATTTATTTATTTATTTCATAAATACTTTACAAAGTAAATTTGCAAAGTATTGTTGCATAAAATATGGGCGGTGTAACTAGACCATATGCCCGAGATGCTATTAACAGTATTTTAAAAAAGTTTTTGTGACTGACTATAGACGACCTATGCCTTCACATCAGAGCGCCTTCCTTCATCTTTTTGTGTAACAGAATGATCAGCGAAGTAAAATAAGCAATAAAATGGCTGCTAAACACATCTTCAAAATTTAACACGCCTCATTGACACCAGAGGCGCAGCAACTCGGCATTATAATGAGCAAAAAGCAGAGTTCTAAAAAGAGTGAAGCTATCTCTTGCCTTTCCTCAAGAAAGTAACGCCTATTAGTAGTAGTAGGCATTCATTGCCTTTTAAAAAAATTTAAAAAAATATATCAAGAAAACTTTTGTATGAGAAACTGTTGTATGAACCCTTTATAAAGGCTTGATAATTTTTAAAAATGAGGATGTTAAAACTTATAATTTATTATAGCTATGCTATTTATTGCGCGATGCAGAAGTTAAAACGTGATTTTCGTAACAAAAATAATCGACACAAATACAGTTATAAATTTATTTTTGTTTTGATTTCTTTGTACTTAAATTCAGACTACGAAAATAAATCAACCAAATTGTTTGATTTTGTTTTGTTTCATTCTTTGAACGATAGCTTAGAATGTTTTTGTGTTGTTTTTGCACATGAGCCGATCGGCTGTGAGCCGGCTAATAGCCGAAGCCGGCCACAAACAATACAATAATTTAATCATACGCCTCGAGAAAAGAAAATACTGGGAAGTAAATGGAAACGCTTTGAAATATTTTCATAGAATTTGACATCATCATATAATATAATTTTATTGCATTGTTATTTAACACATTAAGTTTATTTTATATAGCTAAGCAGCATAGCTTTAACCGGGTGTTCTAAGACACCTCTCTCCTTTTTTTATTTTATTTTCTTATGCAAAAAATTGTTTTTTTGGATGAGATTTTTATTAAAAGATTATCCAAAAATTTTTTTTTTAAATAGAAAAAATTTTTAAACAAATTTTGATTTGCATTTTCATTATTTTTTTGCTTTTCCTTTAATTTTGAGTATATTTGAAATTGAATTGAAATAAGATAATCTTAAAAATGCTTTAAAATGACGAAATGAATGGTACAACAAAATTGGTGGAAAGGGAACAGTTTTTTTTGGAATAATCGGGAAAATATGCCTTTTAAAATATTTTAAAAAATATATAAGCATATCGATGGCTTAATATGAAAAAGGCGTAACTCGAAAAAACTAAAGCATTTACATGAAAATTAAGTGAAGTGAAGTGGCCATAAATCTTTTATTTTTATCTGTAGAGTACTTAGTTTTTTAAGGAGAATGCAATTATCTCTTGGCTACCAGAAAAAGTTAAAACCCCGTTTTCGAAAAAAAATTGAGATACGGCTTTTTTATATTAAGCCATCGATATACATATGTAATTTTTTATTAAGAACAAAACATATGAGTGTGTTTGCATTGGGCCCATTTTTTTCAAACAGAACGAAATTTTTTATTTGAAACAGCGTTGGCAATTTTAATTCTTAGCTTGTGGAAATTTTCCATTTTTCAGTTTGGGGTCATTTTACAATATGGCAAACTTTAATGAACCCTTACTATTTGTAATTGAAATTTTTTCCATATAAGATTTTTCAACTTGGATTAGCGTTGCGTTTTACTAAATAAGGATATAAATTTATTAATCACTTAAATTTGTGCCAATATGTTATGAAAGTGGTCTAAGACATACATATATTTCTTGTGTCGACACATTTAGGAGATCATATATGAACAAATCAAAATATTATTTATTTATTAAAACATATTGTACGAAGTAAATTTGCAGAATATGGTTGCACAAATTTGAATACTCTCAATTACTTCGCACCTTGTCCTTAAAAGAGTCCATACCAAATTTTAAGACTATAGCTAGTATAGCTTTCAAGATATAAGATTATTATTAATTACTTTGCATAGGGGGTACCCCTTCCCATGGTTCTATTCCACTAATATTTTAAACTACTCCGCACTTCGCTCTCAAAAAAGTAGATATCAAATTTTAATACTCTGACTCCTATAACTTTCAAGATATAAGATAGTTCGTTCGTATAGGCGTGGTACAGCCCACTTAGAGGTACTAAAAATATATTACAACATGTTCTCAGACCTATCAAATACACCTAGAAAATATCATAAAAATCGGTTAAGCCGTTTCGGTGGAGTTCAATTACAAACACCGTGACACGAGAATTTTACGTATATATATTTTATATTTATTAAATATTTTTTGAAGTTTTTTTTAAGATTCATTTAATATTTCAATGCAAAATTGCACATGACTCAGAGCCTATTTCACCTTCTTTTTATATTAATATAAATTCATATTTAAAAGTCATTTTTGTACAACAACAAAGTTAATGAAAATCGACATTTAAATGTGAATTGATATTTAAATAGAGTTGGTGAAATTGGCCCATACACCACTTCATAATTAAGACCAAATTCATGTATCAGTACGATTTTTTTTGGCAACGTATGATTAATTTTAGTAACACAATCGAATGAAATATTCATCATACGCATAAGTTACCAGTCAGATTTCAGTTTTTTATATGTATTTATACGAATAAATAACCACACATTTACAAAAGCAAATGCTAATGAATTCAAACTTTGCCTATCGATCGATATATTTTTGAACTTTTTTATTCCTTTTTTATAAAATAGAGAAAGTTACTACTTTTCAACCTGATGAGCGAAAATCGAATTTTGATCAAATCCGGATGATATAATATATTCTGATTATTTGTTCAATATATCCGTATGAATGTTTGTATGTACGTCAATGTCTCCAAAATCCTTGTCACATCAATTTTCAGGATTCAGTGGTTTTTTTTATTACAAATTTGCATTAAAATATAGATTAAATATTTTCCTTTAAAGATTATGTAGTCAAAAAGAAAATAAAGATTTCTGTCAAATCGATCTTTTAGGTTAATTTTGTCTATTTGAAATTATGGATATCTTATTAATTTTTTACTATTTTGGGGCTGAGGTCAGCGAGAAGTCTTAAGAATTTCCCGCAAGGTCAATTATTTCCCTGTTTTATTTCTTTAAAAAAAAGGCATAACAGCTGATTATTTGAAAAAAAAAATCTTGACTGGTGAAGCGGATCTTTCAAAAGTCTAGTAGATTAGTTTGATTTTTGCATAAAAATTTGGAAAATATTTTGTTCAGTGAAATTAATACAGACACTAGAAGTCAATAATTTATTATAACCATAAATTTTTGGTATGTGAATTTAGTAAACATTTTTTTTTTCAAACAAAAAAAAAGTCAGCCAATGTCGTAATGATAAAGTAAGAAAATAAAAAACATGTTGATTATTGAGTTCTTGTTTCAACTTTGTTATGTGTTGAGCTTCTCATTTGCTTAAATGAAAGTTTAACATATTAACTCTAGTTGTTCTAAGAAATTTTTGGGTAAAGGTTCCCTGATGATCTGAATTAGCAACAGTGAAATGCGCATAGGATCCAGCTAAACCCCTCAATGTATGTTTATTAAACAAATACTTTACTTAATAAGTAAATAATAATTTGGGATTGCTAGTGCGTTAAAAAATTTTAAATTTAAATTGTAACAATTCCCACAAAAAACACTAACAAAAAGTCCCATTTATCAATTATGCAAAATGTTAAACTTTCAATTCTCTTTTTCCTTAGTGAAGCTAAATAAAACTTCTCATTTTTCTATCTAAAGGATTAAAAAATATTCCATTTCACATGTAACAAGAAAAAATTGTAAGCAGTTCCTAAAAAAAGGATGATTGCCGAAGCATCACCTACTAAATCCAATCTCTCTAAAAGTAACATTTCTCTGTATCTCGGCCTTGCCTTAAAATTGATTCTATAATTACTTAACTTTTATTACGATATTAAGATGATAATACAAATATAATTTTAACTGTTTTGTAAATAATTCACTTTATTTCATACACAAAAGTTAACAATAAATTATGTAAAGTTATAAAAATAAATTTAACAATTAAAAATACGCTTTCTAATGTTTCCTTTCTAATATATGATTCAAAACCATATTAACAATTGTGATAGAAGTTAATGGATTATTTTATGATACAATAAAAAGGTTCATATGAGAGTAATAAAACGTATGTGTATATCTAAGTGCATTAGGATGGCAGCTAAAATTTCAACAAATAATTGATGAGAAATTCCTCGCTGAACCTTCATAGTGAACAGACTTAGCGGAGTTTTTTTTTTCATATACATATTAAACAAACAAAAAATCATACAAAAAATATTCGTAATACATAATATCCGTAATAAATATTAACTTTAATAAATTAGCAAAGCAAATAGTGCTGATATAAAATTGATAATTGATGAGTTAAAATTCAATTCACGTATTCCACTTGCAATAAATATGTATAAAGAGCTAAAGTTTAAAGTAACTGACACTGTGGACCAAACGCAAGAACGCTGGTGATGAAAGTGTGGCGTTGTTCCGTTTTGCTAGCGTTTGTCAAAATAGTTTAAAATTTCATTTTAGTACAATTTGTTCCTTTAGAAATTATCAAAATTAATTCGATACGAACTTTATCCTAATCAAATGATAAACAGAGAAAAACTAATTAAAATGTTCAATTATATTTTCGAAGTTTTTAAGTTTCAAAGCCTTTCGAAGAATTTAATTGCGAGTTTTTCGATTAGTTGGCGCTACATCCTCTAAAGCGCAATGGTTCTTATTTGCAAACAATAGTACACTGGCACTTTTTATTTTAATTTTATTTTTATTCATCGGTCTTCGTGTTGCAGACACGTGTTTAATTAAATGAGAATGTATGCAATACACAACCCTGCCATTAACTGATTACATAATTTTTATTAATTAGCTTGAATACAGGGTGTTAAGTGAAATAAATAGACACAAACAAACACGCACACACTCAAAATGGCCATATACAAAAATGTACAGTTAACCTCAAAAATATTTTGTTTGCACTATTTTTGCATAAGCATCATACGAGTAAAAGCGACTAAACGCTCCACTATCTGCTCAGACCTAATAATACTGATTAATGGTGGTGTGCTAAGCAAAATATCTAGTTATTCTGAAGTCAGCAGAGAAAAGCTAAGCTACTGAAAATTAAAGATTACTAGAAGTGAAATTTATTTCCTGGTGGTTAAGCATTGTCTATATGCATTTCATTGTAGCTTTAAAAAATCTTCAGTAGACTTAAAACCACACATTGTGAACAGTCACAAATCTTTTATGCTATACACAGACTTTTAAAACTATTTGAGAATTCACATATAATAATATTTTTGAAGACCATAAAAGAAAAATATGCCTAGTAGGCTTAAAAACTTTAACAAAACTCAGCTTACTACTTCTGAAACAACATAAGCTTAGTGGCGAAAATATAAAAAATATATTAAGATCAGATGAACTTTTTGTGTTCAAATCCCCAATTTAAACAAATCGAATGAAGTAGTTTTCTGGAGAAATGTTTATGATGTTCAGAAAAAATTATGAATTCTTGGAAAATTAATGACACTAACATTTTTCATCGCTTGTTGGTTGCATCAGACCCTTTTATAACCAGTCTCATGTTCAAGAGCCATCCAAATGGGATTGGTCCGAGAAATGATAGATCAAATATTAATAAAATTTCTTGTCGAATGAAAATTAAAGAAAATTTTCTAATTCTTACCTCAATTTTTATTTCATGCGCGGTAGCCGTGGCTAATTTTTATGAAACTAGACAGACGTTTGGTTTATTCTACCAAATTTGTAGGTTAGGAAAAATTTTGTGCGAAAGAATAGATCTGAATTTTATGGGCGCGGCCGATTTTAATCAAATTAAATATTTTTTCTTAATTTAGTCAGCATAATGCGCAATGCTAGCTTTCAATGATTAAGGACCACTTTTTATAGTTTTTGCACAAAAATGTTTGAAGCAATCCCACTGTGCGAAGTATTATATGGCGCAAGCCAGACAAATCTCTAAGCATATAAAATATGAAAACTACGGAAAGACATAGCGCCAGTTCTTCTAGCAGTGTGGAATTGTATATTAGACTCAAGAGGAAAAATAATAAATAGAAATGGAAATTTAAGCTGACGATAATACTTGATCCAAAACGTACGATTTTGGACGTTGAAAAACAGCGAACAGAATCCCATGGAAAACTTTGCACTTATCTTGATGGAAAAGTGCGACAACACAATGGTGTCAATTCTGAATTACGCGTCGATTTGGTGAAAGTTACATGGAAAACACTTCATTTATGTAAATAAAATAGTTTTTGTTAAAATGCTCACGCTTATTTGCATCTAAATATATTTTTAAAATCGCAGTGTGTGTTTGTTACGAACGCATGGTTTCTGGAACTATGAGACCTGTGGAGCTGAAATTTTCATCACAGGTTCGAGACAATATCGGGTAGGTTTTCGTTTTGTTTTTGACCCAACAAGTGACCACTGTATGGAGTAATTTGTAGTTAAAATCATAATTGAGGGTAAGACAACGTTTGCCGGGCTCATCTAGTAATTTTATAATTGTATGGTAAATAAAAACAATTTTTAAAACTTTGTTTTTGCTCTACTGGAAAGTTTCACTTGTTCAGTCCACTTTCCCGAGTAGCCACGAATATTTTTTTAATAGTCCTAAATCGAATCATTTATAATAAGCAATGAATTTCTTAAATAATACTAAAATCAAAAATTTTATTTCTGAAATACAACAACACAAAATAATTTTATAATTTTTATAGAAAAATTGCCCTGGAATATAAGTTATCTTAAATATCCAGCATTTATTATTTTTAATTTGAGGAAAAACAATAAATAATTAATTTTAATTAAATTTAATTTAATACATAAACTTGTCTGGCATATCATATTTTAATAAAAAATGTTTTGTTTAAATTCGATTTACTTTTCATCGGCACATACATATATTTATGTGAGTAACTGTCATACAGAATATTTTATTATTTTATTGACCAACATTATTGAAAAATTCAATTCATTTTATAGAATTTTTTTTTTTTTTTTTTTGCAATAATACAAATTACTGTTGAGTCAATAATTATGAACTCACACGCAACTACACAACATTTGCAGGCTCTAATGTTTGCGTGTGTTTGTGTGCGTCGATGCGCTTTAAATATTAAATAAACATTTTCTGCGTGTGTGCACTCATTTATGAATTATTCATTTAATGTACATAAATATTACATTTATACGTTTTGATGCAACAATACTTAAAATATATAGACAAAAGCATTAGAGATGGCTTCAGAAGACAAAAACAAAATTGCAATATTCAATAATTATTGAATGTAGATTACATGTGATAAAATAGTAACGATGTGTGGTGCTTTTATTAAATATCTGTAATAAGCTAAAAATAATTACAGAGGTAAATAAATTAACATTTAATTTTCAATTGTTTTTAATAAAAATATAATTAGCGTTTTGTTATTTACATCTTTGGCTTTTATTGTGCATACAATTTAAAATTTAATAAGCGAACAGTTTGAAGAAGGATTATCACAAAAAGAAAGGGAACTTTTCATGCTAGCCTGAAAAACAAGAATATTATTTGCAAAATTCATCAATAGACAGAATAGCACAGTTTATTTAATAATTAGTTTTATTTTTATTTTTTTTTTGTCAGATATAAAAAAGAATAAATGTTTTGGGCACATTTATTGAATAAATTAAAACATTCTGCTAATGGCAACACTCCCAGCAATTACAGCATATCAGAAGTATAAGAAGAAGAATAAGTGGCAACACTTGCAGAGAGTGGTTCGAAAAAAAAGTTGTGCCAGTCACCCCTTAGGATTAAAGATTATGTAAATACAATTCCAAAAATATTTTTTTTACTACGCCTACAAATACCGCCCTTTTAGAATTCTGTTCACTGTGTCGCCATTTTTAGTCCGATCATAACATTTTGTATACCGGTGTTCATGGCTCCGTAAGGGCTACATTTCTGTCTTCACTACCACGTCATACGCTAGTGATGGATTTTAAAAACTCGGTTCGTACTCACCCTAATGCTAAATATTTTTGAACGAAAGTCATGACTAGAATATGACGTTGTAGTAAAAAACTATTAAGTACAGAAACCCTTACAGAGCCATGAAGAAAATGTTATGATCGAACAAAAAATGGCGACACAGTGAACAGAATAGTAAAAGGGCGGTATTTGTAGGCGTGGTAAAAAAATAAACTAAATATTTTTGCAATTGTTTTTACATTATCTGTAATCCTAGGGGGTGACTGGCACAACTTTTTTTTTTTTTGTATGGAAGGCGAACCACTCTACAGTGCACTATAAAATATTTTCCCCTTTTTTTTGGCCAAAACTAAAAAACCTTAATAATGAAAATTGGCATTTATTGTTGCTCTAATATATCTAAAATATAACAAAGTAAACGTCTGTTTGCATTTTTCCACCACATTGCTTTACCATTACTTTTTATTATAATTTCCAAGCAGTTTCTAAATGATTTAACTCTATGCAGTATATGCAGTGAATACAGTGTAAATTTCAGAAGAAGGTTTCAACAATAAAATTTTATAAATTCTAAAATTTAAAATTTTGAACATGATGTCGAAAGTGCTAAGTTTTTTTGTGTATAACAAAATTTTGGTGAATTTTTGTATTAGTCGATTTAGTCGAAATTATTGAAGTGGCCTGAAGGTAAACTAGTAAAACTATAAATTCTTTCTACATTAGGACTTTAAAAAAATTATAGCAGATGATAGCAATAGCACCAGCACAATTCTCTAGGACAATCGATTATCTTCCGAACTAGAAATATTGCAATGGCAAATATTAACTAAAACGAAATATTCACTGTACGGGGTAGAAATCTAAAATGTTTAAAAATTGTCACGCGTGAGAAGGCGTGCCATAAATGAAAAAAAAAATATTTGCCTTAATATAAAAATAATAACAATGAAAACTTCTCTTCTTTTAAAATATTTCACAGTTTTGATTCACTGTCAATTTAACAACTGTTTTGCGTGTGATTTCAAATAACGATTGAGTTTAGAGAATATTTTTTTTTGGAACTTGAAAAAATATAAAATAATGTCCAAGGTGAGTGAGATTATTAGAATTAGTTACAAATTTGTCATGCATCAAAGGACGTGATCGTAAGTGGTAGAAAAAAATATCTTCGTGAAAAAAAGTGATAAAAATTTTAAGGGCGTTAAGAGGGAGGAGGTCCTGACGTTTGGCTGTAATTAAGTATGACCACACAATGGATAAAACTTCTCACAGTGCACTATGTGTCCAATTTCACTTTTAGCGGAAAAATTGAAATTTTTTGAAAAAGAAAAAAACAAAAAATTATACTTGTTGGCAACTCTGTTTAAATATAAAAGGGCCAACCCCACGATGTCGACAACGTTCGACTTATCGCACACTTACTAGAACATTTGAAACAACAACAATATATCAAAATTTCTTTTTGTTTTGAATGTAATTGTGCGACAAGTCGAACGTTGTCGACATCGTGGGACAGGCTCTAAGTTTTCAAACTATTGAGTGGTAAAAAATTGCAATAAGGAAAAAGTTTTTTTACCGTGGGGGGCGTCTTAGAAAAAGGGGAAGGGGGTATTGCGAACTTTATTAATATGATTATTTGAATTTATTTTAACAGCAACAGAGCCAACACTGACTGACCTCAACTGCAATTCGCGTCCGAGATCTCTTCTGAAAGAGTATAATAAATGAGTTTATAGCCCGCTGCTCACTCTGCCCCCCATCTATTCGTTATACTTCGCATGACTTGCGTAAAATTCTTAGCACCGAAAATATTCCATTATTACACCCTCATGTGCAGCACAAAAAAAACTCATGTATTTATCAATAAAACTCAAACCTGAAATAATCATTCAAATTTATTTCCTACAAATTTTTAGCCCTCATCATGACAATAATAAAATAAATAAAATCTTGTGGGAAGAAATTTTATATATATTTTTTTTAGTACAATATAAAATTAAATTGAACGGAAATTACAAAAGAAAAAAATATTCAAAAGAATATGACGAAAAAAAATTTAAATTACAAATAATATTTGCACTAAATATTTATGGATTTATGAAATAACAACAACAGCAAATAATAAAAACATAAACATTTTTACAATATATTTTATACAAATACATACGCACACTGTCATAAATTCATAAATGTACTATTCTTAAACGCACAACAATTTATGGGCCTCGATGATGACGAGACGTTAACAATGATTGTTGTTTGTTTGGGTCACCCACTACTTGTATGTAATAAGTCATCATTATAATTTTTTAAGGGCTGGAAAATAAAAGAAATATTCCTTTTGTTAGCGTGGGAGGTGAATAGTGAAAATATCAATGTAAGGGAATTTGAAGCAGGCAGGAAAAAAAGGAAAAGCATAACGAATGATTATCTCATAACACACAGTCGTCATGTGTGTTATCCTGCATTTATGAAGGTAGTTGTTGTGTGGGAGAGTATGTATCTTTGTGCTTGAATGTTAAAATAATGTAAATGCATGTGAATAAGTTTGTGTTGCGCATTTATAAAAACATTTATGTGTGTGTGTAGCTTAAGACCCTTCAAAAACAACAATATATTTTGTTAAAAATATATTTTGTTGCATCGCTTTTTTTTAACAGAGTGACGAAAGCTTCAGAACTTGAAAAAAAAATAATATAAAACAGCAGGAAATAATAAGACGTAATTTATGGAAGGAGTGAATATTTACACACAAACATTGATATTTGTTGTACAGTGGGCTTTGGGCAAATAAGTTAGGTAAATATTTATTGCAAATGATGATTGTTTTTGCTAATGAATTAATTATATGATTATATATATATTACTGATATATTTTTCTTTGGTAGGAAGCACAAAATCTAAGACTTTAGGAAGCAGCATTAAACATGTAGCAAAAATTTTGCATCCCTTTTAGGGTTCCATACACCAAACGTGAAAAGAACCTAATTGTTTTCGCCAATGATGACCGTCTGTCCGTCACAGGCTAATTTCTCGACTACACCAATTAACGCTGAAACTAAAGGGTATTGTAGCAGTTAATGTAATTTTGCTAACTTGCTGTATCTTGGAAACCGTAAGAGGTTGACCCTTGAAATTTTCAAAAACACTAAAACTTAGAAATCCCAAAGTAAAAAAAATCGCCGAAAATCGAAAAAGCAGCGCCAGAACTAAAAAATCGCCAAAAACTAAAAAGAACGCCAAAACTAAAAAAAGCGCCAAAACAAAAAAAAAAATCCAAAAAACGAAAAAAGCGTCAAAACTATAAAAACGCCCCAAAACTAAAAAACCGCCAAAAAAAAGTTTACCGGGTACTTAAATTTGAAAAAAATTGCGTTGGCTAAAGTCGCTAACACTTGATGACTATAAAACCGAAGGTCCTGATGACGAGCCCGGCCTCCGACAGTCAACAAGTAACAACACCACTAATTTTTCTGATGTGAGTTAGGGCCGATTTCACTAACGTCTTTAAATATCAATTCATATTTAAAAGTAATTTTTCCATACAAAAATTAATGAAAATCGAGAATTAAATATGAATTGATGTTTAAATAGAGTTGCTGCAATTGGCCCTTAGTGTGCCTTTGTATCAGTTGTTGTAGGAAAGTTCAAGTGATGGCGGCATAGTCACTGGTCACTAAACTATACCGACTTCAACAGATACTAATCCTAATGTAGCATCAGAGCGCCCTGATTCATCGGTATTGTGTAGCACAATCATCGGCGAAATAAAATGACCAATGAAATAGCTATGAAGCACAACTCTACCTCATTAAAAGAAGAACGCGCAAAAAGCAGAATTGTAAAAGAATGAAGCTTTCGTTTATATATTTCTTCACCACCTGTCTTCTCTATATTTATCAATGTCTTAAAGAAGGTAACACCTAGTAATAGCAGTTGGCATTCATTGCTAAAGGTTACTTCTCTTTAAAAAAAACAATAATAAAAATAACCCATAAAAATTTTATTGGGCTTATGGAATCAAATAAAAACAAGAAGCGCTGCCATATCGATGTTGTGATATGAGAGCAATTCTCCGCATAAGTACAGTAGTTTCTGCGTAATTTATTTTTTGAAAACTGATGCTTTTTGAGACAATTAACAATACTTTATTAATTTTTCCCCTAATCAATTAGCTAAACTTCAATAAAGGGCAAACTACTGTTTATACATCATATCAGCTCTCGAAGGCATTGAATTTTATGTTTTTAATGTTTTAAATTCTTAAAGATATTTGTAATTAATATAATAACTGCAACATCTTTTTACATTAAGCTTTTAATTCTTTGCCTCAAGCCCACTGTGATATTCCTATAACAAAAGCAAAAAATTTTGTTTATTGGATAAACGGCAATCGATAGACTGTTATGGTTGATAAAAATTTTTGTAAGTTGTTTCTGGTTTTCATACATCTTTTCGTTGTTGTTGTTATTGTGGTAGTTGTATTTACGTTCAATTCTCCATTATTATAAATATATGTACAGCAAAAGATATAAAAAAAAAATTCCGCATCCTTGTTAGAACAATATGCCCTTGTTTACGTCTAAAATTTTATCTGTAAATAATACCCAGCAAAAAATTGGAAGTCATTTAAAAAAAAAACTACATTTTCATTGCTTCCAAATAGTTTATATTAACAATATGTAGATAGTTAGTAAGAAATTGAGTAAAAATGTATATTACTCATACAAAAATTTATAATTTCGTTATAATTTAAGCAAAAGCTTAGAATGCTTTTTAAAAGATTTATTTTTTTAAAGAAATCTATGAACTGGGGGCAAATTACGGCATTCGATACGATAAAAATATTTCCATATAAACTCCATTGAAATATTTCGTAATTTAATTCGACAACGAGTGTCGTAATTTGCTGCCTGATTTCTAAAATTTTTTAACTTTTTACTGAGATTGGGGCAAAAAAATGTTTTGTTTGTTTAAAGTTGCATACAAGCACAATTTTTACAATTTCGACAAAAAATAAATTTTTTTTCTTCAAAGTTTTTAACAAAATTCTAAACAAGTAATTAAAAACATAAAAAATGTTTGCTGGGTATTTATGTTATTATAAATGTGTATCTAGCTTAGAGTCATTCAGTCTCGTCGTGGGTAGAAAACATTTTTTTTTTTGCAAATTTGGAGGACTTCTGATTTAAACAAGAGCAACATAATAAAAACAACATTGATAAACATCAATAACATTCACAAACAATACATACATATACATATATATAGCCATTATACATATATACAATCATGCATTATAATGTTCCAAAATAAGCAGATCCTTTATGCTTCCTCCATTGCGATTCAATTGAATACTGTGAAGGAAGTTTAATGGTGCGTTGCCTAAAATAAGTATTCATTCTTCTTGTATAGTTTTCATTGCTTGTGTTGTTTTAGATATTCTTTGCTTTTCTTAATTCTCTCTTCAACGTTTTAATTCAAACAATAATGATTTTGTTTTGCGTTTCATTGGGGTTTTTTTTCATATTCCTTAAATACCATCAGAATGTCCTTTTTGTGCTGTAGGTATGTGTAGTTGTCTGTATATGTTTATGCTGTTAAAAGATGTTAAGGTTTGTGGAAAATCCAATAACGGTGGGTTTCTTCTTTAATTTTTTATTTTTTTATTTTGCTTGGGGGTTTCTTCTGTTTTTGACATGTTATATATCTTTAGTTGTTTTTAGGAAGAAATTAGTTGCGCTAAAATTTGTTTTTTTTTTTTTTGTACGAGGGCTATTTAGCTGTAAAAATATTGTTATAATGCAAATTTTTCTGATAAAATGTATTATTCGAAAATATATTTTCTTAATTTATTGTGTTTCTTTATTAGAGTAGGATGGTCAGTTTCAGTATGATTTATTAAATTAAGACTTATTTTATTGAAAGTCAAAAGAGCAAAAAAAATCCAAAAGATGAACCAACTCATAGATTTTCGGTTTGTTTCTATTGTTTTGCAGAGTTTTTATATTAGAATTTTAAAGCAAATCAAATATTCTGTAATTCGCCAAACCTAATGAAAAATAAACCGAGATCGGCAACATTGTTTATAAAAGAGATCAAAATTTAAACGAAGAAATGTCATTTTCGTAACGTCGATTTTCAACTCGCAGTACAAATTTTTAATTTCTTTGCACAATAAAAAGCATTTTTTTGCCATAATTTCAAAATGACATGCATTACTTTAACTAAATAAATAATAAGCCAGGAAAGGTTTAAAGCAATTATTGCGATGACCGGTGACAAAAGCATGTGCGAAGGAGCTAATGACCTCATACATGACAAAATCTAATTAAAGTGAAAACCTTTTAAGCAAAAAACATAAAAGCCAGAATAAGTGCTTCTTGAAAATAGCATTGATACACTTCTGAAGGAAAGAAAAGATTGTCTCATTTAAATTTTATGACGTTGATTGTCATGTTGAATGTCAGTAGGTGAATGAGCAGATAATCTTAACAATTTGCATTCGTTTGGTATACATATACATACATATATACACACATACATTCATACCTGCTTACTCACTAACATAAAGGGTGTTTTTTATTGAGGTATAGAACTTTAAGTTGGCATCACTTTTTTAACTGGCGGCCATTTTGTCAGCTGTCGAGTGATTAATATTTAGTTTGGTTTGCCATTTCATCATGAACAGGTTGACAAAAGAACAACGCTTGCAAATCGTGCAAATTTATTTCGAAAATAATGGTTCAGTTCGCGAAGTTTACCGCAAGCTCCGTCCATTTTATGGTCGACATAATCGTCTATCAGAGCAATTAATTCGGTTAACCATGGATAACCTGTCAATTGGCCACCAAGATCGTGTGATTTGACACCATTGGATTATTTTCTTTGGGGATATGTGAAGTCGCTCGTCTACGCCAACAAACCAGAAACGTTAGGGGACTTGGAAGCCAACATTCGTGGCGTTATTGCCAACATACGGCCCCATATGCTCGAAAAAGTGGTTGAAAATTGGACCTGTAGAATTGGCTTTATTCGAGCCAGCCGCGGCGGCCACATGCCTGAAATCATATTTAAACTTTAATGGCATAAAATTATCCTTCCAATAAAGCCAAATTGATGGACATTAAAACGATTTTCTTGTGTTTTATTTCAATTCGAAGTTCTATACCTCTAACAAAACACCCTATATACACGTTCATACTTCGTTACACGTTGTGAACAGTGCAAGTTTGTAAACTAAATGACATTGAAATGGGTAAGAGCAGCAAAAGTTCGTGCTCATGTAAATGAATGAATAACGGAAGTTGGAAAATTATATCCGTTCTAGTTAATTATTTTTTTTTAATTCATTTATTGCTACAAGAGAAGAGTGGAGAGAAAACAATGCTGATGAAGATACAAGAAATTAGATATATTTCAGAGTAAAAGTAATTAAAAGATACTGCAATTTTCTTTGCTTTCTTATAATTTTTTTTTTGTGTCATAAAAGCAGCAATTATATACATTTCAAATAATTATAATTATATTTACTTTCAAGGCTGCGTACCTGAGTTGAAGTACACTCATTGGTTATTTCAGCTCTTGCATGTTGCACATATCCTTTATTCAATTATATTAAGGTACGTGGGTATATGCAAAATAGTAAAAAGTTAAGCAAATGAATAAACAAAAAACAAACGAAAGATCTTTAACTGATGGGGTTTTTTAATATATTCTGTAAAACAAAAGTTGGCTGTGCCACAGCACACTTTTCTTAAATAGAAAAGTTGGCTGTTTCACAGCACACTTTTATTACATAGAAAAGTTGGATGTTTCACAGCACACACTTTTCTTATATGGAAAAGATGGCTGTGTCACAGCACACTTTTCTAATACAGAAAAGTTGGCTGTGTCACAGCACATTTTTCTTATAAATATTAAAAAAATTAAAAGTTTTAGAAGAGAAAAAACTACAGAAATATGGGATTTTTGAGTTAGTGATACAGAAGTAATCATCATATTAATATTCATATTATGTAATTATTCTATACAAATATCTTGTATTTTAAAATCTTGAGAGAAAAATAAAATTTCCCTTTTTTTGAGAGAAAAAAAATAAAATTTCCGTTTGCCATTAAGTTGTGTGTAAAATGAAAACTTTAAACTCGTTTGCTGGTAAATTAAGTTTTGTTTTTGAGTTATAACGTTGTTGTAGTAAATGAGCGATATGTCTTTATCTTAGATATATATATACGAGTCTTTTTATGTTATTAACTAACTTATGAGCTTTCTTCTATCTTCTATCTACTGCAAAGACCACAAAATTATTTGTTATATGAACCCTTGACTTAAAATAAATTTAAACAAGAAATTTTCGTTCGTCGATTCGTTGTATTCTAAAAACCATTTTTTTACATCATTTATTTGTTCAAGAAAACAAATCTTTTTCTCTTACATTAACCAGAAAAAAAAATACAAATGAACATGACTTGGAATTCATTCTCGAAAATGCATTTCCAGCAATCTCCATTATTGCTCTGATTGCATGCTCCTCGCAAGACTTTATGAAATTCGCACAAAATTTGTAAACATGACATGTTTTTTTTCCATGCCTGCCAGGCTTAACTTTCATTTTTGTTTCGCAATTTCGTTGGCAAAAAGTCAGAATATTTATGCGTCTAGCCGCATAAAAATTACAACACACAACACTTGTCATATTGTTCCTTCCAAATGGGTTGGAAAGAAATAAATGTAGACCCACTAAATGTCGGTACATTTAAATATTACGAAAATAAGATGTAATAAAACAAATTACTTTTGTTGAGGCACGTGCTGTCTATTTTAATTTTTGGCAGAAACTTTAACATTTCAAGTGCCCACATTCTTTGTAGTAAACAGTGTTGCCACAAAAGAAAAAATGTTGCCACTAAAATCTCTTTAAAAATTAACGAAATGAAAAATATTTGAGCAAAATTACAAATAAATTGCAAACGAATAAAACTAATAAAATATTCGTTGTTCAATCCACAATTACTAAACATTTGACTGTTGCGCTATTGCATGAATAATCGTCTCGCTAGATACATCCCCAATAAGCTCACATATTTAAGCTTTTATAAAAAAGTACAATATCCCTTAGTAAAGCACCGTTATCTATCTTTAACCCATCATTAATACCTCAAGCATTATTCGGGAAGCAGAGAACCATGACTGTGTTTTTTCCGAAATTCTAGTAGATATGAATGACTATGCCAAATCACTTTTTTGTTTGATGTTTATTTTTCGAATAAACGTCCAATCTTAAAAAATTATTGAAAAATAAAAAATTAATTCAATGTTAAAGCAAAATCAGAAATGGCCAAATCACATTAAATGTTTTTTTAAGTGCTACACTTTTTAAAACAAAAAATTCCCAAAATTTCAAAATAAGCTTAAAAGTTACAAAACTCTTTTAATGTCAAATGGTCATTTTCGGTTTTCTACATGAATTTTTTTTCATATTTTTGTTTTGTTTTTCAGAAACGATGAGACAATTTTCTAAAGAATTTTTAAGCTTTTTTTTTTTTTGGAACGCATTAATAACTTACGAAAAAAAATTAAAAAACGGCAACACCTTACTCGACAAAAACACATTTTCAAATTAAAATTTGTTTGGGTTGTTATTTTTGTTGTTGCTTGTACCAGGGGCCTAATTCCCGCATTCGATTACGAGCGAGTTATTACTCGAGCGCGCGAGTATTTTAACTTTTGGGATTATCTCATTTGATTTCCAACAACACATATCGAAATTTCTAATGACAGCATTCGGTAACGAGCAACCGTTCGAGTGCATTCGATAACGAGCAGCCGTTCGAGTGCATTCGTTCGTGTTTTTACTCGCAAGCAAAAAGGCATTCGAAATAACGATTAACATAGAAAAAGTGAAGCAAAAGAAAATGTTAGTTCTATATTTTACTTATTTATTTATATCTGTATGTATATATCTATGTATGTATGTGATTAATGACATACGTAAAATATAATAAAAATATTAAGAATTTATAGTTGACTTTGAATATAAAAAAACACGCTGTTGGCAAGAAAATGTTTTGCCCAACAGTTGCCAGGGAAAATAAAAAATCAACCAACTCTGGGAGCATCTAAATAACAAATTAACTACTTCTGGTCAACCAATAAAAAATATCGAAAATGTGGCTAGTGATCTATCCTCTAACTTTATACTAATTAATTATTATTAAGTTATTAATTAAATAAAAAATAAAGTAACATTTATAATCGTCTCGTTTTTTGCATATACGTATATACTCGTATGTACGTACCAGAGTACAGAATGAAACCATTCACAATTGCTAACAATTCATAAATTAGTTGCTCTTGCCATGCATTTATTAGACAACAATAGCAAATGTAATTGCTATGATACGATTCATTATGATTTGTTGATTGCTCAGACGCACGCTGTTATTACAATGCCGTTATAATACAAGCAGTGAAATCAGATGATGCAGCATGAATGGATGGATTTTTTTCATACCATTGACTCAGCATTCGCTGCTCGTTTCTACATCACGTTTAAATAATAAGTTTATTTTAAATGATTTTAATGGTTATAAATTAAAAAATTCAGTGTGAGGGAGTAAATTTAAGAAAAAATTAATACCGATATATACGCTGTTAGAAAAATAGAAAATACAAAAAGTAAAATTTGGAAAAAGTAAAATGGATCTAAAATGTATTTAAATATGTAACTGTTTCATATAAAATTTGATATAAAATACATTTCACATCGATATCTTGTTTTATTAATACTAATGTAAGAGTATACGTTTACAATACTACGTTGTGTCCAATCACAATAAAAAGTATTCGCACCATTCACTGAGTATTCGTTGCTTTTGACAAGACTATTGAACATTGATATAAAGCAAGCAATGCACGCAATTAAATTCGCAGCTCTCATCTCTTTCAATTGTGTCATGCGTTGTTTATTTTCAAATGTTGTGGATAGACAATAATATGCAGGTTTTTTGAGATTGCATTCAAAGCAACAAAATAAAGCATTCAATCTGTTCTCTGGTACGTACGAACATACATGTTTTTGCATATATACATACACATAAACATATGTTTTTGCTTAAAATTTATTCAGTGTTGTGAAATGAATTTATTTGCCTTTTTCACCACTAAAAAAGAAACTCGATTCGCTTGACATCATCAGAAAATTTCTGGCTATGGAAATTAACTTTTATTCGAATGCAATTTCATTCACGAGTGCAGGAATTAGTCCCCAGGCATCTGCATTGGCTTATGTATTTGTGTGATTGTATATTTCTTAGTCATATAAGGTTTACGTTATAGACGTTGTTATGTTTTATATGTTTACTTCAACAATGTTTTGTAAGTTTCTGTGCTTGTGTCTTATATTCTTTAGCTAGTAATACGAGTATCTGGATAATTTTTATTATATTAGTTGTGTTCACGGGTATTTGCGTAACAATACACATAAAAAGGAAATGTTAGAGTGGAATTTTGAGATTTGGTGTATTCTTCTGTAGAGCATTTTGTGAAACTTTTTAGCATCAATCGCATATAAATACGATTTCCAGAAGGTTGCCATTTCATAAGATTATACTTACACCCCTTTTCCATACGCAAAGTTTACTTTTCAAAGTCTTAATTCAGCTGGGAGAAAGACAGAAAGAGACTGTACTACTACCTCTGTCTTTCACACAGCTTAATTAAAATTTTGCAAAGTAAACTTTGCGTGTGGATAATGGGTATTATTAGATTTTTTTTTTTTAACTGAGGACAAAAAAAGATCCATATGGAGAAGATTTAGAGGGTTGAAGTTTTCCACAAAATAACTCTTCGTAGAATTTTATACACACTCATATATATTCTATTTATATATATATACATATATACACTCCTTGTTTCTTGTAAAATTTTGCACAAAAACTTTGCACACCTCTGATATCTAAATTGCAAGCGCTGAATCCCCACAAAAACTACTACTACTCTAAAGCAGGTCAGTACGGTAGAGACAAGTGGCCTCTTGCCCCGAAATGCTCTGCCAGAAGACATTATTTTTGTTTGTGTTGTAAGGCTTGGGAGCAATCCTTTGTCATATTCACTGAAAAAACTTAGTGATGAGATGAAATGAAGGCGTTAATCTTATTTGGGAACGCTACAACACTCTACTTAAATTGTTGATTCTCACGCATTGTTTGAGTTGGTATTCGTATTGATTTAATATAATTACCCAACTATCTCTAGAATGTTTGAAAACGAATCAAGAAATTGAATATATGTATATAGCGTATATATTGTTGGTAAAGAGTTATCCGATTGCTACTCATCACAAGAGTCTGCAAAAAGGGCAATAAAATAAACAATGACGTGAAATGACCAGAAACAGTCTCCATTTTTTTTTCGTGTAGTAAATTATAATAAAACCAAAAATTAAATTGAAATAATGTTTCCAAAAGGATTCACTAGACTGTATGAAATTTGAAAACCATTAAATTTAAATAATAAAACCATGAATTTCGCAAAATATAACCATTTATTATTTTTTGTAAGAGAATTTTAAAACAAAAAGGGGAATTTCTACAAAAAAGGGACTGTTTTTTTTCAAATAGTTTGTTTGCATTGTTCTGACTTGTGATTATAAATCACACGTTTTATTGTCATTTTTATTATTCTTAACTGTTTTTTTTTCTTGGTGTACCGCTCTCCCTTTCTCTATTCCTTTCAGACTCACACTCTACAGCTGCTCGTTAATATAATTGAAGTGTCATTGTTCTAGTAAATGTTTTAATAACATCGCAAATAATAAAACAAACCCCGAGATAGGAATCTTTTAAAGTTAAAAATTAGAGATGTTTGCGTGAATATTTTTTTTTTAACTACGCTCAAGTCTTGTTACGATTTTACCTTTGAAAACGTTGTTTTCTAGGTTCGAATTTCTTCGATTTAGTAAAAGTTGCAAGTAAACAATCTGTATCATATCAGCACACTTTATTATGGTCATAGACGACCAAACTGAATTAAGTTGAAAACCGTGATAGGGGCATTCGTCTGCATTGGCTAATATGTTGGTGTGGTTGTATATTTCTTAACAAGCAGAATATATGAGTATAGCATAGTAGTTGTTATTCTTTTTCTGTGTGTTTTGTGTTTACGTTTCTTAGCTAATAATTATTGTAGTATGCTTCTTGTATACAAAAACTTTCATGAAATACATTGTACATGTATAAGGTTTGTTCACGTATATTTTTGCAACAAAATAATAGGCTTTATATTAGGTTCTGGTGGAGACTCCTCTTCAGCAGAGCTGTAAGTGCATTCTAACTGAATTGATTATGTCTATTCTGGTGTCAAGAAAATAAGAATTGAATAAAACAGAAAGTCTTCAGGACCCTATTCTATGTCAGCTTGGCGAAACCAGCACTACTTTTCTGATCGATACATAATCATCGGACGCAAGTAAGGCTCGTTACATTTAAAGTAAAGTCGTGTTCGCTACTGATAGGGTTTCGTTCTGAAAATCCAGTTTTCAAAAAGCCTGAGCTTTATCAATGACGACTAGTTAACTGTTTCAGCTAGTTAAGCAAATTTATTATTTTATTTTTAAATCACACTCAAGTTCGAATTAATTTTTCATTTTTTAGCACCCCAAGACCTACTCACGCTTAGAGCTGGCAAACTATCGATAGTTTCGTTTCCATTAGACTATCGACAGTTTTTTTCTCGATTTTTCGGCAATAAACTCGATAAAATTTAACATATTAGTTTTCTTTTATTGAAAATACATATAAATACATATCGCTCATTTAGTAACTCCATTGAGTTGTATGTAAATTGAAAATAAGCCCATTTTTTTCAAAACTAGTTTTTTGAGTTCCGACGTTGTTTAAATAAATGAGCGATATGTGTTGAAAAATTAAATTCAACATTCATATAGCATGTTCGAGGTTTGCTCTCTCATTCACGATTCGCGGGAATATTGATTGAACTATAAAAAAGTTTGTTTCATTCTGAATCTTGCTGAATCTTTTGGTAACAAATTACCGCTAATTTATCTGAACTGGCTATCAAAACAAAATTATTACATACATAAATATGCAGTTGTAAACATAAAACAAAACAACCTAACCTAACATAATTTTTTTATCCATTTATGTAAATCAAAAAGAACTATCAAAACGAATGCGTCGGCATGATTTGCTATCGTGATTCAGAGACCGAATAAAGTGGTTACCGTGTGAACCAAATTATACAAACAGTAAAATAATTCGATACTATCGATAGTTTTCCAACAAACTATCGAAAATATCGAATGGCGTGACTGTCGATAGTTTGCCAGCTTTAAAAGAATACCCCATGTCACCTGACCAACTCTTAAGTAAAACAATAGCAAATACAAATTTAAAGAACACATTAACAATAAAACTAATACTTGCTCGTACTTTTAAACACACTCACAATCACAATCGTAAGGTTATAATGTGTTGAACGTGTCTCAAATAAGTGGGTGTTTGATTGTCTTCGAAAAGACAAAATGGAAATAAAATACATAGAAAGAAGAACTTTAAAAGGAACTCTTCTCAAAGGTTTGTTCTGTATTTTGTATTTATTGTCGCAAACGAGCAAAGAGTTACGATAAGATTTTTTTTAAATATTTCAGTCACGTTTCTATCATGACACGTTAGTTAAGTATAAAATCACACATACAAGTAGATACGTAAATAGACAAAGACAGCAAACAAAGGAGATCTGTATAAATGTCACCTATGGAAAAGAAGAAGAAGAAGAAGAAGACACAAGCAAACTTAACACATGCCACCATGTTTGTGGGGAAAATAAATATGACATTATTATCATGTTGATAACATTTTATCTACATATACTCGCAATATATTTACGAAACAATATTTCGGTAGACGTTAGTGGGGGGGTAATAAAATTAAGGAATTTCAGGGTGAAATTTAAAATAATTTTAAGTTTGTTGAACTTGCCAGCTAACAGCTTGACAAATAAAATGTAGATCAAAATTTTATGTTTTACAATATTTTTAAGCTTATTTTTTTAATTTAATTAGCTCGTATAGTTGAGCAAGCCAAATTATTATTTTTATTGACAACCAAAAGCACCATCATCAGTAGCGTTTATATGTTGGTTCTGCTGTGTGTGATGTAAGTTACGAAGAATTTCAGTCTTATACAAAAATCTTTCAATGTAAATAGAATACGTCAATTATACTGACCCAGCATATCAAAACTTGTTGAAAACTACTTTGTTTGTAATGAAAGCACAAGTTTAAGCTAACTAATTTGCAACAGCTCTGATCACAATACTAGTAATATCATTTATTCAACCAAGCAGTCTCCTGTGTAGTGCATACTCATCAATGACTGCTTTGTATAAAATAGGTTCATTTACTCTACAAAGTTATTTTTTATTTTTTCGGCTTATTTTTATAGGCAGTAACGTATAATATCTTGCTTTCTCGTATCGTCAATAGCGTTACACTTAATTAATTCAATGCTTGTTACTTTTTCTTTTTTCTTTTTTTGTTAAGAGAGGTAGCACTCAGGCAATGAATTACTACGTGTTACCTTCTTTAATAAAGAGATAGTGATAGAGAAGGCTAGAGAAGCTGAAGGATGAGATAGAGGAAAGCTTCATTCTTTTACAACTCTGCTTTTTTGCACGTTTTTTTTAAATGCAGTGTTGCAGCGCCTCTGGTGTTAAATGAGCGAATATATTACGAGTTAATAAAAATTCCATACAAGTTGCGACCAGTCTACTGTTAACATTAACAGCAGTTCATTTATAAAACGTACAGTGGTTTACCATAACATATAAATATAAAACTGCTTTTTAAATCTTGTGATAAAATATAATTAACGTTTACCTAAACATATTTTATGTGCAAATATCAATTATTGAATCAACATTTTCCTACTCATTATTTTCAGTATCATTTTTGTTGTTTATATCCTTACTGGGCTACATACAAGTTTTGCTGCTTCAATATTAAAATCTTGGTCCCACTGTGTTTAGTAAACACCAAATTAACCATTTGGGGTATATAACTTTTTTGAAAACGTCTTGAAGTCTAGAAAATTTTGTTTGAGATGAATTTATAGCATTCCGAAATTGAAAAGTGACCATAAGCTTGGAATATATGTATATATTTTCTGCAAGTCGATCAAGCATTTCTGACAGCAACTTTTTTAAATAGATAAGACAACTCTTCTTTGCACGAACTTCTTTATGTTGCAGAAAACAAGTTCTTATATAAAAAAGCCATATTTTTAACAGTATTCTAAATTATTGAAATGAAAAAAATATAGCCAAATACATCGCCATTTCAAAATTTGCATTGCCAAAAACAAATTTGTATCGCCAGCTTTAGCGACAAATCGCCACATCTGTCAACTCTGCCCTCAGTGTAGATCCACAAAGCTTTTTAAAAGCAAGTCACAAGAAAATGAAACACTTCATATAAACAATGGTAAAAAAATTTAATTTTTTTTACGAGTATTGCCGTAAAAATTCAAAATTAAAACCATACTCTTACAGGACAGTATGGAAAAATTTAACAACCGGGCTAGGTTCCAATTTAAAATAAAACTAAAAAAAATATTGTATAGTGTTCGTAATAAAAATGTGACTGAATAATTAGTTTTGCCTAAAACTACTAAATAAATTCAAACTTTTACTTCAATTATATTATTGATTCTCCTTTTTATCATTAACATTTCTGTTTAGCCGTTTTTAAAATCATTAAAATAGTTATTAAAAAATTTTTAATGCAAAATAAGCCAAGTTTTAGTTTAAGTTAATTTTTGGCTCTTAAGCTGAAACTATGATAATAACAAATAAGTATTCGAGAGATTTTGATATTAAGTTCTTAAAATAATTTAAATATTAGCCTCAATAAGAAAATTGCCAGCTAAAATCATTTAATATACATTTTTGACAATAAAAAGCAAGCATGAGCATATTTTTTTAGTGTATAAAAATGTTGGTCTTTTTAGCATTCATTGGCAATAACTGTGACAAATTATCTTGTTGATAAACACTTGAAACGGAAGTCACGCTGCAATTCCAAAAAGCGGGCACACACACGTACGTACACACACGAAGAGAGCGAAAATAAAAGATTTTTATATCACATTAATTTGATGGCAATACACCAAATGAATGAAGAAATAAACCAAAACCAAAAGCTTACCAAAAACACAGGACAAGAAGAATCCTCTCGGATTTTTTATTTTTTCTTTCTCATTCGCATTTAACCCATTTCAAACCGTATAAACAATATACTGCAGCAATAAAACAGCTAACAAATTGCCAAAAAGAATTAAGATCAAAAGTGATAAAATAACAAATATAAAAACAAACAGAAAAACAAATTCATACCAAAATAAATATACACTATTCCTTTAAACAAAAACACACGCACAAACACATACATATAAAAAATAAAATATTTTTAAATGAATTTATTAGCGCTGGGGGAATAAGGGAAAATGGCTGAAGCAAAAGCCAAATTCGAGTATAACAAAATAAAACAGTTATAAAGGAAAAGATTAAAATGTGAAATGGGTTTTTCTTTTTGTTTTTGTTTTTGCAGCTTAGAATCTTAAAATCAAAATGTTTTGGAATGCTGTTTTTGTGGCATTTGTTATTGTGTTGCACGATAGTTAAACTCGCGATGTCTGAAGATAAAGTGTGTATGTAGAAGAGTGTTGCTTTAATACTTATAATTTTCCAAAACCTAACACAAACCATTCTTTATTTTTTCATTGTGTAATCCTACCACACACCCTTTTCATATTTCTGTGAAGATGATTTAAAAATATTAAAGTGTAGTGTTTTTTTATTTCAGGGCATAGTTTCAAACTATTCCTTTTTCGAAACATGCAACTTATAAATTCCCCAAAAACCTTTGGTCCCTTAGAGAGTTTTAAACACCAGTTGTAGAAGAAAGTCCAATCCGATAAGCTACAGTGAAAGCTCGATTTGCGCAACCACCGCTTATTGCAACACCCCGATTACCGCAACAGGTAACTTTTTTACATAACAGTCTTTATAAGTGCAATTTTTTTCAAAAAAACATTCTCGATAACAGCAACTTTTTCTCTTTTAGTAAATTTAAAACGCCTTTCTCTGTGAATTTACTGAATTTTAAACGCAATTTTAACAAGTACTCTCAGGTTCACGATAAGACAAATTCCAAAAAGTTCTTTTCACGCCAGTGCTAACACTTTTTGTTTATTTTTCTCTCTTTTCTCTTCGTTCATGAGTATAAAAATTTTTATGAGTAGAACAAAAATTGTTTATTTAAACTAAATTTACAATGCATGGAACAGAGAAGACTATTTAGATTAAAGCGAAGCTATACAATTTTTTTGACAAAAAAAACTTCAACGAATATAAAAATTTAAAACACACTGAAGGTTAAAGGAGCTGATGCTATTACTACACTTGACATTTGTGTGTAGTGTGTAACAGAGAATTACATGCCTTATAAAAAATTAGTTGTAGTTAACGAGGCAGCAATATAGCAAAACATTAAGAATCCAAATGCTCAAACCAAAATTTCAACATTCTTTTCCTCAAACTAGATTGTGTTTATGAAAAAATTAGCACCACTAGAACTCAAACAAACTCCAGTACAATTCATGTACAAAATATTATTATTTTATAACTTTTGCTTAAATTTCTTATGTTTAACTACTAAAAACAAATTATTTTATATTAAATTATACTTTGGTTTGTATGAAAGTTATAGTGGTCGATTATTGCAACTTTTTCTTTGGGCAAATAAGCTCGTACTGTATTTCGATAAAAGATGACTAACTTGACTTATCTTTGATTTGTACCAAATTCTATTTAAATCCTTAATTTGTTTTAAAGTTTTCCTTTTTTGAGCTTCAAAGCCCATTAAAATTTATTATTATATGTGACCCGGTCTATTAAACGGTGGCTTATGACTCAAAAAATTATTTTTCACTGAAACTGACGAAATTAATTGTTTATCTTTAACAGCTGATTTCTCGAAATTTTGTTTTTGAGTCATAAGCCACCTTTTTATAGACCGCGTCACATATTTCACGTGGTTCTACTTAAACGATTCTTATGAAACTTATCACACACCTTGAGCTCTAAGATAGACACACTATTGTATTTTTAAGAATGGGCGCAGTTGCGTTCATTAAAATTTAATTTTATATTTCATGTAATTCTTCTTAATAAACAGAATTCCAAAAAATATTTTTTTTTTAAAGAATTTACTTCCAGTTTGGTCCCAAATTTTTTTTTTCGAAACTGTTCTATCAGATCTTTTCATTGAAGTCAGGCAGAATTATTCTATTAACATTTTGAATCAAATTACTCAAAAGAAGACTAAATTTTAAATTTGCAATAACATTAAATTAAATATAATAAAATAATATTAAAAAAAATCTCATTTGTCATATGTCCTCTAAACAGTAAAAGTTGCACAGTAATCCAAACTATGACTACAACACATTGAAACCAAAAAAAGAAAGACAGTTTTTCTCGAAATTACAATCAGTGCAGTTTGTATAAAATGAATTATATTTATGAAGCATTAAAAGTTTTTTTTTCCAACTCACTTCATGGCATGGATGGGAAATTTAGTACCATTGTATTTAAGTCAGCAACATTTGAATTTGAGAGTGCGAAGATTAATAAGAGAAATGTTAACTTTTTTTTTGCATTGAGTAAAACAAAAATAACGCAACGGCAGTGAAAACCGTTGCGATATTTAGTTCAGAATTAAAAATACTAAATACTGTATTAATTTTAATTATTATTGTTCGAACTTCATTTGTTTCTATATTTATGAAATTAAAATAAATAAAGTATTTAACAACTAGTTTAGTTCAGACTCAACTAAACTTGGGCCGAACTCATTTAGTCGGGCGTTTTTGACACACCCTATTATCAAACTCATTTATATTACATGGGTTTGATACAAACCTGTGATCAAACCCATTTAAATTAAATGGGTTTGATCATAGGTTTGTGTCAAAAACAGCAGATTGAATGAGTTCGACCCAAGTCTGCATCCAACTATAGTTGTCACCAACAGAAGATCTTTTTGAGCTAGTTCGTTCTGTCAAACACAAGTCCGGTGAAAAACGTCAATGTAAATTAAATGTGTTTGAAACAAATTTTGACTTGCACCCGAACGAACTAGAATAGACTTGCATCGAAATCTTTCAGTAGCTCGTTTTAGACACAAACCTATGATCAAACCCATGTAATTTAAATGGGTTTGATTATTGGTTTGTTTGACACAAACGAGCTACCGAAAGAGTTCGATACAAGTCTAAACTAGAGCTGTGGGACACAACTCTACACCCAACTCTATTGGACGAACAAGGCATTACACAAGTTGGATGGAACGATGGCGCACCAAAAAATATCAATTATTTTTAAAACACGCTAGACTTGGGTGTAACTCGTTCTGTCGGTCATTTGAGACACAAACTTATGATTAAATTCTACTTGGATATAGAGTTGTGTCCGACAGCTCCTTTTGAACTACTTCGTTCGCGTTCGAATCAAAATTTGTTTCAAAACCATTTCACTTACACTGACGTTTTTGACCAGACTTCTGTTCAACAGCACATTTTTGTTCAAAAAAGCTGTTGGATACAACTCTTTTTAAATGAATGAGTTCGATCCAAGTCCAATTTGAATGACATTGGTTTGATCATAGGTTTGTTTCAAAAATTAACTGGCGAAAGAGTTTGAGCCAAGTCTACTCTACACATGCTCGATGTTTAATAGCTGTTAAAGATCGTATAAATGTTTGAAGCCATATCAGCTAAATTTGAGAGCTGGGCCCAACTGGTTCATTTTACACACAAACCTGTAATCAAACCCAACTCGTTCAGTCGTTCATTTTAGACACAAACCTGTGATCCAATCCATTTAAATTACATGGGTTTGATCACAGGTTTGTATCTAAAATGAATTGAGCTCTGAACTGGGCACCACTAATATGCAACGATCACACACATATACATACACATATCTAACACTCTCTTTCTGTTTCTGTATGACTCTCTAACAGTTACGAAGCGGATGTTCAAGAAATGCTGGCATAAAAAGTAGGAAACGAAAAAATGCAAGAAAAAAACTAAACAGGAAAGCAATTTCCTCATGCAAAGGAGGTAAGTCAGATATTAAATAATAATGTGCATATATATGTGTGTGTGTGTATTTTTTTTTATATATAATAAAAGTCATAAGACGGAGTTTTAGATTTACAACTCTACATACGATGACAGAACTTAAGACTTTATTTATAACAGCAAAAGCACACACACCGACTTAAGTGTGTCGGCACACACAAAAAATATAAGAAAAACTCACATGATATAGAAGCATTAAAATAAAGTATGAATTCAATTTCTAGGATATACAAAAAGCAACAAAATAACTCGGCATATTAAATAAAACATTTATTGCGATTCTTATGTGAGTAGATCGGGTTTGAAATAAGACAAAATATAATCAAGTGCAAAATAAAATAATAAAAAGTCACAAACTAAGTAGTATGCATAAAGCTGAGGCGCAAAGCATACGATAATGAAAGCTTTGCAGGGAATTATTTCTTTATGATTAAATAAATAACTTTTAGAGTATTGCAAACAATATCACACAGAAGGCAATTCTTTTTTAGCTGCAATTACGAAGAAGGCATCATAAATAAATAATTTCTTATTAGGTTATCATTTAAGCGGAAAATTTTAGACAAGCAAAATATAGTTTTATGTTTGTTTAGCTCTTTGCGCGAATGCAACGAATCTGAGGGGCACTGAGGTGTATGCCAATCACAAACCTATGATCAAACTACTTCTAACAAAAAATTATTCACAGGAATCTAAAGAGCAGAAAATAACTTAAACTTTTTTCTGTTAAAACTCTAACAAAATGTTTTTTTTTTATCAAAAACATTTGTTATACGAGCCCTTGTTAGAAGCAGCTTTCGATTTTTGACTGCAGTCGAAAGTATTGCATTCAGTGTGCATTCGACGAAGAATGTTGGCTATTGTGAATTTCACTCACTGTGATTGTTCAAAACATTCAGTCTCAAAAAATAAATAAACGACCGAATTGAGAACCTCCTCCTGCTATTTTAAAGTTAGTGAACAATTATAAAACATCAAGTTGAAAAAAATTAAAAATAAAAATAAAATATAATTAGCCAGATAAAAATGATGGATTACTGGATTTGACTAGTTTTAGAAAACAATAAAAAGGTGATTTTAATTCTCTGAAAATGTATTTCAGAAGATTTTGTCATGCCCAACATTTATAAAATGCACTAACATCTATTTTTGAAAAGTTATCAATTGTTGTCCTCTACAGACGACATGCTGCACTTGCTCTAAATTTATTTCAAGTAAAATTAAAAAGTAAAAGTAAAAATTTAAATTTTGATGGCAAAGTACGAGTAATAATTTAAATTGCTTTTAGACACAAGAATAACACACTTTACACTACTTCCACTTTGGCATTTTAGCTCATTACTGTTTACAATCCTCGATTAAAAATAAGAATTTTTTATTAGTGTGCCTTTGTATCAGTTGTTGTAGGAAAAGTTCGGATGCTAATCCTAATGTAACATCCGAGCACCCTCGTTCGACAGTATTGTGTAGCAGAATAATCGGGCATGTAGAATAACCAATAAAACGGCACAGCTTCCAAAGATGCGTTGCAATACTGCATTATTAAAAACGTGCAAAAAAGCAGAGTTGTAAAATAATGAAGCTTTCCTCTATCTCTTCCATCAGCACCTGCCCTCTCTCTTACTATGCTCTCTTCAACTCACAGGTAGTACAAAGGGATAATTGTATTCGACCCAAGAACTGGACTGGACTCTAAATTTCACACTTTCTTACCAGCAGCCTGCTAACTTAACCTAAGCTAAGGCCTTTGTTAATTTGACAGCGATTTTTCCTGAGGTTGCAGACTTAGTCTGTTCTGTCATTTAGTTTCTTTATAATGAAATACCGAAGTATATTTATTTGACATAAAGTCTTTATTTATTTAATTTGAAAATTTTGCTTGTTTTTATTGTTAAGCGATAACAGCAAAATTTTCAAGTTTCTTTATAATTATTCATATTAAAATACTAAATGGTGAGCAAATTTCTATTCGATGGAAAATTCGTTGCTTAACGGAGGATTGCTATATAGTGAATGTCGAAAACCGTACGCAATTCATAATAATAGTTCAAATATATTTATTTAATTTTTTTGGAATAGGGTTTTGTGAAGTGATATTTTTTTAATTGTTAGAGTGATTTCATCAAATAACATGATTAACAAAATAACTTGAACAACCCTCTCTTTGAGTTGTGTAGCCCCAGAGGACTAAAACCCTTTATATTATTTTTAAATGGTACAGCTCCAGCGGATAAAATAAATTCACATCATATAGGCAACCATGCCACAATCACATTTTCGTCGCACTAAAGTCATGATGGCCATCTGCTGTATGAAAGTACGAAAAATCTTATATTGAAAACTTTTCATTAAAAAAAATTAACCTCTTAACGCAACACCATGTATAAAAAAATAATAACATAAAATCCAAATCAAATAATCTCACAATTTATAGACAATTTTGCCTAGTCTGCGACACACACAAAAAAAAACACAACAAGACGAAGACATTTGTCATATATTAAATAAAACTTTCACGAGTGTGAACGTATGGTTGCATAAATGAACAAATCGCAGCAACAACAAAAATGCAATTGTAAATCTAATAAAAATAGATTGCATACGATAACAGTTAATAAAGTCTCAATAGTAGTCAGACAAACGGAAGGACGGACGGAGAGTTGGAGCAGAACAAAAACTTAAGATTAGTTCAACAATCATGTAACTACAATTTATGTGTGTGTGAGTAATTGTGTATGTAATATTATTCGTTTATAACAGCGTCGTATATCGATCTATCTATACTCGTATATTGCTATAGATGCATGCAACATTGATGTGTGTGGTAACATGCACTTATGAGCCAGACATTTTTATTTTACGATGTTCTTGTCATGTTAGCGAAAATAAAAAGAAAAAAAAAACAACTGCAAAACTTTATAAGCGATAGAAAAGAAATTTGAAATAAAGTGCACTTGAAGGACAAAAAAAACACAACTGCGAAAAAAATTAAAAAATGAAATAGTTAAAAAAAAACTAAAATATTTTTGACTTTTTCACACTACAAAAAAAAAATCGATAAAAAATGTATCTATTCTTATAACACAATACGATTAAATGAGTTTAAGTCCTTAAGGAAATTTAGACATTCTAAGGGATGATACAAATTTGGACTTTCAGTTTCTCTGGTTGGAAAAAAATTTCAAATTCTTAAACTAAATCTGGATAATTTAATGATTTAGTTTAATAATTTGCTCAGGCGTCTATCGATTCATAATAATTTGTCAGAGTATACTTCATGTCAAAAATTTAGCACAGTTTGACATTTAATTTGTTCGTTAGTACGAGTACTTTTCTTACGACTTTCCTATTAGTCTACAAACTAAAACGTAAATACTTAAAGCTGGTTTCACACATGACATGTTGTATACATCTGGCATGTCAAGTTTCTCACTGCTGTGTGATGGCAAAGCATCTGACATCACCTATTTTGGTATAACAACATTGTTTGTCGTTAAAGGAAAGAGGTTATTATAAAAATTATATATTTTCTCTAAACTGGTGAGTTTTACAATTATGCCAAGTTACATATACGACGCATAACTGAAAAGTCAGACGTAAGATAAATGTCATGTAGAACCTGTTTAAGCCAACTTTGCTCCTGAAATTTCCAGCATGGCTTGAGTGCAGGATATATTTTGCCCCTTCGCTTAACGGCTTCACTTATGTTCTGTGCGATGTATTTTAGCCTCCCAAAAACATTTGCCGATTCCATGTCGTTCAATAAATGAATGTTAATTTTTTTAGCTCAAAATTTCTACATGTCGTACAGTAGCCGCCTAAAAAGCTTAAGCGACAGAATTTTCATACTTAATTTTTATACAAAAACCGATTATTTGCGATCGTAAATAATCAATTTTCGTCAAAAAAATAACGAAGTCAAAAAAATTTTTCGCTTAAGCTATTTTAGCGGTTATGGCTCGATGCGGCAAACGAGTGCTAAGTGCTAAACTAAGTATGACTTCAATCTATCACCGATGATTTCTTTTTTTTTCTGCAACTTTTTATATATCCTTCTGTTAGAGTAAACACATCAATCATTTTTATTACCAAATTATAACGATTCTGTCATCTATATAAATAAAGCATTTCCCAAATAAATTTAATGAAACTTTTTATTTTTTTAACCTTTTTTTAAATCAGTGCAATGATTTCAGTATAAATTTGATTTTATGTGTGGAACACTTCCTGCCTTAGGTTAACTTCATACGAGAGTATTTTAGATGGGTTTATGTTTTTATTAACTCAGTATGTCATAATTAGGACTAAATCAATATTGATGGTTAATATGTGTCAGTTTGATGAAGAGTTGATAAATCTTTTTATACACGAGTATTTATTTGTAGGTCTTGCGTATGATTCGCACTAAGACTTACACATTAGTCAAACTGAAATCAGATTAATTATCAGGAAGTAGAGAAAAGGTTTATTATCGATTGCAAAAAGTTGGTAAACAGGCGATAAAGTGTTCTGAGGACAGTAAGCCATGTTTTTGAATTTGATAAAAATCTTACCAAATTTAAAATGAACAATACATGAAAATGAAAACTCCAGTTTCTAATATAGGCATGATACCTAGGGGTACTATTGAAGAAATTTTGATTTGATATACAAGTACAGGCAAATCTGGGTATAACGAATCTCGCTTTAACGAAAATCCGATAAAACGAACGTCCAGATTTTTTACATTAACAACCTTATATAACGAATAATATCCTAATTTTATACTGGATATAACGAATGATGAAGAAAAAATCGCAAAATAAAAAATAAAAACTTGCTAGAAACATATTTACATACATTTAGTTCTTCTTTATATAGCGAATGTTTTGATAAATGTGTGCTCTGTATAACGAACGGCAAAAAATATTAAAGAAAATCTACAGCAGCAGTGTAAATGGAAAAAAATGTGATACCATTAGTTTGTATTTTGTTGCTTATTTCAAAACAAATTGCTCTTATTCTTTTTATTGTATTGTATGATGTCTACAATTGTAATAATTAAAATAATACTTGAAAAAAAAAAATTTTTGCGATATAACGAATTTTTCGGTATAACGAATGGGCCTGACATTATATCGTTCGTTACACCGGGATTTGCTTGTACGTATAAAAATTTTTACTTTGTTTATTACATTTGCTAAGTTTTTATACTGGGCACACCTTCCCCGATATTAGTTTCAATTCTGCTAAAAGCGTAAAATGTAATATTTTATTTTGTTGTTACATCCACTGCGTGTTAATAAACACATCCATTCAGTGCACAGTGCAGTGTACGGAGAGGAAACCAAATAAAATCCAATCAAAAAGTCATTATGACAAAGTTTTGTCAACACATATGTATATACATAAATACATACATATATGTAAGTACTCGTATATGTACGTATACAAACAAAGGTTAACACTTTTCTGAAATAAATTTTAGTTGCTAAATATTTGCAAGCAAAAAGACTTTTACGGGTAAAAGGGTTATAAAACGTTTGTATGCATTTGACTTCCAACTGAGAATAATATGAAATCAAAAATTATTTTTAACTTCGTTCCACTAAAGAAGGCCAATTCAAATTTAACAAATTCTCAGTGGAGGCTAAAAATTGTTTTTGTTAAATATACATACTCTTATATGACAAAGAGGGATACAAGCAGCGCACAGTGGGGCCTAAGACTCTATTTTCGCGGATCAATTCATACCTCCACAACTACAATAATGAGGCACTCTAAATTTAATATGGATAACGTTTACGATAAACTGCATAATCCATTAAAATTTTGACGGTATTGTACAGGGGAAACGGGTATCCCCCATTACAAAATAATTATTATTTTTTCTTTATCTTCAGAACTATTAAACTGATTCATACCAAATTTGATATGGATAACTTTTAAGACAAACTGCACGTTCCACAACAATTTTGTTGTTATAAGAGGGCAGAGACGGGTGTCCCCATACAAAGTATTTTTTTTATGCAACCAGCAAAACAAGAACAAATTCATGATTTTTTATTCACGCCTGCCGTTGAATGACTTGGGACACAAATTATCCAAAAATATATTTGTTTTAACAAGTACACGGTTTGTAAAAAGCCACATGAACATGTGTGTCTGACGTAATTTTGACGTCATCAAGAAACTACATTTACTACATGCCGTGTACTAGTAATATGTGGGCATACAGATATATCAAATCTGTAAAATATGGATATTCTTCACATATTTACACATTAATGAACGCACATAAAACAATGACTAGAACAACAACAATAAAAGTGTTATTGGAAGTCGTTAAGCGCTTATTATTGGCAAAAATAAAATCGCCTAAAGCTATTACTATTTCGCCTATAACTTCTGAAGCGCAATGATGCAGAGCATAAATTGTTCCTTTAAAACAAAATGAAAATCTCTGCTTAATTGAGCTGAATTAAAAACTTCATGTCCACTTAAACTGAGAAAACTAATTTTTTTGCACTTTCAATAAAAACATTAAAAACAAAAGCACTTCCACAAATAATTTAGGGCCCATTTCACGATGTCAACAACGTTCGACTTACATTCAAAATAAAAACAAAATTTTAAATGTAATAGTGCGACAAGTCGAACGTTGTCGACATCGTGGGACAGGTTCTTAGTAACGCTTTTAAGCAAACATTTGAATAAATACTTGAACTTGATGGTTTCATGGTTAAATTTATTACTTTTTTCAAAATTACTTGAAGCAAATAGGATTTAATTACCCAAAGTTTTAAGCTCGTTTTTTCGCTCATCTTCAGCTTGCTCTCACAGTGCTCAATTTTAGTGCATCATTACAAATGCACCGTTACCTATTTGACATTTATTTTTAGCCTAGTGATGCAGAATTTTGTGCACTTTAAGCAAGTTATTTCAGTTTTCACGGTACTTCAACTTTTTTGTAGCTATGCTCTTTATGGGGCGATACAGGAGTTAGGACGTGATTTTCGACACTTTACAGTTATAAATTTATTTTTGTTTTGATTTCATTGTACTTAAAATTAAAGTACGAAAATAAACGAAACAAATTGTTTGATTTTGTTTTGTGTAGTTCTTTGAAGTGAAAGAAACAAAAACAATGAGAACGATTGCCCAATTTATTTTTGTTTTGTTTTTGCACATGAGCACAAGCCAGAGAACTCAGCCGATTGGCTGTAAACTGGCAAACAGCCGCCGCCGGCCACAAACTATACATTAATTTAGTCGTGCGGCGTACGGGTCGTTGTCCTCATTTGCCACTATGCTTGATTCGCTGAGGAAGAAGGGTTTGGCCACAGTAGTCATTTCCCTCATAGAACTCGCAAATTAAGATTTTTTCACTAAGTCATATTTTTCCAAATTTTCTAAAAAATTTCACAAATACAATTCAGATATACTGTAAATACAGTTGATTAATGTGGGTCGTTGTTCTCATTTTCCACTATGTTTGATTTGGTGAGGAAGAAGGGTTTGGCCACAGTGGCCATTTCCCTCATAGAACTCGAAAATTAAGATTTTTCCACTAAGTCATATTTTTCCAAATTTTCCAAAAATTTTCACAAATACAATTCTGATATACTGTAAATGCAGTTTAATAATATGAGTCATTGTGCTCATTTTCCACTAGGTTTGATTTGCTGAGGAAAAAGTGTTTGGCCGCAGTGAACGTTTTTATGTTTAATTTCAGTACAAAATGCGTACCAAATAAAAGAACAAAAAAATATCGCATGCGATATTTTTGAAAAATGAATTTAATTCGATGAATTTATCTTCACACACATTTGCTTAAGTCATTAATTATGTATGTATTACACTATTTAAGCATTAAATATATTGTACTTTTCTTACATAACGAAGTTAGGAATTACCTTTCAGTAATACACTATTTTAATACCTTGTCACTCTTCAATTAGCATTTAATATTAAACTAAATTTGAAAATAAAAACCTATAAGCATTCTCAAATGACCAAGAATAGAATTAACCACTCATATTAAATGACAGAGTTATCTTAAATATTTCATCGTTTGCATTCTCTAAACTGATGAGCCCAGCCCGGGTTATCAAACGAACAAAAACCAAAAAATGTCCCTCACAGTATAAATGATTATTACAAAGCCAACAATATACATAAATATGAATATACATTTTAAAACTTACACTACAATCAGTTTCGTTATAAATAATAATTGTGTGTTGTTAAAAAGTTTTTATTATTCGATGAAAATACATATACGAGTATTTACATGTAATGTGGAAGCAGTGAGTACGAAAGGGCGGACATGAGGTAAAAAATTTAACAAAATATATCTCTATATTAGTTGGGTGAAAGTTAAAAATGATATCAAATAATTTTAAAACTTTTACAGATTTAAATATTTGCTGATATGGGAATCCAAAGTCATAAACAAACAAATCACATGCAAAAACGATACACACGCACGTATACTCACACACACACACACACACACACACACATAGAAGCATTCGATTATTAAGGTTACAGGAAGAACATAAACTAAATAAAGAGTCCTTGTGGAAATTGATATGTGTATTTTTATATAAAACTATGCAATATGACCTCATATTGTGCGAGTGGTTACATATAATATGTACACATATAAATGTTTAAACACAAATGTGTGTGTCTTTGGGTTTGTGATAGTTGCTCTTGGGTTTGCGAATAAGTTAATTCGCTCATTTAGATTTAAACATGTAAGTAGTTAAGCGTTATAAACCACAGTTGCTAGGAAAACACATACAATTTATGTAAAAATTTCCGGATTTCTATGGTCAATCGGCACCGACTGTAAGCAACATATTGTGTCATAATCGCCAAAAAAAACGCTTAACCGACATATTTTTGGACCTTGTTTTTTTTTACGAAAATCGATTGTTTACAATCGCAAATAATTGATTTTGATAAAAAAAAATTAAGCTTGAAAATCCCAGTAAAAAATATTAGAAGTCGTTCTGAAGGACCTAACCCTAAAACCTTGTAATTCCTTCATAGTTTTAGAAAATACTCACCGGCATTTTTAAAAAATTGATTTTTTAAAGAAATTTATGAATTAATTTTGGTCTAAAATTTACAAGTTATTTACTTAAATTTACCTAAAAACACTGTTTCGAGTTTAAATTCGTATAAAACGAAAGGAATTGTTAAAATAGGTAACTTTTTCCCATTTTTCCTAGATGAAAATATTAACATAGAACACAAAAAAGAAAATTTTTCTTAAACTCGCTTCCAATTCGGTGACTAGGCATCGAAAAAGGGAACTTCTTGCAATGCCAACCCTATGTCAAAATCATTAGAACGGATAGAAATTTTGCCCTACTTCCAGAGAGCAAACTTTGAACTTTCATGAGTTCTTTGGAGTGTCTTTTTTTATTGGGAATTATGTCGCTTAAGCTTTTTTGGCGGCCATGGCACGATATAAAATATGTTTTTTTTTCGATATAAACAAAAAATGTCGAAATAAAAAACCCCGGCTTCGCACAGTGGGGGGATTTTGTTAAAAAAATGGAAATAATGGAAATTTCACACATCATTTGAGGAGGTGTCACAGAGCTCAAGTCTGGAATTTAGACTAAATATTTTCAAAGGGGACGGAACCACAAATCCCAGAAAAAAAAATCAAACTAAAAAATTCAAACCGATGCCAAGCTGATATTTTTGATCTGACAAAAGAGATTTTTTGCAAGTACATTTAAGTCTATTATAAGTGAAATTTATTTGCTGTTGGTTAAGCGATGTCTATATGCATTTCATTGTTGCAACATTATAATGCATTTCAATGTTGCAACAATGAAATGCATATAGACATCGCTTAACCACCAGCAAATAAATTTCACTTATAATATAATTATGACATGTCGAATAATAAATTTCTTGAACATTTAAGTCTATTTTAGACCTAAAATAAACTGTGCTACTTGTTGGATTTGGAAAAAGAAGCTTATTATGGATTTAAAATAATAAAAAATTGCTATCAAAAGCACAATTACGTCAAAAGTTATACGCAATTTAAATTAAAATTTTGAAAAAAGTCGATTTTTCGGTGTTTTTTTGGCAGAAAAAAGTGGGTTAATTATTTCGATATTATAAAGAAAATTCGCAAAAATAACAACCGTATATTTGTATTTTTTTTAAATAATAATAATTTAAGAAATATTACAAAATGAAATATTTTTCAAAATTTTTGTTATTGAAGAAACCATATCATTCTATTTTTGTTATAAATATCAAACGTAAGGACTTTTATCTGCGCCCGGCGAAAAATAAGAAATATACAACAAAAATACTGAAAATATCCCATCTTTGGAATTTCACGACTTTTTTTAGGAATTGCCGGCAACTCAAAAGCACATTCTGTGTTTTTATTTTCTGTGTATTAATTGCATAATTTTCCTTATAAGACATAATTTTTAGCTAAAAATATTGATGAAGGCGGATGTTATAGCATTTCTTTGTGTAAGGCCTCTCTCTTTCTTCTCGGGAAACTGTTTATATATTGTAAGCAGATGCAGGTAATTATAAAAAAATTAATACACATTTACATTTACGTGTTGTGAACAATTAAACATTTGTCAATACCGAAATCGCAGCATTCGAAAATAATAATAATAATTTCTTTCGGAAATATTTTGTTTTTGTACTACAATTCAAGTCAAAAAGCCATTGGATTAGAAACTAGGCCAGCTTAGTGCTGTGCGATGCATTGGGCCGTTTTAAGCTTTCTGTTTATGACAGAATCACATTTTCCTCCTCACACTTTTTATATACATTTACAAAAACTAATGTATATGTATGTACACCAGACACAGGATTTACATATAGTACAAAATATTACCCACTTGACCTGAGATTCGATAGAAACGAATGCTCACTAAGCGAGTAAATTTCGAAACAAAATTGTTCAATATTTGTTCACAAATCTATGAAAATTCGAATGCTCGCTAAAGCTTCGACATTCGGACTTCTCTCGATAGTTTTTCGAATGTGTATCGGTAGCCGAGTGGATGTGTGCTAGCCTTTTAGTCTAGAGGTACCACCAAGTTCGAGACATGACAGCACTGTAAGTTAAAAAATAAAATACGAGTAAGAACACATACATAAGTATATATATGTGCAATAATTGAACAGAAATAAAATTTGTCACGATAGCCTAGTGGATGTGTGCTAGTCTGTGAGAATAATGGAGGTACTATGTTCAAATCCTGCAGCCTAAGTTAAGCTATTAAAAAAAAGAAACAAAATATATAAGTTAAAATAAATTAATAAAAAAATAAAATTACTTTTTTACTTTTTCTGCTGCCTTTGAGCAACAAAAGTTCACTTTTTCGATTCATTTTTTAATGTCACTCTCGATAGTTTTACACGATAAATGTTCGAGATATATTCGAAATCGATATCACTAACGAAAGTCTTGGTCAACTGGGTATTTTGAAAATACATACATATACTGTGAGCTTCAAAAGAAACTGTACACCTCGTTCACTTGTATAAAAAGTTTTATTTCGGTGTTAAAAAATTTAAGTTTTTTTTTAACTTTCTTGTCATTTACAAAACATTATACAATGCTCTTAAAATAAATGAATAAAAATTCAAAATACCGTAACACTAACAACAACAGTTGAAACAAAACCAAAAACTCTGCATTTTTAATGCATCAAAAGAAATTGTACAGTTTTGCAATATTCAAAAACAAATAATGGTTACTACTTTGTTTGATTTCCGTTTGCTTTTAGAACTGCTTGTAGCCTTCTAGGCTGGTTGTGTTCCAAATTCTTTTAGAAATGTGCAATTATGTTGAGGTCCGGCGATTGTGGGAGATAGTGAAGTTATTTTGGTGTGCGATACAACAACCATTCTTTAAGTATTTCGGTGGTGTGTAGAGGATTTTTATTATGTTGGAAGATTCATGCTCGATTTAAGATAAATTTCAGCTAGAAGTGCAGGGCAAATATCAGCAGAAGTGTTAAGAATCATCTGGATTGAAAGTTAGGTGTCAAAACGGTCCACCGAGCGCTAAATTTAAATAGTTTATATACACAAGTTCTTAGAGGAAAAGCACACATCTCTAACTAAAATAAGAGGCTACACCTAGAATTCGAAAAAATGTAGTACCCAAGGATATCGTTCGTAATTTTTACTGAAGAAAGTAAGTTTGAGATCTTTGGGAAGAAAGAAAGTTATAAAATTTGGAGAAGAATAAATTAGGAATTAAACCAAAACAATATTATATCTGTCATGAAGTATGGCGGAATTTCGGAGATGGTGTGGAGCTGTAAAGCGGGAAACGGGGTAGGAAGCCTAGTATTTATTGTTAGTTAATGAACAAAACCGACTACTAAATATTTTAAAAGAAAATTCGGCACCTTGATTATTGAGTTTAAACTTAGATCGAGCATGAATCCTCCAACAGGATAAAAATCCTCTACACACCGCCGAAATTTTTAAAGAATGGTTGTTGTATCGCACATCAAAATAACTGGACTATCACCCACAATCGCCGGACCTTAACATAATTGAACATTTCTGAAATAATTTGGACAGACACTCCAGAAAAAGGAAAACAACCAGCAGAAACATTCTGAAGAAAATTTTGCAGGGGAGTGGTCAAAAACGAAAATGGAAGTAATAAATAAATTGATGGAATTAATGCCTAGAAGGCATTTTGACACATTAAAAATGCAGTGTTTTATTTTCAATTGTTGTTGTTAGTGTTACTGTGTTTAATTTTTTAATCCCCAAATAAAACTTTTTATATAAGTGAACGAGGTGTACAGTTTCTTTTGACGCTCACAGTACATCCATATACATGCATATGTATGTGTGTATGTCTGTACATTAAAGTGTGTGTTGTTATGTGTGTGCCTTTTCCTTTTCATATATACAAATGTGTATTGCATTTAAAATTTTTAGGTAAATAAAGTTCTAAATGCGATTATCTTGATGAATTGGAATTTGAGTTTTGTCGCTTTGGTCGCTGGTATTACAAGCCATTGACCATGTCAGTGTTGTGCTACTGGTAAAACTTCTATACTGGGATTTCTAAAATAATAATATATACTCACACACTAAACAAAAAACTACATTGAACTAGATTGCATGTGTATCACAATGATTGTGCTAAAGTCGTGCGCAATTGCACACGTTTGGGTACATATTCACAAGTTTAGGTATTCTTATGCTATAAGCAGGGCTCGGATTTTGACGCAAAGTCATCTGTTGTTTATAAGATTGCACAGTGGGGATTTTTGCAAAATAAATGCTCATAAGTCTGGAACTTGTAAAATACTGATTGGATTTATCTGAAACTTCGAATATCTTTAGAGAACGATTTAGTCTTTATAACACATGACTTGACAGCCTTCTGGCTTAAGCAGGAGGAGTTACAGTGGATCAAACTTCTTTAGCATTGTAACTTTTTTTAATCATACAATTTTTATAAAGCATTCTGAGTGTGCGGCTTAAAATCGCACTTTACCCAATTTATTTTTATTAATTTAAATAATTTTTTGATTTTTTTTAATTTTTCCACTTTTTTAAGTCTTTCATTACTTTAAGTCATTTTCACAAATTTTTGACAATACTCCATCCATTACGAAAAAAGCATTTTAAGTTTTTGTTTCCAGATATACCAAAACCACCCGAACCAATCCAACTCGCTGGGGAACATGGTTAAAGGAGTGTGCATACATATGTATATTGAAAAAATGTAGATACGTTTGATATTGCTGAGTCCAAGGCACTTTAAGAGTCCCAAGAACTTTTTGCAAAAAAATTTATAAAGGGGCACCACCCAAGGAACGTAAAAGAGAACTTTAAATTCACAGTTTATGTTATTGAAATGCTCGAGATGAAAATTTTGTATTTTTAGATTTTTTATTTCACTAAACAAAAGTTTGAAAAATGCTCTAAGGGTTTCGAGATATTGTACAGCATGTTAACAGAGATTTACAGAGCTAATTTTGACACTACAATTTATATACAAGTGGTCTTTTATATTTTACAGATGCATCGATTGTGAGTGTGGATGTGTGTTGAAAGGAGTTTCTCGTTCTTTAAAAATATTTTTTAATTTTAAAATACTTATTGAAATAAGAAAATTTTAAGTGCATTTTTCCCCCTTGCAAACCGTAAGAGGCAAACTCTTGAAATTTTCAAAAACGCTAAAACTAAAAAAATCACTAAAATGAAGAAGCACTTAAATGAAAAATATCACCAAAAATAATAAAATCGGCAATACTAAAAAAGCGTTAAAATTAAAAGAAAATCGTATAGTATTACATATGGGCGTTTCCACTAGAAACTTAAATTTTTTGTCACGTGCGACAGCAAGCAATTAAGCTTATATTTCAGACCAATGTTACTCGATTTTGGTTAAAACTTTATTTAATGTAGAGCTGCTGACGCCCTATACAATAAAACATATAAAGAAGTAAAAAAAAAATCGTTTTCTTTGGAAAAAAAAAACTAACATATTTGTTTGGTGTCGCACACTGCAAAAAATTGACATTCCTGTGGAAATGCCAATATGCAGTGTCCGTACGGAACCCTTCGTGAGCGAGTCAAATTCGCACTTTATTGAATTTGTTATAATTTTTAAGTGGTTATTTTGTAATCATTTTGGGGAGCTTTTTCGTAAGTTTTTAGATCGTTTAAATTCGAACCCTGGTTATAAGCACATATGTATAAGTGGTTCACTTCACTGTTTCACTTATAAGCTGGTATTGTTACTTTCTGTACTAAATTATATTTTACATAGATATGTGAACAGATACAATGAAATGTTGTTTTTTGCTACACATTTTAATCCTTATTTATAAAAGTATTAGCATTAGATATTTCCCAACTATATCTGTTTTGGCGATACTTTATTATCTACTCTTGCACATGTTTATTGTGTGTTGGGCATGTTGGCTAAAAGCAACAAAACACGTAGAGAACAAATGAGTCAACAAACTATAGCATTTGAGCAGCAGCAGTAAAAACGGTAAAAATCATAATAAAACGTCCCAAAGCATCTAAACTACATTTTTCATTTGATATTTTTGTGTTGTAGTCATTCTTATTTCCATCTCTCGTTTAAATGTTTTCCATTTAGTTTCATTTTAAAATTTTTACCGCAGATATTTCGCAGTGATATGAATGAATCCACATCGCCAGTACGAACATAAGCGTACTAGAGCGCATATATCTACATACTTAAAAATACAATTTAGCTGTTAATGGATCTGTGTAACGGTAATAATCCTGGGTACATGTGTAAGTGTATTAAAGCTAAACTATCTATGGATGGATGTTTATGAACATAGAGAGATAATGTTATTATATAGATGCATGTGTGTATGTAAGTTTATACGTTTGATTTCTCTCTTTAATTGTGCTCGTTTAGTGAAAATGTCCTTTGGCAAATAAGTTTATACGTACTATTACGAAATGATCCCTTATTCCTTGGACATACACACATACATGCCTGCTTACATAAGAACATACATATTTACATACACGTGTTTGTTTATTTTGCATACATAGATTTGTGTATGCATATCTAATGAATTTGATATCCCGCCAGTTCTGTTGGCAGCATCCCAGCAAAAATTATAACGTTATTTTGAGCATACTTTTCAAATGCGCTGCTTTGAACCGTTTTCTTAGTGTTAGGCGTTCACATAGCGCCAACAAAGTACCATTAACATTTCATTTAATACGCACAGTGGAAATGATGTGATGCAAAAAGTGGGGAAGACTTAATCCCCATTTTATAGATTTTATCTCCTTTTTCTGCAAGTTGAAACTTTTTTCGCTTAATTATTTGATTAAACAGTATAAATGATGGTAACGCTGACCAAAATAGTTAGCATATTGACTACAAAAGCGAAGGTCCCGGGTGTTTCGAACCCAGTCACATTTTTCTGTGGTATGGCTCTGTCTCAATTGTTGCACGAAATGTCAAGTGACAAAGGCAAAGTCACAGAAAAATTACGCCGGAAAAAGCGCTACCTGTCTGTCTGTCTTCGTTATCACTATAGGCCTCATTAGTTTTTACTTTTCATTGTCGTTCTGTGCCGTTCTTTTCTCTATAAAATATTTCGCAATTACTTTTTCTGTGCAAGGAATCAGCTGGCAACCTATAGAACTGATTTCAGTTGCATACAAATATCACAACAAACTAATACATACACACTCTTGGCTGTCGCTTAATGTTGAATTCTATTTTCTACAGATTTGTCCGCAACAGAACAGAACGAAAAAGAAAAAACAAACCACACATACAGACTTTCAATTGAACAGAAACAAAACAGCTGATTCAGAACGGAACAGCGCGTACAAACTAATGCTGCCTTTACTCTTTCCTAAAGAATGTAACACTCAATAGTAGTAGTAGTAGGAATTCATTGCTTGAGTGCTACTTCTCTTTAAACAAAATAAATTTCAGTTGAAATCCTTCTGCAGATCTATCACGTCAGGTTTTCGAGATACAAAAAAAAATGGTTTTATTCGTTTTCTACATGAAAAATAATTAGTTTATTTAAAAATCAATGAATTTTCAAAAGTGAATGGCGTTATTTAAACGTCGTTTGTATTTTGTTGGTTCGGTTTCACGTATTAGAGTCCAGCAATAGTCCCCGACCATGCTTTTGTCCCAAAATCCTTGTTGATTTGTTAAAATTTTCATTTAATCTTGGTGAGCACGCTCCCCTTGTTCGTCGCTCTGGAAATTAGTTTTAATGGATCATTTGGTGGACGTTAAACTGGTTTGGAAATCGATGGTATATTCGCACATTCGCGGAATAAAGAATATTTTAGGTTTATTATGTCAAATAAGCTCTTAATAAATCTAAAATATTTTTTATGAATATGGCAGTTAGAATGAATGCGAACTTCAGTCAAATTAACAATTATGAAATTGGAGTGTCAGTGTTGACTGTTTTACTGTATTGCCAGCATGCGATTTTAAGATTCCAGATTCGAATTCAGCGCACCCAGATTAGATAAAAAAATTTTTTTCTAAATTTTTAGACCACTGTAATTAATAACATAAAATTACTACACTAAACTAAAATTTATTCATGTTGTTGCAACTTGAAATAACTTTGACTCAACATAAGTCTTCGTGTCATTTCAACTCGAAATAATTTTCATTCAACATGATTCTTCATTTTGATTCAACAGTACTGGAATGTTAAATCAACATGAAAGAAACTTATTTCAAAAAGTATTTTTTTTTTGTTGTATTACTATTATTAACTTTACATGAAACACCGAAAAATTTTAAATTAAACTTGTTTTCGCAGATTTAAATAAGAAATTTTTCTGTGCGCAGTCACTCAGTTCAATTCTTTCTGCAGATCAATATTTAGCTATGTCTACATTTTTGAAATCTAACTAGATTTCGTTTGTAATCGAATAGTAGGTAGCTTGCCACCAGAAGTGGCACGAAATTTAAATATTTTTTCGGCACGAGGATATCATTTATCTTTCTTATTACCACAACTTTTGGTAGCACCACTTTTACACATTTACATTATTATTGTTAAATTAGCCTTGATTTATTTGATTTTTATTACTGAAAAACTAACACTGTCTTTTGGAATGTTACCGACCATTCTCATTTGATACAATTAAAATGATTAATACAGAAAAGCATTAAACATAATCTTTTAAGGGATTTAATATAATATTTATATATATTTTTTTTCCTCATAAGGATAATTATTATTAAAAATAGAACACATGCATGTTTAGTATTTCAGAGTTTTCAAATTTTCACTCTCATATACGATAAAAAAAATACTAGACCTTTTTTTTGTTAAACTCCTCAACTAAATCACGTTTAACATGTTTTTCTTTTACACCTGCTGTAAAATTACACAAATTGGTAAGTATTTCTCCTGACAAAAATTTACTTAACAAATTGTTTAATTTTATTTATTGTCCCTTTTCAGTTTGGTTTCCTTCTAAGGACATTGTCCTTGGTGGTGCCCATTCTGTTTACTTTTTTTTTTGTCATTTTGCCTGACGATGTGTAACTAATGTTACTGCGAAAACTTTGCACTTACTTTTACTTTTTACGAGTGGGCGTTTGTTTGTTTTTTGGTCGCTTGGACAGGGATGCTATTAAAGACGATGACTGTATTACTTCGTTTATATATTCCTAACAATATTGAAATTTTAATGGACTGTGCAATGTTAATATGTGTTATTTTGTTAATGTTTTATTATATATTTAGAAGGGATTTACTACATGACAGGATAAAATTATTACGAAATTTTCAGTATAAAAACAAAATAAATAAGATTGATTGTGTTGCATAGTTGTTTATGTTAAGATCACAAAGTTGAAAAAAATTAGTTAAAATAAATTAAATATATGCAATCGCAATATTTTTATATAATTTTGCTGTATTTTTGTCCACATCTGTTTGTTAAATTTGCTGTGAAAATTAAATATCGCGTAAGTTCTTCTTGTTATTGCTTGATGGCAAAGCTATTAAGTTGCATAAAATTAAAAATAATCTTACACATCGTTTAATAATGTCCACAGTGAATTTGAAAAGTTGATGCTTTTACTGAAAATGTGTATGTATAAACAAAATATAATAAAAATAAAGTGTTATGACTTTTAACCCTTTCAAGGTATAAAAGGTCTGCCAGCACACACGAAAATCTATATAAATATAAAACTTTGTATATATATGGCCTCTGGAATATGATATTTTTAGTGAAACAATACATTTTATTTTAAACAATATCATGATAATTGAATTGGAACTGGAATTTATAGAGCTGCATAAGGATGTGTACTGTGTAAAAAATCATCAGGAAAAAAGTTCACCTAAATGGCCCCCAATGCATTCGTTTTAATAATAAAATAAACTATACTTCTCTCAAGGGTTAACAAAAGTTAAAAAGTTTCTTCTTTATTGGTCTCAACAATATATATGCAAATAAGTTTCGCAGAATGAGTTTGCAATATGACGAGGATAAGAAAAAAGTAAAATAAGAACGATAACTAATGGAAGAATTAAGGCTCAGTTAGCCGACTGCAATGCAATGTAACTGTAATGTATGAAACAGCTGATTGATATTTTTATATGAAAAGTAGGTTACGTTACATTACCTCTCTATAACCATTTCCATTACTTTTCACATAACAATATAGATCAGCTGTTTCCTACTGTTGCGGTAACATTACAGTCGGCTAACTGAGCCTTTAGTCGGGTTGTATCGTGTTACTTTTCAAGCTATCGTATCGTTTAAGACTGGAAGCTATTTAGTAAATATGTGAGGTTGCAAGCGAAGGTGTCAGCTGCTATTGTATTTCTCTTTGCTTTTTACATGTGTGTGTATGTATGTGAGAGAGAAATTAACGCTTAATCAGTAAAAATCTATTTTATGTAGATTTCTACCTCACATACGTTACGATACATATTAAATAAACAGCAACAGCAAGTTTTATTTATGTTACAGATTTTGTCAGCTGATTCGTAAACTCACGATACGAATCTACTAATTCTACCATAAAAGCCATTACGTCGCTGGCTTGTAATAATGTTGTAGATATTCATTCAGTCGTTTACTTTTGCTGTCACCAAAACAAACTACAGTTGACGTTGCAAAGTGGCATGGAGAACGAACAGAATTTCCCTTATATCTGAAGCGGTCCTCGGTAAATCTCCAATATTGGTTCAGTAATTGAGGAGTAATGGCATGTCCTGAGTACGGAATTCCGCACAGCAGCAACATCACTAATTCATTAAAATAAATTTTTTTTAATTCTACAAGAAGCATAGGGCCGAAATGTTCCCATTGGTGAGGATATATGCATGTACCTCATTTTTAGTGTCGGATAAATCACAAACTAAAACTACTTTAGAAGTCATATTATCAGCCTGTGAATGGAAAATCATTCCTTTAAAATAATATCAATATTTTTTCACTGGCTACTAAATTTACAGAAATGATATTTTTCCTAAAGCATTTAAGAAAAACAAAAAGCAGTAAATTTATGTCCTTGTTTTTTTTGGTCAATATACTATATTGGCATTTTTAACTTGTTGCCAACTTCATTTTTCACTTTACGGTCCAACACCTGCATTAAAACGTTCACACAAAATATTAAGGACTTCCCCACAGCCAGCACCAGCTGCTGCTGCATCAAATACATATACAAGCGTACTTTCTCTTCTCGGTATAATTTTTTTCCAATGATTCCTTTTTCACAGTCAGCATGACTGTAGTAGAGCTGCAGTTAGTAACCACAGGCAACTGTATTGAAATTTGCAATGGCATTATAACATTGTTTGCCACCGGAGGAGTGTATTTGTCGCATTGCATCATGGTCTGTTGTATATAAGAGAGCCACTAGCCAACCAGCACGGCTGCAAGCTGACAACCAAAACCAACTAACTATTGGGGACTTAAAGCTCCTGGCAGCGTGAAAACCATTTATCATTTCCTTAACGTTGTTGCTTGCTTTTACTACTCTATATTTTTTTTCTTTGTTTCTTTTTCATCTCTGGTCTTTTTCTATGCTTGCTGGCATTTGCTTTACGTTTCTTTGTTGCCTTTACAGGTGGACATGATAAGAGGATTTGCTACGTTCAACTTGAGTTTAAACAAACAAAAAAAGAAAAGAAAAAAAACAGTGCATTGAAATTAATATAAAATGTAATAAAAAACAGAGTCTTTGAGTTTTCTAATTGACAAGTTGAAAGTTGTTTTTATGGTTTTTGGGGTCATAAATTAAGATTTTAAAGTTAAAAAAAATTGCATGTAAGTATTTCCACAGGAATGGCAACCAAAGAAATATATCTACTTGTTTTTTTTTCACAAAAAACGAATGTTTTTTTTTTAACTTCTTTATATATTTGTGTAGGCCCTCAGTAGCTCTATATTAGGTAAAATTTTAAGATAAATCGAGCGAAATTGTTCTGAAATACAAGCTGAATTGCTTGCTGTCGCGACAAAAAAAGTGGACTTTTCCGTGGAAATACCCGTAGACCAAACATAGACTATGAAAATATTCATCACTTTTCATGAACCCTAAAAACATTGAGTCGTATTCACTCTCGCAAATAAGCTGCCTAGTCTTGGGCAAAATCTTTCATTTGTGTGAATCTTTCATTCCCTTTCAGAAAGGTTAAGTGAAGTAATTCTTTCTTTTCTTTCATCTTTCTGAATGTCATACACTTTTCTATCTCTTTTTGAAAATGTTTCAATTCTCGTGAAATGTTATTTTAAACCCAAAAACTTTTTTAATACTTATTTGAAACTACATTTTCTCGAGGGAAATCCATAGTCTTGATTTCTATTAGCAGAAAAAAACGGAAAAATTAAAGCAAGCAAGAATACGAAAGTAAATAGAAAAATAAATAAGAAAGATGAAAGAAATATAGAGAAAATATTGAATTATTTCATTCTTTCACTTGAAAGAATCACTCAGTTCAATTAATTCATTCAAGAATGACACAAGCCTAAAGCTGCCAAATATTGTATGGAAACTTAAATCTTGCATTTTATAAACAACAACTTTTTTTTAATATTCTAAGCAATTTGGTTTTTTTTTTTGCATTTTATATGAATTTTTAGACACAAGTTACACTTTGTCCCTCATATTTATAAAATTTAAAATGAGTTTGAAAAATATTTAGAAAATTTCATAAAAAATCATGTAAATACAAATTTTGAAAATCGAATGAATAATAAAGAATTTTAATCATTTTGACCCATTGTGTCTCTTCTCCCCTAAAGAATACAAAATCCCAATTCAAAACTTCAGCTCGAATATAACTCTTCTAGGAGTGTGTGAAGCTTGAATAAAATCGGAAAATCCGTTTAGAAACTGCAGATTTATTTCCATTTCGTTTCTCAATTCCCATATGTACGTAGTTGAGAAAAATAAAACGGAGCTGCATTGAATAAACTCGGAAATCGACCTAATGTGGGTTAAAGGTCTTGCTGAGTATACATACATACATATATATAACTCAAAATTTTTAGACTGTTTCAATATCTTTCAAACCGGTTTTTGTATGCCCCCATCTGGGAACACAACCCCCACTTGGTCGCTTTTCAAGTTTTGACAAAGTTTTTTTTTGTAGCAGTGTGTAATTATTTAAAATCGTTGATAGAATTTTACAACTTTCGATGCGAGCCACTTTAGGTACCTATTGGTTGTAAGAGATGTTATGCTATTTTACAGCTATCAAAACATAGATGTTATGCTATTTGAAAGCTATCAAAACATAAAAGAAATTATACTTATTCGGGTGTTTAAAAATTATCAGTTCGACCTTAAATCAAACCCTAAAAAACACCTCACTTTATATACGTTGGCTGAAGTAGTTAGCACGTTGACTACAAAAACGAAGATCCTGGGTTCGAACCCGGTATCAGACAGTCATCAAATAACAACATCACGGCATTTTTCTGATGTACATTAGTGTCCCTTTGCATCAGTTGTTGTAGGAAAGTTCATGTGATGAAGGCATAGTCACTGGTCACTGAATTATACCGACTTCAGCAGATACTAATCCCAATGTAGCATCAGAGCGCCCTCATTCGTTGTGTAGCAGAATCATCGGCGAAGTATAATAACCAATAAAATAGCTACTAATCACAGCTTCAAAAATTTAATACGCCTCACTTAACACCAGAGGCGCTGCAACACTGCATTATTAAAACACGTGCAAAAAAAAAAAGCAGAGTTGTAAAAAAATTAAGCTTTCCTCTATTTCTTCCTTCACCATCTGTCTTCTCTATCACTATCCCTTTCCTAAAGAAGGTAACACCTAGTAAGAGTAGTAGGCATTCATTGCCTGAGTGTTACTTCTCTTAAAAAAAAAAAAAAAAAAAAAAAAAAAAAACACAAAATACACAAAATACAATTTGAATCAGACATACATACATACATGCAAACATACCCTGCAGTTTTAAAAGCAGAAATAGACTCAAAATTGTTAGGTATTTCCGCTCATGGATATGTTAATGTCTTCAACCTCAATTTATTTTTTTTTTTTTGCGAGTGGAACAAAAACTGTGCTGTTATCACCGTTGCCATTTTGGTGATTTTCGGGTATTTTTTCCTTTCTAAGTACCCGAAACTTTATTAAATACACGTTTTTCCGCTTTTTACAATTTCTCGCAGTGCTTTTCAGTGCTATTTCCATAATCAAAATTTTTTAAACCTAAACAAAGCAAAGAAGCAAACGCTTCGACTATTCTCAATAAATTTGTTTAATTCTTTAAAAAAAAAATTTTTATTCTTATGTTAAGCAACGATTTTACTATTCTAATTCGCGTTCGTGAACAGAGTTAAACAACGTGGATTTATCACTTGTGCAAATTAAAGAAATAAAAAAAGTGTCTTAGTTTCTATGAAATTAAACATTTTTTTTAAAGAAAAATTTGCCATTAATTTTTTGTTAAATCTTATTAACTTATAGCTTTCTTTAAGAGAGTAAAACAATAATTTAGAAAATTCTTGGAAGAATTATATAGCGTTCAAAATGTGGCTTAGACCACTAAAAGATGCGTTCAAGGCACTATGCATTTGATGTAATTTTAAAATAATTGCCCGGCATATCCATTTAATATATCATAGTCAAACAAAAAATATATATTTATTTATATAAATCATAAATAACAGAGAATATTTAGCTAAGTGTTTTTTTTTTATTGTTTACCCTATTTTTATATCCTCACAGTGCTTTTGATGATTCAGTGTTGGCATCACTGGCTGTTATTCCAAAGAAAATCTAAAAAAAAATTATTTTAGGTATACTATAGTTATTTTAATTTTGTGTTTGCGTCCGTTACAATTGGAAGTTCGTGGTCAGTGAATGTGTAATTTTAAATGAAAAAAAGTGCGTTTTTTTTAGAAAGGTAAAACGAGCAGCAGAAGTAAATTAAAACGTCGCCTAAAAAAAGAACAATTAATTGAAAATTGTATTAATAATTAATTGCTTTATCGTTAGAAGAATTAATTGTATTGACTAGTGAGATCACTGACGAAGGGTTATGCAGATGGTGGCAATTGACTACCGTCAATCTGATCCCCATGTTAAAATCGTCAGTCGTGCACATTGTTCATCGTCAATTAGTGGTAACGATTGGTAGTTAACGAAATAGCTAGACATTCGCTAGCTACGACAACTGAAGGGTATTTACTAGAGATGTGCAAATTTCGTGATTTTATCGTGTCATGCGTGAATCACGCGTGACTCACGCGTGATCGTGATCAAATTTATAATTAAGCACGCGTGAGTGCGTGACCGTGACTTAAAAAAAATTACTCGTACGTGATCGTGCGTGAATTTTTTATAAGAATCACGCACGAATTCTCACGCTCTCACGAGAAAACACTCCTGCGTGGGTAACTGTATTGAAAATTTTAAATTTTCTCATAATAAATACTGCAATCTATGTTTGAGCTGCCGAAAGTAGCACCAGAGTGCCGAATATCAATCGGCTTCTCATACAAATGAATACACATACGCGAATACATTACTCTCGTGTTTCTCTCGGTGGCCAGCTCTGATCTATGTACATACATATGTATATAGACTCTATACATACATATAGGTAGAATGAATGTATGTACATACTCGTATGTATGTGTAAGAACCTATTTTTCAACCAACAAACATAAAAAATTAATTATATATTTTTCGTAAGCGTGCGTGATCGTGATAAGTTGTACACCCCTCGTGCGTGATTAAGAATATTTTATACGTGAGCGTGCGTGATCGTGAAAATTTTCAAAATCATTCGTGCGTGAAGGTGCTTGAGTAAAATATTTTTCTGCGTGAGCGTGCGTGTCGTGAGTCAAAAAACGCTCACGTGCACATCTTTAGTAGTTACATATGTACATACATACATACACATAAACACAAGCGCCACTGACATCATATAATACTTCATAGTTATAATTTATCATTTATAATTTATAAATGACTTAAATCAAATAGCGACTTTAAATTTTTACACAATAATTATTTGGCTAAAAGTAACATTTTAAGAGGGTCCTGCATTAAATATTGCAACTTTTCGAAAGTAAGGACTTGTCTAATGTATATGTGTACGTATGTATATTGATTTATATAGATAGATACATACTCGTACATATGTACATACCGAGGGCTTAGGGGCCATCCATATATTACGTAACGCCCTTGGGGGGGGGGGGGTTCGAGTTTTGTTATGATTTGTTACGGGGGGGTCTTTAAAATTTTTACGTAACGTACATTTTACTAATTTCGTACAAAAACACTTCGATTTTTCATTTATTTATGTATGTATTTAATTTATCAAAGAAATACATAATAAATCAAGAATCATGAGTGTTAAATAGATATAAATATATGCATATACATATGTATGTACATAAATACATAATTGTTATTATTTATATTTTGCAAGCTTATTTGATTTTTGTCTACGCACTGTGTTAGTCTAACAGAAAATAAAAATAAAGGAACAAAAGTATTCGAATTCCCGAATATTCGTCCATTCTCAATTACTTGCATTTTCCCATAAATAAAATAAATAAATGCATAAATCCTAAACGAAACTTAAGAAAATGCCATAAAATGTCGAAATGATTTAATAACAGTATTATTTTCTTTATATTCACACATACTTACATATGTAGATATATATATTTACTCATTTAATATATGTATGTACATAAAATGAATTTTGCTTTTTTTCAGTTCCCTATTTTAGTTATTTAAAAATACATACATATGTATGTGTATGAATTAAATTTAATTTTTTTTTTTAATAAAAACTTAAAACAATTCAAATAAAGTTCTTGTTACGTTATTGTGAGGGGGGGGGGGGGGGGGTGTCTAAGAATTGTTACGATCTGTTACTGGGGGGAGGGGGGGGGGGTCAAAAATCGGAAAATATGGCGTTACGTAATATGTGGATGGCCCCTTATCCGCCATACACCAATTTTTGGAAAATGACTTTTTGATCGCAAATTGTTCACTGATGCCAGCTTAATCTCTGACAAAAATTTCCGAAAAAAAAATTAATATAAGTCCTGTTTTTTAAATATTTGTGATATCGCTATCAAACGCACGATTTTTTTTAATGCAATACCCGCCATACGCCATACATTGAGAATACGGAACGAATATTATATAAGAAATAAAAAACCATATTATAGAAGAAATGTTAATTCATACCTTAAGAATTTTGGAATGAAACAGTTTTATCTCTCTCCTGAAAAATTGTGTTTTGACGTATGGCGGGTATTGAATATAAGCCGTCGATACATGTATGTATATAAAGTTGAAAATATTATATTATTATATTTCCACATAAAGTAATTTTATATTTTACAAAATATTTGTTTGTCATACAGTTTGTGTGTTAATTAAAACCACAAAATTTTTAAATAAGTTGTAGAATTTCCAAATATTGATTTTATGCACACACACATACTCGTATGTACATATGTAAGCATGTATGTATGTATGCATGTATGTATGTCCTTATTGTGGCACGTATCACAGCCTTTAATCTACACACATTTTGTTCTTCATTTGCATAATAATTAAGGTTATCTGAAATGTGTGGGCGATTTTCAAATAAACCCATAAACAACAACAAAATGTGTTTAATTTTATAATAAACCACACTTAAACATTAGTACACAATTCACATTATCCATTTCTATAGTAATCGTATATAATACTTGCATTCATTCTCGTTCATCCTTTTTCATATACATTCTGTCACTTTTCTATTTTATTCATGCCGCACGTTCCAATAACGACTGCATACCACAACTGCTTATTATCATCAATCGTCAGTGATTTAGGTAGTTTGTTATTTAAGCAGTTACTATGACATGCAATTTGATTAATTAATATTAATATGTGTACTTTTCAAATGAAGCGATCTCTGTATTATGTTACATTAGGGTGGTAATGGTTTTCTTTTTGATCAACTTAAGGTATCACCATTAAGCGTCGCTTCAAGGGCAAATTCCCTAACAGCACTGTACTCAATAATTATCTAGGCAAAATCCATCAAGGCCCTAAATTTTGGAATTTTCACAGAATGAATTTTCAGCCGGCTATTTTTAACAATGTCAGCTCATAATTATCAACGGACATAATTAAGGGATAAAATTACTTTTTCTAGACATTTTTGAGAATCGTTAATTAGGCGATCTATTTGATAGCTACAAAATTAAATTGATAAAAAAAATTGGGAAATTCGATAAAAAGAAATTGTTAAGACGGAATTGGGTACAACAAAGTTCGGTTATAACGAGCTCAGTGGAAAGCATTTTTTTATTATTATTATTATTTATTTATATTTTTGCTTTCAAAAATAAAAAAGTAATAGTAACAGATTGCAGTTTTGCTCTTTTATTTTTATACATGTTTATAAAAGACGAATTAAAATAAAAAATTCCCAAAACATATAAATTGAAAACTTTAAACTCGTTTTCTGGCAAACAAATATCTTGGGTTGTGACGCTGTTTCAGTAAATGAGCGATATGTAATACTAAACGAACTTTAGCTTTTGTAATCGAATAGCTTACCTGATGTACTTTTTTCTAATTTTAAGCCAACGGTACACTTTTTCCGGTTTTGGGTGATTTTTTTTAAGCTTTGGCGCTTTTTCTTGGTTTTGGCGATTTATTTAATTTTTTGGATTTTTGAAGTTTTTTTTTAATTTTGGCGCTTTTTTTTGGTTCTTGTCGATTAATTTTAGTTTTAACGATTTTTTAGTTTAAACGCTTTTTTTTAATTTTGGTGATTTTTTCGGCTTTTTGCGATTTTTCTAGTTTAGACAGACGGACATCGTGGCGAAAATAATGGGATTCATTTTCATCTTTCACATCTAAATAATTTAAATCCGTTGACGCTTAAGAAAGTGCGTGCATCTGTGCACTTCTTCCATTTTATGGTCTATTTGGGTGACCTTCTGAGGCGGCTATTCGGAATCTTGTGACTAAATTTCGCACCAAATTTAGATTATTGAACATTAAACCACCAACACTCAGACGTAGAGTGTGAACAGGGAAAAATGTCGCAGCTGTAACCGCGAGTTATCGTTTCGGCGCCATTTACAGCAATTGGGACTCTGTTACTTTTTTTTCCTCAAAATGGAACAGCTGGACTTGGCTGACATGTGGTTTCAGCAAGACGATGCCACATGTCACATACCACGCGAAGCAATGGCCCAATTGAGAGGCGAGTTCGGTGAACAGTTTATTTCATGTTTGCGGCCGGTTTAACGCCTTTAGACTATTTATTGTGGGGCTATGTTTAACTCTCATGTCTTTAAATTCACTGGAAGACAATATGAACCATTTCAGACGAATCCGCGGTCAACATTTACATGAAATAATCTTTAAACATTAAACGTACTACCGACTCATATAGATATTTCATAAATGTATCTAAATTTTATGCTTTTTTTTAAATCAAATCCGAATGCTCTTAAAAATCACCCTTTATATACGTTAAGCAATTTTTAAAATTTAATTGATATCAGGCCAAAGTTTTCTGTTACAAATTTGGAATTAATAATTTTAGCTTCAGGTCTCAGTGGAGTAAGCGTGCTTAATATATATTGAATATGCACTTATTTAAATTAAAATTCTTCAATCAAAATGTGCTCTAGTTTTAATTATTTAATTTTAGCTTTACAATTTTTGATATTACTTTCCATAACTAATCTGTTAATTTCACATAATTGTGCATGATTTTAAAATCTTTGACATAAATATAATTAAAATTTTTAATACTTTAATCTGTTTCATTGTCATATGTCATGATTTATGTAAATATGTACATAAATATATTAATATGGACATAAGTCCAGAATAAATGGAAGTTAATTAGAAATTCTATACCTGTACATGTGCAAAAGTAACAATTTTCAGTGCAGATTAAAACGTCTCTAATACACACTGGAAGAAGAGTTTGATTTTGAAATAGTTTTTGTTGCTGCAGTACAGTATTGTGACGTGTGACAGAGTTTTGAGTTGAGACCTCAACTTTTTTTTTTGTTGCTTCTCTCGCCCTCTCTAGAATATTTATTTTGATGGGCACTGCGGTTGCATTGATGCTCATTAGTATTAGTGAGGTGGCAGAGCTACCCAACAAACACAAAGTCAAGCGTGTGGAATATGATGCTGCATTATATTTTCTTATGTAATATATACTTTACGCATTTGAAAAAGATTAAATCATTTAATGATACTTTAAGTTGCAGCGATTCCAGCTTCGTTAAAACAGGATAATTAAAAATATATTTTAATTTTTTTTTAATTTCTTAAATTTTCTCTTTCATTACTACTAGTTAAACTTATTCATATCATTATGAAAAGCTTCAAAATATATTTTAATAGCATATCCCTTTTTTTCTTAAAGCTTTTATTACATAAAACACATTTCGCATATGATTATCAAATTGAAATGAAACGCGTGTGTTTGCTGGATAAATGTTCTTGAAAGGAAAAAATGACGCACAAAAAAAAGATATATATTTATATATGTATATTTTTCAGCCAATCAAGAAATTGAATAAATCAAAGAAAAAAACGTTGTTGAGTTAAATTGAATTTTCAGTGATAATTGTTATTGATGTGTGGATGATTGCCACGTTTATCAACAAATCCTTGTTTGTATGTACTGTTTAAAGCATCCGCCTCATCGAAGACTCCATGAAAATAAGTAAGAATACGAGTGAATGCTCTCAATACAATTGTACCATGAAACGCCCTACAATGGCTTAAGAGTCCAGAATGACACCAAGATATTTTGCAGTGTTAAACACTTTTATCCCCATGTGATTTAGGGTAATGTTTTGGAAAACTTATACTTCCTCAAGAAGAGAACCTATTCCGTTTCATCGGATTTAACGTTAAGCCCTCACTTCTCCACTTATGTTGGCAGCTAAGAGAGACCACCCTGACGGATGTCGCTTAGGGAAGATGGGAATTTTTCGCTAACAAGTTTTGCCCTAACATTTGCGATTCTAGGGATAACAGCACGTAACTTAAAGCTGAATTCCACAAATGTAGCGAAAAAAATACTCCCTGTGATGCACCCCTATTAACAAAAAGGGGTCATCCTAGTAGATCCTAAGACCGAGGTTATCCTACGATGAGGTGTAGATATTGAATCCAACTGACTGAAATAATTGTTAGACAATTTTCATTTATAATTATTGCTGACACAAAACGTCAATCACAGAGTTAATTTGTGTTGAATTATTTTCATATTGCTTGACATTTGCACTATGTATACGTAGAAGTACTGGTGAATTTGAAAGAATCTTTTGAAATATAACAATCAGACAACATACATATACGAGGGCGGATCAATAAGTCCGTGACTTTCTGAATGAAATTTTTTTTGCAAAACCAAAATTTATTTTTCAACATAATCTCCTTCTAACTCAATACACTTAGTCCAACGTTTCTCCAGTTTTTGTATCCCTTTCAAAAAATTGGATTTTTCGAGGTCCTTAAAATAGACATTTGTTTGATCAATAATTTCATCGTTGGAGCTAAATCTCTTTCCACCGAGCCATTTCTTAGGGTTTGGAAATAGGAAGTAGTCACTAGGGGCTAAATCCGGAGAATATGGCGGATGAGGTACCAATTCGTAGCCCAACTCATAGAGTTTTGCCATTGAGACTGCACTCGTGTGCCCAAGTGTATTATATTAATGTAAAAGAACGTTTTTCTTTTTAATACTCATTAAATCGGTCTAATAAGTTGGCATAATATTGTTTTTCCCTTTTGAAGGTAATCGATGTGTATTATCCCGCGTGCATCCCAAAAAACTGTTGCCATCACCTTATTGGCCGACAAACTTACCTTGGCCTTCTTCGGAGAAGATTCACCCGGAGAAACCCATTGTTTAGACTGCTGCTTGGTCTCCGGAGTACAGTAATGGATCCATGTTTCATCCACAGGTACAAAATGCCGCAAAAACTCATTCTGATTGCGGTTAAACAACTCCAAACAATCCTTTGAAGTTGTCACACGTTTACGTTTATGGTCAATTGAGAGCAAACGCGGCACCCATCTTGCAGACAACTTTCTTAAACCCAGCTGATCACTTAAAATCGAAACCACGCTGCCACATGAAATGCCTATGACAACAACACTTTACCACAAAGTACACTTTTATTCTTCGATCGGCCAACACCATATCGTGGGTTTTTTTCGAAATTTTCGGGTCTACTGACCTCAATTGGCCGTCCAAAACGTTCAGTGTCATTTGTACTTGTGGGACCACAACGAAAGTCAGTAAACCACTTTTTTTACCATTGAAATAGATGGTGCTAAGTCCCCATAGTATTTATCGAGTTTTTCTTTGGTTTGGTTGACGGTTTTTTTTCGCCAAAAAATAACCGTCGAAATTCACGTTTTTTCATTTTTAGAAAAATACCCGAGGTTGTATGTTTTGAACAGCTGTTAAACGCAAAGTAAATGACGACACTTGCTCAAAATTTTACAGTAGTCTATTAACAGGTGGTACTTGATGGGAACAGTGTTGCATTTCATATAACTACGAGGGAAGGTCGAAAAGTCACGGACTTATTGATCCGCACTCGTATGTTCAAACTTTGTCAAATACGTAATTTATTCATTGATAAAATTGAAATTGTATTGAAAAGTATCAAAGACAAATAAAAAAGTGAATTTAAAAAAAAAACAAAAGGTGATTAAAATCCTGGAAACACTAGTGAAGGTAGATTTGCATAAAATTATTATTAAAAAACAAATGAGTTGCATTTTCCCTTCTATTCTCAAAACTTTGTTTTTGAAGCTTGATATATACCTGAATTCAATTGTAATGCAAGCCTTAATTGAAGTATAATTCAAGGCTTGAATTGAACTGTAATACTACTGAATGGTTCGAATTGAATTCAAGTTCCCTTTTCACTTTAGAATGCTATTGAATTAAATTGTAAATCAAGCATAACTCAACCCTTGACAATTGCATGTGTGACTTGAATAACAATTGTTTTACACTTGATTTCAAGCAATAGTGTTTGAAAATTTAATTTTTTTCTTTTGGTGAAAGGCTTACAATGACTAATGAATGAATTATTTTTTTTCTACTATTAAATTTTTCTGTCGATTTGTTTTATATTATGATCTAAAATAAGCATATATTGCCATATCCTTACCATGACAAAAGTATGGTTATGTTAACAATATGATGTTTTTACTCCACCGCTAACATAATCATTGGCGGATAATATAGTAGGGGTTTTTAATCAGGGCAATCATGAATAAAATTCCGCGTAAAATTTCTAGATTTTCCAATTAGGATTCTTTGTTTTCCCTATTACCCTGAATATGTGTCATTGTGAATGCGCAATGGGAGAAATAATTTGTTTATGTGTAATCTTGCTTGAAAATAGCATTTTTTCATTATATTTCTTAAAAGTATTCCTCAAGAGCTCAACAAGTTTAAATTGCTATTTCAAATATAATTTAATATAAAAATTTAACTTAATAGACCACCAACCTTATTTGATGTAATTTCATGTGATTTGTCGTTAAAGGTTCCACTTGCAATTAGGCTGTAATTAAAAGCAAAAATAATAATTCTAAATTATGTAACAAATATTTTACACACAGAATTTTTAATATATTAAAATAACATTAAGTATATCGCTAAAGAGCATTTATAACTCCAAACTAAATTAACGAACATATTCCATTTCATTTCTCTGTTTCGAAAAATTTAGGGAACGTGATGTTTGAATTGAGACTTAAAAATGTTTAAAATAATTAATTTTATTGAAAGTATCAATTAAGTTATCTTATTTAACTACAATACTAAAATTGTTTTAAGAATGTCAAGTAGAAACACGGTTTTTGAACATCTTATCTGAGCAACAAAATTACGAACGTATCAACTTTCCCATCCCTGCTATAGTTTGTGTCAAATTTAAATAGATTTTTCATGCCTCATTTTTTGCTCAATTTGAGATTTTATAATAAGGAAGAAAAAAACAGGTTTTAAAAATGTATGAACAGGGATGGAAAAGTTGGTACAATTGTACTTTTTTCAGCACTATTTGAAAGTCAAAAGTACCATAGCACCCCAATTACCAATTTATCACTATTGAAAGTTTTTTCCTATACAACATGAAAAAAAAATTAATCAATAAATAACCAGTTTCGAGAGCTGGTTGATGTAGGAATTATTAAGCCTTTAAGAAACGACAACATTTATACGTTTTGCTCGAGGGTATTAGAAATTCAAAATGAATTAAACAAACCGATGTTCTCCGATATTTCCAGAAATGCTAGAGGAATATTATCTATTCTACATTCGCCTGAAAACGTGGAAAGGGTATTCGTACCAACATATAAATAAAACCAAAGTAATAAAGACTGTTTGCTTCGACTGTCTCCAATCGAATCAAGGATGAAAAAGTATATTTCCTAAGTGTTATGTTTTGTATACCTACTTTTTACACACATACATGCATACATATACAAATGGATTTTACGAACGTTTTGAGTTAATTGAAAAAAATTAAGAATTTGGTACAATCGTACTGGGAAAAGTATAATTTTTCTTAAAAGTTAGTACAATTTGAAAATCTGATTTCGCATCCCTGTTTATGAACCACTTTCTTTCTCTCTCTCTCTCTCTTTCTCACTCACTCACACACACACAAAATCAAAACTTGTACCGAAAAAAGGTATGCATGTAAAAATGCGCACTATGAGCCATTTGCATAAGTTGTGCTGCAAAAACATGAGGAACAATCTTTAATTATGTGCATGCCAAGTGACACATGCTTGCAGATGTTCTAAAGCAGAAAATTATTATAGTATCATTACGACCACATATTTCAGTCAGTTTTGGTGTGGGTATTAATATGGTAAAGGATGAAAATATTTTCAACTCATTTATGTGTACGAGTATGCGCATTCAAGTTGCTTTAGATGTGGGTCAATAAATTGCCATCTGAAAGAGCTGATCGCTGTTAAAGTCCTCTCTAATTAATTTCTCTTCATTTATTTGAAAAATTAAATATAATAAAAAATTGCTTTAATGCAGCTAATAAGTTTAATGATCTAAGATTTTCTACTACATTGAAGTTTTAATGATCTAAGTGAGCAGAATAAAATACTCAACTTTGCTGATATCGAAAAGAAATTTTTGCATCAAATTATTTAGTTGAAAAATAGAAATATAAATATAAAATAGAGCCAAAAATAAATGAACCCTTTTTTCTTTCACAAAACAAATATGTTTTTACTGTTGTATGTAAGTCGGTGAAGGGTTTAAATTAAATTTCCAAATCTAGATAAACAAGTGAAAAACAAGAAACAACAGCAGCTAAAATTAAAATAATAGCAACAAACTTGCCAACGACAACTTAATACGAGTTGACACAAGCAGCGCAAAGGAGGGAAGTTGGGCGTGGTGTGAAATAAATGGAAGATACTGAAGAGCTAAAAATAAAGCAAATTGTTATTGTTTTATTTTTCTTAACCAAATTTACATATAAATTGTTTTTGTATAATTCTCTACATTTTTATTTGTTATTGGTTAAAGTGTGTTTACACAATATTTATACAATTATGCCATTTACTTACACAACATCATAACTCAAAATAAGTGATTTTTGAGTTAATCGTGTAGAATTAACTCTCATATCGTTATTCAGATTAAAAAGTCACAAAATCCGCTGCTACCAATTTTAAATCGTATTAAAGGTCCTAAATGGTCATTCGAAACGAAAAATCATAAGAGAAACCTAAAGATGATTTTCAAATACCTGTCGACTGATACCCTGTTTCGTATAGTTCGCCCACTTTTTTTTTTTTTTGTATTCTCAAAATAGCGTCTGCTGGCCGCCATGTTGAATTTTGACTACTGTCATATGACGCTCCCAGTATTAAGACAAATCAATTGACGTAAAGATCGTCAAAATCAGCCGATGACTTCTTTTGATAGTGCCGCAGAGGAACACACATAAATAGAAGAAAGGCCCTAACTCGTATTTTCACGAAATTGAGTTTTTCACTGACTGATTGCAATAGCGTAAAAAATAATGCTTTCACAAGCAGTTGTACTGTTTATTATTATGATTTTACCTTCTCCTGTAGAGTTACAGTTATTTGAGTTAGGGCCTTTTTACTTGTGACCAACGATAAATACCCTTCTCTGAGTCGAGCAGGCGGGTAAAAAGCACTCGCTTTTTGGAGTGATTTTGATGCCAATTTTCTAAATGTACCAGTCGACTGTCTGGCCTCTAGAGACAAGAGGTTAAGTTTTGTGTAAACTGAAAACTTTCAAATCATTTTCTGTAAAACTAATTTTTTTGAGTTATAACGTTGTTCAAGTAAATTGGTGATATGTTTATGATATTGAAAAAAAATTTTGTCATATACACTTATAAGTAATAATATGTGTGTGCAACAAAGTTGAGGGGTTTACATAAAATTTATACTGTTGTGTCCCGAAGGATTTCAGAGTATCATATTGAAATAATCTAAAGGATGATATTACACTACAATCCTTTTACAGCACAATTGCTTGCTTGGATGAGGAGATATTATCTTCGACGGTGATCGAAAGAGGCGATTGGGCGAAATTTATTTGGTATTAAGGGTATTCAACGAATAATGTCGAACGAATAATTAATTCGCGCAACTTTTGATCGGTTTCTGGAAGACGTAGTGCAGCAAGTACCAACGAAGTTGTTGCTGTTGCAGTGAGCACATAGTAAAAAGTTGTGGTTTACTTTTTTTATTTTTTATACTCAGCGGTTTTAGTTATAGATATTTTTGGAATTAAAATTTGAAATTAATTCCGAAATAGTCTATATGCTAAGCCAAAATTCACTTATCTTTATACTATTTTGATATAAATTAAATTTTTTTGGGTTGGTATTAAAATTAATCCGAAATTTTTTACTTTGCAGTATCGAGGAATATCCCCTTTCAATAACAATCACTTAGAAAACTTGTGCAATATTTTCGGCTGAAAATGTTCATTTAATACACAAAAATTAAGAACAAATAAAATTTGCTTTTGACTTCCCGACAATTCCCAAAAAAATTCACAAAATCCCAAAAAAAAACATAAAATTTTATATTTATAACAAAAATAGGTCTATTTCGTAACGATCTGGTTCCTTCAAAAAGGAAATTTTGAACAAAAAAATTTTTTGTAATATTTCTTATAGTATTACCTTTTTAATAAGAAAAAATATATATCTGCGAAAATCGACTTTTTTCTGAATTTTATTTTAAGTTTCGTATAACTTTTGACTTAATTATGATTTTGAAGCCACATTTTTTTTATTACAAATTTTCTTCCTTATTCATAAGGTGTTTCTTTTTCTAAATCTAACAAGATTTGACTTCTCCATTAGTAGAACAGTGGACCAAGGTTGTTAAAAAAGACAAAATTTTAATTTTTTTCTCGAATATTTCCTAAACTGTAAGCGAAAACCCATAAATATAGCAGAATGTTTTAGTTCTTGGATAGAAAAAAAATCCACATCAGCTTCGCATCGGTTTTAATTTTTCATTAACCCTAGGTTGGCCACTTTGGGGCTTTGTTGCTCCGCCCCCTTTAAAGATATGTAGTCTAAATTCCTGACTTGAGCTCTATGACAAATGCTGTAGGAAATTTCATATCAATCGGACGGCTCATTTAGAAACTGCAGAATTATTTCAATGGTGGGCCCACTAGCCACCAGAAGGCACCATCGGATCGATCTAAAAAATCAAGACTGCACTTATGGCAGCAAACTCCATATTTTAAACAGCGCACAAATTAAGAATTAAATAACAAATTTCATATAAGCTGCGACCAGTTTATTGTGCAACTTTGAATGGCATTGCCAAGTCGTACCAAATGGGCAAAAAAAAAACACTTATAAAATCAACTCTACACAAAATTACAACGCACAGTGGGCCAGATTTGAAAAAAGAGTTAACCATTTTTTTATCGAAATGTTGATTTTTTTGTTATGCTAATGGAAAGAACTAACCAATACAATCAACATTTATAACGAGATTATTGTCCAAAAATTAATATTTAAACAAAAATATAAGTACAATTGTTTTTTTCACTACTGAACGAAAACTAAGTTGTTCCGTTTACCTATTCTTAATACGCTAAAGCTCAAAAATGCAAAATTAATTTTTTTTGGCAATGACATAAAACACTAACATTTCATTTTAAGCCATTGCCTGACTCAACAATACGGGTTTGAAAATTTTATTCGTAGCCGAAAACCGATAAATTGACTTAATGGACTTTTAGATATAGACATTTAGTAGTTACTTTCATTAGTTTCTTTATTTCGGCGATGATTCGGCTACAATACTGACGAAGGAAGGGGCTGTGTTGTACATTAGCGTTTATTATTATTGTTGATCGCTGCTTGTACTATGATTTCGTCACTTGAATCGTCCAACAACAATGAACACAATGTCGAACTAATGCACATCGGAAAAAATCATGATACTGTTGTTTTGCCTGAAAATGGGTTCGAACTCGCGATCTCAGAGATGCTTTGCTTCAGCCAACAGCAGCACCGTCATTCTCATTGTCATGGCAGAGCTAAATCTTGAAAAACGATAAATTCTATCATCGATGTAAATATTCTCTAAAATACGTTTAACTACGGGGCAACACTTATTTACGTGAGCGTGTGTTTGTATGTATCGGCAAAAAATTTCACATGGCGTGTTCCTTTTGCATTTGTTAAATTAAAAACGAACAAAAGATATAAAAATAATAGCATAAGAAAATAGATTTTATGTTCCACAAGAACAGTAGCAACAATAAGAAACATTTTAAGTACATTCTCAATTGAATCAACAATTCTGGAATTTTATATTCACACATTTTTGTGGGTAATAAACTCTTATTACAACCATTTGCAGTCCCTTGTTATAGAGTTCAATTTACCATAATGTTGCTACAATTACTTCATTGTCGCTTGGCAGTAAGATGTTGTCTCCTTTAATTTCTTTGCTAACTCTTTCTCACCCATACTTTAATTTTTTTTTTGCTTTAAGACTTAAGCGGTTTTTACATTGAGGGTTTGTTTTTTGTCCCTGCTACAATCATTTCGTTTTCTTTGGATACCTCTTTGAGTGTAGTTTGTAGCAAAGTCTATGTAACGCTGAATCGGATGCTAGTTATTCCTACCTGACTTCCAAAACGTATCAATACAAAGTTTATTTACATTTCGAATGCGTTATTTACATCGTGTATAGAAACAAAGTTGATAACATTGACATTAAGAGCATCAACTTTGAAACCGATGCGCTGATTGCTTACATGCAGCATTCTTAATACTTGTCGCCGACGTTTCGAAAAGGTGTATACTGTTTTATTGTATTTATTGTTATGAAAAACTACACTTTGTTTGCAGCCAAAGCAATTGACGTTTTGAAAGTCAGCCTCTATATCATTCATTCGATACAGTGTTGCTGTACTTTAAAGTATTTTGTAAGGCAAATTGGCATCACCGATTATAAATAACATGAAAAGAACACGAAAGAGAGAAAAATGTAAACGAAGAAGAGTCACTTTTTAACATTATTAAAGCCGCAATTGCAGCTAAAGCCGTGCAGCGGGCGCAAAACCCCAAGTGTAAATGGAAACTTAAGTACTCATGTGTCAGCAGTATTGAAATTAAAGGGCACAGAATTTGTCGCCATGCGTGTTTGTCGCATGCCAAATCCCACAAGTGTATGACTTCAATATTAAAAATAAAAGGTTTGCTTGCAACCAGTGTTGCCAGTCACATCTTTCCTAGACCAAAACCAACCTTTATGAAATGTCTTCTGTTGATAAGAAAATTTCTTAAAACTTCAACTTAACCTTTAAGTTAATGAGCTATGAAGTAACAAACACAAAACAAGTAGTAATTAAAAAAAATCAAAAAAACCCGACTGCGACCAACTTTGAACCGTTCAATATCCTAAACGGACATTCGAAATGAAAAATCATAAGAGAAACCTAAAGATGGTTCTAAAAAAACCTGTCGAATGATACCCATTTCGATATAGTTCGCCGACTTTTTACTTATATTGAATTTTACTACTGTCATATCTTTACTGAGACTCCCGTTCTGATTTTTTTGAAGTCGGTTAAAAATGTTCTTAGCTGGGAATTGAAATTGCAATGATTTACATAATTATTTTTTTACTGACTTACATAACGGATTACATCATCACTATTATTATTATATGCACCAAAAATAAAAATTTTTCATGTTATTAATAATTGAAATCAACTAGATTTGCATTTTTACAAATTATATTACAAGTTAAATATTATTGCGGTTGCAACTACAAAGGTATGAACAATAAGGCAAATGTGCAAATAAATGTCAATATTAATTAAAATTTTTACGACAGAAATTCAGACGGCCATACAAATTTAACAAATAGTTTGACACGTGCACACACGACATATACAGTGGCGGTCAAAATGTTTGCAAGAAAACTCCATTATTTGAGCTGAGCAGTAATTACACTGTACGACAGTATTATTTTGACAGAAATGCAATGAAGCAGCCATCAATCTTTGAGTACTTGGTTTTTTATTGCCCCATCTTTTGTCCTTTTTAGGGACTTTATATTTCTTAAGGATGATCGATCTCTTTAATATTTTGTTTTTCGCATTAATATAGAAAGTTTGTTACAGAATATTAATATTAAAGAAAAGACAAATAAATTACTTTCGACAGCTGAGAGCAGTGCTGCCAGAAGTTTTGATGAGTTTCGCAAAATGCTAGTTTGCACAATCAACATCGTGATAACCTTTGGTCTTATACTTTAGAGCTGAACACAAGCACTTAGATTGAAATATATTGTTTGTTTTGAGACACGCTTATGAAACTTTTTGTGTTTTATGAAAGCTTCACGGTAGTGAAGTAGAGGATGATTTTTGAATGAGCTTTCGGATTTTATTTATAAAAATAAAATTTTTGAGAAATGTATGAAATCTTTATTTAGCAAAACGATCTATACAATTCACTGCTTAAAGATTATTTTGGCATACTCTCTGCAACATATCGCCCGATATCTCATGAATAAATTCTTCAATATTGTCTTCCAGTGCGTCAACTGTTGCGGGCTAGTCCCTATAGACATGAGCCTTAACACAGCTCCACATTAAATAGTCTAAAGGCGTTAAATAGCACAATCTAGGCGGCCAATTGACCGGCCCCAAATGTGAAATAAACTATTCACCGTGCTCGCCTCTCAATTAGTCACAGTCTTACTGAAACCACATGTCAGCCAAGTCCAGTTATTCCATTTTGGGCAACAAAAAAAATGTAACATAGTCCCAGTTGCTGCCAATGGCGCCGTATCGATAACACACGGTCATCAACAATACTGGAGGATACAATTGCAATATTTTCCTCTGCCCACACTCTACGTATGCGTGTTGGTGGTTTAATGTACAATAATGCAAATTTGGTGTGAAATTTAGTCATAATATTTCTAGTAGCCGCCTCAGAAGGTCGCCCAAACTGACCATTAAATGGAAGAAGTGCAGGATGCACTTTCTTAACCGAGCATGAATTTTGATAATAAAATTAAATAATAAATTTGTAAGTCGATACGTGATTCAATTATAAACCAAACTGAACATGTTTAAAAGTAACATAATACGCCAAAACAGCTGAGTTGCCAAAAACAGAGTTGCAAAAAGAAAGTTGCTAAAAAATCACTCTATAAATTGCAGAATGAAGGGCTTGTGCAGTTCTTTAGTGCATATTACATACGTATGTATGTTGAAACTAACATAATCCCGCATCACTTTATTTATCGGCTTATATTCTATAGCATTTAAATACAAATATTATTTAATATTTGGAGTAATAAAGAGATGAAGGCCATAAAGAATTCAATTTGTAAAAATTATGTTTTTGTATTTGTAAATGTAAAAATCATATTCTTATATTTTTTTTAAATACATTTTAAAACAGCAATCCAAATTACCCACACTCTTTGCCACAATTTAGTAGAATTAAACAATGTGTCATTTGTCATTATAATTTTGTGGCCAGTAATTAATTATTTAAAAAATATAATATGCACAGTGGCGCTTAAATAATAAACCTTTTAACAAACTAGAGGAGATAAAATCATGAAGTGTATTATTTAATACACATCGAGGATTAATAGAGGATTTTCCAATAAGAGGTTTCATTTTGATGAGTAAATAAGTGAGTTTTCTTAAGCGAAATCATTGCATGTTTATTTATTTTGTAAAGAGGAGGGAATGCCATCAAAACAACCGCCACGTCTGCGCTTGCAGGATCTTTATTTTCAATTCGCACATTCGGCTCGATAACTTTGAGATATTGAATCGATTGTGGGCCTTTGGCATATAGCATATCTCGAACGTAGACCCCAAAAAAAAAGTCTAAATGTGTTAAATTACAAGATCTCGGCGGCGATGTTGATGGTCGGTAGGCGTGAGTATTTGTATTAACTGAACTTTAGAAATCATTTAATTTCATTATTTATATTAAATATACTTCAATTAATTGTTTTTCTTGTGTAAGTGTGTAAGCGGGTCGGTAGTTAAAAATATTGTGGTGGCTTCTTGGTCAGCGTTAAGCGATCGACTTATTTCTCTAGACAGCAAGAAAGCACAAAAAGCTACTGCTTGAAAATAAATTAAGAAAAGTGGTGTATGCGTCACAAAACGTATTTTTCATTTCACAATAAAGTAATACTAACTTCTAACTTTATTCATCAAGGTTCACAAAACTTTACACATTTCTTCCAAACATGTGTTGGAAGTAGTGTTGAGCGATACTGTGATTTTTTAATAATGTTGCTTCTCGTGAAAGTGATTTCTAAGTCCCTGTTCTTTTAAACTGTGACTGTAATCACAGTTTAGCACTATTTTGTTTGTAGCAGTTTTCTTATTTTGGCAAAATCTAACAAGAAGAGCAGCAGTGAAATTAAACAGTGATCACAGTGATCACGGTTTAACACATTTCAGCTCTTTTGCCTTAAAAGTATTTATTAGTATTGGTATTTTGATAAATACTAATAAGAAGAGCGACAAGAACAAACAAATGAGAATTGTCGTATTGCAAATACAAAAACGTGAGAGCTATACATAGTTGCCAGAAAAGACGATTTGACGACTTTTTACTCGACAAACGGTGAAGGTATAAAAACATTCATGTATATAGTAGCTGTATTTGCTGTAAAGTATATAAAGAATATTCACAGTTTATATGAAAGAACTATATTTCCAAAACCTGTTACTTGATAAGTTCAATCACAGTTGTGATTAGTGATTTTTCAATCGCTGTGAAAAAGTAGCAAGTTTAAAAAAAATCGCTCATCTCTAGTCGGAAGCAATGGTGAAAATACAAAAAAAAAAATTCTATCGGGTATACTTTGAAAAAACTTCATGTAAACCTTCTTTGTTGTTTTTCTCCATTCCGACTTTTTGGCATATGCTCCAAACCATTAATGGGCTGAAGATATATTGATTTTATGCGACGGATTCCACATTAAGGTATTTATAAGTAAAAGTCAACAAAAAAAACTTCGTTATTAGAACTCCGTTCTCCTTTTTTGTGCACTAGCATTAGTAGTTAGTAGAAAAATACTTATTACTTTAAATAATCGCTAAAAAAGTTAAGCTCAGCAAAAAAAAAAAATATTTTACACCAGTGTCGGACATAAATTAGTGATAGTAGCTAATAATACATAAGAGTCGTGCAAAGCAAAAAAAATATTTTCAGTTTCATCTGGAGTGTTAAGTATTAGAGCCCTTGTGTCCCTCATTTTTAATCGGATGTGTCCAGTGAAGTTCGAGATATTACGAGCAAGTGGATTAGGGTGCGACTCGAGTTTTGTTAAATATTTGCCTGCGTATTTTGCAATTTCTTCAGTCACTTGTGGCATATTTAAATCACGATGTATATTTGAGTTCCTTATGTATCATGGAGCCGATGTTATTAACCGTAAAATTTTGTTTTGCTTTCGTTGGATTTTCTCTACGTTTGAAGCTGAAGCAGTGCCCCATAGCTGAATTCCGTAGCACCATATAGATTTCAAAAGCGACTTGTATATCAAAAGTTTACAATCTAGAGTCAGGGTGGAATTTCTACAAATCAGCCAATGTAACTGATTTAATTTTAGTTTCATTTGTGTTAGCTTAGATTCAATTTGGTGTTTCCATGTAAGCCGTCGGTCAAAGTGTATGCCAAGGTACACATTTCACATGTGAGTGTGGAGGAACAATTTGATTATTCATTCTAATGGGGGAACAAGTATATTTTCGTAGGGTAAATGTTACCTGAGCACACTTCTGTTCGTTTACTTTTATTCTCCATAAGTTTAGCAATAGTTCCAGCTGGGTAATATGTTTCTGAAGATATCGGGATGCCTCGTGAGAGTTTTTGTGCATACTAAGATGTAGATGTGTGGATGTTACTGCTCACGATGTATGGATGTTACTGCTCACAGGCATATCACAAGTATAGATCAAATACAAAACTGGCCCCACTATACTCCCCTGTGGCACACCGGATGAGGTTGATTCGGGCACACTCACGAAGTCTCCTTCCACAACAGTGAACTTACGAACAAGAGAATATAACTTTGCAAAAGACTAAGAATGTTTATTGGTAGATATGTCTTCAATCTTAAAATTAGGCCTTCATGCAACACTTTATCAAATGCCTGAGAAACATCAATAAAGAGGGCAGAACAACATTTCTTTTCTTCAAATCACAAGGTAGACCAGAGGTGACACAGGACGGAAAATAATTGTGTTTTGTGGTGCTCACATAGTCATCAAATCCTCTTTACTTTTTCTTTCGCGTGGTATTATTTTAAAGTAATTACATTTTATTCTTTCTGGTCTCATTCGCAGCCTAGTTTTTGTAACTAAATCGTAAAAATTAATATTTGCGAACGAAAATATTTAAAACAAAGTCTCTAATCATTTGAAAACAAATTTTAATCACTTTATTAACACTAATAATCCTTTTGGCACTGTGTTTTTTAATTCAATACCACAAATTCCTTCATTTAATTTTGTGCAAATGTTCATGTGCTCAAGTGTATTTTCAATTTATGCTTTGCGGTCTCATTCGTTGTTTGCTTTTTGCAAGTTGAAGTTAAAAATTGATATTTTTGAAGGAAAATGTTTAAAGTTGAGTTTAAAGTAATATATAATATTTTACACATTGTTTTATTTAGTTCAACACTGCAAAATCTTTCATTTAATTTTGTAAAAATGTTCAATTGTTCATTTCACTAAGTATAAATTTCTGCTGTTTGTTTTAATTATTGTATTAAAAATATTCAATAACAAACACACTATATTTATCCCTTTTTAACAGTGATCAAATCAGGGGATTTTAGCTTTTTTCATAAGTCACTTTCTACAACTCTGGTCTACTTTGTGCTTCAAATGTTCTTCTTATAAATTGAACCAATCTATGCGTTTGTTCAATGGTGCTATCCTGACTTCTAAAACCAAATTGATGATCCGGTATGCACTCATTATCAGTTAGAATTGGGGAAAATTTTATCATGAGTAGCTTTTCGAAGATTTTTGACATTGCTGACAGTAAACTTATTGGCCTGTGTGACTCAGCCTTGGCATGCTTCCAGTGGTGTGGATAATACTACAGTCGTAAATGTCATTAAAAATGAATAACAGGATTGTAATTGCAATACCCGGAGCTTTCTTTGGATTGAGTTCAGCAATTAATGTTTGTAATTCACGCATCTTAAACTTTAAGGGTCGAGGGGTTAGAGCAACTACACACGGCAAATCAACAACGCCCGTACATGTGTTTGGGGTAAATACGGATTTTGAATGATCAGCAAATAGTGCAGAGGTGGTTTAAACTCAACGGGTGTTTTTAGCTTTCTCGCAGCGCGCCACAAAGAGTAATTAGATGCTGGTGTGACATCGAGGTTTTCCAGATAATTTTTAATAGATGCAGTTTTTAGTACACTCTTCAAACCTGATTTTATGTTGGGGTGATCTGTGTTGTTGCCATTCCTTTTTAGCTCTTCTTTTTTCACAAAAGAGACGTTCAATATCCGTAGAATAAATTATATTATACCTAGTCTGCGGATGGGAAGCAGTAGCATGTTCAGCAGCCTGCTTAATATTTTCGTAAAGATTCGCAATGTTAGATTCAATATCATCGCATGTTCTTAGCGTTACGTTTTCCATGCAATGACTACTAAGATATTTTTTGAACGCCAGCAAATTAACACGATTGATCATCTTCACATATGGGAGAGGTAAATCACTTCTTAGTGGGTTACAGATTGTAACGATAGTGGGAGAGTGATCGGAGGAGAGATCTAGAGAAGCTTCAACATGAACTAAATCCCTAGACAATCTAAATACTAAATCCCTAAAGAAAATTACAACACAAAAAACACACGCTTTGTTTTTAAAAATAACAATTACAGGCCGATTAAAGTGCAATTGCAGAGCCGGCATGCATGCATGATCATAATGATTCAGTGTTGCCAATCTGTGTGTAGGCCATGAAATTAGATTCATGAATAATCTCTGTGTAATTTTACTTTAGGTTCTATTTTTATTAAATATTTTAAAAAATTTTAACCCACGCAAAAGATGAGTAAAAAACCAAATTGGTGCACGATGTCTTTGCAATAAGCGATTATAAGAAAATATTTTTAAAATGGATCAGTATATGTCGCATGCCTGGTTGCATTGTGACTTTTGGAATATAAATAAATATGGTTTTTAAGGCATCAATTATAATTTTAATGATTTAACAACTCTCGATGCGTTCCTGTGGAACCAAGACAAGTCATTGCTGTAAAAAAAGTCCAAAAGAATGCGCTTCGTCAACAACAGCAGTCAAAATTATTTCCAAAAGTTAATGCGATTGAAAAACGTTTGGATTTAAATACATTTTTTTTTTTTGCTATTTTCTTAAATTTAAAGTTCTATCAGGCTTAAAAATTACCCTTTACATACATACATAAGTATTGTACATACATAAGTATTGTACAACAAATTTAGTGTAATTTTTTTTTCAAGTGTGTAATTTAAGTCTTTGGCAACATTGAAATCACTATATGCACAACTCATAAACTTACATTTTTGTAGCTTGTAAACAAAGTTTGACGCATTTCTGCATTGTACACCTTAGCCGGCTGGGCTCGTGGCGGTACCTGTTATAATTGTACCATGTCGTTTTGTGCCGTTCTCTTCTATAGAAAATATTTTGCAATTACTTCTTCTGTGAAAAGAATCAGCTGGCAATCTGTATAAGTCCTAATTTACACTATGCAAGTCTTATTGCTAAGCTGATTAGTTTGTTAGGACAGAGGGACGAGGGGAAAAGACGCGTTACTGTTCCCCTCGTCTCTCTCTCCTTCAAACTAATCAGCTTAGCAAAATATCACAACAAACTAATACATACACACTTTTGGCTGTGACTCAACGTTGAATTCTATTTTCTGCAGATTGTCCGCAACAGAACGGAACGAAACTGAAACAAAACAGCTGATTCAGAAAAGAACAGCACGTACTTATTCTGCCTTAAGGCCTACACTCTAAAGTGAAATTTCCAAAAATATGAATATGAAAAGAACTCAATTTTGTGTGGAGTTATATATAATGTAACAAATAGCGATTTTCTTTAATTGTTTAAGACAAAAATATTATTTAAAAAATATTAATAGTTTTTAATACCCTTGTTACTAGAACTTCAATTTCCAGTTTTGGCTTTTTGCGTTTTTTTTTCGTTGTTTTTTTGCCATACGAGTATAAATTTGTTTAAGAATTTTCTAAAAGTCGATTAAGCTTCTTTAAAAAATCTTTCTTAATCACTAATAAAGCCATATACAAATACTTCAAAAATATTCATTTCTAAAGCTATGGACATGATCAAATCTCCGATTGTCTACAAATGTTACTGGACAAACACAAGGTACACCAAATGGACCACCAAATTCAAAACTTGTGTACAGCATCAGTCTTATAATTTCCAACAATACACGACTTTTGTATGTATTACATTTTTAGCAAGCAAGATAAATAAAATTTATTATTTGAGTCATATACGTCCACACACATGTACATACATATAAATATGTATGTGTGTGTACAAATAAATTTATTTACAGTAGAAAAAAATAAACGTAATATAAAATCGAGCAATACATACAAATTTTACCATCAATGTAATGAAGACTAGTTTTTTGAACATTTTTCCTTGAAAAGTTTCAATATGTTGTAAGCATTCTTTCCATGTTTTTCATCACACACATCATTTTGATTATTCTCCAACTCTAAACATTCATAGAATTTTTGCTTCATGTTCACCCCGATTTTAGTAATTTCGTTTTGCTCGTCTTTAGTTAAACATTTGTATGAATACTCCTTCAAAAGTACGTCCACGTCCTCTATAAGTTTTTCATACACATATTCTTTCACAGGACTACCTTGAGCAAGATTAAAGGACATCAAGCTGAAGGCGATAATTGCAAAAATAAATTTCATTTTTTTTTTTTATATAATGTTTTAGGTATCACTTTTGTATAGCAGTGTAAATGGCTTTTAAAATTTCAGTCTTTTTATACTTTATTCGGAGAGAACTGAACTTTTATACTAGAACTTTTCTTTGTCTCAAAACTAAAAAATTTAATACATACATATGTATGTACATATATCTCAAGCTACTTCTATTTGCTTACACGTGTATGAAAATTAAATAGCTGTTATATACATACATATTAGAGATGCATGAGGTACAAAAACTAATTGCTGAACTCAACCCAAAGAAAGCTGCGGGTATTGATGAAATTAGTAATCAGATGGTGACGAAGTTGCCTCGTATTGCAATTAGAATCCTGTTATTAGTTTTAAATGCCATTTTACAACTGGAGTATTATCCACACCACTGGAAGCTTGCCAAGGTCAAAATGATTCCAAAGTCGGGCAAAGATCTTAGCAAGGCTGAGTCATGCAGGCCAATAAGTTTACTGTCAACAATCTCAAAGCCCTTCGAAAAGCTACTCATGATAACATTATCCCCAATTCTAACAGTTAATTTAAAACTTACGTTAAATAGCTGATGTTAATAATAATCCGTAGCCAAGTAGACAGACATTCGTACTGATGAAGTGCGTAGCTGTGCAGAAAAATGTCGTTATTTCCCCCAGCTAAAAAGTCTAGTTTAAGTTTTCTTCTCTTCTTTAGAAAATCACATTAATTTATAAAAATATAATAGATTTACAACTCAAAAGGATTAATAAAATAAATTTAAATAAATTTTTTTTTATCTTTATATTTCACTTCTATGAAAAATTCTTCAACTACACGAGTTTAAATTCGGTTGCGTAGTTCTTTTAAAAGCATTTGTTGTTTCGCACATTTCAATTACGCGTGCAAGCAAATATAAAACTATAAAATTATTTGTCTATTTGTAGTAGTAAATTTAGTTTTGTGATATCGAGCCATACATAAGCACCCAAAAAAACATAAGTAAGATGGATAGCGATTTTTGTTTTTTCTGATAAGAATCGACAAAATATCGTAGCCTTGACATGCATCTGTTGGCGCGTTTAGAGAAACGTGAATGTTTAATTAAGTATACGAGGCAGAAAGACGAACTTTTCTATAAGACGTTTATTGAATGAATGAATTTATTGAATAAAGTTAGCTTATAACTAACAATGATGTGTATCTGCATACATGTGTATTTATGTATATAAATTTGTTGAGGTAAATAGTAAAGTATGTGGATTGTAAAACTGAATTACAGAGTAATACTAAAAGTATCGTTATAATTTTACAGCAAAAACAATTCAGACGCAAGAGCAATTCTTTGTTTACATATTTTGTTACCAAAAAGTGGCCCATACTCGTACATACGTCTGTATACGATTCAACAAATTCAATGCTACTGGCTTAAAATATTTGCAATAAAGTGAGATATTGAATAAAATCATAGAACTATAAATTTTGCCATTGACTGTTGCACAAAGCAGCTTCTAAAATAAAAAGAATTGCTGAAAAATCTGGCAAAATTTTATTAACTTCCAACTTGACGACTAATAATAATTTTTGATTTAGTCTTATAGGGCATTTACATTGTCTCAAAATCTAGTACTTTTTACTAGATTTCCCATACAAAACAAAATCTAATTTTTCAATAGATTTGTAGGAAATCTACTAAAAATTTAATATTTTTATTTATTTTTTACTACCCTGTACATCATAATTTATATAGAAGGTGAGTGAATTAGCTACGCTCTACACCATTTTCTATTGAGGGTTTGTAAATGAGCTAAGGCGGCATTTTTTTTTTACAATTTAAGACTAAATTTCAGACAAAGGATTTTGTCTCGCATACAAAATCATGGAAAATGTCAAAAAAGCTTAGTGTAAACGATATAGATTTCGTTAAAGATTTCTAATCAAATATACTAGATTTCGAGACATTGTAAATGCAGTATAACAAAGCAATGTTAGCCTTAAAGTGCTTGTCAACTTCTATGAACATTAAAGCTAAAGCAAAATATTCTTTTGCATAAGGGGGCAATACTTTAATTTTATTTTTATGTTTTAAAAACATGGTAATATTTTTATTTTTCATTATCGCGAATTTTGTGTTTTTTCAAAAATTATTTATTAATTCATGAATATCTATTTTGTCCCCTTGAAAGTGATCCCCCTCAGATCTAATAAACTAATGCCAACGTTTTTTTCAAATCTTCGAAGCACTTCAAAAAATCATTATTTTATCGTATTCAGCTCCTTCTTCGATGCCGTCTTTATCTTGTCAATCGTAGCGTAGCGTCGTGCTTTCATGGGCTTCTTCAGTTTCGGGAACAAGAAAACGTCACAGGGGGCCAAATATGGGGAATACGGTGGCTGCGGCGTCATTAGTGTGTTGTTTTTGGCCAAAACATGGCGTACAACCAACGATGTGGGAGCAGGGGCGTTATCGTGGTGGAAAAGCCAATTTTTGTTCTTCCACAAATCAGGGCTTTTCTGGCGGATTGCTTCGCACAAATTGCGCATAACTTGCATATAATATTCCTTATTGACCGTTCTACCCTGTGGCAAGAACGCATGACGCACCACGCCCCTGCAATCGAAGAAAACTGTAAGCAAAACTTTCACATTCGACCGAACTTGGCGCGCTTTTTTCGGTCTTGGTTCGTGCGGCAGCTTCCATTGAGATGATTGAGCTTTGGTTTTCACGTCAGAACCATAAACCCACGATTCGTCACCTGTTATGACCCTCTGGAGCAAATTTGGGTAGTCGCGGACAGAGTCCAACAGCTCATTAGCAATGTTCATGCGATGCTGTTTTTGGTCGAAATTGAGCAATTTTGGTACGAATTTACTGGCGACCCGTCTCATGTCCAAATCATTGACAAAAATCGAATGGCATGAGCCAATCGATATGTCTAGGTCCTCAGCAACTTCTCTAATGGTGATTCGACGATTGGCCAATACCATTTTCTTCACTTCATCAATTTTTTCGTCTGTTGTTGAAGTGCTCGGGCGTCCGGCACGCTCTTCGTCGTTCACATCTTCTCGGCCTTCTGAGAACATTTTGTACCACCGATAAACGTTGCTGCGGTCCAAGGTAGCTTCTCCGTATGCCACAGTCAACATTCGGAATGCATCCGCGCACTTAATTTCGTTTTTCACACAAAATTTGATACAGGTTCTTTGTTCCATTTTTTAATAGGTAAAAATCGAAGACGAGCCAAAACACGTGCAAGCAAAGCAGCTGTCAACAATTAACTGAACATTAAAAATGGTCGGCATAAATGAGAGACATGAGTACCAACATAAGGCCACAAAAAAATCAAAATTCGAATATGCGTAACCCGCGAAAATTCAAAAATCGCAATACTTTTTGAACACACATCGTAGTATCAGTGCAAACATGAAAAATACCTACAACAGACTCTTGTTCTCTCTTTTTTTAAAACACGGAGATAATTTCATAACATGTATTTTGATTCTACAAAGTCTTAATACTTTGTATTACCATGTAAAGACACCTTTAGTGTTTGTTTTTCTTAAATGATTATTTTGTTAATTCTTTTTTTGTAATGCAAAACAATTTTATTTATTTATTTAAATACCGAAGTATATTTTTATTTGACATAAGTCTTTATTTATTTAATTTGAAGATTTGGCTTGTTTTTATGGTTAAGCAATTGTCTATATGCATTTCGTTCCTGCTTTTGGAACTCGTCAGTAGACTTCAACCCAAAAAATTTTTGAATTTAGTTAACAAACTTTTATTGTTGCCCAATGTGGCAGCTAATGGTAAAAAGGTAGTGGAAAATAAAATAGATAGACAATTGAATAAAGATGCTTGTTTTGTAAAGATTTTTGTTTGAAGCTTTCAAACTTATTATGTTTGTATACTGTGATTCTCAATATAGTATTAAGAGTCTTACTATAAACATACGAAGTTTGTTAACTAAATTCAAAAATTTTTTGGGTTGAAGTCTACTGACGAGTTCCAAAAACAGGAACGAAATGCATATAGACAATTGCTTAACCATAAAAACAAGCCAAATCTTCAAATTTATTTATTTATTTACTTGATATTAAAATAGATAATTAGTTGATAGCGAAACGAAAAGGCAACAACCCGACACGTGTTTCTCCAAATTTATGATTGAAGTCATACAATGTTTATTCTTAACGGTTTCGTTTGCCTTATTTTTGTATATAAGAAAGAAATTTTATCATATTGCGACAGTGCTTAAAGTAAAGTATTACTATAAATATTTATATCAAAAAAGAAGAAAAAAAAAGATGAAACTGATTTTTACTATTTTCGCCTTGTGCTCTCTGATGGTCGTTACTTTGGCCCAAGATCAACCCTTTCCAAATCCTTTGGAAAAAGTTGTTTATAGAGTGCAAGCTGCCCTACAAAATGAAGGTAACAATGCATGTGTCACTACCAAAAATAGAGAAACTATTGATGACATCCTTAAGCAAATGTATGCTAACAATGATGACTGTATTTCTAAAAAAGAAGATAATGTGTTTATGTGTAATCAAGAGGCTGCTTCGTCGGCTAACAAAAAGTTGGATAGCGTATTTTCAGACATTGACAAATGCAATTTTTTAAATTAACGTTGCAGTAGACAATTGAAATTCTGAGCTAATTATGTATACATTTCTATAAATAAATCAATAAATAAATAAATTTTTGTTTAAACTTCTTGTTGCTGGAAATTTTCATACGAGAAGTGAAGTACATTTTTACACTCGAGGAACTGGCGAACAAAATTAGACTAGTCCCGTTAACTGTTTTTTGCAGGAAAGGCAAACAACTGAATTAACTCGATAGAAACTAGTAATGAAGCATCAGTTTTCGTTATTTTTTTAAGGCAGGATGGAAGTCGATTTCAATGAAAATATTTTGTGACTTTATAGTTGTGTACTTGGGGAGCCCGAAAAAAAAATAATTTACTGAGGACATGTCTACTTCTGTCTACTTTTGGTATTGGTAGAATATTGTATATATTAAATTTACTTTGCAACGCTTGCATTGAATTAGTTGTTTTGGCAATGAAGTCAATAGCAACTAAAATTGGAAACAAAAACTTGCAATTCTGCTACGAATTAATATAAATTTTAAAAATAATAGAATTTCTTATGACCCTTGATCCATCTCCAGAAATGGTAAAATTGTTTAACTCCAAAAGTATGTGCCAAAAAGTTTCTTTAGACAACCCTAAAGAAGATTTGTACTCGGATTTTTTGATTTTATTAATCAGCTTAACTAATTTGTTAGAAATATAAATACAAGTATGTAAAAAAAACAAAACCCTTCTTGACAGTCCGGAAATTAGGGTTATCATTTTTTGCAAATATCAGCTTCCCAATTAATTATGCGCGTGCCTTCGCCCATTTTTTAAATGCAAGATTTTGTTTTTTTTTCAGAGCTCAGGGTGTGTGTTAATTTTTGTAAAAATCGGTACAGTAGAACCACTTAAAATAAAATATTAAATTTTAATGGGCGTGACCCCGCCCATTTTCTGAAATATAAGATTGTGTCTATTTGTGAGCTCAAGGTGTGTGGTAAGCTTCGTAAAAATCGGTTAAGTAGAACTACCTGAAATATAATAATAGATTTGAGTGGGCGTAGCTCCGCCCATTTTTCAACTTTAAAATTGTGTAATTACAAGAAACAAAGAAGTTTGCGCAGCATTCAAATAAGTAGAAAATTATAAAATCAAATAGAAAAATTTGTGGGCGTGTCCCCGCCCACTATTTTTACAATGGGATTCATTGGAAGATATACCAACTAAAAAGAATTTTTACAATCGGTCTAAAACGTACCGTGTTATAAAATAACAATGTCCAAAAAAAAAAAAGACGAATTGATAACCTCCTCCTTTTTTTGAAGTCGGTTAAAAATGGTTTTAAAAAAACCCAGGAACAATTTTGTTGGCGACCCAGCAAAAATGTGGTAATAACTTACATTAAGAGCAATTTATTTTTCAACACAAAAGCATCAGTTCATCAGTTACCCGGTTAATTACTACCCGATTCACTGATCGGTTAATTCAAAATTGTCATTTCTTCGATTAACTGTTAAACCGGTTAATTCGAGCCGATTAACCGATTAACCGACGTAACAAATTTTTTCATATTTTGTAATGTTACAACTTATTTTTTGTGTGAATAATTATTTGTTTCGTCTCATTTAAAAAAGATGTGTGTTTAAAAATTATTTTTTATACAAACAAAGATCTTAAGTGAAACTTAAAAATCTTTGGACATGGCTATAAAAGAGTTTAGTAAAGACTCTGGTACTGCAACTAGAGGGAGTTATTAAGTTTTTGTTTAATAGTTAAATAAAAGGCAATAGTACTGTTGCCAATGATTTAATTAAGGATTCGATTTAATGAGAGTCGAATTCAATTATTTTACACCTGTACTCTGAAATATTTCCTTCAAGCAAAAAATTCAGAAATGGACTTTTTGCAGAATATTCGCCGCTGAGCTCTGCCACTATGAGTCAGATAATGACCAGCCAACAGAAGAAAATATCGATAGTAATACAAAAAATGTTCTAACAAAATTAACCGAAACAGTTAGAAGTTTCGTGAATTTGAAAACAAAATAAAGCAGGACTCTAGTGGCATAATCAATTATTTAATATGTTTTGTGATATCCAGGAAAAGTACTGAGAAAACTATAGTATATCTTGTATTATTATGGATTGCTTTCGATTTTCTCAACATCTACGATAAGTAAAAGGATTTTTCCAAGTCTGGTGTTACCAAAAGTAACGAATCGCTAAAGTCCTAAGCATTTAATTTAAAATTATTTTTCTGAAAGATTGTGTAGGAAGATCTCTTTAAACTAAGAATTATTATGTGTGTTTTTTGTTTTACTAATAAACTCAAATTAATAAATAATTTATGCACTTTTATTTGTTGAAAACACTTGACTTATGGAAAAACTTTATTAAACGGTTTACCGGTTAATACCGAAATTAACCGATTATTAGCCGATTAAGCAAAAACCTGCATTAATTAATCGAGCGATTAACCGATTAAAGCAAAACCCCGATGAAATCAATACCCTGCCACATACCGTCTGAATTACTTTACAGCATTTGTGTAACGACGACTGCCAGTAAATAAAAAAAATAAATTATTCTCTGCTTGGCGTAGTACTAGAGCGTGTGCTTGTTAAGCAGATAGTTCTATGTTCAAATCGTGTCGAAGACTTGTGTGTTTTTTTTTTAATTGTATGTGTTCGAGAAAACTAATCCTGAGCGCATAATTAGTTAATTAGCATGTTCACACGAACACCAATTATCGGGATCGCTCTCTAATTCGAGGCACAAAGTACACAGAGGTGAAGAAAATGAGTGATGAAAAAAGCTAAAATCAGCTTTGACACAGGTTCGGCGAGAAAGGGACAACTGTAGTATATTTGTTATTAAGTTGTTAACGATAAACAAGAAAACACAGTGTGTAAAAGATTATTGATATTAAAAAAGTGATTAAAATTGGTTTCCAAATGATTAGAGACTTCATTTTAAGCATTTTCATTAAAAAAATATTAATTTTTACCATTTACTTCCAAAAAGCATATGAGAATGAGACAACAAAGCATAAAATGAAAATACATTTGAACAAGTGAACATTTGTACAAAATTAAATGGAGGAACTTGAGGTATTGAATTAAAAAACAAAATGTGAAAATGATTATTAGTATCGAAAAAGTAATTAAGATATGTTTTCAAATTATTAGAGACTTCGTTCTAGGCATTTTCGTTCACAAATATTAATTTTTACCATTTATTTACAAAAATCTAATAGCGAATGAGGACACAAAGCATAAAATGAAAAACGTTAAATTAATGCCACTACGAAAGAAAAATTAAAGAAGACACAGACTCGGTGTGAGCGAGACGTCAGGAATTCGCAATTATCTTCCGTCTCGTGACATCTCTGTGTACTTTGTGTTCGAGGTTCGCGGTCGAATCTTGATTGAATCAAATTTTTGAGAGCGAACCATCTTAGTCCATTTTGAACCTTGCTGCGAACCATGAAGAAATTGCTCTCTCTCATCGCTAGTTTTGATAACAAATTATCGCTAATTTATCTATCAATATCATAATATCAACACAAAATGAGTACACACATACACGTGTACAAATTTGTGTAAACAAAAAACAAACAAACAAAAATGTGTGTGAAGATAAATTTAAATTTAACTAGCAGAGACAAAAACCAAAAAAGTTTACAGAGCCCATTTTGCAGTTAACAGAGGACTGTTAAGCACTTAACAGTCCTAGTAAAATAAAGGAACATTATTTCGGTTGCGAAATCCAGGAACGGGGTCTGATACTATGCCCAACAATTAATGGAAAATGTGGTCCGATATCTGAATAATGAAATTATACCAATTGGATATACAAAAGATATATCAATAATACAGAAACTTAATTTGAAAAAAAGTCCTATTTTGGAAGGAAAAGTGGACATTGTGGGAAATAGAAGAATTCTACATATATCCCACTATATAGAAATGGTGCTCCTAATGGTTCTTTTAAGAGCAAATGAGGCAATTAGATCTGAACCAAAGGCATTTAATAAAAAAAATTTCCTCCCATACAATTTGGTTTTTGGCTCTAACGCCTGCCTTTTTGACGGTTATAGCTCGAAATGTATGTATGTATGTACTAGAGGTGAGCACAAAGTGTTTGCTTGCTTAATCTTCATTTTGTACATTATTTAAATGTTCTCTCTTTATAGTGCTCTTGATTTTATGAGAACAAACAAATTTATTAATTTAATCTAACAAATAAAATACCTAGAAAAATAATATCTTTCACAATGTATGTATATAATTGTAAAAAGTTTTATTATCACTTAATATTTTATGAAATTTTGAGTTTGTGAAATGAAATATGGTGCACTATAAAATGTACAATAAAAATATGGCCACCCTCCCTCCGCACCGTTTATTGCTTTTTTGAAATAATCGTATTTAAAAATATAAATTTGCCACCAGACACCCTGTACAATGGTTTTGTGTGTTTTTTGTTCCTTGTTCTCTATTTATACTTTACGATCACCACCACAAACAATATTCGCTCTTGAAAAAAATACAATACTGGGTAGTATGAATAAAAAAAGTATTAACTTTTTACTTAAAAATTTGTTTTAAAACCCTCAATATATCGAGCCATAACCGTCAAAATAGCTTAACCGACACATTTTTTCGACATCGTTTGTTTGACGAAAATTGATCATTTACGATCGCAAGTAATCGATTTTGATATAAAAATTAAGTTCGAGAATTATGTCGTTTAAGCTTTTCTGACGGTTATGTCACGATATGTATTTTGTGTTTTTTTAAACAAATTTTTAAGTAAAATTGCTTTTTTGTTATTCATACTACCCACTGTGCACTTTATCCCCGGGCAATCCCGGGGTCCTAGCTGGGGTAATGATGCTTTTTCCGTTGATGTGCCTTTGGTACATTACCCGTAAAACTTATGTGTTACTACCCAGGTCTGTGTTGTCAATCAGGTGCAGCGTCACCTGGAACTTCCCTGAGTTCAAAAGACGATAGAGGTGAAGCCCTTGTGGTGGATCTTCGAAGTCTCTGGTACCACGGGTGCCGGTTGCCGGTTGCCCGATAGTAAGGCTGCTCTAGGAGTTTAGGTGTATGTAGCGGTCGTCAGGATCCTTTGCTAAAAGGTCGATTTCGTCCTAACCCACGGGGTTAAAGGGATGATGTTGATCAGTGTGGAGTAGGCACTGGATTGCTGGCGGCACAGGCATGCGTCTGGCTCTGATAAGTGGTGGATCAAAAAGCGCTGGGAGAATAGTCTTGGCTTCCCAGTGTTAAATCAATGCTAGTGATTGGTGTGACGCGATCGGCCAGACAATATTCTATGTGCTGTTGCAATACAACAGAAGCTGCTATGGGCACGGACATAGCAGCAGAGTTTAGATAGCTCAAGTACCTCAGCAAGGTGCAGATATAGTACAGGGATAACTACTATGATCAAATATTGCAACCTATGTGCTTTGTTTAGTGGGGACTGGTTCATTCTTAAGGGTGCATGGGGGCGATGGTAAGCGCCTAACCTTCACCCGGTGTTAAGACCACCATGAGATAAGGCCGTAAAGGCAGGTGTTCACGTAAATCTTGAACACATCTGTGCACTTTATCTTAGCTTCTAGTATGAACATATGCTTATGTAGGTACATATATTTATTCTTTTTAGTTAAATTAGATTATTAAATTTCTTATGAGAAATATACATACATGACGAACAAACAACCTCCTCCCTTTTTGAAGTCGGTTAAAAAGGGAAGGGAAGGATTTTAATTCAAGAAAAATAAAAAGCTGAAAACAGCTAAACTAACTAATGCCGAGTACACATTATGGCATTTTGAGACATTGCATTAGTGTGTACTAGTGGCAACGTTTGTCATTTCTGATATTTTTCGTTGTGTGGCATTACTTTCCATACAAAAAAAAACATAATGTGACCTGCGTTGAACACATTTTGAAAATGACACCACAAAATGACAGCACAAGAAATGCCAGATGCACGCTCAGCATAACTGTCGATTGAGCCAATGACAAATGTTTCAAGAATAACAATTTGCCAACGAAGCGACGATAAAAACGTATTTTTAAAACTTTAACGTCAACGGCAATAGGGCCAACTATCCTTAACTTCAGGAGCGTCTTTAATTCTTCATCGTAGTTGAGATCATTCACTTGATCATTGATTCGATTTCTGTATTTAGTCCTACAAATACATACTTTAAAAGTTATCAAATGTTAAATATTTTTTATTTACAGTAATGAGGAAATGAGGAAATTATTCGAATATTCGACAAGAGTTTTCGAACAATTCTTTATTCTAAATTGAAAAATTTTCGTTCTTTTGAATATTCGAATACTTATTGTTCGGATGACAACACTATGTAGTACTCGGCATTACAAAGTTGTTTGTTTGTTTGTTTGTTACAAATAATAATGTCTTTATGTCATGCTTTTAAATATTCTTTAGTTGCACAACTGTTCAAACGCATTTTAATTTATTATTTTTTTTAAATAGGTCGAACTGTTCCATTTTTAAATATTCAATCAATCAACAAGGTCAATTAAATATTGTCGTTTCTTTTTTCATAATATATTTCAAAAAAATAATTTATTTTAATGTAGATAATATGTATCTACATATTTACACATCGCTTAATTGCTTGAACAAGGTTGTCGTCATAGCTTACAAAAATGTTTTACAATTATTTTTATCTCAAGAGTTCAGTAAACAAGATATTTGTATGAAATTCAAATAAAATATGAATAACGCTATGAGGAGCAATTCTGCATTTTTAACTCGAGAATAGCAAATTTTTTACTTATGTCGTTGTTCTCGTAAATGAGCGATATATAAATTAACACTTTTTATAACAAACTAGTAAAATCAAGCATCAAAACAAATTCAAAATATGTTACTGGCAATTTTCAATGCTTCGTATTCAGCAAATATTATTAAACTAGAAATATGTTTACAAATCAAATTTTGTATTAAAATTTACTTATTAAACCTTTTGCAAGCTAATACGAGGGCGGATCAATAAGTCCGTGACTTTTTGAATGAAACAGTTTTTCTGCAAAACAAAAATTTACTTTTCAACATAATCTCCTCTTAACTCAATACAATTAGTGCAACGTTTCTTCAGTTTTTTTATTCCTTCCATAAAATAGGATTTTTCGAGGTTCTTAAAATAGGCAGTTGATTAGTCAACAATTTCATCGTTGGAGCTAAATCTCTTTCCATTAAGCAAGCTCTTTAGGTTTTGAAATAGGAAGTAGTCACTAGGGGCTAAATATCCGGAGAATATGGCGGATGAGGTACCAATTCGTAGCCCAATTCATAGAGTTTTGCCATTGAGACTGTGCAAGTGTGCACCCGTGCAGTATCTTGATGAAAAAGAACTCTTTTCTTGGCCATATGGCATCGTTTTCTTTTTAAATCCTCATTAAATCGGTCTAATAAGTTGGCATAACATTCGCCGTTTATTGTTTTTCCCTTTTGAAAGTAATCGATGTGGATTATCCCGCGTGCATTCCAGAAAACTGTTGCCATCATCTTATTGGCCGACAAACTTACCGTGGCCTTCTTCGGAGCAGGTTCACACGGAGAAACCGATTGCTTAGCCTGCTGCTTGGTCTCCGGATTACAGTAATGGATCCATGTTTCATCCACAGGTACAAAACGCCGCAAAAACTCATTCGGATTGCGGTTAAACAACTCCAAACAATCCTTTGAAGTTGTCACACGTTTACGTTTATGGTCAATTGAGAGCAAACGCGGCACCCATCCTGCAGACAACTTTCTTAAACCCAGCTGATCACTTAAAATCGTAACCACACTGCCATATGAAATGCCTATGGCGTCAACAATCTCACACACTTTTACTCTTCGATCGTGGATTTTTCCGACATTTTCGGGTGTACAGACTAGAGATGGGCGCGTGTTGAATTTTTCCAACACGACACGACACGAACACGAAAGCCAAGACGTCCAACACGTACGAAACACTAACGCGAAGTTTTTTCAAAACACGAAACTACACAACACGCACGAAATAAAATTGAATAGCAAAAAAAGAATTTTTTTTTAATATTCAATTAGATACATATATTTGCTTAATTTCAGAACTTTAAGCTTAAGAGAACCCTACAGTATCAACAAATTTAGTGGTTTGACGTGTTTGACGATACAAAATATAAAATTTTTTCTTTACTGGAAATTTATGCATACATATTTTAACACAAAAAATAGTTTCGTGCTAATCCTGTCAATTATGCTAAACACGTTACGACACGAACACGCACGAAAGCAGATTTTTTGTCAAGAAAACTTTGTGTTGAGTCGTGCGTGTTTGTGTAACGAAAAAAAACGACACGCGCCCATCTCTAGTACAGACCTCAATGGGCCGTCCAGAACGTTCGGCGTCATTTGTACTTGTGCGACCACAACGAAAGTCAGTAAACCACTTTTTTACCATTGAAATCGATGGTGTAAAATCCCCATAGTATTTATCGAGCTTTTCCTTGATTTGTAAAAATAATGTTTAATGAGCACTCGGAATTCACTTTTTTCCATTTTTAGAAAAATACACTTGGCTGTATGTTTTGAACAGCTGTTAAACGCAAAGTAAATGATGACACTTGCTCAAAAATTGACAGTAGTCTATCAACAGGTGGTACTTGATGGGAACAGTGTTGCATATCATATAACTACGAGGGAAGTTCGAAAAGTCACGAACTACGGGCTACGTTCGGACTCTGCATATGTTTGTAATAATATACGAGCTGTAGTTGTTTCGTTTTCCAGAATTTTCAGTTCTTCGAATTTTTTTTTTATTTTGGCGCTTCTTTTCGTTTTCGCAATTTTTTCGGTTTTTGCCTTTTTTTAGTTTTTGGTGACCGTATTAATTTTGTTGATTTTTTAGCGATATTTTTCATTAAATCGATTTTACTTCGGGCGATTTTTTTAAGTTTGGGATTTTTTAATTTTAGCGTTTTTGAAAATTTCAAGTGTTTACCAGATACAGAGTTGAATAAAAGTATAATATGAAAATATAGCAACTTTAGTTATAAAAATCTTTGCAAATCGCATCTTCAAATAAAAGGGTAGTCAAAATTGCTTTTATTATAATTGAGCAAATAAGCAAAAGCAATTTGCCACTAAGTTTTTTTAACAATTAAAAGTAGTCGGTATTCACAGCAATATTGCCAGAATACAAAAATTGGAAAAGAACTATTTTAAGTCCACTTCAGTTTTGCTAAACTAACATAGTGTCCACACCTGATGATTTTATATCATAACTCGTAATATGACGCCGGCAGAGCAACTGTCATTTTTTCATTAATATCAACACAAAGGGGTAGACGTTGATGATTTTATATCATGATGAATCAAACAAGTATTTGAAAAATACTTGCCAAAAATATCTGATTTTCGTGTTGTTTAATTTTTTAGGTACAAATAATTGTTGTGCCGTCTTTTTTAAGCGAAAATTTTTTAATAAATAAACGTTAAATACACAGTAACAAATAAAATGACATTTGATATCAAGATGAATGTATCAGGCCGTGAGCTTTGATGATTATATCATAACGCTGCTATAATATTAATAAATTGAGTCTATAGGTGATGAATTTTCATCATGATATGAATTTGACATTCATCATGATATAAATTCATCAGTTGTGGACACTATTACTACGTTTATACGCACGGCTTATTTGCAAATAAAACTGTAAATTGTTGCCATATTATTGTTTTTATTGCGACTTACTAATTCAGAAAACTATTCACGATTAACGCACTATTTGCAAAAAAAAATACTTGAGGTTGCCACACTAACAAGTGTTTGCTAATAAAAGACAAAAACTTTTAAATATTGCACAAAAAAACATTGATAGATGAAAATAATGACAATAAAAACAAATTATTATTTGTTATTTTATACATTTACACAATATTCTTGTAAACGTAAGTAACATTTCTATAGAAGTGCTACCAAGTTTTAATGCATTTACAATGCCATATAAACAGTGAGTTAATTTATTTGCAAATATTTTTATTTGCAAATAGTGCGTGTATAAATGTAGTATATGTTAGGTTTAACTATTCGGAACTTTATCGCCAAGTTGTAATAATGGCCCTTATTGTTTAAAATTTATTAATAATGTTCCGAAATTTCATTTTATATATTTTTAAGCGTATGTAAGTAAACACATATTCCTGTGTGTACAATATGATAAAATATTTGAGTAAATTAAAAATTCTGTATAAAATAATTGAAATTATGTCAATTATTTTTGTATATAACACTCACAAATTATTTGCATATTTAAAAAAAGAGAAAATGTCATCATAAAAATAACAAATAACGTGTTTAAGTATTAGAAATAATAAAGACATTGATGCTGATATATGAAGACGTGTTAACATCCATATCAACATAAGCACACACACACACACACACACACACACTCCAACACTCCCATAAGCAGGTATGTATGCATATACTTTTACTTATACAATCCATGCAACTTGATTATATGTAATTTATTTTTTATGCAAATTTATTTTTATTGAATAATTTTTAACACCTCAATCAAAATAAAGTGTTCATGTGTAAATTTTGAGAAATCCTGTATAAAGTGGTAATAAATTTAAATATTTATGCTACATGCATTTTGTGTATGTGTGTGTGTGTGTTAGGAAGACTTAAATTAACAAAAAGGGTAGTATGTGTCATTTATTACCTTAAAATAGTGGAAGATTGTCGTCCATTAATAATTTGCATAAACATGCATTAAATATTTTCATTTTGAATATGAAAAATAATCTAAACTTTTACATATCGCTGCTTCAATAAAACAAAGAGATATAAAAACAGCGCAGCAAAAAAAAAATCTGATTTGGAAGCACTAACAACTGAGGGAGGCAATGTATTGCTTACTTGATACCCAAAGCTTCGAAAAATGTTTCTGAAAAACACTAACGTAAGGCGGACTCTCTAACAAAGTAGAAAATTACCAGACAACTTTTACATCTCTGTATTACTTCCATGAAGCACTTTAGTAAGGCAAAAAAAAACAAAAAAGATCATGGCCTTTTGGAAGCTGAATATATTGCTTTTAACTGGCTCATCTCGAGCAAAAGATATGCCTTTTTCATGCGCAGCAGCAAGTGATTCTGTAATATTGTCTCCCTTACAAAAACGCTACTGGGTAGCAGTAATTTTTGCTGGCAATTTATTCGGAACATATAACAAATGTATACTTATCTGAAAGGTATTTTCACAGGCATGAATTGACAGCAAATAAATTGTATTTTTTTTTTATTTTTAGAAAGCCAAATTACTTACTTAATTTTTAATTTTTAAGAGACAAATAACACCGAAAGTTAATTGTAAATTATTATGACAAACACTAGAAGAACGGAACAACATGCTGTTTTCATCTTCAACATCAATCAGCGTTCTTGTGTTTGGTCCACTGTGTGTGGTGTCAGTTGATGCAAATTTCAGCTTTACATAAAAATAATTTTCTGTGCAAATGGAATATGGGAATTGTTTTGATGCATTGTATTCAAATTTCCTGAAAGTTTTGTTGTAATGAAAGCTGATATTTACCATTTTTTATTTACAACAATTTTGCCATTGTTATCTCTTCTTTGCTAATTATGCACATGTCTGTTAATTTCATCATTTTTGTTTTACTTAAGACGAAAAAGTTGTTGAAAATCTACTTATTATTCAAAGAAAACATTCTTTTCTTTCCTAAACGACATCATTGACTTGAGTTAATTGATCTCCCAAAGCGTCCCAAACAATGTGTGTGTTTAAAGTCCTCCCGAAATAGCTGAAGATTAAATCTTTTTCACCATGACAACGTTATTGACTAAAGATGCAAAATAATATTTATTTTTAAATAATTACACGGTTCATTTTGGATTCACTTTAAAAATCCGAAATGTAGGTAATTTTTTCCGTTTCAAATACCAGGTCGATAAGGCCATATATATACATACATATATGTATGTATGTGCCCTTAAATATGAAAGTGGTCTAAGTCGTATGCATTTTTTGCTTCGAAATATTGAATAAATCTTAAAAAAGACTGCAATAAATAGTTAATAAATATTAAATAAATTTATATTAATCGAGACTATAATATATTTTTTCATTTTTTCAAATGTAGTCTAGTAAATATTTCCACAAGAGAAATATATGACTTAGACCACTTTCATAATTAAGGGCACATATGTATCTTCCTTTCTTAAGTCGTGAAAATAAAAGCAAGCACAGGTAACCCTCGACAAACCCTACCAGAAAAGTAGTAACACATCCCAGGTATTTCGACTTCATTCATTCAAAAGATTATTTTGTGATAAAACTATTGCGGCGAATGACTTCAACTATTAATTGAAATTTATTTGCTGGTGCTTAAGCATTGTCTATATATTTCATCGGTGCTTAGCCAAATCACCAGAAGTCTTCAAAAATATTATTATTTGTGAATTCTCAAATAGTTTTTGGAAGTCTGTGCATAAGATAAGAGGTTTGTGACTGTTCAAAATGCTTAACCACCAGCAAATAAATTTCAATTAAGATTAACTTATGACAATATGTAGAAAAATAAATTTCTTAAATGTTCAACTATTAATAATATTAATAATATTTCTAAGTTTGTCATCAAAATATTTTTTTTCTTGTGAGTGAATTGTTTTTTTATTTAACCCTTAAAAAAATGAAAAATTGTTTTGTATAAAGTAATTTTTCTGCAAAAAAAAAAAATAAAAAATAAAAATGAAAAAAAATCATGCCGCGTAATAAACCTATTTAATTTATTATAAAAATTTGGTATCATTTTAAAATGTTACTTAATTAAAATTAAATAAAATTTTGGATAATTTTCATAAACTTTAATTTACGCGGACAGGAGTATGAAGTTCTTTTCCATAAAATTTTTTTTGGTATTTAATTCTGCAGAATAAAATAGAAGCCAAATTAAATGTCCATAAATAACACATGCAATAGATATTCGTATTCGAATTCGTCTTCGCGAATATCAAAAATTGACACTCGGCACATCACTAGTATGTATGTATTATGTATAGGGTGTTTTTTTAGAGGTATAGAACTTCGAATTGAAATAAAACACAAGAAAATCGTTTTAATGTCCATCAATTTGGCTTTATTGGAAGGATAATTTTATGCCATTAACGTTTAAATATGATTTCGGGCATGTGGCCGCCGCGGCTGGCTCGAATAAAGCCAATTCTACAGGTCCAATTTTTAACCACTTTTTCGAGCATATGGGGCCGTATGTTGGCAATAACGCCACGAAGTCCCCTAACGTTTCTGGTTTGTTGGCGTAGACGAGCGACTTCACATATCCCCAAAGAAAATAATCCAATGGTGTCAAATCACACGATCTTGGTGGCCAATCCATGGTTAACCGAATTAATTGCTCTGATGGACGATTATGTCGACCATAAAATGGACGGAGCTTGCGGTAAACTTCGCGAACTGAACCATTATTTTCGAAATAAATTTGCACGATTTGCAAGCGTTGTTCTTTTGTCAACCTGTTCATGATGAAATGGCAAACCAAACTAAATATTAATCACTTGACAGCTGACAAAATGGCCGCCAGTTAAAAAAGTGATGCCAACTTAAAGTTCTATACTTAACTAACGTGTCATGATAGAAACGTGACTGAAATATTTAAAAAAAATCTTATCGTAACTCTTTGCTCGTTTGTATATTGTATACTGTAATGGAATGCAACTGCAACAGTAGGAAACAGCTGATCCATATTTTTATGTGAAAAGTAGGTTACGTTACATTACATCCCTATAAAGGCTAAGTTAGCCGACTGTAATGTAATGTAACTGCAACGGTAGGAAACAGCTGATCGATATTGTTATGTGAAAATTAATGAAAATGGTTATAAAGATGTAATGTAACGTAACATAATTTTCATATAAAAATATCGATCAGCTGTTTCCCACATTACAGTTACATTTCGTTACAGGCTAACTGAGCCTTAACCATTTGCATTACTTTTCACATAACAATATCGATCAGCTGTTTCCTACTGTTGCAGTTACATTACATTACAGTCAGCTAACTGCGCCTTATATGTACATAAGTAACACGTATGATCAATTAAATAAAAAAATTAGAAAAGCATACGTATATTTGTATGAAATTAGTAATTTTTTTCTGTTACGTAACACTTAAAAAAATCGTAACAAAACTCGACCCCCCCCCCCCTCCCCCCCTTGAGCGTTACGAAATATATGAACTATCATTTAGTGTTTTATGTCATCGCCAAAACATTTTAATTTTATATTTGCTTATGCTTTTGCTTTAGTTTTAGCGAATTGCGGAATACGGGGGCCAGAGTGACCGTTTGCGCTACTAAAGTATCAGTTTGCTACTTTTTGACTTGTTTGCCATTTTTTTTTTTTTTTTTAATTACCTAAATCAACTACTTTTTATTGCACTTTGACCCTTTTTAGAAATTCCATCGCTTGATTTATTTTTTTGGCAGCAATTTGCTTGTGTAAGCATAATTTCTAATGACAGATTACCACAGTTTGAGTTGATTAAAACAAATAAGCAACTGTGTCTCTGATTTTGTTCCTAAATTTTCAAACTCAATATAATTTGTGATGAACATTCCTCAGACTGAATTAGATACAAGAATAAGAATCAACTTTGGAGATGCTCGGATTGTAAGATTTTAAATATACATATCGTCGCTGATTTAACTAACTGACCTGGCTAACATTTTAAAAATTTAACAGAAAAGCAGCTTTTATGGTTTTTTATGCATTCATTCTTATAGCTGCATCTGAAAGCTTTTTACGTACATATATAGACAGCGACGATATATGCAAAATACCGTTTTAATTTTACCGTGTTTTTTTTTTTTTTTTTTTTTTTGTAAATGAGAAATAAAGTAATTTAAGATTAAAAGGTTCTAAATTTTTTAAGAAACAGGTTTAAATCATTAGTTCTTTGAACGTTTTTACAAAGCAAAAAAAAAAGAGTCCAATTTCTAAAGTTAAAGTGAACAGACCATTTTACAATTTTTATGAATTGTTTCTAAAATTTATATCTGTTGCTGCTTCGATAATGGAAATGTAAGTTCTTATCGTCCGTAAAACACCGTAAAAAAGACTTTAACCCAAAGATTTTTTAAATAAGCCTAAAAACTTTATATTGCACCCTAAATCATGAACAGTCACAACTTAAAATTATGAAAATGGTTTTGTTTTTTCATAAACCAGTTCAATCAACAAACTTCTAACAATATTAAATACTTCTAACAATATTGAATCAAACCAATTCACATATTCCATTTGCAGAAAAGTTTCGAATATAAGGCAGAAATCTACATCAACTGACACCACACACAGTGGACCAAACACAGAAGAACGCTGATGATGAAGGTTTAGTGGCCTTCGAAAACGGCCGGTTGTTCCGTTCTACTACGTGTTTGTCAGAATATTTACAACTAACTTTGATGTTATTTGTTCATTAATAATTATCACATGTAATTTGGCTTAAAAAGCGATACGAACATTAGCCTGTTCAATTCATTAAATATAGAAATATTAAATACCGTTTGCCTATTTTTATGTTACATACATGCCATTTTAAGAAAAATTTCCTTTTTTGTTTTCTATGATAATATTTTCATAGGAAAAATGCTTAAAGTTTACCTATTTGATCAATTCGTTTTTTTATACATACATACATACAAATTTAAATGCGAAACGGTGTTTTCATGTAAATTTCAGGAAATAACTTTTAAATTTTAGACCAAAATTAATGCATGAATTTCTTTAAAAAATCAATTTTTTTAAATTTTGGTGAGTATTTTCTAAAACTATGAACGAATTACAAGGTTTTGTATTACTTAAATAAACTTCTAGTGGGTTTTCCGCTAATTATCGCCGGATTAAAAATATGGATTTTTTGGCAGCAGTGAAAATGTAGTTCCTTCGGAATGATTTCCAATTTTATTTAACTGGGAACTAAAGCCAACTGTTGTACATATGTATGTAGATATAATTAATGTGATGATTGTAAAAGATAAACAAGAATAATTAAATATTTGCTAACCTGAATAGAATATAAAAAAAAAGAAAATTAATAGTGACTGGTACTTACAAATGTATTTGCCCAAGGTAAATCAATAATTGTATACACAATAGTTATAATAGTTTCTCAATATTCCATTTCATTAAAACAATTCAAGTTAAATAGCTGATTTTAATAACAAACTCAACCGAAGTGTATATAGACATGGCTGCTGATGAAGTGCGTGGCTGCACAGAAAAATGTCGGAATTTGCCCCCGGCTAAAAACTATAGTTTAATTTTTCTTCTCTTCTTTAGAAAATGACCTTAATTAATTCAAATATTTCATTCAATGGGAATGGAAAAATACTGAACTTAAGCATGATTAAGCAATAATTCTTTTTTCCTTTTTTTTCAGAAAAATATTCCTTCAAAAGTAACAAAACAAAATTTAGTTTAGCAGAAATTTCGGTTTGCTTATACGTGCAGGAATGTCAATATATGAACATTCGTTGAAAAAATAATATGTTCCTTAAAACGCAATTAAAGCCTTCACTTCTATTATATAAGTACATATGTATATCATTAGCTAAAATGAAAAACCACGTTTTTCTTTCTGCCATAAAGTTCCAAAAAAAAAAAATATATATATAAACATACTAGTATATACTTTTTATGCGGAATTTAAGCTTTTTGTTGGTTAAGCAAATAAAAATATTTCGTTTCTGAAAAAAAAATATAAACGTTTGATTATGTTGTTGTGTTTCACTCTCAGAACTGATTGTCTCCATTTTGTTTTGGGTCTGCCTTTTTCTGATTCCTTTAGGATTATATAATAAATCCCAGTGGCTAATTTCTGACTCTTCTTTTCGGAGAGTGTGTCCTATCCAATCATCTTTTATTAACTATTAACATAAACTTGTGACATGTCCTTAATTATTTCTGTTCCAAAATCACTAACAGCACACATGCTGCGAATTCGCGCGTTTTTGTTTGTGTCCTGTATTTTATTTATTTATTTATTTAGTGTTTTAGGAGCACCATACCAGAACTACCAAACTATCATTTTAAGTATTGGCCGTCAAACAACTATAAATGCGCACAGTTAAAAATAAAAACCATACTCATACGCCAACACACTCAACAGAATATATATAAATATAAGCAGCCAACGAATATGTTGATACACATTCGTTAAATTAGGCAGCATAGTTAACTATAACTAAAATGTGTGCAATGTATCACCGACAATCATACACACAAGTACAAAAATACTTCGAGTATTTATTCGGCTACACATGAGTATATACAGTAGTATTTTATGTGCTGCAAGAAAAGTACTTTGCTAAAACGCAAAAATAGCAACCGTGTTCAACTGATTCGACTGTGGCAAAAACGTTTCTAATTAAATATTTACTAGAAATATATTTATAATTTTACAAATTACAAAAAAAAAATTATCAGTCCATTAAGGATGTTTGACGGCAAATTCTACGAATTTATTTTTAGGAATAATATCCGTTCTTCAAATGTTATATTTATTCTAAAGCTTACCTCCAAATTATCTGCTTAGCCTTTGGAGCTGTCATATATGCTCGACCTGTACCGCACGTCAATGAAACCTATAGGTAGTTTCAAAAAGATGCTTAAAAAACGCGAAACTAAGGACTGAGCTGATATTTTCGCCGAGTCTTCCCAAAGGGACTTCCGAACCATAGGCCTATGAATATTAACTTGTTTTGATGGACACCAAAGACATGTGGTTTCATTAGTATGGCGCTATGTGTCACACAGCTCATGCCATATTGCACATTCAGCATAAGCGATTTGAGGTTCTGACCACAGTGAGGTGAAGTGAACTGGACATTTCGGATACGCACAAGCCAGGGAAGCCACGATGAACATATTTAAGATGTAAGATATGCCAAACATAAGGTCAATGATACAACTTTCAAAAGAATAAAAAAAATTCAATGACGTCAACTTGTGCGTGCTGGGACTTCAAGTATACATCGAGATGTACGAGTACATACATAGTACATATGTACGTGCATATGCACGAGTACATAAGAGTGTGTCTACAGCTCGAGCCTAAAGGCCCAGTTAGCCGACTGTAATGTAATGTAACTGCAACGGTAGGAAACAGCTGATCGATATTGTTATGTGAAAAGTAATGGAAATGGTTATAGAGATGTAATGTAACGTAACCTACTTTTCATACAAAAATATCGATCAGTTGTTTCCTACATTACAGTTACATTGCATTACAGTCGGCTAATTACAGTCGGCCTTTAGGCTGAGCTTACATCTGGCATTTCTTGTGTGCCATGTGCCCAAACTGAAACTGTTTAACTTAATAAATAAGTGTCTGAATCAAACAGTTTTTCATTAGTAATTAGTGGTTACGCTTTTTTTGCGCATATGTGTGAAAATTTGGCCTGGAAATTAAATTTTTTTAAGTTTTTTGACACAAGGTAAAATAAATTCGCTGCGTCGATAGCATGTGCACAAAAAGTATACAATTTTCATACACGCGTAAGCAAATAGAACTAATTTGAGATCGTAACAATATTAACAATTTGAGTTTATTATTATTTTTTCCACTCTCATTAGCTTTTGTATAACAGAGACAAAAGAAAAATTCCAGTCTCACCGTATCAGGGTTACCATATATATTTAAAAAAAACTTTTTTATATCTGAAAAAAAAACTTATTTCCAAAAAAAACTTCTTTTTTTTACAAAACTACCAAGGTTTAAAAAGTATTTCGAATTAATTTTATTTAAAAATATAAAAACGATTAAAATCAAAAATATAACATATAATAAAAAAAACAAAAGAAAATTCATATTTAGTTTTAGAGATCTTTAATAAAATATCACATACATTAATAAATATATTCCTTACGTGTACAGTGTTTTATTAAAATGTAAAGCCATTTAAACGGCATAGTCGTACATAAGAGGGAGTAAGCACAATTAGACAGTGTCGCAGTAAAAGGGAGTGAGATAATATAAGAGAAATAAAAGATTTTATTGCATACAAACATCACTTAATATTTTCATCCAATGTACTGCCAAATTAAATTATGTATTTATAAAAAAAAAAAACTTTACAAAACTTTATATATTTTCAACAAAATTTTTGGCATCTGGAAAAACTTGCAAAAAAATCGGGAAAACTTAACAAATGGTAACGCTGCTTCGTATAAAGTATAAAGAGGCTGAAATTTTAAAAACTCTTTATACAGAAACTGTTTGTTAGAAAGAAAGTAATTCCTTAAACATTATATAAAAAAGAAAAGTGAAATTTATTTTGCAATTATTGCCTTCTGCTTCGTATCCTTTATCTTGCTCAAGATAGTCCTGTGACAGAATATGTGTCTGAAAAACTTATATAGAGGACGCGAACGTACTTCTGAAGGAGTATTCCTACAGATGTTTAACTAAAGACGACCAAAATGAAATTAATAAAATCGGTTTGAATGTGAACCAAAAATTCTCTAAATGTATTGAAGAGCAAAATCCCAAAGATGTGTGTGATGACTCACGACTGCTTTCTGCGGCTGCTTTTTTGTGCTAATTTCTACGGAAAATATGTTTATGCCGGTATTCTGTTTATTAATTTACAATGAAAAATGTTTAAAAAACTAGTCTTCATTACATTGATGGTAAAATTTGTATGTATTGCTTGATTTTATACATATTACGTTTATTTTTTTCTACTGTAAATAAATTTATTTGTACACACACATACATATTTACATGTATGTACATGTGTGTGGATGTATATGACTCAAATAATAAATTTCATTTATCTTGCTTGCTAAAAATGTAATACAAAAGTCGTATATCGTTGAAAATTATAAGACTGATGCTGTACATAAGTTTTGAATTTGGTGGTCCATCAGTTGTTGTTGCTTTACTGCAAAAGACAGTATGTACCTTGTGTTTGTCCAGTAGCATTTGTATGTAATCACAGGTTTGATCATGTCCACAGCTTTGGACACGAATATTTTTGAAGTATTTGTATATGGCTTTATTATTATTATTGATTAAAAAAGATTTTTGAACGAAGCTTAATCGACTTTTAGAAAATTCTTTAAAAAATTTATACTCGTATGACAAAAAAAAATAAAAAATTTAACTCCACACAAAATTGACTACTTTTCATATTCATATTTTTGGAAATGTCACTTTAGGGTGTGGGACTTACCATGGTACAATTATACAGGTACCGGCTAACGTGTACAATACAGAAATGCGTCAAACTTTATTTACAAGCTACAAAAATTGTAGTGTATGTCTTGTGCATTTGTCAAAGGCTTAAATTATACAATTGAAGAAAATTACACTAATTTTTTATACAATACTTCTGTATATAAAGGCTATTTTTTAGGCCTAATAGAATTGTAAATTTAAGGGAAAATAAATACAAAAAAAAATTAATTTATATCCAAAAGTTGTTTAGTCGCATTAACTTTTGATTACAGGCATACGATATGTAATACGTCATTTTAAACGTTTATTCACATCATCCTCCAATTTGGTTTTATACACATATTTTGTGCAGGTTCCAATTTTTAAAAAAATTAATAAAAATAGAGCCCAAAGTAAAACTACACACAGATTATAGTACGTTTCCACTATGAGCAAAACAAGTTGTTTTCCTCAATATACTTCGAAGTGTTTCTATTATGCTTTTGTATGCTTGCATGTCTGATTTGACAGATAATTAGTTTTATCCTTCCGCTGAACGAATATGGTTGTGTATACGCTTGAGCAACGCTGGGAAATATTGCCTGCGATCGACTTACAGAAGATGCAGATTTTGCCAAAAAAAATCATCTTTTCAGATGAAGCTTATTTTGATCTTGGCGGGTATGTAAACAAGCAAAATTGTCGCATTTGGGGCACAGAAAACCCGCACGCATACACTGAAAAGCCGACGCACCCAAAACGAGTCACTGTTTGGTGCGGATTTTTGTCCAGAGGCATAATTGGGCCAATGAGCAAGGAGTGGCCGTTACAGTCAATGGCGATCGTTATCGGGCCATGTTGAACGAATTTTTGTTCACAAAAATTGAAGAGGAGGATATTGGCAACATTTGGTTTCAACAGGACGGCGGTACGTGCCACACAGCCGAAGCTACACTCGATGTTTTGCGCCCTGTTTTTGAAGATCGCATTATCAGCCGCAGAGCTGATGTCGTTTGGCCACATCGGAGCTGCGATTTGGCACCTTTGGACTATTATTTTTGGGGTGCCGTCAAAGATAAGTGTTACGCCGACAAGCCAGAGACAATTGACGCTTTAAAGGACAATATTCGTGAAGCCATTGGTGAAATACAGCTGCACACAATCGATAATGTGCTTAAAAATTGGACCGATCGGTAGGCTACTGCATGGCCAACCGAGGCAGCCATTTGAATGAAATTATTTATCATTATTAACCGGAAAGATTGTACTTTCAAATAAAAAAAGAAATTTGAGAAAATATTCAGTAGTTTTTTTTATAGCATTTAAAAAAAAAAGTTATCTGGCAGACCCTTTAAATACAACTGATGTGGTATGTTCATGGTACATAATTGCTTAAAAAATTTAATATTCTGAATTAGTGCCATCTTAACGCGGTGTTGGACTGACAAATTTGTCACATTTTGGAGCAAAACAACTTATTTGAGCTGTTTTGCTGATCTGAAAAATGTATGTGAAAACATGTAGGAAAGCAAGTGCCCTTATTACGGTTTACAACCCAATTAAGTTTGGTTGAAATTTTAGTAATTTAACTTTAAAACAGCTTAACTGTTGTTTGGTATTCTGAATGATAACTAATTTTAGTTGCAGTCGAAACAATGCTCGAAAAGAAAGGGTTTTTATCTATGCTGTGTTTTTTAAAACCATAGTAGCCATCACAAAGCATTTTAAATATTTTAAGGCAACAATATTGCTTGACAAATGAAAATGAAGCAAAACTAGTACAATAGTCGAAATAAAAACCAAAATACAACTGATAAAAAGCAGTTGTCTGATGGTGAAAAAAGTTGTAATCCATAATAAAAATTTTGACAACTACAACTAAACTTTCCATTTAGTTGTAAATCATAATAGGGGCCAAGTTTTCTGCTCCAAAACACGTACATATATGGAAACTTACTATTACACATGAATTTGATTACATGGCCTACACATGAGAATAGAATTTTACACTTTATGCTAAAATCGCCCACTTGTCTAGCAATTCACCATATGTACATCGGTGAAGGGTGTATAAGATTCGTTACAGTCTTGTTTTTCTTTATACTGTTTCACAATCTTTAAGGCCTCATTAGTTCTGACTTTTCGTTGCCGTTCTGTGCCGTTCTTTTCAGTATAAAATATTTTGCAATTACTTTTCCTGTGAAAAAAATCCGCTGGCAACCTATAGAACTGATTACACTTGTATACCAAATACCACAATAAACTAATACGTACATACTTTTGGCTGTCACTTAACGTTGAATTCTATTTTCTACAGATTTGTCCGCAACAGAACAGAACGAAAAAGGAAAAACAAACCACACATACAGATTTTCAATTGCACAGAAACAAAACAGCTGACTCAGAACGGAACAGCACGTACAAACTAATTCTGCCTTTAGCTGGTGTATAAAGCAGCGATGCCAATTTAGCGAGTTTCGCGCAAGATTTAGCGCGTTTTTACTATGCCAAACGCGCTTTTTTTGTCTTAGCGCATTTACTAAAAAAAAAGCGCTAAATTAGCGCGTTTGAATAAAGTCATCATCATTTCAGTTCAATATTTTTTTTTTACTTTTTTTTTGCATACATTTAACAATTTTCTAGTATTCAAAACTTATAAAATTTTTTAAATTGTTTTAAATGATTCATCTGTCGCAAATGACTATGGTTAGAATTAAAAACTCATTTCAATGCTGTAAATGGCAAATATTTTGAAATTTCACAACTAAAAATATGTACTCCTACTCGTGACCAAAAAAAATTTATATAACGTATTAAGCATCTATTCTAGTACAAAAAGCATAGCTAAGAAAGAACCCTATCGATCAAGCCACCTTTCAAAAAGAAAAAACTAAATCAAAATCCGTCCAGCCGTTTGGTCTGTACGTGGACACGTACACACACTACAAACTTATAACACACGTCCTTTTGGTCGGGGGTTAAAAATAAAAACTAAGGATTTCGATTATTTGGAAGGCAATTCTGATTCTGTATTAAATTATTTTATTGATATAAGATATAATTTCGAAGAAACAATATTATAAAGTCTGAAAAGAGCTACTAAAAAAATCAATTGTATTTATTAATACACATGTATATACATACATAGACTTTTATTAAAATTTCATTTAGCGCGTAGGAAAATAGCGCATTTTGGCTACAAATAGTTGACAATGCTGTAACTTAGCGCGTTCTAGCGCGTTTTGCGAAGGGGAATAGCGCGTTTGGGTTATAAATAGTTGGCATCGCTGTGTATAAGCAACAGCAAAAGAAAAATGTAAATATCTTCAAGTCTCTCCATATCTCCAAAGAGCGACATTTTGAAAACTACGTGCACTGCTATATTGAAAGTAATATATTAAACACTATCAGTCGTAAAGCAGCTCTGGGCGAGTCAACATCAAGCGTCGTTGGCAATTATCTCTTAAGTGCAACCAGGCCACTGTTGTTTATTGGCCTTCGAGAGTTTTGCCACGGATAACCGTATATTCTTGAGGTTCTTTTGTGGAATTTCTTTAACAACCACGTTGCTATTTCCTATGTGAAGGCATAGGTCGTGTACAGCCAGTCACAAAGCCTTTTTAAAAAACTCTTAATAACATCTTGGGCATATGGTCTAGCCACCCCGCCCATATTTGTGCAACAATACTTTGCAAATTTACTTTGTAAAGTATTTCTTAAATAAATAAATATTAAACATTATACAAAAAAATGAAATTTATATTTATTATCTTCGCCTTTTGCTTGGTATCTTTTAACCTTGCCGATATATATTCAACGAAAGCAGTTCATTATTATGTGAAGGATTTCCTCAAGCGTCGTTCCGAGGAATGTGTAGCTAGTAAAACAGAAATTTATAAAATCCTCAAAGATATGGAGACTGAGAATCGTGACTGTATTTCTAAAAATGGTGAAACGGCGGCAGAGAAGTGTGATGCAGAGGTTGCCTACAATGCTTACGACAAGCTGACAGCTGTCGTTGAAATAGATTGTATAAATAACATTGATTAAAAAAATTGATTTTGTATCGCTTTTGTTTTCGCTGCTCTAAATAAATTATTTCCATGCAAAAAAATTTAAAAAAATATCAAGCCATAACCGCTAAAATAGTCTAAGCGAAACATATTTAATAAAACATGTAATAAAAAAATAAATGAAGAAAAGTGATCGATGGAATTATTTTGTTTAAGAAACTTAACTTAAGCCTCTTTGGTAAATATGGTTTTATTTGAGTGTACGCCACTCAACAAGTGAAACGTTCTGGTATTGTTTGCGTATATATCTAAAATGAAAATCCTATATTCATCACTTATACATATTCCTTTTTTAAAGGAGCATTCTGACATTTTAAATGGTTTAAGTTGCTGTATGTGTGATTTTTTTAGTTTTCGACCTCTGCTGTTGGAGACAAATCTGTAGAAAGTAGAAAGCAACGTTAGTCAGGTGACAGCCTAAAGTGAATATATGAATTAGTTTGTTGTGGCATGAACAATTTGTTTTAATTAAAGACTTTATAATATGTGATGTTTATTTTTATTTTTTGTCAATTAAACAACAATGGAAGATGAAAAGAATTTTTTACTACCCGTTTAATAAATTATACAGGTTGCCAGCTGATTCCTTTCACAGAAAAAGTACTTTCACGAACGGCAACGAAGAGTAAAAGCTAATGAGACCTTTACTTTGTGTGCATTCGAAATCGTGTTACAAAAATATTTATATGGACAGAAAATTCCACAAGAACAAGGTGGAAATATGAAAATAATAAAATATAGATAAACATTAGTGCGGCGCTGCCCAAGAGCTATGCTCTTGGTGCTCATTTGTTTTTTTCCCAGCGGGAAAAAGAAGCAGTACGGATGACTTCTAAAAGGCCTCTGTACTCCTTCTTTTGGATGTACAAGGCCTGCTCGCCCCATCATATATTCATATCTTTTTTACACACGTTGTCATTGCGAGGTAGACCTTCAGTTCTCGCTTCTTCAGCAGATATTTTATGATTTTATCAGGCTAAAGTTCGTATCGCTTTTTTAGCCAAATTACGTTTTATTTTCTTTAATCTTTCTGTGTTTGATATTTTTATATGGATTTTTTTTTTATAACGGCATCTGAATTCTTTGGCTTTTGCTTTGGCAAAAAATAAAACCAAAACAAAATACTTTACTCCTTCTGTTCTCCCTTCTTATAGAAGGGAATGTGTAATGTGTATCCCATCGTTTTTCACTAAAGTCTTCTATGAGGCCTTCTGCAGAAGTTGCATTAGAATGTTAACTGAGTCAAAAACATGAATTCGTTTGCTTTTGTTTTGGCAAAATAACAAAACAAAAAATGTTACCCCTTCTCTTCTCCCTTCTCATAGAAGTCAGCGAGGAATGTGTACCTTATCTTTTAAGCGGAAAAGCCGAGGCCTTCTATAAGCCATTTTTTGGCAGTTTGATAAGAATGGCAAGTCCATATTTACACTATGCAAGTCTTATTGCTAAGCTGATTAGTGTGACGGAGAGAGAGACGAGGGGAACAGTAACATTTCTTTTCCCCTCGTCCCTCTTTCCTAACAAACTAATCAGCTTAGCAATAAGACTTGCATAGTGTAAATTAGGACTAATGGAATCGAAAAAATTCCTGAGCAAAAATTCCTGAAGTAAGAAGGTCGTCTGAGTTTTACCGCTGGGTCGCTATAGGCTGTGTGTTTTAAAACAACATACAGCACCCAGCACTAACAATGCGAATTACACACAAAAAATTTTTCTTATTAGTTTTTTTTTTCGTTCTTCACTGTATACACGCAAGTGCAAAGCAACAACACTTTCGCATGCTTTGCTGGTAACATGAAATTTTCAACGCTAGTGTATTTGAATTCAAACTACACCAATTAACACTGAAATTTAAAAAAAAAAAATCAAAAATAAAGTTTATTCTATCAGTGAATGTAATTTTGACAAATTGCTGGATCTGGGAAACTAAACTCTTGAAATTTTCAAAAACAGCTAAAACGAAAAAGGTGTGAATACTGAAGAAATCGCTAAAATTAAAATAAATCGCCAAAAGCCGAAAAAATTGCTAAAACTAAGAAAACGCCGAAAACAGAAAAAAAATCCCAAAAAATAATAAATCGCCGAAGATAAGAAAAAGCGTCAAAACTAAAAAAAAATCGACAAAAATCGAAAAAAAAGTTTTCCGGGTACTTAAAATTTAAAAAAAAAATTATACATCGGTAAGATATTGGATTATATAGGCTAAAGTTCGTACAGTATTACATACGTATATGTAGTGTCCGTACGAAATCTTCCGTATGCGAGTCAAAATCGCACTTTACTAAATTTCTTTACTTAAAAAAATTAAATTCTTTTAAAATTATTTCTCCCTATCTAACCGGCATCTCACTGATATAAATATGTAAATAGCGCATAGACAAATTGTTTTTGTGTGATTTTTTTGAATTGCAATTTCGCTCCCTGGTTCTTACCAATGTTTTTCCCTTTTAATTTTTTGTTATTTGATTTTTTAATGCGGATGTACACACTGAAGAATTTATGGATTGTTAAGCAAAATTTTTGTTGAACAATAAAAACCAAAATGATTTTTTTTTGTACTTTGCTATTACATTCCATAATTTTCTTTGCATAAGTGTGTGTGTGTGTGTGTGTGTGTGTGTGTGTGTGTGTGTGTGTGCAAGCTCTTCACTGTATGAAAGCGTCATGTTTGCATGAGTGGCATGCAACCAAAATAGCACTAGTGACAAATATTCAAACTTAAGGACATGTCACAAAGGATTTCCACAACAAATACATCTTTGCTGTTTCGCAAGACTCCATCCAGTATTTGTTAAATCCATATTTATATAACAGATGCTACTTACACTGGTTAAGTGCAGAAGCAAAACATAGAAAAAAAAATTATGGAAAAAACCAAAAAAAAAAAGCCAGTAGCAACTGAGCCCAGCAAAGCAGTGAAAAGTGATTTTAAGGAAGTACTTGTTCATTAGTTTCAAAAACTGCTTCCTCTAAAGTTTTGTTATTTTCATCTTATCAGCGAAAATATTTTGAACCGTTAGTAACACGAAAAGTTTGCTCAAAACTTTTTTATTAATACGTTAAGCTAAATGTATGTTTATTTTATTGTACATATATCTGTGGCAAAAAGGAAAAAGTGCTCAAGTCGAGATAAGCTGATTTTGAGTTAAGGGTAAATTCGTAATCTGCATATTTGAAAGTACCCATAGGCAAAATCTCAATTACTTTGTGCAATTTTTCAAGAAGTTATAGCACAACACACAAAAAAGTAATATGAATGAGTTTGTAATATTAATTAAAATATTTGTAATATTAATTAAAAAATTAATTAAATTTTCACCTATAAACAATTTGATAATATGAATTAAGTTTTTCCACTCAAATTAATTAATACAATTAAAAATTTAATTGAATCAATTAAATTATTAATTGAAAACATTAATTGGTGAATACTTTTTTCTGTGAATGAATTGCGGATTATCGTTTTTAAACTTCTAATCTCGTTTGGAATAATAACTAAATTTAGGTTATACTTTGGTATATTTCAACTGGAATTTATTATGTCCAGTGCAAAGAACGATTTTTACTTAAAAAAACTAAACGTTACAGAGAATTCCCAATTTCACTCTAAAAGAAATGAATTTCTGAAAATCGACTTGAACGCTTAAAAGTGCTCCCTTGCAAAACAGTCAAATATGACTTAAGCAATTTTTCCTTATTTCCACAGATATATTTTCCAATTTAAGCAACTAAGGGCCAATCCCACGATGTCGACAACGTCCGACTTGTCGCACACTTACATTCAAACAAAAACAAATTTTAATATTTTGTAAGTGAGCGACAAGTCGAACATTGTTGACATCGTGGGATTGGCCCTAAGTCCACATTCGTGGACATGGCACAGTGACCAATTCCGTCACAGAATTATTATTTTCTAATAAATTTTTGTACGAACTTATGTTGTTCTTGATATGCATGTAATTTGGCATATGAGATGTACCGAGAAATTGGTTTTCAAATCATTAATTCCGTATCACACGTCGCCCCTGGCTCTTATTTTCATATATTTATAAGCAAATAAATGTAAAATTTTTTGCTGGGCTATAAAATTTGGCAACAATGAGAAAAAACAAATCTTTAACTAGTAAACGAGGATTTTGGTTGGAATAAAAATATTGAAGAAATAAATAGAAGTGAAGCACACAAAGATAAGAATAGTTGGCTGCTTTCATTCATTGTTGATGTTTATAAAAAATTATGATAATTACGAGGAAATTTATTTTGTAACAAAAATTTAAAGACAAACAGCAGTGTCATGGAGAAAATATTGCAGACATGTATCATTTTTCATTGCGTTTGCATTTTTTGCAAATTACATACTTATTATACATACACAAACCCATGCACATACACACACATACACATACACGTACACATACACATACACGTACACAAACTCATACATACATATACAAGGTCTGATTAAAAAATAACCGTTATTTTCAAATTTCGTGAGTTACTTATGTTCGATTTTCGCATTTTTTTTTCTGTTATGTTGGTACACATGTCTGTTAAATATGTTGGCAATATCAGCCATTTTGGATTGTCAGTTTGTTTTTGACAGATAAAAAGGTTAGTCGTGTTTTTATGTGCTCTTCAATTTTTTTTTACTAAATTTTGAGCAAAAACAACGTCGCATCGACATCGCTCAGGAGCTGTTGAACATCGTCAACGACGATCCTTGATGATTGCTGGATATTAAATCCATTCATAACTTACTGCATAGAGTTCGCCGATCATGCCAATAATTTGAAAGAAAATTTATGTGAATATTTATCTCAAAATAATTCTACATTTTGGCTAAAGCAAAAAGAAATAAGTTTTTTACAAATGGTGAACATTAAAACAAAAAGAGGAAATTTAGAAAATGATTTGATTGTTTGCGTGTAACAATTGCAATCACGATTTATGCATTTAATTAAAAAGAAGCAAGACCAGCTTGCGCATTAATAAAACCACTTTTATGTTTTTGAATTAAAATTTTTTTTATGTTTTTGAATTCAAAAAAAATAAATAAATATTTAAAAAATAATCAATGTGTTTTATTTAGATCAGCTCGCGACCCCCGAGAAAAGTCGCGGCGACCCACCGGTTGAAGACCACTGCCCTAGAGCTTAACTAAATTGGAATTTATCTAACAGAGAATTTCTAACATCATATCATGTTTAGTACATAACAGAGCACTGTTAATTACTTAACAGTAGTTGCTAAATTTATAAGGAAAAAATCGCTTACTTTGTGTTTTTTAAATAATTTAAAAAACTTTAACAATCGATTTTGAAAAATATGAGTTTTAGTGAAGCTTCTTCAAATATGGAAGAGCACATATGTTACACTATAATATAGCTGGGGTAGTCCTTAATGTGACCCAAATGGTCTGAAATAATTTTGGAAATTGAAATAATCGATTTGGAAAAATACAATTTTTTTTTATTCGCTTATGTCAAGCTCATAACCGAGCACTGCTATATTAGAAATTTTGATTTCTGTCCCTGCTAGTTAAATTCGAATTCATCTTCACGCTCATTAGCTGCGAAGAAGACACGTTTCGGAAAGCTGATATTCTTACCATATTTTCGGTTTGCATAATTTTTTTGTCGTTTTATTTTAATCTTAGGCAGCAATATTAATTTTTGAATACACACTTTGTATTTCTAACTTATTTATATATTAATAAATTTTATTTTCATTGTTTTGTATCTGTAAGAGCTAAGAAAAACAACTACAGAAGCGAAAGTATCATTATCATTTCAACATTTCCTTACGATTCATAAAACACAAATATGTATTATATGAATAATATTTTGCTTCCTTTGGCGAATTGAATATTTATTACACGACAACTTGTGTTTTGTTGCTGAAATAATCGCGCGTTTCTATTAGGGTGGCATATATTCACCAAAAGAAAAAAGAGAACAAAATCATACATATCTATATATATGTATGTATATATTTACTAATAAACATGCATATGTACATAATTTAATGCAAAATTATAATTGTGTGTTTTTGGTTGCAGCTGTTAGTGTGCCAACTACAAAGCAAATGACAATGTTCGAGGTATATGGCAGCACCCTTCTTCGTCGATATTTGTAGCAATTAGTCGCCGGTGAAGTAAAATGACAAATAAAATGCCTACATAAGTTAAAGTAATACGGCTACTTAACACCAGAGGCGCTGCAACGACATGCAAAAACGAAAAAATTAATTAAAATTCTCTACTCTCTATACTTGCACTATTGCTCTTCTACTCTCAAGTAACACAAAGGGACCAGGGTTGTCAGATTTTTTCCGACCGATTTTGCAAAATTGATTTTAAAACCGCCAAAAGTCGCCAAAATCAATTTTATTTACTTTTTTCTTAATATGATTAAATTTGTTTTTATAACACTTATTTAATATAAATTTTCTTATTAAATAATTGTATAAATCATCCAAATTCAATAACTATAATTAATATAAGAAAAATCATCGAAAGCAAATTGTTTTTATTTCCTGCAGACGAGTTTTGGCAGCATTCTTTTTTTAAACTATTCCTTCAATAAACTAATTTTCCGGAATTACAAAAATTTCGAAGTTCAATTTTGTTTAAAAAAAATAGCAATTGTGACACCAACGGAGTTACAAGCTCGCCAAGAGCATGACAAGAAATCGCCATGTCTTACCACCCCCTGAAGGGGACCTGTGATTTGGTCCCAAGGGAGCTTGAAAACTTACTCTCTCTTTTCAGCAACCTGTCAGGCTAACCTAACCTATCGTAAGATATAATAATTACGATGAAATATTTGGGAAGCACAATTGGTTTGTGAGCTGAGGATGCCGAAGTTGACAAAAGTGACACATGCTCTGCGAGAAAGAGACAACTGCAGTAGTGTATTTGTTATTAAGTTGTTAACAAATCCCTAATACTTTTCAAAGTTCGAAGCAATCAACGCCAACCTTATGCTCTCCACTCTAATGCCAGCAAAACTTTCAAATAGAACTTCATCTGTACAAGTTGTAACGTCACAGCAAAATATGTTACGATTATTTATTTTGTGTGTAATTTGTATACAAAACAGCAAGCAGTTGTATTTTATTGTTTTTCTTTTTCTATTGTTTGAATGGTGTTTGTGTAATGTAAACATTCAAACACATGTGCACAGCTTCAACAAAAACAAGTATGAATTTATAATTTATTATCTTTTACATATGCAAATGTATGTAAGTATGTGCGAGTATGTATCTATGTATGTGAATCTATGGCCTCGTTAATAACAATATTAATTATTTATTTCAATGTTCTTTTGTTGAATGTGTAATCGTTTGCATTATTTTTCTTTTCTTTCAACACAGAAGAGCGATGAATACATTCTAATTTTGCTAGGAGGGCTTTAAATTCGAGTTACATATACATTCATACAAAATGGAAATAAAATTGTCTGATTGTAATTTTCTTTTAAGTTACAATGGCAATTTGTAATTTGTATAAGAGATAATAATGATCGTAAGGGAACAAATTCAAAATGTCATTATTATTTCAGTTGTTTTGACGCTAAAAAAGTTATTTTAGAAAATATACATACTCGTATGTATCTAATTTTAGCTACTTCTCGAATTCAATATTCAATGACATTTTACATTTGACGAACGAGCTGTGTTGGTGTAAAGGAAAATGAATTAAAGTTTTCTAAGTAACAATTAGCCAAACAACTTCAATTATACACCGATAGAAAAACCGTCATAGTGCTGCTGTAATTTGATACCAATGATTACAAAAACTTCAATATTCAATGTAGTTTTATTTTCTATCCAGCAAATATATTTTACTAATTAAGTAAAATAAAAATTTGTTAATAAGTGAATAAAAAGAAAATCCGTTTTTATCGGATTGCGATCGTTTTCGTCAATCTGAAAACAATTCTTAGGGCCAATTTCACCAACTTATTTAAATATGAATTCATATTTAAAAGTAATTTTTCCCTAATTTTAATTAATTAATCGACATTTAAATATGAATTGATATTTAAATAGAGTTGGTGCAATTGGCCCTTAGAACGTTTTGATGTTGCCAGTGTGGCATAATAAGGAATATTTTTAGGCGTTTCAAATTCTTTGTTTGTACGCATATTTTTTAATTCTGCTTTATATTCATTCATTCCATATTTTATATGATATTGGCAGCTCATTGTTGTCAACAAAAATAGAAATATGTACATACTTATGTTTTTACTCTGTCACCCTATAAAGAAAATCGAAAAATATATATGAAATCACAATAAAAAGAATTAAGACATAAAAATCATAGTTTATATTTGAAATAAGAACTTCGTTTGGCAAATGTTGTTCTCAATTTAATCCCAATGAAAACAGCTTTCTTTCTGCTGTCTTTTAGAGATTTTGATAATTCGATGTTTTTTTCTTCTAAAACAAACAGAAACAAAATAGGCGAATTTGGCTAAGTGTCTAAATGGCGATGAAAAAATTTTACAAAGCGCAACTCGTCCAGAGCACATGCCTTGAAATTCCATCAATGGACAGCATGTGGTCAGCAGGCGGAATTCTCTGGGAAGCTTTTTGCCAAAACAACTCTACACCAGGTCGCCAGCCTGCTCATAATATTTTGGTTGAATATCCAGGACCTACACATGATGCGAAACAACGAATTCGTGTCGAATTTATGACAGCTTGGAGGCTGCTGCTTGATGATATAATATCATATATCAATATCATATTCAAAAGTGTACAGAGTCTGAGGCACATAGACAATTAGGCATTAAAATTGGAATATGTCTGTGCAAGAGCTAGACAAGTGTATCTCTTTTTTATACGTTAGATGTTCTGTGAAGAAGGGCTAGAACATACATATTGCACGAAGTCAGGCTCAAGAAAATGGCCATTTAGTTTTTTTTTTTTTTTTAAACATTGGACTTACAAAGCTGCAATAAATGCATGGGTGTTATACCAAGAAATAATCGGGAAAAAAAGATTCGTAGAAGAGACTTTATTTTACGAATGGCATATGAACTCACTCGCTCTGAAGAAGAAGAAACACAAGCCGTGAATACTCACCCGCAAGTTCCACATATTCCACCCATGAAAAGACAACATTGTCATACAATTGACTGCAAAAACAAAACAAATAAGAAGTGCGAAGTCTGACAAAAACCCTCATGTGGGACATGCAACAAGTCGGGACATTTTCTATGCGTTGGCTGCGTATAAGAGAAAGATTTCTGAAGAATATATAATTAAAATTTAACTTACATATGTATCTGTTATTTTTAAAAGCAATCACTTTTTCCAATACTAAATTCAATGAATTGGTATTTTTTACATATATTTTTTTGTTATAAAAAACAAAATTTAATTTTTATGATTTTTTTTAAATGAATAAACAATTTTTAAATTCAAAATTTAAGTTTTCCATTCCTAAAATTAGTTTAAAAATAAAGGGTTCGCCAGATAACTTTTTTTTTGAAAATGGTATAAAAAAACTACTGAATATTTTCTCAAATTTCTTTTTTTATTTGAAAGTACAATCCTTCCGGTTAATAATGAAAAATAATTTCATTTAAATGGCTGCCTCGGTTGGCCATGCAGTAGCCTACACGATCGGTCCAATTTTTAAGCACATTATCGATTGTGTGCAGCTGTATTTCACCAATGGCTTCACGAATATTGTCCTTTAAAGCGTCAATTGTCTCTGGCTTGTCGGCGTAACAGTTATCTTTGACGGCACCCCACAAATAATAGTCCAACGGTGTCAAATCGCAGCTCCGAGGTGGCCAAACGACATCAGCTCTGCGGCTGATAATGCGATCTTCAAAAACAGGGCGCAAAACATCGAGTGTAGCTTCGGCTGTGTGGCACGTAGCGCCAAATGTTGCCAATATCCTCCTCTTCAATTTTTGTGAACAAAAATTCGTTCAACATGGCCCGATAACGATCGCCATTGACTGTAACGGCCACTCCTTGCTCATTTTCGAAAAAAAAATTGGCCCAATTATGCCTCTGGACCAACATCCTCACCAAACAGTGACTCGTTTTGGGTGCGTCGGCTTTTCAATGTATGCGTGCGGGTTTTCTGTGCCCCAAATGCGACAATTTTGCTTGTTTACATACCCGCCAAGATCAAAATGAGCTTCATCTGAAAAGATGATTTTTTTTTGGCAAAATCGGCATCTTCTGTAAGTCGATCGCAGGCAATATTTCCCAGCGTTGCTCAAGCGTATACACAACCATATTCTTTCAGCGGAAGGATAAAACTAATTATCTGTTAAATCAGACATGAGCTAAGTGTTACCATTCACGAAATAAGCACTAGTTGAAAAAAAACGTTAGATGGCGGACCCTTTAGTTGGGTCAAATAACCTAATTAATTATCCGTCTTTCAAGGTATGCTGATTTTCCCGTCTTTCTAGTGTTAAATTACAATGTTATATTTCACGTGATTTTATTTGAGCGATTTTCACGAAACTTATGTACTCAACTTGAACTCTCCAAGAGACAAAATCTTGCACTCAAAAAGGTGGTCGGAGCTGCGCCCATTAAAATTTAATATTATGTTTCAAATGCCTCTACTTTATCGATTTTTGCGAAACGTGGTGCACACCTTGGGCTCCAAAAGATACTTAATCATGTGTTAAAAAAAAGTGCGCGGAGTTACGCCCATTAAAGGTAAGCAATAAATTATATCGTAACTTTACAGGAGAAGGCAAAAACATAATAATAAACAGTACAAGTGCTTGTACAACTGCTTTGTAAAACTGCTTGTAAAAGCGTTATTTTTTACACTATTGCGACGAGGTGTATTTGGGTGAAATGTATTGGAATCACTGAAAAACTCAATTTCGTGAAAATAAGACCATCGCTAAGTAATTTTATTCATCCGATTCGCACGAGTATTGGCAAAGAGTTTCGGCTCTTAGAATGACATAATTTTGTGGATTGGATTTCGGATGGATTTTTACGAAACTTGGCACGCACCTTGAACTCCGAGAAGGACGCGATATTGAAATTATAAAATTGGGCGGGCACTAATATTTGCCAAATTGGACGTCACCATGCCTTTAAAAATATGAAATTGGTACAGAAAATTTTGAAATAAAATAGCATTAAAGGTAACACATACAAAAATAATTTATTTGACTGAATACGAGTATAAATTATTTTTAACTGTCTAGTGCTTAATTTATAAGTCTATTTAATTTTTTTTTTAAATTTCTGTTCATGATAATTCTTTTTTTTTTTATTTGTGTGCGTGTTTAGCTAATAACTGCAGGTAAAAGCTTAAAGAAATAGTTTTTCAATTACAATTATAACTCTTTTGTAAGATATAAATTTTGATGGCTTATAAAGGGAAAATTAATGTTAACAAAAATAAAATATATTCGTACATAAAATGAATAGTGATACTTACAAATGTATTTACCAAAGGTAAATAAATAATTGTATACACAATACGAGTATAATCATTTCTCAAATTCCATTTCATTGAAAATTTGCGTTAAATAGCTGATGTTAATAACAAACTCTACCCCAGTAGAGAGACATGGGTGCTGATGAAGTGCGTGGCTGCACAGGAAAATATCGGTATTTCCCCCAGGTAATAAAGTGTAATTTAATTTTTCTTCTCTTCTTTGGAAACTCACATTAATTAATAAAAATATTTCATTCAACAAGAATTGAAATTACTGAACTTAAGCCCGACTAAGAAATTATTTCTGATTAAAATCAAATATATTTTAACTTGGTTTGAAGTATGAACTCTAGTAGCATTGTAATAACAAATGCTTCAAAACAGAAATAAAAAACAAATAGTTTTGGGTCAAAGAAAGTGGCCGCCTGGACCATAGTGCATTGCAATAAAAATAAAAATCGTAAATATATTCTGAACAAAATCTGAGTTTAGTTTTTATGAGCCGTAAAAGAAAATAACTAAGAGAAATCACTTATTTTTTTTCTAATATTTTTTAGCATTGTAAAAAGTCCAGTTTATATGTAAATTTTCTTTAGAGTCGTTGCAATTTCATTTCATAACTTTTCCTTTTTTATTATTTTCACAACTTTCAGGACTGTCATGTTTACCAGTTTGCATTAAACTGGAACTTTAAAGTAATGAAAAATAATGAAAATGTCAAGAATAAAATAGAGTAAAGAAAGTTAAGCAATGATTTCATTTGATTTCTGGAATTAGTGTAGATTCTACTTGGTGGATATTTCAAAGAGATTTTCTTTAATATTTTTTACTTGTTTTTTACAAAGACTTAAAATGCAAAGCATGGGTTGGTTGGTTGGTTGGGTTGGGTTGGTGCTGTTTTAATATAATGGAAAAAAATTATCACTCCTTGCTTCTGCAGCTCCCTGGTCTTCAGGCTTTATTTTTATTTTTCTTTTAATTTGAAAGAGTACTTTACTTTATGGCCACCTTATTTCAGCTCTATCAGAAAGATTGTTAACATTTTTGATATCCATTTTTATTTGCAATTTTCTTAGTTTCATGGGTTGTTTTTTTCTTTGCCACTTTTATCTTAATAGGTTTGAGAAAAAAAACTTTTCTTTACCTGATTTGTTTCAATTTTCATAATAAATTCTGACCAGAACGTTTACTGGTAAATTCACAATTTGTTTACGCTGTTCTGCATTTGCTGCTCCATCTCCTAAAGGTCTTGTTATGTAAGTTTTTTGTATCTTGTTATCGAAGTTTGTTTTTGTGATTCACATTTTATATTTTTGATTTGACTTTATTTTCGTGAAAGTTTCTTCTTTTAATAAAATTGAGATAGAAAGTCTTATAAACAGTTTTATATTTTTGCAAAGTAATTTTAATATCTGTATTTATTTAAAGGAAATTTCAATCTATTGAACTGGAAATTGTTTTGTTCTTTCTTTTTTTAATTTTAAAACTTAAATCGTAATCAATAAAACAATATTATTTTATATTTTAGTTGTACATTTATTCTTGTATGCATAACAAATAAAATACATTCGCAAACTATTTTTTTTGTCTGAAAAATTTTTAATTCATTTTAAATTTTATGAGAGTGAGGGTGACGTTGACTACAAAGCCGAAAGTCCTGGATACGAGCTCGATCTCCGACAGTCATTTAATAACAACACCACGCACTTATCTGATGTGCATTCAATCACAGTTGTTGTAGGAAAGTTCAAGCGATGGCGGCATAGTCACTGGTCACTGAACCATACCGACTTCAACAGATACTAGTCCTAGTGTAGCATCAGAGCGCCCTGCTTCGTCGGTATTGTGTAGCAAAATCATCGGCGAAGTAAAATAATCAATAAAAATGCTACTAAGCACAGTTACGAAAAATCTAATACGCTTCACTAACACCAGAGGCGCTGCAACTCTGCCTTATTAAAAGGAACGTGCAAAAAGCAGAGTTGTAAAAGAATGAAGCTTTCCTCTATCTCTTCCTTCACCACCTATCTTCTCTATCACTATCTCTTTCCTAAAAGCAGGCAACGCCTAGTAATAGTAGCAGGAAGTCATTGCCTGGGTGTTACTTCTCCTTTAAAAAAAAATGAAAATAAAAAAAAATTTATGAATACAGGAGTTAGCTTTTTCAAATCCTGTATGGTAAGTTAGTCAACTCTTAAATTCAAGGTAAGTAATTTCCCTGCTGATACAATATAACTCCTGATTGCAATAAGCCTATCACCTTTCCTTTAAATTTATTTAAAACAGCAGACAGCAAGTGTCTGCGTAAATCGCTTGATCAACAGTTGGAGCCAAAGCTTTGAAATCATACTTTCCAGGCTTTCCATTAAAAAAAATCCCACAACTCAAATGACACCTTAAGCGAGTATAATATCACTGCTTCTTTGAGTAACCAATATACACAGCCTGCTAAGGGACCTGATTATGTCAGGATACTTCTAAGAAGCCGGAACCTTAACCAACTTAAAGTGACGGCAGCAAGGACTCTTAACATTGCTCTAAACTGAGGAATTGAATATAAACTCGAAAAACGGAGATAGGCCTATTTACCAGAAAGACAAGGATTATGCAGCATTATGGTCCTTGTGTGGTTAACACGATAACGTTTCTCCATAGGATTAAATAATTAAAAGTGATTCTAAATTAGAACTTGTTATCAAGACACCACATAGAGGAAAGAGCCAAGATAGATAAGTCATGCTGGTCTTGCTGCAGAAGGGCCATTAGTTTCAATTGGGACTCAGTCCAAATGTGACACTCTGGCTTTATAGGAGTGTGATTATACCAATTCTAACATACTACAATAAAATTTTTGGAGAGGGTTTAACGCATATGCTACCTTGGTATAAGTGGCTTTGTGAGAACTGGCTGCAGCATGGCTTTGGACACTATTTTTAGGTGCATCTCTTGTTACAGAACGTATACAATTCATGGATGAATTAACTCAACAAAACAAGAACCACACCATTAGAACATATGGTCAGACATTGGACATGTGCGACCAGGTACGTACGACTAGGATTACAACTGACTGTGGCAAACTGATACAGGAAAAACACAAATGCGTCAATCTCTAGAAGAAACACCCGTAAGAAACACCCGTGGGAGTTTTCTGCTACACGGATGGATAGATGGATCGAAACTAGGGAAAGAACGAACCTAGGTTTCTTTATAGAAGAATCGGATACCGATATTTATTTAAGGTAGCTTGGTCATAATACAACCTTCCATTAAGTGTGAATATTAGTACTATAGAACCCAACATCTTTACGAGCAGGAAATCTGCAATTGGGGCGATTAAGGATAATTTTGGATTGCAAGAACATGATTACCAATTACGCAGCACACATGACAGACATTCTCTTTTTTGTGCGCCGGCGCATCATGCAGTAATCGGTAATTAGTATGCAAATAGCCTGGCGAAAAAGGCCAGAATGTTACAGAGTAGAAGATGGCTTACAGGTCACGATGTAATTGTGATACTAAGGGTAATACAGCCAAGGTTTAGTGGAGCGACCCAGACGAAGACAAAACGAGGGGGCTACTGAAACAAAACAAGCCCAAGCTAGGAAAGCTAATCAACGTCTCAATGGAACGCTCTAACTTAAGAAAGCATTTGCATTGGACTGGAGCCACGAATGACAATGAATGCAGAGCATGCATGGAGGACATGGAGGCAATGGAACACTTCCTTTGTTATTGTCCAGCTTTCGTCCAGTCGAGATCCCGTTATACCCATACCCATCTTAGAGGTATTGACTGGAAAAGTTTGAGAGACTGCGTGAACGATGCTGAGTTCCTATTAAGGTGGGGCTCGTTTGTGCTTTTACATGAGAGCGCGCAACAGGCCTGTACTGACTTTTGTGTATGTCCCGGAACATGAGCGTAATGGCTAACCTAACCTACGAGTTCTTTTTTATGTGAGACTCTTCTTTGAATGTAGTATAATAGTAGTGTAGCTGTAAGCTGAGCAAAATTTAGTGCTAACAAGATTTCGAACAAAATATAGCAGATTTCGAGTAGATTTTGCATACAAAACAAAATCTACTTCGCCACTAGTTTTTGTCGCAATCAACTTAAACTCTTCTTTAAATTGTACTCAAAATTAGCCCAAAGGTGTGTGAATTAGCTTTATTGCAGTAGTTTGGTTGTAGTTTAGCAAAAATTTCAGTTTAAGGGTTTTATTTTGGATAAAAAATCTTGATAAATGTCAAAAAAAAAACTTAATGTTAACGGTAGAGATTTTAACGGAAATCTAATAAATTTCGTGCAGGTGTAAATGCTCTTTAAAACGAAAAAGTAAAATAAAATTGGACAATAGCCAAAAAAAATATCTCGCACGGAAGACAAAGAAAAAATTATGTGGCCTTAAAAATCATATACGAGTACAAAAATTCCCACATTTATTTTTTACTCCGCATCTTGTGCAAGTAATCTTTACAACTTGTAGTCATTTTAGGAAAAAAAAATTACTGCTTTAAGGCTGGTACTCTCAAAGTTGTGAAAAATTTTCAGCACCATTGATTATTTCACGTGAAAAATTTGACATGTACTAAATGTAGCCCAACTCGCGGTTTTTTTTTTATAAATTTCTTGCTTTTATTGCTTGAAAGTATGCAACATTGTTAAAATTCCGTGCGAAAAAAGCACTGCTCATGTTGTTTCGCAGCTAAACTAAAATGATGCCAGACTAATTTTGCATGGAAAGACATGATTTTACTTGTTTTTCACAACAAGAACAGAGTACTACTTTTGCGAATTTATTTCGCAAATATTTCACACCAAATACTTTTATATGTAGTATGACAGCATTTCGCACGAAATTGTGAACAGAGTACCAGGCTTTATGAAGAAATAAATAATTTTGCTGTGCAACACACACATGCACACATATTTAAACAAGGATGCAGAGCTACATTTATCCTCATGGATTATTATTAAATTTTAAACTCTAATAAATCTGATATGTACTCGTATGTATACTCTATTTAATTATTCATTAAATCTATTAGATTGATACTCCACTAAATATTGCACTACTGAACTCGTTTTTAGTTTATACCACATGGTGTTAACTTTGCAACCAAAACTTCATTCAGAATGTTTGTTTCGGTTTGCATACGTGTGCTTAAGTTAATGGTACGTTAGCTTGTACTTGCCTCTTTATAGCTGATATTCGTCAATTAGTGTTGGAATTTTTTTTTTTAACCAGCCAACATAAGTTTTACCTTAAATGGTTGTTTCCGCAACAAAATAATACAAGTAGAGTTTTATTTTCTGTTTTTTTTCAATAGGTATTTAATTAAATATTGCTTTCATACAGTAGCTTTGCTAGTGTAATGGAGTTTTAAATGAAAGTAATAAAATTTTGCAATAATAATGTCACTTTGTTTAAGGGACGTCAAATAGAAATAAATTTTCAATAGACTGCAGAGTATATTGTAAAAAAAAAAACACAGTAGATAGTAAGTGGTTTATAAATTTATCAGGAAGTAGTCAGCAGTTATATGTATGTTACCTGTATAGATTTATAACAAGCTTGATGGCAACTATAAAAATTAAAAATATTTATACGGAATATAAAAATTTAAAAAAGTTTAATTGAAAACTTTTTATATAACAGTGCACTTACATCCGGACTGAATTAGTAGATTTTACATCTTAATTTTTAGCATATTTCAAGAGGCAAACGAAGCATGATAAAAACAGCTGTTTAAAATACACTGGAAGAAATACTGATATCAAACATTTCTTAAAACGAAATATACAAAACAAAAATGCCACATGTCTTACGTACAGTGCTGTTCAAAGTCACTACCAAGAATAGATTTTATATAATTTTATTCAACTGAAATTAAGCACTTAATCGTTATAAGACCCAAAAATGTAGAACAATCACATGTGAATAATTATGAGGGCGTGTCAATAAGTCCATGACTTTTTAAATGGAACACAGGTTTTTGGATACACATTTTATGCAGCCCTTATTTCTTATCCGAAATTTGGGTCCATCATTTTTAAATGGTACACCCTCTCAAAAAACAATGGACTGCAGCTAACAATCCACAAAGTTTCTTACTCAAAAAAATTCGTAAAGTGCGCCTTTGACTCGCACACGAATGGTTCCGTACGGACACTACATATCTAATACTGTGCGAATTTTAAGCACCCAGTAAATTATTTTCGGGTTTTTGACGTTTTTTAGTTTTGGACTTTTTTTTCCTTTGTAGGCGATTTTTTAGTTTTGGCGTTTTTTTTTCAGCGTGTTTTTCGTTATTTTTGCGATTTATTTTAGTTTTGGCGTTTTTTCGCTTTGACGATATTTTCGGTTTTAGGCGATTTTTTCGTTTCGGCAATTTTTTTATTATGGGATTTTTTAGATCGACAACTTGGGTGCCCCTGTGGCTAAGTCCAGAGGTCGTGGGTTCGATTCCCGCCATACACACAGGGTGTTTTCTGCATAAAGCTAGTCGCTACGCGGGTTGCGTTTGTTTCTTAAAAAAAATAAATAAATAAATAATTAAAAATGCAGTTCTTAACGTACTTTAGCGTTTTTGAAAATTGCAAGAGTTTGACTCTTCCAACATACATTAAATGATAGAATACCCTTTAGTTTAGGTTTTTAAATTTCAATGTTAATTGGTGTAGTCTGCAGTCTGCATACGTTTAAGAAGTACTTGGCTCTTGCGAATTAACAACGGAATTATGTCAAAAGAGCTAAGAGAGGAACGAAGAGAGAGTGAGATAGCTGCTTGACATCCAAATCGTCTTTCAATGTCTCGTCACGGCTTCAACTCTTGTACTATGTACACCATTTGCTTGCTTTTGGATGAATTCAGCTACTCGAGTGACTACACTACAATGATTTTGCAAATTTCTTTTTAAATATGACAACAATCTTCATGAAGTAAAAACGGGAAGCAAGTGTTTTCGATTTTATTCTTTTTTTTTTTTTTTGTTGGCACCAAATTCAACATTTTGGAAGCAAAAAAAAATATATTCGCTCTTTACTTTATTTCATTCAATGATTAAAAAAGGGAAGAGCTGACAGACATTTACTCACAAAAAATGCTACATCAGCTATTAAAGACACAAACCACATGTCAAATATATGACGTCTATAGTGAATCCTGTATTTGTAAGTTGTAGCAATTTGAGAATCTTTTCAAAGCTCATTCCAGCAAAAAAATAACGAGGTAGTTCAAAGAGGTCGCCATTTTCACGCCTTGTTAATCATTAAATAAAGTGAATTAATTTTTAACGCTTTCCAAAATCGGAATAAATTCGTCATTATTGAAGTGATGAAAATTAACATTCTGAAAGCTTTAAAATCAGGGAACACGGACAGGTTCATCACCGACTTATGAAAAATATTTATTTTTTTAACCCATGAAGACACGTCTTTGAATCAGGGAATATGCTTTGCTTCGAGTCGTTGATTTTAATAAAGAGAAAATTATTTAAATTCGTGCACAAACATATGATCTGCCACATAGCTGACCAAAGTGGCACCAGAGTGCCAAACTTCAATCGACTTTTTATACAAATGAATACACATACACGAATACTTTTCTCTCGTTGGCCAACACTGATCTGCAATGACATGCTAATGTAAAAGTCATGCATGTTTACCCTAAGGGCTAATAAATGTGTTTAAACAAGCAAACCTATAAATCAGTACAGTATTTAAACGACCAATGTAGGCCAAATGGTTTTGTTACTTACAGACCATATGATTTGCTTTAAAAGAGCACTCAACTTTTTTTCAAGCCTCTACTTTTTCTTCAGATCTTGTTACACTCTATTATTATTTTACACTATTCTACATCGCCAAGCGTGAATATAATTTCTTTATCAGTAAAATTTGGCGACCTTTACTTAAATTTTTTTTATATATTTTGCCTTTTTGATTGTGCAAAGCATTGATAGCCTGTTGCAAAAGAGCTGTTTTCTAGTGCTGCCACAATATTATCTTTTAAACTACACATAACGTGTGGTTCACTGATTTACACCTGTTGAGTTTAAGCTGCATATAAATTTGAGTTTAATTTAACTAAACCAGCATTTAAACTGTGACTGATTTATTAGCCCTAAATCGAACAAGTTAGTCCTGACTTGAACGTATGATTCAAGCACAGTTTTGTCATGTTCTCTTTTGCTGGTACTATTTGATTATTATTAATATTTTTTTTAATATGTAATTAAACCTAAATAATGATGATTCTTAGGGCCAATTTCATCAACTCTATTTAAATATCAATTCATATTTAAATGTTGATTTTCATGAATTTTTTTATGGGAAAATTACTTTTAAATATGAATTGATATTTAAATAAGTTGTTGAAATTGGCTCTTACTATATATGAAAACTTCACAAACAGTTTAATTGAAAATCCAGGTGAATTTTTTTTTTAATATTGAAATATTAAAAAACTTTAAAAAAGCTGTCTGTAGGGATCTGTTAAGAAAGCAAATATCTTCATTACACATATTTAAAAATTCTCAATAGTATATTTTTATTTTTTTTGCTAATAAATCGCTTTTCTTAAATTTTCGTCCATTATATAGAAATATAAAAGGAATCTGAATAATAAATTTGTAATTACAAAGAATATAATTATGAGTACTTACATCGAAGCTTTATCCAAAGCGTAGACGTACAGTGGTGCTGAAAGATAATAAAATGTAAAGGGAAAAATTAATAAAAATAGGTTTAAATTAAATAAATAATTTTATAGTATATTAGTAGAGAACTAGTCAATTTATATTTATTACATATTACATATTTTATATTATTTACATACATATTAGTTTATAATATGAGAGAGGGAGAATAAAATGCATGTTTGTACGAGTGCTTATGAGAGACTGAATTATTTTCTTCCATACGTATTAAAATAACAAAATTTAATAAATTAGAAATTATTGTTGGATAAATTTTTCAAAATAACTTTTGTTCTGCGAAAAATATAAATATTTTTTCACCAAATACAGCTGCGCTGACAGTTTTAAAATGCTTAGTTTAACATTACCATATTGCCATATAAAAATGACATGCTTTTTATACTTTTAAATTTGCCACCTGGTAATAAATTTGATTTACACACAAACAAACTTGCCAGACCATATTAAAGTATTAAAGTTGAAACGTTGCAATATTAAAACTCATTTTAAAATGCTATTGTGAACTCCCTAATAGTGTTTGTATGTAAGAATGTGTGATATTTCCTTTTTCTGATTATGTTTTATTTTTGCTAAGAAAAAAGTTAAAAAATGAATTTTTGTTTTATGTACTTCTGCCAGATGTGCGTTTTTTTATTTTTTTCTTCCTATCACTATGACATGTCACTTCCGTTTCACTCTTTTATTGTCCATCACTCGTTTGAATGTTGATTTTTTTTTTTTTTGGTTTTGTGCAAATAATTTTAAATATTTTTCCACTAAGCATTTTATTCTTATTGTGTTGGAAAATGTCCTTTAGATTTCGCTCTTAATTTGTGTCTTGTTCTATAGTTTTGTATAATTCTTTTCAACATTTTACACACTTGAAAAAAATGCCTGACATAACTAACGTCATCTAAAATTCAAAACCCACTTAAATAACAACAATTCCAAAGTCGCATTTTCAATTAATTACACTGTGCAACAGTGAAAAATCCACACGGTCTTGACAATATATGTTCGATAGTACTACCAAAGGGTAGTAAAACCCCATACTCAGTTTAACGATTTTGGTGAACAATTTGTTTTAAATGCACCACCAAAGATTTCGAAAATCAGTGTGTTATCAAAATGTAGTGTCTTCAGTTTTTGGCCAACAGCTAGTTCAGAGTTGGTAATAGCATATGCCAAAAAGTCGGAATGGAGAAAAACGACAAAGAAGGTTTCCATGAACTTTTCTCAAAGTATACCCACTAGAATTTTTTTGTATTTTCACCATTGCTTCCGACAAATGTTTGGAAGAAATGTGTAAATTTTAGTGAACTTTCACGAATAAAATTATATAGAAGTTAATATTACTTTATTGTAAAAGTAAAAAATATGTTTTGTGCCGCATCCACCACTTTTCTTAATTTATTTTCAAGCAGTAGCTTTTTGTGCTCCACACGTATACTTTACTTCTGTGAGTTTAAGAATTTTATTGTTTTGTTTATTTTTCTTGCTGTCTAGAGAAATAAGTCGATCGTTTAACGCTGACCAAGAAGCCGCCGCAATATTTTTAACTACCGACCCGCTTACACACTTACACAAGAAAAACAAGTAATTGAAGTATATTTAATATAAAGAATGCAAATAAATGATTTCAATTATACTCAAACATGCATAGTTAAGCTTTCTTTTACTTTATTTTAGTGTTTAATAAGTTTATATTAAATCATTTAATCGGCGGCTGCGTCTGGATGATGAGGTTTTTGCTTAACAGTCGTTGTTGAATTTGTCTTAGCAAAAACAAGAGTTAACTTTACTTCGCATGTTTTTGTATGAAGAATTTGAAGCAAACGTCAAACTGTGGCATGTCCAGCAAAACAATACTTATTAAACCTTAAAATAGTTGAAATGGAGCAAAATGAATGCTAAATATCTCAGAAACCATAATTAAATTCGGAAAACATGTTTTGGATTCGGAAAGCAGATATTCCAAATATATATACCTCATACCTAAATAATTTTTTTTTAAATGGTCTGTGGGTCAAACCAATAATGGGCTGACGATATGGCAATAATGTAGCTAGGAGTGTACCGAAAAAATCTTGTTAACATTTTACGCCAAAAAAAAATTATTTCTTCGTGCATTTTTTTGTTGCAAAAAGTAGAAGAAAAAATTTTTTTTATTAACAATATTTGGCAAAGTTGTAGCTTGTGGTAAAATCTGAATAACTTGAACATATCGATACAATCTGAACGTGTCTAGACACCCTAATGCCTCATACAGACCGCTTTTTAGCTTAAAAAATTTTCGGTATTCACAATATTTCGACGCTAAAAAAATATTTAAAATCAATTGTACCTTCTTGATGTTGAGTTTCAGTAAAACTTTGTGCAAAAAATATTAATTTTTCTTTAATTTAGGTATTAAATCGTTACACATGTCCCTACAAATTTTCTAAACTTTATCATACAAATCTCTTCTATAAAATTTGAAAAAGTGTAGCTATGTAAGTTTCAGCTAAAAATTTTTAGATAAGAAATTATCAAAAAATTTATTACAATTTTTTTGTTTGATTTGTTTTCCTTCTTAAAAAAAAATTTTTTATTCTTGGAAATTGGTTTTATGTCAATCATTTTTATTGCCATCATTTTCTGCAAATATATACAAAAAAAACACATTAAAAAAATTTTAGCATTTTAATTTTTTTTCCTGAGCGTTTGTTTAAATCCTCGAAACAAACTCGGAATCACTTTTGACATATATATTGGGTGTTTTTTATTGAGGTATAGAACTTTAAGTTGGCATCACTTTTTTAACTGGCGGCCATTTTGTCAGCTGTCAAGTGATTAATATTTAGTTTGGTTTGCCATTTCATCATGAACAGGTTGACAAAAGAACAACGCTTGCAAATCGTGCAAATTTATTTCGAAAATAATGGTTCAGTTCGCGAAGTTTACCGCAAGCTCCGTCCATTTTATGGTCGACATAATCGTCCATCAGAGCAATTAATTCGGTTAACCATGGATCGTTTTCGCACTACGTTTACTCTATGTGATAATACGCATCCGCAGAGACGTCGAACAGTGCGCACCGAAGAAACAATTGCCGCTGTAGAGCAAAGTGTTGAAGAGGACCCGAATGAATCGATTCGCCACCGTGCACAGCAATGGAAGATTTTGCGCAAAGATCTTGGCTTGCGACCTTACAAGATCCAGCTTGTGCAAGAATTAAAGCCGCGAGACCATGCAATGCGTCGTGATTTTGGTGTATGGGCCGAAAATGAGATTGATCTCGATGCTGATTTTCATCGCAAAATTTTGTTCAGTGATGAGGCTCATTTTTGGTTGAATGGCTACGTCAACAAGCAAAATTGCCGCATTTGGAGTGAAGAGAATCCACATGAGACCCTTGAGACGCCATTACATCCACAAAAACTGACTGTTTGGTGTGCTCTATGGGCTGGTGGAGTCATTGGGCCATACTTCTTCCGAAATAATGCTGGAGAGTCAGTTACCGTTAATGGAGACCGGTATAGAGCCATGATAACCGACTATTTTGTTCCCGAATTGGATGGCATGAATGTGGATGAGTTGTGGTTCCAACAAGACGGCGCTACATGCCACACAGCGCACGTCACAATCGATTTATTGAAGGAAACAAACCAGAAACGTTAGGGGACTTGGAAGCCAACATTCGTGGCGTTATTGCCAACATACGGCCCCATATGCTCGAAAAAGTGGTTGAAAATTGGACCTATAGAATTGGCTTTATTCGAGCCAGCCGCGGCGGCCACATGCCCGAAATCATATTTAAACGTTAATGGCATAAAATTATCCTTCCAATAAAGCCAAATTGATGGACATTAAAACGATTTTCTTATGTTTTATTTCAATTCGAAGTTCTATACCTCTAAAAAAACACCCTGTACATACATATATTCCTAAGCCTGAATCATAGTTGAATTGTTTGGCTTATGTAGGCTCATTCACTCCACGTTGCACTGTATGTATCTGGCGTTTACTTAAACCAATAATTCTGTTGTACCAAGCGACAACAGCTGAAAATTTTTCGAAATATATTAAAAAGGGCAAATTAAAATCATTTTGACGTAAAGTAAAGATTACTGCATTAACGAATACACCAAAGATTTTGTGAAAATGAAGTCTTTAGTATAATTTGGCGCTTATTACAAATTTTATTGCACTTTTGTTTTCATATTTCCCTTAACTTTTTTTACTGTGTATTTTGGGTTTTAAGTCAATTCGGTGTCAATCAAATATGTGATGTATATGTCTTGTTGTTGTTGCTGTTATTGTTACTGCTGTCATTTCTAAATTAGCATTTATCAGCAAATCGAGAAAATTTTGTTGCCATTTTTCAAAAATACAATTGATGTTTTTTCGCTCCTTCTTTCCCAATTTTTTTGTCACTCAAACGGCATTTTATGCTTTTTTTTATTTCCTTGTCTCCTTTTTTGTTTCTATTAGTGTGTTTCTGTTTTCTTCGCTTTGCTTTGCTTTGCTTTTCTGTTCTATTCATGTTGATGTCTACAAAAGTTTCGCACTTGTCATCCATTATTTTTTTTTATTGTTGCATAAATTTAACTGAATGTAGTTGCATTTGACAGTTTTAACATCATTTGTCAATCAGTGGTTATTTATCATTATCGTTTAATCATTTTGAAGCAGTTTGAAACTGAAGATATTTTGTGTTCATCTTTTTCTGCTTGAACAATAAAAAATAATAAAGATTAAGGAGCATAGATGCGTATATGTTTCAGAGAAAATCGCCATATATTGGTAGAAGGTAAAAATCTTTACTAAATTTAAGACTTGAGCCTTAAGGCTCAGTTAGCTGACTGTAATGTAACGTAACTGCAACGGTAGGAAACAGCTGATCGGTTTTGTTTTGTTATGTGAAAAATAATGAAAATGGTTATAGAGATGTAATGTAATGTAACCCACTTTTCATATAAAAATATCAATCAGCTGTTTCCTACATTACAGTTACATTGCGTTACAGTCGGCTAACTGAGCCTTTAGGCCGAATTTACATTTGTAAGCCATGTGCCCAAAAAAGCACAACCACTAATTATTATAATGAGAAACTGTTTTATTCCAGACAAGTACATATTTATGATGTTAATTAATTTGGGATTAATAGTGCGTTAACAAATGTTAAACTTAAATTGTAACAATTCCCATTAAAAAACACTAAATAATAAAAATCATAAATAGAAATATTGTTACAAAAATATTGCACATGTTTTAATTACTTTATGTTTATTTTTATGCGAAAAAAATTCGATAAAGAACAAATATTTCTGTGGCAAAAGGAAAAAAAAATTAAATCGAGATAAGCTGATTTTGAGTTAATGGTATCGCCGTAATCTGCATACTTGAAAGTAGCACTGAGCAAAATCTCAATTAATTTGTTTGATTATCCAAGAAGTTATAGCAAAATGAATTGCGGCTTATCTGTTTTAAACTCCTTTACTCTCATTTGGAATAAAAGCTTAATTTAGCCTATACTTTGGTATATTTCAACTAGACTGCATTATTTACATTGTGTAGAACAATGTTTCCTTAAAATACTAACTTGAACGCTTAAAAGTGCTCTCCTGCAAAATGCAAAGCAGTCAAATATGACTTAAGCACTTTTTAATTATTGCCACAGATTTGTTAAATACCAAAAAAAAAAATAAAAAAACGTACCCAGAAACTATTGTTTTTTTTTTAATTTTGAGCTGTCTAATCTAGAAATAAGAAAAACATCTTTAAAAGTTAATTTTTGCTTTTTACTACTTGCACATGCTGGTAAGATAACTGAATTTCTTATCAAACCAATAACAACCAGGGCAAACAAAAATAAGCACAAAGCAATACTTTTTGGTCTAGATTAAGACTTTTTTGATTAGCCAAATAGAGCCTTTCTTCCGCGAAGCATATTTTAAAATTAAGAGCTTATTTATTAATTGAAAGTTCGTTTTATTTATTTCCTATCTTATGTTATTTTTCGTGCTTTATTTAAGTCCTACACAAAACTTCTATAATTGAGGTTTTTGACCTCAATATGTCACGTGCGAATATTAAAACATCAACCTTGAATTTTTGCTCAATAATTATTTTTTTTTTCCTTAATGGAACAATTCAAGAGCATTTAAATATTGTAACTTTTAGAAAATAAGAGGAGTCTATTGCCTCAATATACAAATAAATATATGCTTCAAAAATCAAAACTCATGCATAGAGACATTGGCGTAGTTATGTATTTAATGTTAATCTAACCTGATATGCAGTAGCCTGCAGAGAAATTTGTTCCTTTTGAAATAAATGTATTGCATGTTTATTTAACATTCCCGTACTGTTAAATCAAAATGAAGAATCATGTTGAAGCAAAGTTATTTTAAGTTGGAACAACGTAAATTCGAAACTGAAATAACACAAAGAACCATGTTACATCAAAGCTATTTCAAGTTGAAACAATATGAATTTAATTTAATGTAGTCATGGTATTTTATTAACTATTTAACTTAGGTGTGTATATTGGCTTCCCCAGCCAAGATTTGAATTCGGAACTCATCACGTGGAACTCATCACGCGCTTACCGCTGCAGCCACAACAACCGTAAATATTATTCAGATACATACTAAATATGTATATATCATCATGATTTAAACTTAAACTCAACATAATTTAATATCATTTTAAATCAAAACTTTTACATGGTGATTTTACATTGGGATTTTTTTCTGTGGGCACAATATTTTATTTCTCAAATATGCAAAATTCTTTACCATAGAAAATTTAACAATTTTTTTATTGAATACACATGAAAATTTTTTATTGAAATATGGAATAATTTTTTTTTTTTGTGTGGGTAATGGTATGGTCACACTTGGACAAATATTTGCCATAAAAACGTAACCCCTAAATATTAATGAAGAAGCTTTCAATTCAGGGACGTGTTTGCTAAGTCAAATAGTTTCCAATAATGTTGGATTCTATGACATTCTCTATTAGTTGTTAAATGAAACTGTTTAACTTAAGAAAGACGTGTCTGAGTCAAAATGTTTTTCACTAATATTTATTGGTTACGTTTTTTGGGCAACTGTTTGCCCAAGTGCGACCATACCTTAACTTATCAACAATAACTCAAAATGGGCAAACAAATCGTCTCACGTTGATTTCTACATGCAATTTTAGATTTTAGGTTTCCCTGGCATTCTTTTTTAACAAATCAAGTGAAAAAGAGTTTATTAAAAACAACATAACATACATACATACATATGTACTTAAAAAAATTTAGTTTTTTTTTCATAGTACACATAGCACACTTACTCATATGCATTTATTGTATAAACATACAGGATTATTTTTTTGGTATAAAAGCCTTCGATTTCTTTAAGTTTTGTACAGTGTTAAACTTAAAGCAGTTCTTTAAACATTAAACAATAGAAGGAAATATGAGATTTCTTTTTGCAAGTTTGACCATATACTTGTTGATCGTAAATGCTGTCGGAAATTTTGCTCAAACCCTGCTGAAAGTTCAAGCTGAAAGCCCTCTACCAGATCCTTTTAAAGCAGTTTTTGCTAATGCGAGATCAATTATTAAGGAGCACAGTAACAACACCTGTCTACACGAAAAAATTCTTAACACTCTCCAGGGCATGGTTAAGCAATACAAGGACTGTAAGAGCAAAGCAGAATGTACTAATGGAATTGTCTTTAAAGCCAATTGGGTCATAGCCTATTACATTGCAAGAATAGAGGATTGTAAGACTTTGGCATAAAAAATTTGAAATAAATTCCATTTTGTCAAATACTTCTTTGTTTTCTTTGCTCAGAGATTTTTCCAGTACAAAAATAATGAAAATTGTTCTTAATTAAGCAGGCTCTACTGACGGATTCTGATAGAGTAGGTCCTAAAGGCATACAAGAGTGACCTCTAACCCTGTTATACTATATATGCATATAAAAAAAATTTTGAAATCGGTTGACAGGGTTTGCGGACTGTCCCGGACTCTTTCCCCGAAGCTACAGTTTTTGTCAAATTTAAGACATCCGGTACAATTTTTAAGTATATAAAAATTAGTTAATATCTAAGATCGCTTTGGCGAACTTTATTAGATATAAATTTTTTTTTTTTTTTAAATTTTCGTCTACAATAATTTTTTGAAGAAAAAAAACACTCGATTTTATTTACATTGAGAGCAATCGAGGTAAGATAAGATTTTGAGCTTGACCGGTTTAGTAGTTTAAAATTTGTAGCAAGAAAAACAGTTTTGTGAAAATTTTATTTTCCGTTTTCAAATTATGAGATTTACATATGTACAAACATATTCATCCAAAAGGACATCGTCGCGAAAATAGTCAGAATGGAGTTCCTCCTCCCTGTACCACAAAACGTCGAAAAAGCGGAAACATGGGGCCATAACCAATAAGTTCCATTCGATTCTGTTCAGAGCAAATAGACAATTGCTTAAACATAAGAACAAACAAAATTTTCAAATTAAATAAATAAAGACTTTATGTCAAATAAATATACTTCTCTATTTCATGTACAGAGCCAGGTTTTCGACATTTTTGTCATTTTGATATCGAGTTGCCTTCTCCAGGTACGGGCTGGTCGTCCTCTTTTTTGGCTTCTTTGCTGGTTCCAATGAAGCGCGGATCGTGTTAGATCTTCCTGTGGTCTTTGCAGTGTGTGAGCAACCCAGTTCCACTTGGGCCTGAGAATTTCTGACGATATGGGATATTGTCCTGTCGTAAGCCACAGATTTATGTTGGAGAGAGTTGATGGCCAGAATACCTTGATAATTCTCCTTAGTTAGCGGTTGGTAAAGACTTGAAGCGCCCTCAGGTCATGTGTGCTCGATGTTTCACATAAATGTATATAACAGGATTGTTGTAACGTTACTATTAAAGATTTTTAATTTGGTTTTCCTTGATTAGGTGGTGCGCAATATCAGTACTAGACCTTCCTTTGCTATCGATAATACTTCCTAAGTAACAGAAGCAATATACATCTTCGATTGGTGAACCATTAATAATGAATGCTTGGTTGAGTGCTTGCATTCAGCATTCCAGATAGATTTGTGGCTCAGGGTGTCGAAAGCCTTCTCAAAATTTATGAACCGCAGATGGTCTACATACTGTTCCACTGATCCACAATGATTCTGAGGACAAAACGTCGAATTATGATGAAAACTCGTTTTTCGAAAATTTAAGTACGAGTAAACTCAACAGCTTCCCACAGCAGGACATTGCACATCGCACATTGTTATGGTGAAAGGGCATAGAAAACCATGAAACCACTTTAACAGCCGTTTTTTATTCGAAAATAAAATCATTTTCTCACTTACGCTTAAATTGTCCTCGTCCACAGTAGAAAACATTTGCTGCAAAACTTTCGAGTTTGTGGAATGGAAAAGTGTACATGCAGTTCTTGTTGAGTATATCATTATCATCTCATTCTCATGAGAAATGTATGGCGGAAATGCCCCATAATACACATGAGTGAGTCCGTTAGTCAGTCAGTCAGTATATCTTAATATATAAACTTCCTACACTCTGGTATCTCAGGAAGTTTCCATTAATTCCATTGTGAATACTTAAAAATTAACTATTACTCTCCCATCAAAAGGCAAAAACAAGAAAACCTAAAAAATAACTCGGGGCAAATTGCGGCACACGTTATCGAACGAAATTACAAAATATTTCAATAGAGTTTACATAGAAATATTTTTAAGTTTCGAATCGTATCGAATGCCGTAATTTGTCCCCTGTTCTATTTTACGGAAAAAAAATCTTTAAATACTTACGGTCTAATTTATAAAAAATATTTTAGGTTTATTACAGGTTTATTTGTCAAATAAGCGCTTAATAAACCTGAAATGTTTTTTAAGAATATGCCAGTTATTATTTTATTATTAACCAGATTTGCTATATGCCGGGATTTGTTCTATTCTTTTATCAGATAAGATATTGTTAAGCCATTGAACGTTTTGAGACGTAAAGCTTTAACTGATTCACTGGATATTTTTTTTAACTTTTAACAAAATGATAAGAATGTCTGCGGCTTTTTAAGAAGTTTTTTTGAGAAGCAAAGTTCTTTCACTTCTGATTTAAGCTTTTGATTAATTTAGTTTAAGTGTATTTGAAAATAAACTTGTATCATCCTTAACCCTAATTACTACACTGGGGTCTTTTATTCATTTGCAAATCTTCGGGTCCACGCAAAAGCGTTTTTAAAGAATAAAAACCGTAACAATAGCATAAAATTATTCTCGACAGTGACGTGAGCAGATACTTTCAGAATATGCACACAGAGAAAAAACTGCCTAATAGAATCGAGAAGATTTTCTCTGTGAAACGTTTTTAGGCTAAAGTGTATCCCAGCAAAAAGAAGCGAAGATTTTTCCATAGAGATTTCTTATTATTTTTATGTGGTAAATCTTATTAATTTTATCAATAAGAAAACCACATAAAATCAAAAAGAAATCTTATTATTCACACCTTTTTTTTACTCAATTTCAGTTATTTTTGGCACCAAAAAACAATCCATAGAGAAAAACTTTTTGATTCTATTAGGTTTTCTTATAAATTGTAAACTATACGGATTTCTTATTAATTTTATTAGCTTCCCTTATTGATTTTTTCAAAAGGGATTTCCTTATTGATTTCATTAGTTTCCTATATGATTATGTGTAAAGCATCTTAATTTTTTTAATAAGGAAATCTTTTTGATTTTATTAGGTTTCTTGTTATTTCATATCTATAAATAAACATAGAGAAAATTTTTTTCATGATCTTTATCGTTTTTGTATAAGCATGTTTGTGCAATAATTTCAAGGCGGATTCATGCTGCCTGTTAGCATATTGGTTAGAGTGCTTGTCTATCAGTCAGAAGGTTGCTGGTTCAATACTTGTCTCCAGCGATGCCAATTTAGCGCGTTTCGCGCTAGATTTAGTGTGTTTTAACTATGCCAAACGCGCTTTTTTCGGTCTTTTAGCGCGTTTTGAAGAAAGTAAATTTAACAATTTTCTAGTATTCAAAACTCATAAAATTTTTCAAATTGGATAACAATTCAGCTGTCGCAAATAAAATTCCCTTGACTGTGGTTAGAATTAAAAACTTAAATGCGTTAATGGCAAATATTTTCAAATTTCACAACTAAAAATATGTACTCGAACTCGTGACCAAAAAAATTTATACATACATATAACTGATTAAGCATCTATTCTAGCTGAAGTACAAAAAGCGTTTGAATCGCAACACTATTCGACAATTTACATAAGTTGTTACAAAGTTTGACAAATAAAATAAAAATAAACTATTATTGGTTCAAGTTATTTATGGTATAATTTCGAAGTAACAATATTATAAAATCTGAAAAGAGCTACTTAAAAAAATCAATTATATTTACTAATACACATGTACATTAGTGTTGAGCGATATTGTGATTTTTTTAATAATGTTGGTCCTTGTGAACGTGAGTTCTAGATCGCTGTTCTTTTAAACTGTGACTGTGATAACAGTTTAGCAGTATTTTGTTTGTAACAGTTCTGTTATTTTGACAAAATCTAATAAGATCAGCAGTGAAATTAAACAGTGACTGTGAACACGGTTTAACACATTTCAGCTCTTGTGCTTTAAAAGTATTTATTAGTATTGGTACTTTGATAAATACTAGTAAGAAGAGCGAAGAGCAATTAGCAATCAACCCCATCCAAATATTGTGAATTGTGGCATAAGAGGCAGAGAGACAGTAAAATTTCAAATACAAAAATGTGAGGTATACATAGTTGCCAGAAAAGACGATTTGACACGATTCGACGATTTTTTTCTCGACAAACGGTGAAGTATAAAAAAAAATTCATGTGGTAGCTTTATTTGCTTTAAAGTAAGCATACAAGAACATTCACAGTTTGTATGAAAGAACTATATTTCTAAAACCTGTTACTTCATAAATTCGGTCACAGTTGTGATTAGTGATTTTTCAATCGCTGTGAAAAAGTAACAGGTTTCGTAAAATCGCTCATCTCTAATGTACATACATCGACTTTTACTAAAATTCAATTTAACGCGCAGGAAAATAGAGCGTTTTGGCTATAAATAGTTGACAATGCTGTAACTTAGCGCATTCTAGCGCGTTTTTCGAAAGGGAATAGTGCGTTTGGGTTATAAATAGTTGGCATCGCTGCTTGTCTCCTCTCAAGTAAATAATAAATATGTATGTATGGTGAGTTAGTTAATTAAGAATATAATATAATATGCATGTGTGTATGTATAAATAAATAACATCTACATATACTACATACAAACATACATATATGGTATAGAATTTAAATGAACATACATACATAAGTATAAAGAATAAAGACATAAAAATTTTTTCTTATTTTTTATTAGGTCGCCTAATAAAAACAAGAAGAAAGCCTTTTTGAAAAAATCAATAAGACAATCTAATAAAAATTACAAGATTTCTTCTTGATTTTTCCAAAAAGGGTTTCCTTATTAAATTAATAAGATTTCCTTATTGAAAAAAAAAACCCATAGAGATACATACATACATATCTTATGAATTTTGTTCTATTTTATGAGGTATTAATTAGGCACTGTTTTCTCTGTGTAGAAGTATTTTAATATCAAGATGGAAAATCATCAAAAATTTTTGAACATTTATCTAACTGAATGAGTAATTTAGTATTTGTTATATTAAACAAAAATGCTTATTTAAGTTTATTGCCAAATACTTTTTACAATTCTAAGCTAACTCATCTTTTTTCTGTGTAACAAAGAGCGTTAATGGCTGACCACTTGAGAGTAACATATCGAGAGATATACCAATGCAAGTTAATTTTCGTGCGGGACAAAATTTTATATAAAAATATGTAGCTCAGATACTGTCAATTAAAAATTTTTTCAAGCAACCGTTGATTATCAATTTATTACAATATTTTAATTTTTATGACTGCAACTAATTGTATAATATTAATATAAAACTCCACCTTATCTGATGATAAAATTATACGACAAAAAACAAAACACAAAACATATGAAAGAATATGATAGAAGAGAAAAATGTTATATTAAAATATTTTCACGTTGTCACCAACAGCCAAAAGTCATAAAAAAATAATGACGCAATAAATAACTCCTATTACAGCAGCTACACAACATTATTAAAACGGAATTAGAAAATAAAGATACAAAAAAAAACAAACAAATAGCCTCCAACAATGTCACAAAAATAAAGCAACCAATTTGGACCAGAAAAAAAAATATGTTCTTATTGTCGCCAGGAAAACTAAACTAAAAAATAAACAAACTGCAGCAGCCACGACAGAAGCAACACTGGAAGATATTATGAGAGAGCCCCAAATACATAATGGGTGTTTTTTTATAGATTCTCTTTATGGAAGATTTTGATGTGCAGGAGGTCACAGTTGGCATATGCCAGACTATTTTTTTTTTTTTTTTTTTTTAACAAACACAATCCGCAAAGAAAGCGATTAGCTTGTCTGCAGAAAACACCCAGGGTCTACGGCGGGAATCGAACCCACGACCTCTGGACTGAGAGGTTAGCATCGCTACCACTCAGCCACAGGGGCCAGAAGATTATAATTCGAATAATGTAAATTGCATGTCAATAGAAAAAGTTCAGCTGTGTTTTATTCCATTTTAAAATTCTATAACTCTGTAAAAATTACCCTATACATGGAGTCGTAGTAAAAGTTGTAATGGTCAAAGCAATATAAATGCTAATAAGATTTTAACTTGCAAATATGCTGCTGTCTCACGACTGCCAGCCAGATTTTACTCAAATAGCAAAGTGGCGATTTAGCGAGGAAGGATTCATACAAAAGGAAATGTCCTTTAAAAGTTAAATTTTTCAGCATAGAAATTAATCCGACACATATTTGAGATTTTGAAACCACAAGTGATTTGGAAATCAAGTAATTTCCATAGCAGGCATGTAACTGGATTCAGCAACATTCTTGCGAACTGAAAATCGTAATATTTATCGATAGAATTATTATATCATCCTGTAATTGAAATGCACTGTTGTACTTTATTCACCATTTAATTTTATGTCATGTGAAATCACTCTATATATAAATTGACAAAACAAGCGGAAAGCATAAAGAAGAATAAAATATCTAAATAAATTTAAGCATGTCACTGGATAGCAAAGCTCATAAGTTTTAGTTATATTTAGCGAAACGATTGTCGTAAAAAAATACTAAATCGAGGTAACAATTCTTTATCCTTTATAAAGCAAATTAGGTAACAATTCTTTATCCTATATAAAGCAAATTATACTATATAACAACTTCGAACTTTTTCCAAGGTAACGGGGCTCTGAAAATGGTTTCTATTGTTATGTGTATTTTTCTTATTGTTTATAACCTGGAGGGTCCCTTGGGAATCGCAGGTATTCTTTATTATTATTTAAACCACTGACTAATTACAACTGACTCATTACAACTGTCATTACAATTCCCTCATTACAACTGTCTCTTTGCTTTCTTAAGATTAGCTATTTATACAAATCTTAGTATACTTTTTTTAACAATAATATTTCATTTACAATTCATTTTATTATGCTAACAAGACAATAACTTATTTCTTATAAATATTATTTAGCTTTTGACCCAATTACGAAAACCCGATATTGCACAATTTGTCAGCGCAAATAAAATAACAAGCAACCAAGTGAATGAACTGGTTGCTGCTGCGTCAACAAATTAGTGCAATGTACGGGTACGAGGGTTGTTTAATTATGATTCACAACACTATTAGAGGAGATTTAAAAATATATTCTGTAAATTGGGACTTTGGCTCGCACACGAAGGGTTCTGAAAGGACTCTAGATATGTAATATTATACGAACTTTAGCATTAGAGCTTTTATATTTTTTTTTTTTAATTTTGGCGCTAAATATTAAGAAAGTTTTGGCCATTTTTTTTTTTTTGTTTTGTGGTTTTGGCGCTTTTTTCGTTTTGGCGTTTTTTTTTTAATTTTCTGACGGTACTTTAAGTGTAACCGTTTTTGTAGATTTGGCGTTTTCCCTTTTGGCTTTTTTTAGTATTGATTCTTTTTTCTAATATGGCTTTTTTCGTTTTGGCGTCTTTCTTCGGCTTTTGGCGATTTTTATTTGTTCTTTTACAATATGTACATATTTTTAGCGTTAGCATTTTTTAGTTTTGGTGATTTTTTCATTTTTGCGATTTTATTTTTTTTTATTTTTTTTTTTTTTTTTTTTGATTTGTTTTACAATACATATTTAGATTCAGAGATTTTTAATTTTTTTTTTGCCACTTTTTTGCTTTTTATGATTTTTTTGCATTTTAGCGATTTATTTTTTGGTGATATTTTTAACTTAAGTGCTTTTTTCATTTTAGCAATTTTTTCGGGTTTTGGTGGTTTTCTTTAGTTATTTAGCTTTTTTAGTTTTGGAGTTTTTTGCTTTTGGCGATTTTTTCGGGTTTTGGCGTTTTTTTTGTTTGTTTTCTTACACACATATTTTTAGTTTTAGCGAATTTTTTCATTTTTGGCGCTTATTTTTCGTTTTGAAGATATTTTGGATTTTTGGCGATTTTTTAGTTTATTGACGACTTTTTTAGTTTTGGTGATTTGGTCATATTTCACATTTAAGTTTTTTTTTCATTTTGCGAATTTTATTTCGCAAGAGTTTGCCTCTTGCGGTTGCCAAGCTACAGCAAACGGTCAAATTACATGGACAAAATTACGTTAACTATTCTAATGCCGAGTGCACAACTGGCACACATGTGCCCAAAGAAGCGTAACCACTAATTACTAATGAAAAACTGTTTGCTTCAGACATATATTCATTGATTTAAGCAGTTTCCAATTATGTTGGATTCTATAGAATTGTCTATTAGTTATGCATGAAATTGTGTCTGAATCAAAAAGTTCTTCATTAGTAATAAGTGGTTAAGCTTTGTTGGGCACATGTGTGCCAGATGTGCGCTCGACATAATATTGATTTTTAAATTTTTGTGTTAATTGGTATAGTCTGCATAAAAATGCGCTAACTTTAAAAAATTTAAACTGTCCATATATAATTATCTGTATATAACATTAGGATTTCGGCATGTTTTCCTGTTTGCTTTAGAACATCTATTAGTTTTTAACTGCCATGTATTTGTTTCACAAATATATTTGTGGAAGAAACATATTTGTGGAACATATACATATGTTTAATATTTTCTACAAAGTTGCTAAACATACCCTACACCGATAGGTTGCAAGAACAGGCCAAAGGGCGCAAACCTTAACCTCAAACCTCAAACTTCAAATCAGAATATTTTATCTTAAATACATTTTTTTCTGGTGCACCAGTGTGTCTCTTTTCAGTTCATGGTAAGACAATATTAATATATAATTATTTACGTGGCAAAAAGTATGGTTTTAAATTAATACTTATTTAGCTACTGGGAGAACATTTTAATCCTGAAGGGCTTATTTGTTAATTATAACAAATAATAATGAAATTAAGCACTGGCACAAACACAACGGCAACAAGGAAAAAAATTATTTACACAAGCTGTAAGATATTTTGTGGGCTCAAGTTTTTTTTTTTTTGGAAGCATACGAGCAGTGATATTCTCTATCAGTCTGTTTAACTTCAGTCATTTATTAACTTTTTTTATATATACCAAAATATAATACAAGATTAATTATGTTGGTTGGCTTTTTTTTGTTTTGGCGCTTCGTTTTTGAGATGAGTAAATCCTTCAAAAGAAAATTAAAGTTGATATGACAACAACAACAACAAAAAAACAGGGAAAGCAAATAGTATATGAAAAATTGTTTTTGATTATTTTGTATGCAAGAGCACCAGTTTATTACTTCATGATTTTGTTGATCCCCAGCGGCTGAGCGAGTATGTGCAACAAAGTCTCACACATCATGACAACTTACTTAATACCAGCTTAAGCCTTTTAAATTCATGTCATGTATTTCTTTGCTGATTTTTTTTTTTTTGTTACTTTATTCCTCTTACAATGCCTGGCTGTTTTGCCAAAAGTCAAAGAAGAAATAATTAAAATCAAATAAAAATAAAAATGCAATAAATTAAAAATGATAAACGAACGCACAAAAATTTAACAATAGCATTTTATTAATACGCTACTGCAGGCATTGTTAGTTTTACAACAAAGAAAAGAAGTATTTCCCCACATAAAGTTCAAAACGATCTATCTGACAGGAAATCTAGAATTAAAAGCACCAAATCAGCGCAAACAACTATCACGATTAATTTACATTAAACACCTCAATATTTTCCATTTTAAAATTTTTTTCCTCGTTCTGTAAAACTATGAAAATGTACAAGACGATCTTACAGTAAACATAAAAAACTGTAACAACAATAATAATGTCATAGCTTCTACTTGATAATGCTTGAAGATATATAAATGCAACCACACAAACGCATAAGACAATACAGATGACACACACAAACAACAACAATCATAATTGCTTCTACATTGTACACACAAACTAATAGTACGAATTGAAACACGTCATTAGTTCGTGATCAAAAGCTTAATTGGCGGGCCTGTTGAATGTACTAAAACTTTTGGATGTGGTTAACATATTTCATGAAGACATCCGTTAGACAAGCAGTCTTGTGTAAGGAACAGCGAAGTTAACATCGTGGTATTCCAGCAGCGAATTCTGTAACATTATGGTTTTAAAAGTTCATAACATCAATGTTGAGTAAATAGAGTATTCCCATTTTATAATACTTTTACACTGGTAGCTTTTTATTTTATTTAATCATAATTTAATAAGTAGTTTATAATTGAATATTCCAACTAACAAAAACAACGATTTAAAATGTAAATACGTAACAATAGATATCACTACTCTACTTTATTGCTATATAGTAATAAATCGAAAAAGCTATGGTGGTATACAAGAAAATTATCTAAAAGTTTTCAATTTACACATGTTAACTAAAAGACATCCTGTATATATAGATTTTATATCATATTATATATATTATATCATATATGAAGTATTAAAAATTTATGTTTGGACAATTTTTTTAACGTTTACATGTTTCTACAATTAAGCATGTCCGTATGAGTTGTATGTTATTTATTTAGTAAAGCATTCAGACTTATTTAATTCTGAAAGTAAACACCTAAAGAATCATTTTACATTTTTAAATTCTAATACTCAAGGATACCCTGTGGATCAGTTTCCACTGTAATTTGCGGTCTCCACCTGACATAAAATGACTAACTTTAACATTAACTTCAAGTTAACAACTCAGTTATAATTTCAAGTTACATCAAAATTTCATGTCAGGTGGAGACGTAGAGTAAGAGCAGACCATCTGCAGGCGTTAGATTCTCTGGCATAATTTTGTAATCATTATCCAACTTTTCGGCTTGTATTACTTTGTAAACGAAGACATGAATTTGTTTACAAGATACATATTTATTAATAGCATTTTTGAAGTAGAGTGATAAAACTTCGTCGGTAATTGTTTTTTTTTTTTTTGTAAGATAAACATAAGACCCCAAATCTGTGGACTCAATTGCTTATTGTGCCAGAGAGCATTTAAAATGGCATACATACATATCAGTGATCGGTAATGAATCGTTTTTTCGCTATTCATACTGACTCATGAAATTTGAAATATATGTACATACATAAGAGTTAAGAAACAATGTTCTTATATTAATAAAAAATTATTAAATTTCAAGATACCTTTGTATCTTTGTATCTTGAAATATTCTTTATTTAATATTTATTTTAATTTTCTTACGAAACTATTAGTTTACTTATGAACTAGTTTTTTAAACTATGTTAAGTTTTTTGAGTTTTCTTGTGGACTGGCGAGCGAGAGTATTTACAGTGCTATTTATACTCTTCCTTCGTATAATGTTAAAGGATGATATTTTAGTGTTCCTTTGTTCTTACAAAGAGTTATAAACATTTGTGTCTTTGTTCTTATTTATCTAGAACTAGCTGATATTTCTTTGTGTATTAAAAACATGTTTTTTTTCATGATCAATCTTATCTAATTTATTAGTGTTTACATCATTTTGTTTACAGTATTTTTACTCTTACAATAGATATATTTTATTTATGATTTGTTTCTTATCTTTATTACTTATGGTTAAAGGTTATTTACGATATCAATTGCTTTATCGTTTATTAATGTTAGTATACCTGTGCTTGGGTTGACCTTAACTTAAGTGAGTAAACATCATGTAAACTCAACTACTCTGATGTACGCATACTCGCGATGACATTGATTTATAAGTATAGTTTGAAATAAATATGAATGCAACGCCAATATAATAATCATACCACACTCACACTCATAAATTTCTAATTTCAGGAAAATACTCATACTCAAGGGCGAATTAATAAACACATAACCTCATAATGAGAGCATTAATGTTCGTATGCGAAGTTCGCATTGTGAATCATACTTATTATCATCGTCCATAGGCATTGAGTTAAGGAGAGTTGAAATCAACAACGTCATATATGTTGCTAACTATGAGTTCGATGCGCACTTTAAACTTTCGAGTGAATATGATTCATAGACAAAATTGCAATAAGTATGAGTGCGCATAAGTACAAGATATTATAAATCATGATTCAACTCTGATGACATTTTCACTACTCAATGCTGTTCTCTGATACATATATTTCTGAATTTGGTTTGCCTTTTATTTTTGTTTACTATGAAAAGAAAAAAAAAACGAAATATAAAACAATAGTAAACAGGAAACAACGGGGTCAGTTGGCTGATTTCACTATAACGCACACGCATGGACGCACAGGCGCAAGCACACATTAACTTGCAGTCAAATACATACCCAGCAGAAAATACGAATAGTGAAATTGTAGTGATTTACTAGTGAGTTTGTCACCAGTACTACTGTCGAATTGTACCCCAGACAATGCTTTTTGCTATAGACATTTAGCATGTACGTGTCATTGAAAAGCAACTACTGACGTTGGTACTACTGAGTAGGTATTTCTTTTGGGACCATATCGAGACATTGGAAAGAGATAGTCACTAGTACATTTTAGTAATTTTAGTAATGATAATAAAAATGAATATTTAATTAAAAATTTTTGTTTTAATAAAAAAAAATTCATAAAAAAAGGGAACATTCGTTCAGCAAGTAAAGGATTTAGTTTGCTGTTTGTATTAAATATAAATGAAAAATTCAAGGTTCCGTCGAATTATTAAAATCAAACACTTACGTATGAATCTGGACTTACTGGACTGGACTTTTTAACTGATCCCACAAAATCTTCTACAGGCTCATAAAAATTTCCACAATTATTTCATTTTAAAATATTTTTATTTTTATAATTACAAAATGAATTGCTTTTTATTTGTCTTTTGCAATTTCTTTTTATTTGATTCTTTGAATTATTTTTTAATACATTTTTTTATTTGCCTTTTATATTGATTTCGTAAACTAATTTTCATAAAAACTTGAATTTTGCTTGAAGCCACTTGTATTTTCAACAAACCAATAAAACATTAAGAAGAAGCTTAGTTGTTTGTATGTCACAAAATATTTTCTACGCATCAAAAACAATGTTAATATGTAGACGCTAGTTTGACAATGTCACCAATATAGTCGACAAAAGTGGTGACTTGGGAACACTTAACCCCATGTTTTCTGCAGGGTACATACATACATGGATACGTTGCACACACACACCGAAGCACATGTACTTACCCAGCGAGCATTTTTTTTCTTGCGGAATCGGTCAGCAACTGGGCATAAGATACCAAATTCGTAATCGAAGTCAGCCAAGAATTGCACGAGTGGTTGGCAAGAAATGGAATTTTTTTTTATTCAGGAAAAAAATCTAAAACTTTACAAATGTCTGAAAAAACATCTGGCAGAAAAAATTTGACATAATAATATACATGTATACATATGTATGTCGTATAAAATTCTAACAAGAAAAAATTATTCTCTTCATACAGAAAGCAGACAAGTAGCATAAACTGTGCAAATTAGTCTGATATTAATGTTATAATGTTTCAGCAAAATGTGCAGAAACGGTGTAACGACAAAATATGGAAAGATCTCCTACACTTCTTAGGGCAGCTTAGACATTAAGTTTCTGATATCAGACATGCTAGGTATTTGGGCGATATAAATACAAAGCTTCTGTTTTAAACATTATGCTAGGAACACAACTGGGACGAACGACGAATTTTTCGTTGCGAACTATTGTTATCAGAAATAAAACACATTTCTGCATATGAAAATAAACACAAGACCGCCGTCGAACGAAATTCATCGTGCATGACGAACACTGAGATATATTTCTATTTTGCACGCCGGCGAACGACGAAAAATCAATTTTCTCTCCTCTCTCCTTGCACACACAATAACCAACTTTATCAATTATAAGAGCAGAATTCGTTGAGTGAATTAGTCGTTATTGTGCTTCACACGACGAATTTACGCAGCGATGCTTATAGACGAATTCGTCGACGTGGACGAAATTCGTCGTTCGTCCCAGTTGTGTTCCTAGCATCAGTCAGAAATAAATAATTCAAAAGAAAAAAAATATTTTTGTAACATTGGCCCTAATTCCGAGTGTCGTATTTCCACTACGATTATGACGACTTTGTGCTCGGCTAAAGAACATTGCAACATTTTTTCTTTAATCTAGCACAAAATCGTCGTAGCCGCAGTCGAAGTACGACACTCGTAATTAGGCCCATTATAAATACATTTCAAAAATTCATTGTGTCAAATTGAATGGCAACGGCAACAGCACTAATGATATAAGCTGAATTCATGTAAGAGTTCCAATAATAAATTAACAACAACAACAACAAAAATACAAATAAATATTTAAAAAGGTCTCTATCGAAAATGCACAAAAAAGAAGCACAAAAATTCTTAATTTACCCAGCGAACACTGAATCAAATGAAATAGTTGGAGACTGGGAAAAAATATATAACAGTTGATCTTATCTTATTTGTCAATTTAGTGTGACTTTTCGAGATATTGGCATTAAATTTTCTTTTTAAATTTATTAAAACTGTATTTGCCGACAAAAAAGTGTTTTATCTGCATGTTTAAGCCAATTAATTTCCGGTTCATATGGACTACTGCGTATTCAAAACGTTGCCCGATCGAAAATTTCATGTCAGCACATCTTTCAGGCACGAAACGATGTTAGGAAGTTTTTCCGGTGTGCTTGATGTTTTCACAGACGGAAAGAATTAAAACAGGCGTGTGAGAGGGGGAGCTTTTAGTCCCCGTTTCGGGTAAATAACTAATTCACAAGTACAATAGGAGCTCCTTTTAACTGCGCAGACTAGATTAACTTAACTTGGCCCCGATATGATCCCAGGTGGTCTGCCATCCTGGAAGGAATCCTTAGAGGTCACTTTTGCGCGCTAGTGGCAGCACTAACAGGACACTGCCACATACGTACGTATACACGGCAGAACATTCAATCTCTCGTCTAATGATTTCTATTGAAGTTGTAGTAACGTAGACGCTATGTCACTGCCCAGCTCTTGCTGATAAAAAGGTAATTTTTCCTAGCCTTTAAATTTTTGCAACACTTATCAAAAAATATCGGAATGCGATATTAGAAGAACAAACTTGTTCGTGCAAAGCTCAAATTGGTTTTTGATTTAGTACCGAGCAATGGTATTATGAGCGAACAATGTTCACATGTCCTTCTAACCCGTCCAAGCAGCATAATGGAACCCAAATATGACGGAGCGCAAATATTACGGTTTATCGTGGAAAGCAAGAGATTGGAAAAGAAACGCGCGATTCAACTAGTAAAATAAAACTATCCAAGATAAATACAAATTAAAAATTTAGTTGAAATTGCAACCAATAATGATTTTTGTAAATACAATCACGACTGTAGTAACTTAATTACCAACTGAACGAGTAGAGCCCAAATTTACCAATCGCTTCACAGACGCTTTAATGCATAAAAATGATCATAGTGTCCTTTTAGAGTCTAAAATTTAGACGCATATGAATCTGGATTCAAAGTTTGATAAGAAGTGGTTGGTACGAGTAGTTTCGGAGAGAGGAAAAATACTCCCTGTTTTTAGTACGAAACCCTCAAAACTTTTGCTTTAATAGATCTCTGTTAAAATAATAATAAATATTTTCTGTTTTTAGAGGATTTTATTTAGCCCGATTAAGAAAATATTTCTGTTTTTTTTTTTGAGATTTTTTAAAATCTCTTTTCACTTATTGGGTACATTCTATTGAATTTTCACCGGTTTGTAGAGGCGAGGTGTGACGTATTTGATAAATAGTCCTAAATTGTAATTATATGTTTGCTAGGATAAGGGTGCAACTGCGGCAGGATATCAGCATGAATGCTTACAGTAAACATATACATACGTATGTACATACATACAAAAACAAAAACACATCACGAAAAAAAGCAAATTAAACGGAATATTGCAGCATACTCGTAATCACTTGTACATTGGAGTATTCTGACCGATTTGTTGCTGTTGTTATGTTGGCTTTATAGCATTTTTTTGGTTTTGTTTTTGCTGTATTACACAAATACTCGTAAAATATCGGTGTGACCCAAAACAGTTTTTGCACAGTTCCTGCGTATGTGTTTGTGCTTGCCTTTGATATTGTGTCGGTGTGTGTTTTTTTTTTTTTTTTTGGTGCCTGTATTTTGTTTATTTTTTTTTCTCTATTTCCGCGTAAAAAGCTTAAAGTTCAATACGTCGTGACAAGTTGGCGCGGAAGTGTACAAATGGTCAAATTCCATGAATGCATATTGTTACGTGTATGCATAAGTTTAGTGAACGCTAAAATGAAAAAGTTAATGTGGGTTAATCAATACATACGCATTGGAAATTTTTAGAAAGACATTTTTTTTACAAAATGTTTACTGATTTGTGTGAAAAAATTTGATATGTTTTTTCTTGTTCTAAGGTTTTCTAATCGTTTGTATTTAAAAGTTGACATCGGTATCTTCGCAGAGAATACATACATAAGTAGGTATGTATTGAGAAACTTGGATCGTAAAATTATAAAATTTCATAAGTTATCAGCAAAATAAAATATTGTTTATAATTTGCGTAAAAATTCGTTTTATAATGTCGAAACAATATTTGACAAGCGTTTTACCAGTTGTTTATGTACGTACATATGTATGTATGTATGTGTTATTCTCACAAAAATAAATGCCTGAATCTTTCTCAAGATTTTATAAGGCTCTATGAAAAAATCAATTTTCTATTGAAAAATGGCTCAAAGCAGTAATGAAAAGTTCACCCAAAAAAAATTTTTTTTTTATAATGGAAAGTTAAGTTAACTTAATTAATTAATATGAACACATACTGAAAAATAGTAAAAAAAATCCCAAAATGAATATTGAAAAATGGCCCAAAGCAATAATGGAGTATTGGCCCAAGAAATATTTTTGTTGTTTTCAATGGAAAGTTATCGCGCCATTTTTCATTCACACTGAAAAAATTTAAAATTTAAAAATGTCCAAAACCAATAATAAAATAAATATTGATCCCAAAAAAACTTTGGTGTTATTTGTTCACAAATAACACTGTGCTTGTTCAAAAATTTAACAAGCGGGGTACCTGGTGGGTAAACCTAATTCGAGTACACTGCCTGCAATGGTGCCAACCATTCTTTTAGGTAAGCTCTTGTTTAAAAAATAACTAAGATTGAAAACTTGGTTAAAAGCACCTAAAAATCGCAATTTTTCCCAGTTTTTTACTATTCATTCAATTTTATATAATTTAAAAGAACATATTATGGATGAACATGCGTCCTAAAGTAGTTTTTGAAAAAAAATTTAAAAAAAAATTAAAAAATTGCCCCCAATCAAAAAAATCGCCCCAAAAAAATTTACGCAAAAACTTCGACAAAGATTTTAATTTTTTTTTCAAAAAGTTTTCTCAGGACAACACAAGTTCATCAGTACATGTCTTTTCAGGCGATATATATATCGACATAATGGTTAATAAATGATAGAAAACTAGGAAAAATTGTGATTTTTAGGTGCTTTTAACCAAGTTTTCAATCTTAGTTATATTTTAAACAAGAGCTAAACTAAAAAAATGGTTAGCACCACTGCATTCAGCGTACTTGAATTAGGTTTACATACTGGGTCTCCAGCTTGTTACAAAAAAAAGTTTCGAACTCGAGCACAGTGTAATTATCACATATAATTTGGCTTATAAAGCAATACGAACTTTAGTCTGATTAAATCTTATACATATATGTATAGAAACAAATGAAGTTCGAACAATAATAATTAAAATTAACTAAAATGTTTATTTTTATATTTTTTTCTAAATTTTTTTTGGGGACATTTTCATTGTCGAAAATTAAATATGTCCAACTAAAAATAAAACAGTCGCGCAGAAAAAATGAAACATTGGCCCCAAGAAATTTATTGTTGTTTTCAATGGAAAGTTTTCAGGCCATTCTTCATTTTCAAAAATGTCCTTATACTGAAAAAAAAGCAAATAGAAAAGTGGCCGAAGAAATAAAAAAGTTTTTTTTATTTTATTTCTTGAAAATTAAATATGGTCAAATACTGAAAAATAAAGACAGTTCCAAAATCAGTATTGAAAAATTACAAAAAACAATAACGAAAATTTTTTCTTAAGAAAATTTTCGTTGTTTTCAATAGAAAACTTAAAAAAGTGAAAATTTAAAAATGTCCCAAAAATGTCAGTCCCAAAAAATTTTTTTAATTGAACGTTTGTAGGGTTTATTTTTTATTTTTAAAAACTAAATATCACCACATGCTGTAAAATAAAAGAAAAATGGCATGAAGCAATAATGAAAATTTTGTACCACGAAAACTGCGAATAATGAAAATTTTAGTCACAGGGACATTTGTGTTGTTTTCAATAGAAAGGTTTCGGGGTCATTTTTAATTTTAGTGAATGGGCTTATACTGAAAAAAAATGAAAACTTAAATATGTATGTCCCAAAAAATATTACTTTTTAAATGGACATACAGTTTTTGTTGTTTTGTTTAACATTTTTAGAAATTGAATGTTGCCAAATACTGAAAAATAAAACAAAGTCCCAAAATGCATATGTTGTGAAGAGTGGCGCAAAACAAAAATATGAAAATATTGTCCCAAGAAACCTTTTTGTTTTCAATAGAAAGTTTTCGGGATAATTTTTAAGTTTTGAGAATGGACTTATTCTGAAAAAAAAAGTGAAAACTTAAATATGTCCCAAAAATATACAAAAAAGCTTTCAGCAAATTGTAATACGATGAATCAAAACAATTCACATATTCCATTTGCAATAATGGCTGAGTATATAAAGCAGAAATCTACATCAACTGACACCACACACAGTGGACCAAACACAAAAGAACGCTGATGATGACGGTTTAGTGTTTGTCAGAATATTTACAACTAACTTTGGTGTTATTTGTTCATTAATAATTATCACATGTAATTTGGCTTACAAAGCGATACGAACTTTAGCCTGATCAAATCATAAATATATAATGATTTATTGGTAAAAAAAAATTATTTATTTACAGCTTTTGATTTTTTATTAAAAATTAAATGTGGCCAATACTGAAAAATAAAACAGAATCCAAAAAAGGATATGTTTTGAAAAATGGCAAAAAAAAATAACGAAAATTTGGTTCGAAGAAACTTTTTTCTAATATTAAATAGAATGTTTTCGGGGCCATTTTTAATTTTCAGAAATGTCGCAAAATATATTAAAAAAATTCTTCTTGATAATAAAAACATTATTGTTACTTTCAGTAGAAAGTTTCTGGGTAAATTTTTAATATTTGAGAAATGAAAAAGCAGAATATTTTTAATCTCAACAAAATTGTATGAAATAAAGCCCAAATAGATAATATTAGTCCCAAAATACCATATGAAATGAGTCTCAAATTTTGAAAATTTTGGGAACTTATTTCTGAATGAGGTATAAAAGAAGTCTCAAGAATATTTTGGGCTAATGAGACATAAGAAAAAAAAAATAATGCAGAAAATCTCTGGTATGCATAACCAAAATTTTTGGCCCGTCTTTGGACTTACTGTGGAGGGAAAATCGTTCTAATGACCATTAATCCATGGAATTGTGAGCCAACTTAATGATTTCCTTATAGCTTTACCTAAACCAGATTATTTCATTTACTTTGTCCATAATATTTTGTTTGACTTGATATTAGTAAGCCAAATTTAAATTTGTTTATTTTTTTTTTGCGAGCAATTGAGTTTGTCCACATATTTTATTTAACATAATCCCATAAATAATTATGGGACAGCAGTAAATTAGAAATTTCCCCAAGGCAATTTATCTTCTAAGAACACCAAAGAACATATTGCTGAATATACATATATACACACATAAATACATACATACATACATACTAGGTATGTATGTACTAAAGAGCTGCCCAAGACATTAAATTGATCAGCTGCTGTTAAACCATACAACATTAACTATAAACTAGTTATTTCAGGAAGTTAAGTATTTTAAACAAAAGAATAAAGTAAATGCGTATAAAAGTTAAAGAAACGCTTCAGCTTACGTTTTTGCTTTGAATGCGTTCAATTTTCAATAAACAAAAACGAACATTTAAAAAGTATTTCCAAAACCAGTTTGATCGCATTTTAATATAAAATGAAGGAAAACAATATTTGAAATAGATTTAGAGCGAGAAGAGCTGGCGTGGTAGCGCTGCAACGAAGAAGAGTTTGCTTCGTCTATTCAAATATCTACACATTTGCAATATTATTGTGCAATAATTTGTATTGTACAATAAATATTATATACATATATATATATATATATATATGAATATAATATTTATTGTACAATATATATATATATATATTGGTATATGGCACAATATATTAGATAAAATCACAGTTTTCAATTTAAGAATTTCTTAAACGCACATGTGTGTAGCTTTTTTTTAATTTTACATATACATATTGTAAGAAAAAATTGCGCAATATATATATTTTTTTCAATTTTGTGCAATTTAATAAATAGTGTGGGGCAAAACGCCAAGAATAAAAGCAATAAAGTGCTCAATAGTATTGCATAGTATATGGGTATCTTTATGTTGGTACAAAAACTACAAGCAAACGAAGCTACCACCGTTACAAAATAAGTAAGCACATAAACATATGTAGGGGTCAAATATATTTGAATATGTAAAACTTTGGCCGTTACAAAAATATGAGACTTACAAATTAAAGGGTGTTCTAAAGCGAGAAACGTAGCATATTGAAATCTTATATAATATTCAGACAATTATATGTAGACACTTGAAATTTTCAAAGTTAATGTATTAACTTTTTTATTAACACTGAAATTTCAAAAATCAAAATCAAAGGGTATTCTATCAGTTAATGTTAATTTTGACAACATATTTAATTCTGAGAACTTGCTGCATCTTGGCAACCGCAAGAGGCAAACTCTTGACATTTTCAAAAACTAAAAAGTCCCAAATTAAAAAAATCGCCAAAACCAAAAAAAAATCGCTAAAACCAAAACAACACCGCCAAAACGAAAAGAAAATTGAAATAACTAAAAAAAATCTAAAACTAAAATAAATCACCAAAAAACCGAAAAAATCGCCAAAACCAAAAAAAAAACACAAAAATTCGTAATCGATTTTTTGATTGATTGTGGTTCATTTTATCAAACTACATGTGCATGCAAATATTGATACCTCTGCGATCAACAATGACGACTCTATTAAAGAAATTCAAACGCACGTAGTTACGAATGCAGCTATTTTTTATTGTAAAAAACGTAACTAACATAAAAGCTTAAATATATACTACAAGTAAGTTTCGAAGAAAATTTTCAAAAAAAAAAACAATACCTATAGATACCATGATTCAATAAAAATATTGCACATTAATTTCAATGAATTGTTGAATTAAAAATATATTTTCATTTCCAAATAAGCCAATTTATGTTATTTTTAAGAGAATTTTTTTGAATTTTGAGTGCATATTTTCAAGTTTATAAATTTATATTTTTAAATACGAATATTTCAAAAAGCAATAAACGGTACGGAGGGAGGGTGGCGCCGTTAGAATTATCGATTGTGCGGATTTGTTAGTCACGATTTCGCAGTGGTCGAGTGAGCATTGCGCGTTCGCTGTGGAGACATTTTTTAGGAGTAAATTATTCTTACGTAATTGGTCGTCAACAATTTTGTTGAAAGATTCTGCGCAACTGCTTCGGCTATGAATGTTCCCCGGCCAGGGCCCAGTCAATCTTCAAGGACTCCCGAAAACATTGAACTGGTTGAAAGCAGTTCAAGTGAAAATCCACGACTTTCAATACGGAAAAGAGCAGCCTCACCGGGACTTCCAAGAGCGAATATTCATGAAATTTTATAAAAGGATCTGAATTTCCATGCTTTTAAAATTAAAATCGTCCAAGAACTGAAAGAAAGTGACTTTAATTTACGCACACATTTTTGTGAAACGATGTTGGAGCGTTTTCGCACTGTAAATCGCATTTTTTGGAGCGAAGAGGCTTCTTTTCACTTAAACGGCCACGTCAACAAGCAAAACCGCCGTTACTGGTCTCCAAGAACACGCAACCCTCGACTGAAACATCAAAAACCATAGCATTGCCCCAGCTTAACTGTTTGGTGTGCCTTATCCACTCATGAGATAATTGGATAATTTTTTTTCGAAAATTCTCGAGGCCAGGCGACGAATGTCAACGGTGAAAATTATCGACGCATGATAACGGAATTCTTTTTGCCAAACCTGCAAGCTCATTCATCGTACTCTTCACACACATGGTTCCAACAGTATGGGGCGACTGCACACATACCCAGAGCTTCGATGAGTTTGCTTCGGGAAAATTTCCCCCAAAAACTGATCAGTCGCTTTGGGGACATACCATGGCCACCGAGGCCGACCGATCTAACTCCCATGGATTTTTTTTTATGGGGCTACTTCAAAGAGAGGGTTTATAATGACAATCCTCAATCTTTTGCGGCTTTAAAGGAAAATATTCGTCGAGAAATCAGCTCAATTGAACCAAGTTTACTGCAGTGTGTAGCGCAAAACACAAGGCTCCGTTTTGAACAGTGTGTTCACCTCGAGGGAAGACACCTGGATGACATACTCTTTAAAAAATAAAATCCACATTTCCATTCTATCGTTCAATGCTCTTAATAAAACGTTGTGTCAATTATTACGTTTTTTATTTAACTTTGAAAATATAATTCTGCTGCCAGACACCCTGTACAATGTTTACAAAACACTTTTTTAGTGCATATTTCGGGTTTCCCTAATAATAAGACTCAAAATAATTTGCTTGACATGACATGGCAATGACATTTTATAACATGTCGTAAACAATATTTTCTCAATCTACTGTAAACGGTTAATGGGACGGTTCTTTCGCTCTAATTTTAGTATTAATCATTCAATCTTAAATTATTTAACAATAAATAAAAAATTTATGTTTAAGAAGAGTTAAAGAATTAATTAAAGGCGCTATAATTCTTGAAACCAGTTAATAAAGTCTTAAGATCCCGCTTTGTCGACCATAAATTACATGCTTACAAAATGCCGAACTTCACAGAAGCCATTAGTTAGAAAACAATGAGTTTCAACCAAATAAATGATGACAAGATGAGAAGAGTCCCTTTTTAGCTTCTAACAAACGCCAGCCACATTTATCTTGTCTGAAAACAACGACAACAACAACAACAACACAATCTATATTTTGTTTTCTTTTTGTTTTAGGAAAGATAAATATAACCAGTGACCCTATTAGTCATCAATTAACCATAAACTGCCTTGAAAAAAACCAAAAAACGGCAATATAAATTAAGGGAAAAAACAATAAAGAAACGAATAATGTCAATTCCTATAAGAAAAACACAGCACATAAAAAGTACTTGCGAAAATAATGTGAATGTGAGACCATACAATAGAATAGGGAAGCATAGAACAACAATAACAACAAAAATTAAAATAAGATAACAACGTTTAAAGAAGATCTATCTATGATGCAGCATAAAACAGCTATAGAAACAAGAAACAGTGTGTGTCAGTGCGTTCCCTTTGTTACATTTGAAATTAAAAAAGGAGAAACTCATCTTCAACAGCAATATAAATGGAACAACATAAACAAAAGTTAATTAACTGCCATAAAGAAACAGTTAGGAGAAAATTAGGCCGGAAGCAAACAATAAAAGAGAACAAACAAAATGTCAACGGAAATGTTTTAAAACAATAACAACAACATACACATACTTTGTGTCAATTCATACAAAACAGTACGTTAATAAAAAAATAAAAAAAAAGCATAAATTAAAATAAAACTAAGCAAAATAAAATACAGCCTCCCACAACATGTGTAACAAAATTGGAAATTATACAACAATATTGGTTTTCTGCAAACTTTGCGTCTTACATGAAAATATTTCAACAAAAAAATATTAAATAAATAAATAAATGTTCTGGAAGTACACACGCAGAAAAAAATACCAATGTAAAATCAACATGTTAATGTGTTGATTGGAAATCATATAAAATTTATTAGAAATTAATAAAATAAAATTACTACATTAAATAAAATTCTTGTTTTTTTAACTGGAAATAACTTTGATTCAACATGGTACTTAATGTTATTTCAATATCAAATTCACGTTTTTTTTAACTTGAAATAACTTTGATACAACATGATTTTTCTTTTTAATTCAACAGTAATGGAATGGTTAAATCTACATAAAATAAAGTTATATCAGAAGGAAAAATGTTCTTTGAAGAATATTGTAAATCATGTTGAATTAACATGAAACACATATCGTCGGCTTAGAGTGTAAGTGATGTAACTTCAACAAAATTTTACAGGACAGGCAAAATAGTGTAAACATTTTCTATACATGGCTTAAGAAACTATCCTAATGCATTAAATTTCAAATTAAAATAAATATTTTAACCAGTCGATTCAGCGTAGCGACATTAAAGTGTCATATGTGACAAAAAGTGGATTTAGCAAGTTTACACTCTAAGCAAAATTATTAATTTAAAATTTTGCTAAACGATGATTTTCAAGACAAAAACTAAAATTTAAGGGGTCTTGACCATTAAATTTCATAAAAAGTCAGAAAATACATAAGGTAGTTCCATTCTCTCGCAATTCAAAAATGTTCCCCAAAGAATCAACATTTTTCAAAAATTATAGTTCCGTTACACTTTTTTAATATTATTTTAAATTGTTTGTATTGTTTTCGCTACGATGTCAGTCTGTCCATGTGTCTATCTATCAAGAACCGTAAGAGCTACGGACGTGAATGTAAAACTTTGGCTACTACAACAACAAATATGTTGCATATCAAAAATTAAAGGGTGTTCAAAAGCGAGCAATGAAACATGTTGAAATACTATTGTAATACGAGTATATAGAAGCTAGAAATTTTCAAAGTTAGTGCAGTTTTATGCGACTACACCAATTAACACTGAATTTAAAAAAAATCAAAATTAAGGGGTACTCCATCAGTTGATGTAATTTGGCCTATGTAATTTTGACAACTTGCTGTGTCTTGAAAACTGTAAGAGGCGACAAACTCTTGAAATTTCCAAAAACGCTAAAACTAAAAATTCCAAAATAAAAAAAAAAATGCCGAAACGAAAAATCGCCAAAATAAAAAAAGCATTTCAATGAAAAACATCAGCAAAAATAATATACATCGCTAAAATGTAAAAAGAAACACCATAAGTAAAAACGTCGCCGAGAAGCAAAAAAATCGTCAAAAACCGAAAATAAATCCAAAAATCGTCGAATAGAAAATAAACGCCAAAGTTAAAAAATCGCTAGAACTAAAAAACAAACGAAAAAACTCGCCAAAAACAAAAGAAACAAGCCAAACTTGAAATAAAAACAAACTAAAAAACCGAAATAAATCGGCAAAACGAAAAAAAGCGCTATAACAAAAAAAAACCCCAAAACAGAGAAAAATGTTTAACAAATGTCTGCGTCCTGATCCCTACGTACAGACACTACAGATGTGCCCTTAATTATGAAAGTGGTCTAACTCATATATTTCTTTGGGCAAGATATTTAATATTATTAATTAAAAGTTATACTAGTCTTGATTAATATATGGAAACTTATTTAATATTTGTGAAATATTTATTGAAGTTTTCTAAGATTTATTTAATGGCGGGTATTCGGGAAAACTCGCCGAAGAAGTGAAGCTTTCCAAAGCAAAAATAAAGTTTCAAAAATTAAATAAAGGTGAGAATTTTAACGCGTTTCTCTGTCTTTGAAAAACAGTGAATTTTATATGATAAAAAAAGTAATTTTTTATATTTATAAAGTCTTTTTTTTTTTTTTTTTTGTTTTACTTTCATAATCAAGGCCACATATGTGACTCTTGTGCGAGTCAAAGTCGAATTTGCGGAATTTATTTGACTTGATAATTATGTAAATATCGCTCACTTACCCAAACAACGTCATAACTCAAAAAATGGTGCAGAATTACTCCGCATACCGTTCTTCCATATTGTGTAAAATTTTCTTGTTTTCTCAACTCTTGAAAGCCAACTAAAATTTTCTTTTTCTGTTCAGTTGTGTGTAAATTGAAATCTTTAAACTCGTTTTCCGGCAAACAAGTTTTTTTTTACTTATGATGTTATTTGAGTAAATGAGCGATATGTACCTTTTTTAAGGCATTTGTTTTGTGTCTTGGGTTAAAAATTTCGAAATTCATTTTAAAAGACGTACTTGCCATGGCCTTAAAAATTGGAGATCTGATGAAAACTGGATTTAGAAATATCGGTGTGAAATCAGTTACTTCCTCTATTTGAAAGCGCGAAGTTTTTTTTTGGACCAGCGTAATTTTTCTATCTCAATAAAAAAGACAAAAATCATTTTAATTGTGCAGCTAAAATACTACTTCAACTTTTTGGAAATTTTCTAGAAGAAGTAGAATCAAAATTGAAGATACCGTAGAAATATACTGCTTGTTTTTTTGTTAAATTTAATTTGAAAAGAAAAAAGAAGAGAAGAAAAACAACAATAAGAATGCATTAATGAGGGCATTATTTGCCATTAGCATTCAAAGCATAAAAAAATCATTAAATCTAGAAGCAGTAAAAATGTCATTATTGCAAACACCCACCCACAGACACTCTAACACTGCTAACGCTTACAAATCTTTATTTTTTCGTTTGTAGCAGGGCGTGAAGATACGTGGCATTCTGTACTTGTGCATGCAAGCGGTTAAAATTTCTTTTTCCACTCGTATATCAGGCGAAATTTTGTCACAGCAATAAAGTAAAACGAGTATAATTTATTTAAATGTATCATGTGAAGTAACACTTATATATATTCATTCTTTTGCTAACAAATTTGTCAAGAACTTGTGTGTGTGTGTGCGTTTGTGGGTGTGTGTGAGTATGTGAAAAGATTTGCAATTTCTTATTAAATTAAGAGAACAAAAAAAGAATGTGTAAAAGTGTTCGCATTGCCAGCGAAAGCTTCCTGCTGCTAACTACTAGTAGAAAATACTAATCTTGTAGTCGGCGGGTTGCAGGTTCGAATCCTGCAGACACACCAAAGTAGCTTCGCAGTTTGTGTTCTTTTAACCAAAACCTTAATTTCAAATACATTTTATGTTAAATGATCATTTAAATAAGGTTGAATTAAAAATTAATTTATGATTTTTATATTTGTTTAGTTTGTATTTAAAGAATATTTAAGGTTGTTGTGGCTGCAGCGGTAAGTTCGTTGACTACCACGCGATAAGTTCGAGTTCAAATTTTGGCCGGTGAAGTGAAACATACTACGCACACATTTTCCTGAAGCCTTTGCCAATACACAAAATTACATAAGTTATATAATTAAAAAGAAAAATTACTGCATTAAATTAAACTCATGTTGTTGCAACTTGAAATAACTTTGATTCAATATGGGTCTTCGTGTTATTTCTGTATCAGATTAACGTTGCTTCAACTTGAAATAACTTTGATTCTTCATTTTAATTAGACAGTACTGAAATGTTAAATCAACATTAAATTTCTTTGAAGATTACTGTAAATTATGTTGAATTAACATGAAACACATATGAAGCAAAATCATTGCTAAAAAATTTTAAATTGGACTTGTTTGCGTAGATTTTAATACGAGATTTTTCTGTGTCTTTTAAAAAAAATATTGAAAATGCCTACACATATGTATGCCACATTACCGCAAAATTATATCGCCACACTTGCAATATAAAATCGTTCTAACTATTTTTTTTAGGGATTGATGAAAACGATCGGAATCAGAAGCACCAAAATGAAATTTGGACGGCATGGTAAATACGAAATCCAAACCTTTCCTTCGACTTGCTTTTAGCATTTGGAACATTTAGATGACCTTTAGCCAAATCGGTATGCTTTACCATGAAATCGACCATTACATCGTATTGTCGTTGCTTTGTCTTGCACTTTTTTTGTAGTTGGTTCAAAAAGTTTCAGTTGTAGAATGAAAAAAATATAAACATTTTATTGTACAAATATTTTTTAATAGTTTTAGATATTTTCAAGTAAAATACTTACATTTTAAATATTTTTTATTTTCTTCGACAGTAAAATGGCTTTCGAATGAGATACGAACGTTTTATTGCTTTTTTGTATTCTCTTTCGTATTACATAGTTGCATTTACGAAAGACAAAAAAGTAGTATTTTCGTATGAGAGAAACAAATTTCACTTCGAATAAAATTTCCTTAAATTCGTAAATAATTTTTCGAAAATCGTACTACATAATACAAATTATTCAAATACGAATGATTTTTCTTTCGAATCGAATTACATAATTACCCCCCACTATTATGATACGAAATACTGGTTGTAAACTCTTAAAGTAAACATACTCTGTTTTAACTATGAATATGTGCCGCTATTTTTAAGTTAAGAAAAATACTTTAAAAGAGCCTCCCGAACGGGGAATTGAACCCCGGTCTCCCACATGACAGGCGGGGATACTAACCACTATACTATTGAGTATATTAACGTCAGAGAAGATTGTGCAGATTAATAGCAAGTATAAACATAATGTGTACAATAAAAAAAAAATGTTCCACATGGGTAAGCAAACTTGGACTTTTTGGTTAAAAGCCAGCTATCATAGTCGTTCTACTGGCGTGATAGTGGCGATCCTAGACATATAAAAATGGCATGCGGATGGAGCTTTATATTTTTTTAATATTCCGAAATTTAGTTTAATTGTATACACTTTGGCTGAAATTTTACAAAATGATATTCAGAAAGACAAAACTATATTTTAATATTCAAAACTACATTTTAATAATATTAAGTGACACAAAACTAGCCAAGTGAACGGTTCCAAAATGGGTTCTACAAAAGTATAAAGTTAATAAGCATTGCTTGTGATATACAAAAAAAGTAAAAAAGCTTTTTAAATTTGAAAATTTGTTAAACGTTTAAGCATTTAAACATCTTGTACCACTTCGACTTTCCCAAGTGATACTTGGCACCAACTTGCGAGCAGGCAGTGGAATCTTTTCAAGAGTTTAATTCTTTTCCTAATAGTTGGATTTTACAAGCAGCATAAGCCATAAATAAAATAAAATAAAATAAAATAAAATGAAATATTTTAATATACCCATAATAAAGGTAAACTAAACTTAATAACATTTTTTAGAGTGAGAAACTAGTTTCCTCAATTATTTAGAAATTTCATAAGGGAAAAACAGTAGATTATTAAAAGACCACAATTTTCTCGAAACAATTAAAATTTAGAGCACGACAACAAACAACTTTATAGTTTTCAAAACACAACACGGCTGACAAACTAGCGAAGTGCACTAGCCAGTGCACTCTCAAAGAACACACATTCTCCACACACACAAACTTGCCTGTTGCACAAGCAAATAGAAATGGCGTTAAACAGGAAGCAGGAAGTGAGCAGCAACATTTCAACACATTTAGACGGGTATACTAGCAGCACAGCTAAATAGGAAAGAAAACTTACAAGTTAAAAAAAAACTACAATATAACACAGGAGGATTGTTGGAATGTTTTTCGTTTCTTTGCCGAGGTTGAATGTTATGCACTGCGTTACGGCAAGTTGGCTGTTTAGGTTATATGTACATACTCCGTATAGTCATGGTAGTACAACGAGTATTAACGCTGTTTCCTTGTCATACTAAATTTTAAAAAAAAAACAAGTAAAATCGTAAAATCGTAAGCATTACAGGACACATGAAGAAAATAACGTCAAGCCATTTGCCATGACTAAATGGAAATCAATCAATTTTAGATGAAGGCAATTAAGTGTGTCATTTAAGTAAAAATTTACTCAATTAACTGAGATTTTTCTATTTGTGTTTTTTTTTCTCAAATCGATAAAATTTTCATGTTCTTGAATATTCAAGAAATTTTTACGCAAAACTGTTGAAAAAAGCATTTTCTAAAATCTATAGTATAATAAATAAGGTTCACTTGTGTTTCATGTTAATTCCACATGATTTGCAGCAATTTTCAAAGAAATCTTTTCTGTTCGAAATAACTTTATGTCATGTTGATTTTACATTCCACAGCTGTTTAATCAAACTGAAGAAGCATGTGGAATAAAAGTTGTTTAAATTTAAAACACGTGAACAAAATAACAAGAGACTGTCGTTGGCTGAAGTTAGCACGTTGACCACAAAACCGAAGGCCCTGGGTTCGAGCCGGGTCACCCACAAAGTAACTAAATAACAACAACACGCATTTTTCTGATGTACATTAGTGTCCCTTTGTATCAGTTGCTGTAGGAAAGTTCAAGTGATGAAGGCATAGACGGTGGTCACTGAACTACGACGGCTTCAGAGAATAATAGTCCTAATGTAACATCAGAGCGCCCTCCTGCGTCGGTATTGTGCAGCAGAACCATCGCCGAAGTCATATAATAAACAAAATGGCTTCGAAAATTTAATACGCCTCATTGACACCAGAGGCGCTGAAACACTGCCCTATTAATAAAAGAAAAACGTGCTAAAAGCAGAGTTTTAAAAGAATGAAGCTTTCCTCTGTCTCTCCCTTCACCACCTGTCTTCACTATCACTATCTCTTTCCCTAAGCAGACAACACCTAGTAATAGTAATAGGCATTAATTGACTGAGTGTTATTTCTCCTGCGAAGTAACCTGAATTTGATACCGAAATAACACAAAGAACCATGTGGACTCAAAGTTACTTCAGGTTGAAACAATATGAATTTAATGTAATGTAGTCATTTTATTTTGTTAATGATTTAACTTGCGTGATAGTGTATAGTATTGCCACAGGCATCAGGAAAACGTGTGTGTGTGTGTGTGTTATATGTATGTATATTTGGCTTCCTCGGCTAAAATTTTAAAACCTTAAATATTCTTTAGATACAAACTAAACACATAACATGATCAAATAATTTTTAATTCAACAATTGATCATTTATCATATAATTAATTTGAAATTACATACATATATACATTTATTATATACATATTATTTATAAAATTGCCAACTTAACGCCTTTTAGGCGCGGAGGCCCTAAATATGTAAGCTATATCCAATATCTTATAATAACTAAATTAAAATTGAATTCAAAATAAAAAAAATAAAAAAAAGTTTTGATTAAAAAAATACAAACTGTGAAGCTAATTTGGCTTGTCTGCAGAACCACTTAGGGTATCCACCAGGAATCGAACCTCCAACCTCCAACTACTGGAAGTCTACTGATGAGTTCCTTAGGCAAGAACGAAATGCACATAGACAGCGCTTAAGCAAAATAAAAAAATATATAAGAAGTAAAATTTTTTCAAATACATCTGTCATGCTTTTAAAGCGAACTTGAAAGTACATATAAAATAAATTGTTTTAGTTCTATATCTAGTAAATATAATTTTAAAACAAATACCATTTGTTAAAATTGTGCATATTTTACTAAAAACTTGCTTCTGTGCATTGCAACAGCTATAAAAATTCTGTTAATAACAATATATTCTTAACTATCTAAACTGTCAAGAGATAAAAATCTAACATATGTACGAGTATATTACATCCGTCCCAAGTACATTAAAGTTCACATAAAATACGCTTAATATTTGTGTAAACATATTTGCAATTATATTATTTTTCTGCTGCTAAACTTTTAAGCAAAATAATTGCATGTTCCTTGGCAAGTAGTTTATGAAATTATTTACCTTGCCATTTTCTATCTCAACTTCCGCTATAAAATAAAAACAAATATTGTAAAAAGGTTACAACAAAGAAAAAGGATAAGAAAATTACTTGCATAAAAATTAAAACAAATGAACCATAAAGAAGGTAAATAAATGTATGTTTTTGTATGATTTTTAATGCAAACAATTCAATTCCTAAAAGATATTCTAAGAACTTTAATAAAAATGCTGCTAAATAGTTTATTTTATTATCCTCTCCTGCATTATGAAGCAAAGTGTCAAGATGACATGATTTGCAGCAATTTCATTTGAATTTTATTTAAATTCTGTGAAACACAAAAAATGTATATGTAAGTTTTTGCAGTTCTGTTGCGTTTAACCAGAGTAACAAAATAAACAGCAGGACACGTTTGCTTCCGTTTTACGTACTTTGTTCTTTGCATTGACCATTAAGCTTAAAGGTAGGATGACACGATTGCCGCAATGCACCAATTATTGGTTTATTTTATTGGCCAAGCATCCCAAAAAAAAATTAAATATATTCAATATTTAGCTTGGACCGTCAAATGGTTAACATATCGATGTTAACTGCAGAATGTGCTCTGCTAAAATGTTTGGTTGTTGTCCCTGCTACCTGGACTAAAAACTAAAAATTAATCTTAACACACATAGTTCGATGACTGCCATTAGTGTTTTTTTCTAAAATTCTTTGTATTCTCTCTTTGCGCTCCCTACACCACAGATGGAAAAGAGCCCTATTGTTTTCACAGTGTCCGTCCGTCCGTCTGTCTGTTGAAAATCGTAAAAGCTACTGACCTGAAATTTTCACAGAATATTTAAAACTTTGGCCGCTACAACAACGAATGTATGACAGTTAAAAAATTAAAGGGTGTTCTAAAGTGAGCAACGAAAAATGGTGAAATGCTGTAACATACAGACAAATATCTATATACGAGATGTGTTCAAAAATCATCGCGAATTTCGAATTTTCGTGCATGTGGTTTGGCTCGTCTTCGATTTTTACCTTGGCTCATGCGGCAGCTTCCACTGAAATGATTGAGCTTTGGTTTCCACGTCATAACCGTAAACTCACGATTCGTCAGCAGTTATGACCCTCTGGAGCAAATTTGGGTCGTCGCGGACAGAGTCCAACAGCTCATTAGCAATGTTCATGCAATGCTGTTTTTAGTCGAAATTGAGCAGTTTTGGTACTAATTTCGCGGCGAATAACCATTTTCTTCATTTCATAAATTTTTTGATCTGTTGTTGAAGTGCTCGGGCGTCCGGCACGCTCTTCGTCGTTCACATCTTCTCGGCCTTCTGAGAACATTTTGTACCACCGATAAACGTTGCTGCGGTCCAAGGTAGCTTCTCCGTATGCCACAGTCAACATTCGGAATGCATCCGCGCACTTAATTTCGTTTTTCACACAAAATTTGATACAGGTTCTTTGCTCCATTTTTTTAATAGGTAAAAATCGAAGACGAGCCAAAACACGTGCAAGCAAAGCAGCTGTCAACAATTAACTGAACATACAAAATGACTGAAATTGTCGGCATAAGTGAGAGACATGAGTACCAACATAACGCCACAAAAAAATCAAAATTTTATACTTTTTGAACACACCTCGTATAATTGAAATTTTCAAAGATAATATGATTTCATACGACTCCACCAATTCACTAAAATTTAAAAAAAACCAAAATTACAGGGTATTTTATCAGTTAATGTAGTTCTGACTAAGTAATTTTGACATCTTACTGTATCTGGTAAAACGGTATACGATTTATAAGAGGCAAACCCTTGAAATTTTCAAAAATTGCAAAATAGAAAAACAGCCTTAACGGAAAAATCCAAAAACCAAAAAATTAGCCAAACTCTTGAAGTTTTCCAAAATTCTAAATCTAGAAAATTTTAAAATTAAAAAAATGTCAAAACGGAAAACCGCCAAAATTAAAAAAGCGCTTAAATGAAAAATATCACAAAAAATAAAATACATCGCTTAAGTGCACGAAAATCAGCAAGAGTAAAAAAAGTCGCCAAATAAATTGAAAAAAAATCAACAAAAGGCGAAAAAAAATCGCTAAAGCTAAAAAAGCGCTAAAACTAAAAAAACGCAATGTATTGCAAAAGAATAGAAATAAAAAAAGCCAAAGCTAAAAACGTCAACACTAAAAAAATTTCCAAAAACGAAACAAAAATCACCAAAAACCGAAGTAGTTAGCAGGTTGACTACAAAACCGAAGCTCCTGGGTTCGAGTCCGGTATCCAACAGTCGTTAAATAACAACACCACGCATTTTACTGATGTGCATTAGTGTCTCTTTGCATCAGTTGCTGTAGGAAAGTTCAAGTTATGAAGGCATAGACACTGTGGTCACTGAACTATGCCGACTTTAGCAGATACTAATCCTAATGTAACATCAGAGCGCCCTCCTTCGTTGTGTAGCAAAATCATCGGCGAAATAAAATAAACAATAAAATGAATACTAAGCACAGCTTCTAATAAAAATGTAAGGCGCCTCATTTAAAGCCAGAGGCGCTGCAACACTGCCTTAAAAATAAAAATCGTGCAAAAAGCAGAGTTTTAAAAGAATGAAGCTTTCCTCTATCTCTTCCTTCATCACCTGTCTTCTCTATCAATATACCTTTCCTAAAGAAGGTAACAGCTAGTAATAGTAGTAGGATTACATTGTCCTGAGTGTTATTTCTTTAAAAAAAATCGCGTGAAATAAAAGAAACACCATACGTAACCCTTTGTGTCAGAGTCAAAGTCACACTTTACTGAATTTATTTAATTTTGAGTTTTATGAAGTGCGCACACGATAACCAAGGCCGATAAAAATTTCCTTTATTTTTTTTTTTGGTTGTATAGAACAAGTCAAGCAAGGAAAATGAAAATAAAATTTTTTTAATTTATACAAATTAAAATTTCCAACCCAACACAACATCTGATTCATGGTGTTGCCCCACAAGCTAGAACAATCGTGCGACAACGATGCGGTAATTATTGTTACTGTATCATTCTGCGTCAACTAGCCGCAATTTGTTTTAAAAAAGGAAAACGTGTGAAGTCAATAAAATTTGATTGAAAAAAATTTGCTTATTCTGCGCCAATTCATTACAATAAAAATTGCGTCTGTGGGCAAAATTTAATTATTTTAAGAAAAAACGTTTCGCAAACATTTGTTGATTGATTTGCTTCTTACACTATATGCACGATGCATTAGCAAGAGGTAAGTAAAGTTTATGTGTTTTATTTAAATCTAAAGAAAGCTGGCAAGGGTTTTATATCTTATATGTATATACTCGTAAATATTTATTTCTTTAAATTTTTTTTTATGATTATTGGCACTACAATAATAACAACTAAGTAAATCATTAAAAAAATAAGTTTTGTGATATGATTGTAATATTATTGCACAGCAAGCAGATGAGTGTGGAAGGCCAATTTTGTTCGCGCTTTTAGGCGTTGTGAAAATATTTGTTACAAAATACAAACATGTTGAAAACCTTTTGTCTTTGCACGAAACGTTTGCGAAATGTTTTGTTTATTTGCATACACTGCCTATAATGAAAAAAAGGAGTGTTTGCCAACATTTTGTCTTTAAGGCTCCTGCTGCTATTTATATTTGAAGCAGAAGAGAACTAGACCATATACAATATTTTCTATGTAATGTGCACATTATTTTTAGTTTACGACGCAAGTGTGTATGTGTGTGTATGCATGACTTTCTTGCATTATTTTCTCCTGGTCTGTATTGTTTCTGCTTGCACTCTAGAAAATGACAGCAAAAGTGTTAAGGGGATTTCGTTTCTATGCAGTTTTATTTGCTTTTTATTCTCTGCTTCTTCGAAAAAAAAAACCAAAGTAATTGAACTTTTATGCCCAGCAACTAGTGGCATAAAATACAACTGCCTGCATACATTAGATTACGTGCACTTTGAAGGAGAGTAACTATAAAAATTGTTTCTGTGATGCGTAAATTTAAAATGTAACTGGAGAAACTGGCCACAAATATTTGCTGCAAGAAAAGTAAAAGTCCTCAAAGTATCGCATAATCGCAAATCACTTAATTTGAAAAACTTTTTGAACATGTAACAATAATGTTATTACCTCGCCTAGAGCGGGAATAGGCATTTCATATCGAACGAAATCTCAAAATATTTCAACAGAGTTTAGATAGAAATATTTTCAAATATCGTCCGATATCGAATGCCATAATTTGCCTCCTGACTAAATAGACTCACGATGTCTAATGCTGCCAGATGGCAAATATTATTATTTGGTAAGACTGTCCACAAAAATATTCTTCGTGTAGTCATTTTTTATAATTTTTTTATAATTTTTTATAATGCATTTATCGCAGCAGCCTTCACGAACACGGCGACTTCAAATGCCGCTGGCTGCATTTATCGCCTCGTAGCCAATGCCGCTGGCTGCATTTGTCGCCTCGTAGCCAGCTACTTAATTCTTTTGGAGACGGCAGCAGCACGTATCAGTATTGCCACCATCAAATAATTCGTATTTATAAAAATTTTATTACTGTTTTAAAATGTACTTATGAATCAATTTATTTTTACGTCAATTTCGGAATATCATTTCTGTTACGTAATATTATACTTGCAACACCGTATTTGCTCATTGTCGCCAAAGAACTAGAAATTAGTTTGATTGGACTACAACGAAAAAATCAGCAAAGACAACAACCTCCCGCTCTGTTGCCTTGCTGTCTTCAAAAGAATCATTCTCATATTAACAGGTATATTTGTTTGTGCTCATGTGCAAAAACAGTACAAAAACAAATTGGGCAATCGTTCTCATTATTTTTGTTTTGTTTTTGTTTCAGTCACTTCAAAGAACGAAACAAAACAAAATCAAACATTTTGTTTCGTTTATTTTCGCACTCTGCTTTTATAAGATCAAATATAACAATTGATTGTGTAGCCTTTGCACCGCTTAAGCGTATTATATATAATTTTGACTAGGACTACCTACTTATCCTCCAAATGTCTGTGTATATAAGAATTCAGCTTGCAGCTTAAACAGTTTAAATAAGTGTATGGAAAACCCCTATTCCTTATTTAGAATATGAACAGAGTGAGTATGTATGTAACTCGTATATATATGTGTGTGTGTTGTTGCATGTTTGTTTATTATTTTGCAATAATTGTATGCATTGCATTTTCTATAAAAATCAACAAATACTCCTCTAGTATAAATGCACAATCAGACTGAAACACAACACAACACACACCAGTGAACTAAATTGAGTATACGGCCACTACAACATCATGGAAAGCTTGTAGACAGACGTAGGCAAAAATTTGTTGCATGTAAATAAATATATGCACATATTTATTAACTGTTGTGTAGGCAAATGTGTTACGTATATAGTATATAGCTAAGCAAGATAAGAAGATAACTTGTAGGAAGCTTGGGGTTAAGTGTCTGCAAGTCACCACTTTTGTGGTTTATTTTGATGACTTTTGGCGAAATTGTCAAAGGAGCGTCCACATATTAATATTTGCTTTTGATGAGTAGAAAACATTTTGTCTGATAAACACTGGAGAATGACATGACAACTTTTGTCATTTTTCTTTTTAAGTTTTGAGTATTGGCCATCAAACAACTTGAAACGCTTACAATTAAAAATAAAAATCATATCAGGCGCAAGCAAACTCATCAGGTTTATAGTGCATCCGTATCACTGTAAACAATCAAGCAATCATATACTTGCTTTGAATTACGCAGCGCAAACGAATATAATGCTGAGTACACATATGGCATTTCTTGTGTTGCTGTTTTCAAATTGTGCGCAACGCCGTTCATATTATGTTTTTACATGGAAATCAATGTCACACAAAGAAAAATATTGGAAATGACAAACTTTGCCACTACTACACACTATTGCGATGTCACAAAATGACATAGTGTGTACTCGGCATAAGTAAGATTTATACACTACACATAAGTATAAAAATACTCTGAGTATTTAATCGGCTACTTATGAGTATATGCAAAAGTATTTTATTTGCACATACATCAAGCATCAGTATTGACAGATTAGTGAATTGGTAAAATGCTAAAATGCTAAAACGGCAACGATGTTCAACTGATTGCATCACAGGAATGGAAAGTGCATTTTAATAATTTTCTCGTATACTAAAAACGTTTCTAACAAAATATTTACCAGAAATATATTTATCATTGCAAAATATCAGTTCATTTAGGATTTTCGTTTGCAGATTTAACAAAAACAAAGTGCAGGAATTCAGGTTACATGCAGGTTATAAAGGGTGTTTTCTATAGAGGTATACAACTTAGAAATGGAATAAACCAAAGATGAATTTTTTTAAATTGACATTAAATTTACTTTATTCGAAAGATAATCTTTATGGCTTTATAACTAAAGTATGATATCTGGCATATGAGCGCCACAGATGGCTTGGACGTAGTCTATTCTGGAGGTTCAATTTTCGCTGAGTGTTTCTAACATTTGTGGCCTTTTATGGGCAATGACGAAGGATGAATGCTGTCCTCCAACTGATCTTTCGTTTTAGGCGGATCGACGATGACAAGCGACTTCACATATCCTCACAGAAAATAGTCCAGCGGCGTTAAATCGCACGATCTTGGATGCAAACGCGAAAATATGCGGTTACTCAACGTTTCCTTCAATAAATCAATTGTGGCACGAGCTGTGTGACATGTTGCGCCGTCTTGTCGAAACCGCAGCTCCAGCACATTATGGTTGTTCAATTGATGAATGCAAAAGTCAATAATCATTGCTTCTTATTTTGATTACAGACTCTTTATACTGATTCGGGTCCTACTCTACGCTACGCCCTACAGCACCAATGACTTTTTCAGTATGCACTGTATGACATTTTTGTGGATGCGTATTATCATTTAGAGTAAACGTGGTGCGAAAACGTTTTATAGTTCAACGGAATTAATTGCTCTCATGGACGATTATGTGTACCGTAAAATGAACGTAGTGCGCGATACGTAATCCGAACAGAACCATGATTTTCAAAACAAATTTGCCCAATTTGGAAGCGTTTTTCAGGCGTTAGTCTGTCCATGTTTAAATACCAAACCAAACTTAACATATATAAATCACTTGACAGCTGACAAAATGGCCGCCAGTTCATAAAGTGTTGCAAACTTAAAGTTTTATTTACAAAAAACACGCTTTATTTGTTTTAAATTTTAGTTTAAGCACATAATACTAGTACATTTCATTTCATACACACAAGAGCATACGGGGGCATATGTTGAATAAATACTCTTGAGTATCATGCGTATATTTGTTTAGTTTGAGTAAATATCCATACTCTGAGTACACTGAGTATAAGCATACTCCGAGTTATAAGTATAACAGACACTCAAAACGCATGTGCTCTTCTTTTTATAAAATTAGAGAGTATTTTAAATTTTTCGTATTTGGTTCCTTATTTGAAAACCAATTGCCATCATTCTTTTCATTGTATTGTATCATGTCTACAATAATAATAATAAATATAACACTTGAAAAAAAAACTTTGCGATATAACGAATTTTTCGGTATAACGAATTGCCTGACATTATATCGTTCGTTATACAGGGATTTTCCTGTACTTATTATCATTCTCTGATAAACCCTCTTGGCGGCCGCAGCTAACTGATAATTTATCGGCGACATAATCTTTTTCTTCCAGAGTATTTTTCCCAAAATAACTGGAGTATTTTTCCCAATATAGTGTAGACCAGAGTTGCTGAAATATACTAGCGAGTCTCTGTTATTAATGTCTATATATCGATGGTCTCAAGTAGAAAGACCCTAACTCGTATTTTTTACGAAATTTAGTTTTTCAGTGATTCCAATACATTTCACACAAATGCACCTCTTCACAAAAATTTATTGCAATAGTGTAAAAAATTACGCTTTTACAAGCAGTTGTACATACATATTAAATGTCCATAGTCAACAGTACTGGTGACAAAGTCAATAATAATGCAACAGTACATTTTTACTATTGACATTTCCTACAGGGTATGATTTCTTTGTTCATGCATGTTTATACAAATGTATATGAATTATATATCAACATATATGTGTGTGTTTGTGTGTGTATAGCTTTCCATAAGTATTATACAATTTATACTTGGTCTTACTCCAGTTACCAATAAATCGTTTTAATTGTTTACATTCTTCTTGTTTAAAATTCGTAAAACTCAATTATGCATGGTTAACACGAAAACTCAATAAATTTAACTATAATTTAGTTTATATTCTATATTACAAATAAAATAAACTTTATGCATATGTTTATATGTTGCAGTTTAAATAGAAATGTATACTATTCGTACGTACGTTTGCATAAGCACTTCGAAGTAGAAGTAGAGAGTAGCAATAAAATTTCAAAGGCAAAATTTGTGTAGGTGCTCAAACTGACTTAAGATTAACACCAGTACCTGGTTTTAAACTTTGGGCTAGCTTCACTTAAATTAAAAATAAGTAAAAAAAATTAAAAGTCATATGAGACAAAATTATCTAAAAAAAATTCAAATAATTTGTCTGTGCTAAAGATCGCTGGACCAGAAATTCGGCAATAAGAATAGTGTGCTAAAGCGAAGTATTTTCGAAACAAAAGCTTTCTTGAGAACTGAAAAATAACTAAGCATTCGCACTAACTTCTTCTAAGAAATCCGGTAGTTTCAAGATGAAATTACAAACGAAATCAAAAGTGTTCATACTGCTACTAAATGACATTTGAGTTGATTTTGCAAACGCATTATTAGCTGCGGCATATATTTGATTATTTTTTTTTGTTGACTTGGAATGAATTAGAGTCCAATTCTATTTAAACATCAATCCATATTAAAAAAAGTTTTCATATGTTTTTTTAATGAAAACCAATTTTAAAATATTGAAAAATACGATTAGCTGTTTGTCCTTTTTTTAACTATAATTTTGATTCCAAATAAATTTTGTGTCAAATTACAATATCTGTAGCATAAAGGAAAAAGTGCTTAAGTCGAGATAAGCTGATTTTGAGTAAATGACAACCCTATAATCTGCATACTCAAAAGTACCTCTATGCAAAATCTCAATAATTTGATGCTGTTTTTCCGGAAGTTATAGCGCAATGACTTGCTGCTTTCAACTTTTTTCGACTTGTAATCTCATATCAAATAATGGCTTAATTAGGCTGACACTTTGCCATATTTAAAATTGAATGTATTATTTGTAGTGTGTAGAAAGATCTTTTTCTAAAAGAAATTTAAAAGAATAACAAATTTTGCAATTACACTATAAAAGAAATAAATTTATGAAAATTTACTTGAAAGTTTAAAATGGCTCTACTGCAAAACAGTAAAATATGACTTAAGCACTTTTTCCTTATTGCCACAGATATATTTAGTATTCATCTAAAACATATTTCGGGTAGTTTTGGCTACAGCAATAAGCGCTGAGGTCGACTTCAAATCTTGGCCAACACACAATCATATTCCTCATGCCTGTGCCAGCACATAAAATATATAATTACTACATTAAATTAAATTTATGTTGTTTCAACTATAAAAAATTTTGTTTCAACATAATTCTTCGTGTTATTACAGTAACAAATTGACGTTGTTCGAACTTTAAATAACGTTGAATTAACATGATTTGTTTTCACAATATTGAAATGTTAAATCAACATGAAATAAAGTTATTTCAAAAGTAAAAAAAAAGTTCTTTGAAGATTACTGTAAATCATGTTTAATTAACATGAAACTTTATTTGTGCGACAAAATCGTTGCAGAAAAATGTTAAATTAACCTTGTTTCCTTAGAGTTTAGTTAGATATTTTCTATGTGCTCTTGGTCTGTAGTGTTTTAGGAATTTTCGCATACAGACGTTGCTTAACCAAAAAAAAAGCAAAAATTCTGAATTTAAATAAATTGTTTAATGGTTCGCTCACTCATTATTTTATTGAATATTAAATTAAAGACGAGAAAAACTTAATTTCCAACCAAATGCACGCCTTAATATTTTTGTTGCTTCTCATGGTTGTACTATCTTCGTGTCACCATTCAGGGTGATACGAAATTAAGTCATGTTTCAGACACATCAGTTTTTTATTGAAGCAGAGTCGAAATCGGGAGAGGAAATAAGAAATCAGAGGGGTATGGACTTGCTTGTATGGAAAAGTTACTTCAACTCTCTTTTGTTATATCATTAGCTTCAAATTCAGTTTTATTGATACCAATGTAAAGTAGAAATATGGGAATTTATAATGCAATATGATGTCAGGCAAATGTTCACCTTTAGCACGTCGCCAGACGTTCGATCTTTTCACAAAATTTTTAACCACATTTTGCAAATTTGAATTTCATCTTTCAGAACATCAGTTATTTCTGTGGTTTGTTCACACAAACCCGGTCTTTCACATGGCTCCAGCGAAAATAATTTAGCAGCGTTAAATCACAAGAACGAGTCGGCCAATTGACATTGCCAAATCGAGAAATTACGCGAATTGTTTGGCCGGCTGTGTGGCTTCTGGCGCCGTCTTGCTGAAACCAAAGATCACTGATGTTAACATTAGCCGATTGTGGCCACAAAACATAAAATCGGTTATCATGGTTTTGTTAACGCAGAGAATTCACGCTGAAGGCCGATGATGCCGCCTGACCACAAACCGCTCCTTATGGTCACTTTCTATGGGTGTAATGGTTTCTCCAGGACTTTTTGTGGATTTTGTGAGCCTCATATGCGACAATTTTTTTTGGTTTACATAACCGCCTAATTTAAAATGGGCCTCATCACTAAAGATGATTTTATTGAAAAAAAAAAAATTTTTTTTTAATTTTTTTTGCTAATAAACAAATTAAACAATTAAAATTCTTTGTTCAAAAGTGTAGCGTTCCAACTTTTTACTTAATAAATGTCAGAGGATGACAGCTCAATTCTGCGCATTTCATCATTTGACAGCCAATTTACTTCCTAAGCTCAAATTTGCTCGCCCTTTATAAATATTTAGTCAGGATTACCTATAGCGGACGTTTTTATATGTCAAATAAAATAAATTTTTCTTTTGAAATTTTTGAATTAAACAATGCTAAGAAGATGCTAATAAAATGCTAAAAATAATGCTAAATGCTGCATGGAAAATTTACGTCTAAATTAAAATAAAAACTACTAAATATAAATGCAGCAAATTTAGAAATTAACACATTACGAGAGAAATTGAGACATTGTCAAGAATTGTTAAATGTTTTATACGAGCTTAGGTTGGCCGCCGTGCGAGTATTAAGTGTAAATGCTGTTGCTAGTTTAGTATTATTGCAAAATTCAATTTAGCATAAGTTTAAAATTTCTAAATATTTATATCAACATTTCAACACTTTCTCGCAAACATTCTATCTTGGTGGCTCATCTAGAGTGCTTGTTGCATTTGTAGTAGTAAAATGTCTGGTCTCAGGAATTTTAAAATATTTCACAAATTAAATGAAATTAAAGACAAATAATAAGTACATAAATTTCATCAAATTACAACTTATTACACATTTTGCCAAGTTTAATGACTTTTTGGCCCTGTATGTAGTTGTTGAAATTGTTGCTGGCTTTTTAATTTAACTGCAACATATTTTGATGACTTTAGCAAAAAAGGAAAATAAGTATGTCTGTGTATGTACGAGTATGTCTTATATTTTTTTTCAGCTGCTGGCATTTGTTGTCCTGTATTTCTTATAAGTGAATATAAAGGACATAATGGTAAAAGAAAAATAAAAGCAGATAACTTCAAAACTATTGCTATAGTTCAGATGTTGCATATCTGTCGTACGTGACTTAAATAAACAATATGGAAAGACAAAGCGATCCACAGTGTTGCCAGTGGATTTTTTATATTATTAATAAAATTAATATATTTTTTTTAAATCAATAAGATTTCATTTGAACTATTTTTTTAATTACTACTTGCTTACACTGTTTTAATGCTGTAGCTGTAGGAGGAACAATTTTATAATACAAACTGAAAATAAATTAAATTTAAATTCTTTCTGCATCGCACTTTGTATGGATTAAGGCAAACAAAATCATGTGTTCATGTCGCAACACACTGTATTATAAACATTGAGTAATTACATATGATCTCTTTGCCGCCGCATGCTGAAAATATACAGTGGCTTTCATAAATTTTCGTTATTTCACTTCAGAAAGAATTTGTTTTATTCGCTTCACCGGCAGTTTCTGATAGACTGGCTGTAAAAAATCATATGTGTGTAAAAATTGCACACCAAACAAATAACCTATCTTCCCTATAAACACTTTTCGCATTACAACTTTTAAACGCGGCATTTTTCGAATAAATTTATATAACCATTTTTGTTTAGAATAAACAGCAGAACATCTTTCCTGTCCATAATTTTGATCTTACCTATCATGGCCTATCGTGGTCCTTTAATGGGATGAAAGTAACTATAATCACTTTTCATTATTTTGTAAGGTAAGATCTACAGATTAAATAGCCCCACAACATTTGGACCATATGTGTATCATTTACTAATATAAGAATCTAAGCATCACATGCCATATTTAGGAATTATCCTACAGCTGGTGCTCCATTGAATATATCTCAATAAAACTAGACACAAGTATAGACGATAGAAGAAGATATATTTTTGTATTAAAAAAATCTGGGTGCAAACTTCTTTTTATTACGTAAATTTACTTTTAAATCATTAGGATCCTTTTTCCAAAAATATAAAATAAATAAATAAAATAAATTAAATAAAAATATTGATAAATTCGCATTTATCAATACTTGATGCAATTAACACACAGAAAATAAAAACAAATTGAATTTGCTTTTGAGTTCCCCACAATTCCCAAAAAAATTTCGCAAAATCCCAAATATGGGATATTTTTTAATTTTTTTGCGGTATTTTTCGCCAGGCGCAGATAATATTTTGGGAACAAAACTAGACACAAAATATATTTTTGTATAAAAAAAATTTGCGCAAATACTTGCATATACGAGTACTATGTAAATTCACGAAGAAATCGTTACAAAAAAAAAATTAAATTAAAATTAAATTAAATTAGTTAAATAAAAATATTGATAAATTCGCATTTATCAATATTTTCAGCTAAAATTCTTTCTTAGGTGCTAAATGATGCAATTGATACACATAAAAAGAAATAGAATTTACTCTTTAGTCCCGACAATTCCCAAAAATATTTCGCACAATCTCAAAAATGGGTATTTTTATTATTAGATAATATTTTTTGAAAAAATTTAAGAACATATCATGTCTTCATGTGGCATGATGAGTTTTTTGGTTACAGCTTTGCAGTTTGAGAAAATAGATCTTACATTTGTTATTTATAACAAAAATAGGTCTATTTCAAAACGAACTGTTTCCTGCAATAACGATAATTTTGAAAAAAAAAATTTTTGATAATATTTCCTATAGTATGGTCTGTTAAATAAGTATAAATATGGGGCAGCTATTATTGCAAAATTTTTTTGTAATAGCGAAATAATTTACCACGCCTTTCCTGCAAAAAAAACGGCGAAAAATCTACTTTTTGGAAAATTTTAATTTAAATTGTGCCTTTGATACCGATTTTTTTAATATTAAATTAAATATTGTTTTAAATTTATAATAAGATTTTTTCCAAATCAAACAAGATTTTTCTTCCCTATTAGCGGAACTGTGAATCTGAGATAGTAAAAATTTAAAAAGTTCCTAAACTGTAAGCGAAACGCCATACGTGTGCCAGACTTTTTTTTAGCTCTAGGAAAGAGAAATCTACGTGCAAAAAAATGTCTATGAGCTTGGCATGGGTTTGAATTTTTCACTAACCCGAGGTTGCTCACTTTGGGATTTTGTAGCTCCGCCCCCTTTTAAGATATACTGCTGTATTCATAAAAAATATTTTAGTTTTATTACGGGCTTATTTGACATATTTCTATGAGAAATTTGTCAAATAAACCTGTATTTTTTATGAATACGGCAGATATAGTCCAAATTCCAGACTTAAGCCTCGCAACCTCCTTAAATGTTATATAAAATTTTTATAACAATCAGACGGACCGTTTAGAAACTGCAGAATTATTTAAGTACCTGCACGTAGAGCTTTTTTCATTTGGCAACACAGAAGATACCCCAGAAAATATGGAAAACTTTAAGCTTTTTTCTTAAATAATACTATGTACCCAATGTTTGGTATTGTTTTCGTTCTGTGCTTAAGTATGTTTGTACGACCAATACAAGTTCCAAGTATTTTTTTCTTTTCTAACATATTTTTTATGCCATTTGTAAGTGTTGGCTAAGAAATGCTGAATTAGTGGCTAAATCAGTTTCTTCCTAGTGCAAAAAATACACACACAGAACAAAATATTGCAACATATGTTACAGATTTTTTCTTTTTGTTAATGTTTGTGCTTGCCATGAGGTAAAAAGGGAAAAAGTGAAGTGCTTGGGGCACAGTGTCTTATAGGTCACCAAAAGTTATTTGATTCTGTAATGGGTATGAAATCATCATAATCAGCTTAACTACTTAAGAAGCATTCAATGTGTACAGTATGTATAAGTTTTTTTGTATTTATTATTTTGCTGAAAAGCAAAAAAAAAACATATTTGTAATTCTCAATGTTGCTGTTTATTATATACATATAATAACAAAAAGCTTAAAAGTCACACTCCTCAACAACGTAGTTTTTCATACAAGATTGTAAAGATGGGCTGGGTATTCACAATTATTATTTGCTAAAATAAAGTTCAATATTTATGGTTATTTTCTTAAAATATCCACCAACATTATTTGATGCACTGTGTACTATTTTATGAGTCAACGTGTTGAGGTCATGTCTTAACACAGTGAAAAAACTGCCTAATAGAATCGAGAAGATTTTCGCTATGAAACGTTTTTAGGCTAAGGGGTATCCCAGCAGAAAGAAGCGAAGATTTTTACATAGATATTTCTCATTATTTTATGTGGTAAATCTTATTAATTTTATCAAGAAGATAACCACATAAAATCAAGAAGAAATCTTGTTATTCACAATTTTTTTTACTCAATTTCCGTTATTTTTGGCACCAAAAAACAATCCACAGAGAAAAACTTTTTGATTCTATTAGGTTTTCTTATAAATTCTAAACTATAGGGATTTCTTATTAATTTTATTAGCTTGCTTTATTGATTTTTTCAAAAAGGATTTCCTTATTGATTTCATTAGGTTCTATATGATTATGTGTAAAACATCTTATTAATTTTTAAAATAAGGAACATTTGATTTTATTAGGTTTTTTGTTATTTCATTTCTGTAAATAAACATAGAGAAAAGTTTTTTCATGATCTTTATCGTTTTTGTATAAGCATGTCTGTGCAATAATTTCAATGCGGACTCAGGCTGCCTGTTAGCATATTGGTTAGAGTGCTTGTATGTCAGTCAGAAGGTTGCTGGTTCAATACTTGTCTCCTCTCAATCAAGTAAATAATATGTCTGTATGGTGAGTTAATTAAGAATAAAATATAATATGTGTGTATGTATGTATAAATAAATAACATCAACTTATACTACATACATATATGGTATAGAATTTAAATGATAATACATAAGTAGAAAGAATAAAGATATAAAAAAATTTTTTTTTTTTTTTATTAGGTCGCCTAATAAAAACAAGAAGAAACCCTTTTTGCAAAAATCAAGAAGATAACCTAATAAAAACTACAAGATTTCTTCTTGATTTTTTCAAAAAGGTTTTCCTTATTAAATTAATAAGATTTCCTTATTGAAAAAAAAACATAGAGATATCTTATGAATTTTTTTCTATTTTATGAGGTATTTATTAGGCACTGTTTTCTCTGTGAAATTTTTCAACTCAACATAAAAACTTAAAAAAAGTATACTCGTATATGGGGGTTTAGTTTGAGATTTCGATATTTAAGGGAATTAAGTCAGGATTCTTTTTCGTGTAAGGAAACAAAGTAGAAAAAAATATGTTAACCCAGAGGTAAAGGTAGTGTCTTAAAACTAAGAAGGATTTAAAACGAGTTCTAACGCTTTTTTTGAAGCACACTAGTTACTATGGCATGTATTTCTTCAAAATCACTGACATCTTATTGAGCCATCAACGGTTTAGATTATGAGTTTTTTTTCTGAATTTGTAGAACTTAATGGTACCAGTGTCTGTAGTGACTTTCTCTTCATATGTCCCCAAATGGAGTACCTAGTCAGCAAGTGAAGTACTTAGTCAGTAGTACTGACAAAAGTGAAACTCTGACTCCAATGTCTACATATGTCCCAAAGTAGAGTACTTAGTCAGTAGTTCCAGCGTCTTTAATGAATCTCTGGTTCCAATGTCTATAGTGAATCTCTGGTTCCAATGTCTACATATGTCCCCAAGTGGAGTACCTAGTCAGCAGTACCAGTGTCTATAGTGGATCTATGGTTCCAGTGTCAACATATGTCAGTAGTACCAGTGTCTATAGTGGCTCTTTGATTCCAATGTCTAAATACTTCCCCAACTGATGTACCTAGTCAGCAGTACCAATGTCTATAGTGAATCTCTGGTTCCAGTGTCAACATATGTCAGTAGTACCAGTGTCTATAATGAATCTCTGGTTCCCAAGTGGTGTCTATAGCGACTATAGTGACTCTCTGGTTCCAATGTCTACATATGTCGCCAGGTGAAGTACTTAGTTACAAGTATGAGTGCCAATAGTGAATCTCTAATGCTTTTGAATTTATATAATATTAACTGAGATATAACTACACCATTTTTAAGGTAAATTCATGTTTTCCTTAGCGTGGTTAAACTGCCACTATGAAATGTTGATTGTTGCACACAAGTATAACATTTGAGATCTTTGGAAAAACGTAAAGGGTGTTTTTATAGATGGATGCATAAAACTTTAAGTTGGCAACACTTTTTTATCTGGTGGCCACGGATCAGCTTTCAAGTGATTTATGTTTAGTTTGATTTGGCATTTCAACATGAATAGACTGACGCCTGATCACCGCTGTCAAGTTGTGCAAATTTATTTTGAAAATCAAGGTTCTGTTCGAAATACGTATCGCGAGATACCTCTATTTTACGGTCAATTAATGCGATTAACTATGGAACATTTTTGTTTACTCTAAATGATAATAAGCATCCACAGAGACGTCGTACAGAAAAAGTCATTGCTGCTGTAGAGCGTAGCGTAGAGGAAGACCCAAATCAGTCTAAAGAATCTATAATCAGGCTTTAGAGCTATGATGTACAGGTGCTGTGGTTTCAACAAGACGGCGCAACATGTCGCACAGCTCATGCCACAATTGATTTATTGAAGGAAAGGTTTGGTAACCGCATAGTTTCACGTTTCGGACCCGTGAACTTGTCTAATAGATAGTGCGATTTAAAGCTGCTAGACTATTTTCTGTGGTGAGATATGAAGTTGCTAGTCTTCGCCGCTAAGCCCAAAACGATTGATCACTTGAAGGACAACATTCGCCGCGTTATTGCCGATATACGGCCATAAGTGTTGGAAAATGTCAATGAAAATTGGACCGCCAGATTATACTACGTCCGAGCTAGTCGTGTTGGTCATATGCTAGAAGTCATATTTAAATTATAATGCCACATTATTTTTCAAATAAAATAAATTTTATGATAATTTAAAAAATTCATCTTTGTTTTATTCCATTTCAAAGTTACCTTTATAAAAAAAAACACCCTTTACTTGTAAAGATTAATATAACATATTTTATCATCATATTTTGCTATGAGCAAGTATAAGAAGAAGAAATAAACGAAAAAAAAGCAAATTTATTTTTTAACTCAAAACAAAAATTGTCTTAACTGATATTTAAGGTTAAAAAAAATTAAGTGTTGTTTTGTTTTAACATTTGAAGACAAGCAAACACAATTTAAAATAAATTTAAGAAAATTTATATGAAATTGTGGTCAATAAATAAAATTATATTTATAAATCATAACGCTAACGAAGCATCATTGTGTGCTGACCATAATAAATATTCATGTTCGAAAATTATTAAATAATATCTTAATATAAAGTATTCCGCCACATAAATGTGTATATACGGATGAATGTATGCACATACATACAGTTGGTCAAATATATATTTTCAAGAGGGTTGGGATTTTAAGCAATTCAAAACAAAACAAGCAAAAATAATGAACTTGTTTCGATGATGTTGCATGTCAGAGGTAAGAAGCCGCATTTACACGAAAAAAGTCAGCGGTAAATCTAATCAACCAAGTTGGTTAAACTGACTAATGTGAAGCCGTAAAAATATAAGCCAATAATTTGTTGCTGTAAAATGTTCGCGGTAATTATGCAGTAAACCGAAAAAAAGCAGCCATTGTAGGGCTGCACAGCAGTAAACTCTTGATAATTCGAAACTAGTTAATTTGAATCCCTCGATAATTTTAACTATTAACAGTCTAGGTCCTCTGAAAAATATTAAATAAATTTTAAAAAAATCTGCGGAATTTGTTCCCCTCGGTAATATGAAATTATTTGAATAAAATCGATTACCGACACGCTATAATTTGAATTTGTTCGGCTTGCACAATTGCATTTGCACCTTTTTTTTTGTTTAGCTTCTTCATTTTCATTATGTATAATTTTATTAGTTCCTTAAGAAGCTACACAAAGTTGCAACTAAATATCGATGATTAAATAAATGTGTTATCTATTTACAAAAAGAGCTAAAGTTTAAATAAAATTTTTATATAATAAAAAGGTTGAATAAATTACATATTATATTATTATTTTAGTTGAAAAGGTTTTACTCAAGAATCCAGGGAGATTTCAGCGAATCCCCAGGATTCGATTTTTCCCCCGTTTTCCTAGAAGTCAAAAAGTCAGTAATTTAAAGGGAAATACACAAAAATGAAGCAACACAAATTATAATATATATTCCAGGCTTTTAAGAAAGACAATTGGATATGCAGTAATTATGGCAGACTAAAATTAGTTTTGATATCGAGCCATAACCGTCAAAAAATCTTAGCCGAGACATTTTTTAGACTTCGTTTTTTTACGAAAATCGATTATTTACGATAGCAAATTGATTTATTTTGGGTAAACAATCAGATTCGTAAATTATGTCGCTTAAGATTTTTTTTGGCGGTTAAGGAACCATATTAAAAAATTTAATTTAATTTTATTTACTTATTTTATTTTATTTTATTTAATATATTAATTTATTTTTTCCAATACAAATTCCCTTAAAAAATTTAATTTATTTTTGATAATACGCAACAGTGAACATTTTTTTCTACAAACTGTATGTATTCGTTATAGGGTAAGTGGCACACACTAGAACACGTTTTTGTGGCTTTGCAACATAAAATTTAATTTATTATTTCATTAAAAAAGTTGATAAAATTTCATAGAGAGAAATGAGTTTCAAGAAACTTAAGAATAAATTGTAAAGAAATGAGCAGAACTAAAGTCTTGCATTTAAATATTAAAATATTTCCCTGGCTCGTTATAAACCAAACATATTTTTTTCTCTAGCTTTTGGTCTAAATTTTATTTATAAAAAGTTGGTAAAGAAGTTTTTTTTTCTTCAATAATATTGAAAGTACGTGTATGATGTTTAAATTCAATTACTCAGGCACATTGAAAGAAAGATACAGGACACATTTGAGTCGTATCAGCGACAGGCATTTTTTTGGGGGGTGGCGAAATTTTATGGGTGGAATAGAATGTTTGACCCTTAGAGGCTGCTCTAGTAAGAATAAGTTTAGTTTGTTCTTTTTGATTGGATGGTAATAATAGTCATGTAAAGTATGTAATTTTGAATTTTGCTTTGACTTTTCTCAATTCATTGATTGTTCTGCAAGATTTCCTTTTTCGTATAGACATTTCATTTAGTTGTATGAATTAGTTTTGAGATTCATGGCACTTTTTTTTTCATTTATTACAAAAAAGTTTTTCCTTCGCAATTTAGTTAAGTTAAGTATTGTAATTTGAACATTTTAATTTTCCTGTATTGTGCTCTGCACAATAAGTAACTTTGGGATTTTGTATCAGCTCATTTCCGATATTAAAATTTAGATAAGTTGTAATTTAAAATTGTCTTTGAATGAACTTTATAAATTAAAAAGAGCACCCTCAATGCTGGGACCTTTTTCCTGTTTTCCTGTAATAAACGTTGAGTTTCACAAGCTAGAAGAGGTGGTATCGAAGGTCGTTTAAAAATCCAACTGTATCCTGTAAATCTGTACATGCATCATTTAAAATATTTTATGATTTGCATTAACTTTGAACATGCTTAAACGAATTTGTTTAACCTTTTTAACTTACGAGTAGGCCCTCTAAAGAGAAAAATACCAATGTAAAATCAAAATGCAAAAATTTTGATTTCAAATCTTATTAAATTTACTAGAAATAATATGTTGTTTAACCTCTAGCTTTTAACTTAATACTTAAGTACGTAACTAGCTAATTTTTATTTCAAAATTAAGTCGTATTTAAATACGATTTAATTTTTTCAGTGGTTAATTAAAGTTCTTATTAAATAACGTTAAAAGTACGGTAGCACTGCAAAATTTCCTAGTATTATAGAAGGCTTTTCAAACAACAGCTGTTCAAGATAAATAAGAAAGTTAGGTTATCAAAATGCACAAAATTAAGATTGCATAAAAACACATTTTATGAAACCAACGGAGCATTAGAATGCATGATATTAAACTATGAATTAAATATGTTATATACATATTTATGAAACGAAATTTTTTCTAGCACGAACACATGATGTTTTCAATTCGAGCACATGATGTTTATGTTTATGTGTATGTTTTCAATAAACACATACACGCATAAAAACATATGGTGCGCTCATAAAACTTAAATAGTATTTAATTACACAAGGTTGGGCATTTAGTTATTATTTAATTATGCACTCAAAAACACAATTTCGTATTTAATTAGAACTTAAAAATAATTATAATTTGACTACCAATTAAAAAAATTGGCATAAGTGTGTTGGTGTTTATTTGCTTTGTTCATAGCTGCAATACATTCCCTATCGGAAATTCCGTTAACATTAAACTAACTTTAAGCTAACTATTTCGCAACTAGTACTGACTGGCACTTGGATTACTTTTCAATGTAATCAACTGACTATTTTTACATTGCGATGTCCTAGGCAGTAGTCAATTATCTCACTCTGCATTACTTTCAGCTAACTTAAAGTTGGCTTTTTTAAATCACCTGTTAGTTTGTAAATTTAAAAAAATTTTATGGGGTTCAAACATGTATCATCACACGTTGTGTACTCAACGCGCTAACTACACAGCCAAGGTACCATTTAAAATAATAACAGCAAAATGTTAATATAAAACTGAAATGAGTTTCAAAGTAGCTGAGAATAAATGTGTTGGCTTTCACCAAATTCGATTACGTACTCAACTTAAGAATTAATTTAGGATTTGTTGTGGATGACATTGCAGTTAGCTTGTAGTCAGTTTAAGAAAAGTTAACTATAAATTAACTATTTTTGTTGTCAACCACACATTCTCCGACAGGGTTGTTGTGCTCAATTGAGTGACATGATTTTGTTTTGTTGTTGTTGATTTAGATCTTCGTAAATAGCCGACAAACTTGTCATACTGCCTGCTGCTGGTTAGTAGGCAATGTGCTAGCATTGTGGTGGAAGGGTCGCAGGCTCGAATCCTGCAGACAAGTCAAAGTTTATATATTTTTTTTCTAACTATAACTTAAATTTTATGTTAAATGATCAACTAAATAATGCTGAATTAAAATGTTATTCATGAAATGTTTATATTTAGTGTGTATCTTAAGAATATTAAAGGTTGTTGTGGCTGCAGCAGTAACACGTGATGACTAACACGTGATGAGTTCCGAGTTCAAATCTTGGCCGAGAAAGCCAACACACAAACATTTTCCTGTTGCCTGTGCCAATGCACACATGCACACAATCACGTAAGTTAAATAATTAATAAAATACCATGAATACTTTAAATTAAATTCATGTTGTTTCAACTTGAAATAACTTTGAGTCAACATGGTTCTTTATGTTATTTTAGTATCAAATTTACGTTATTCCAACTTGAAATAACTTTGATTAAACATGATTATTCCTTTTGATTTAACAATACTGGAACATGAAATAAAGTTATTTTAAAAGGCAATTATTTTTTTTTTTTTTTATTTGAACATGAAGCACATATGAAGAAAAATCATTGCCGAAATCTGTTAAATTAACCTTGTTTACGTAGATTTTTAGTTGAAATTTTTCTATATGTATTTGAGGTTAATACATGTAACATCTTGAAATTTCACATGCTGCACGAATGCTGCTCGATGTTGTTTTTGTCTAATGCTGTAACGAAATAAGTTCGGAGAATATGGTGACAATTGCTGTAAAGGAATAAGTCTGGCATTTTTTTTAATGCCTTGCGGCAGTTACGGCAATGAAAAATATAATGCATGCAATCGCTTGCGTTTGCATAGCGATTTGCTGCTATAAATGGGCATTTGATTATAAATAAAAAACAAACAAACAAATATATACAATAAACCAAAACACAACATGTTTAATTATCTTTCCCTGTAAACAGTTTTATAATAAGTATTTATGAGCGTAGGAAGGACATTTCAAGATTTAAACAAATGCCATTAATGTTCTTCTAATTATAATTAACATGAACAGCCACAGCAGTAGTAAAATTAAGGCAAATACTAAAATAGAATACCACGCATTACATGAACGAGGCCAATTAGCGTTTTATAGACGGAAAATAACAACAAATTACTTATTTATCTCTTGCTTCAACATCGGCAGATATACATATGTACGAGTATATGAAATTGCATGTTGTAGAAGAAAAGAAGCAGTGGGGCTGTGTACAATTTTTTTAAATATTTTTTTTTTTTTTAATCTATTTAATTAATTTGTATAGTTTTTTTTACATTTGCCTAAAAGTCTACTTAGGTTTATCCTGCAGCGTAGGTGGGCTATTCTCTCATAGAGGGCAGTCGAAAAATAGATGAAATAGAGGGACTCATGCATAAAAACGAGTAAGAGCGCTAAGTTGAGTCAGGTGAGCAATTGCTCGTAAGTCGAGTTCGATCAAAAAACAACAGGTTTTGCTCAATTTCGTATGCATAAAAATGAGTTCAAACCAATTGCAATTACTTGAGCAAAGGAAGATCAAACGTCTAATGGTTATTGAAGTGCAAACATGTCGTCAAGTGAAAGTGAAGTAGAAGTAGAATCAAATAATAATAATACAATACAAACTGACGACATTTCTAAATTTTTAGTATAAAAAATAAAACAAAATAAATATTTACTAGAAAATATTCAATTACCAAGCATTAAAAATAATAAAAAACAAACAATAGAAACATGTGTAACAGAAATTATCATGAGATGTCGCATAAAAAATAAAATAGACACTCGCTTGCTTTGGCAGATATAAGTTTCGCAACTTTCGCAATAGATCGCGACACAGTTGATTGCACAAAATCTTAAATACAGTCTCATTTTATCAATGTTGCTGAGGGCACCACCACGTGTTTCTTCTGACTCCTCAAAAAAATAATTAGCCAACCAGCAGATGCTACTATCATCAAACCTATGTATTTATCATTTTATTATTAATTATATAAAAATAAAATTAATAATTAAGAATACAAACCTGTATAATTTTTTATCCTCACTTGCTAAATTTGTTTTACGCTGTTGATAACATTTTGTATTTCTTTGTGGCACAAAATCACTGGTGGGCGCTATGCATGTATTAGTGAACTGTGACAATGTATTGAGGTTGCGAACTACCCACCAAACACAAAGCCATACACAGTTAAAATATTAATTGAAAATAAATATTTTTTTATTTTTTCCAAATAAATATTTGTATTTTTATTTTAATTTTTTTCTCTTTCCCTACCATCAAACTTAAATCATTGATAACATAAAAGCATTTTATGTTACCAAATGCGTTATTTATAATAAAATATTATATCATAAATTTGAAAGGCAACACGTGTGTTTGCTGGATAAATATTCTTGAAAGAAATATATAAGTATCCGCCTCATGCGCATTCGTCGCTGTCTCATCGACGACTAAATTAAAGAGGGTAAGAATACGTGTGAATGCTCACAAAAGAAAGCAAAAGCTTGCTTTTATGCATATGAAAATGCATCATCTAACTAATGCTCATCTAACTTAGTTCAAACTGAGCAAGACGAGATCAAACGTAAGCAGTGAGTAAAAGCAAATACATCAAATTTTATTATGCATACGACAAGCACCTTTTACTCAAACAATCGAGTCCGAGCTCAAGCTTACGTTTTATGCATGAGATCCAAAGTGCTAACCAAAGTAAAGGTAGAGGTCCATAGCTCGTTATGCTTTAGACGCGTTTCATCCTCTTGTTTCGTTCTATACTTTCTTCGCGTTGAGTTACATGCACTGCTTTTCATGCGCCATTTTATTTTTGTTTTGATCAGCTGTGTTCGTTTGTTTATAAATACTTATAAAGAAAAAATGGAGAGTGAAATCGAGTTTTTAAAAGAATTTGTGGAATTAGTCGAGTTTGTACATTTAATTTTATGTGCAAAAAATGCCTATGAACAATTTCAAAAAAAGAAAAGGTTTTGGGTTCGGCCGTTGTATTTAGAACGGAATTTATTTAAGTGGGTTTTTTGAAACCACATTTAAAAAAATTAAAACGTCTGACGCTGAGCAATTTCGAACCGCGACAAGAATGTCTGCAGATGTCTGCTCTGCTCTCTTTATTTTATTTCTATATAGCAGCAAGCTTTTGTTATATAAAAGCTCGTGCTTTTTTACAGCATTAATTAAATTTTCTTCCATTTTATTGTTTAAAAATATGTAATGAACACAAAGTAAATAATACAGATTTAGCGGAGATGACACTCAGTACGTAAAAGTAATCGATAACTAATATGCAAAATTTGTTACTGAGAAAAGTGTGGTGAAAAGTTAATTAAAATACATCGCATTAATGAAAATATTCACATATTTTAGTAAACAAGTTTTTTTTTTACTAAGAAATTTTCTTTATTGAAAAAAAAGAACAAAATTATCCACGGCAAAATAATATTTATCGATAACGTAAGAAATAAAGTATTATTTAACATCTTTAGCATTCAAGAACAGCTGACTTTTTTTCATGGTGCTTGTAACGCGTACAAAAGTAGAAAGTAGACCTACTTTGTGCTTTGAACGCGCCTACTTGTTCTGCGCTTTTTGCAATGTAACTTGTCACATACTATTACATTGATTCTACTTTTTTGACAGATGCATAGAAAGCGTAACGCGCAAAAAGCGAGCTATGGACCTCTACCTTTAAACAGGAAACATAAAGTAGTAACCAGATAGGCAGCCTCATGACTTTAAATCAATTAAAACCTTTGATAGCCTTCCAAAATTTACTCGTATAGAAATAGTATTAGCCGCAGGGAGCTCCTTTAGGGTAAAATTTAATAAAGCAAAGTAATAAAAGAATATTTATAAGAAAATAGAGACAAACTAAAAGGAATTTTTTTTATTTTAAATGATTTTATCTGGGTGAAGAAAAAAGGGTAGAATAAAATAAATCGTCTAGAGCGAACGCAACGCAATATAAGCCTACGTTATTAAAAAAAGGACAGGAAATTATAATATAGGCAGATGTAAAAATAATTTATGTATATTTGTAAATAATCAGTTAAAACTAAAGAAATAATTTTATGTATTACTCTATAATAAGTATAGTATAATCCCAAAATTGGCTAGGAAAAAAATTTGTATTAAAATAAAATATATTAATTATAACGTTTAAAGAAAAGAAAAACACAATGGTGTGCTGAAAGTAACTTCAAAAGGGTTTGTGGCATCAAGGTAAAGTAAAGTTGGGGCTATAAGAGTGTGTAGGGCCACAACAAGGTACGTTTGTTTAGGCATTAACTTGTGACATGGTTGGGAGGGCATAATAGGGCTCAACATCTGCCCCGATAAAAAGGTATTATTAAAATGGAACGTATTTGAGAGTACAGTAAAAAAAATTTTTGTTTCTTTGTTTGTTTCTTGTTTATTTATTTGTTTTATGACCAACGTACGCAGTGAGAGGGTTGGGACCCCATGAGATGTGTTTACCGATAGAAAGAGATAGTCGGAAACCTCACTGATCTCTGCGGCTGCATCAATGTTTATTTATAGATATGAAATAACAAGAAACCTAATAAAATCAAGAAGATTTTCTTATTAAAAAAATTAATAAGATGCTTTACACATAATCATATAGGAATCTAATAAAAACAATAAAGAATACCTTTTTAAAAATCAGTAAGGCAACCTAACGAAAACAATAAGGAATACCTTTTTAAAAAAATCAGTAAGGCAACCTAATAAAATCAATAAGAAATCCCTATAGTTTAAAATTTATAAGAAAACCTAAGAATTCTTATAAATTGTAAACAAGATTTCTTCTTGATTTTATGTGGTTTTCTTATTGATAAAATTAATGAGATTTACCACATAAAAATAATAAGGAATCTCTATGGGATACCCCTTAGCCTAAAAACGTTTCATAGAGATAATCTTCATGATTCTAATAGGCAGTTTTTTCTCTGTGTACAAATATTTTTATGTTTGTAGGAGTGTATTTTTTATAGGTACGAGTATTTAAATTGTTTGTATGTTTATGACATTTCTAGTTTTTGTTTGCATTAGATATAATTTTTTCAAGCGATTAATTTTTGAAATGTGTTCTTTTTTTTAAATTATTTTATTATTTTATGGAAAGACAAACAAACGGTTTTAGGTAAGAGAATTGTTATCAAAATTATCATAACTTGTACGCATAAGATGTGTTATCAAGCAATTAATAACTTTTATCCAACGACACCAATTGACTTAAGGTCTGAAGCGATTTAGGCATATTGCGGTAGCAATAATTTTAGAAATTATCATTATGATTTCCGAGTATAAAAGCGAAGCAATTTCTTTATAGTTTGTACAGTTCTTAATTAATAGTTGTACTTAAAACTTTAAACAAAACTATGAAATTAATTTTGACAATTTTTATGTTGTGCTTGGTGGCCATAAATGCTCAAGAAGAGGGTGCCACAGGACCTTGGAGAGATATAGAAGCCATTCTAAACTATATTAAACGTCTTGCCGAGAAAAACATCGAATGCGCACCTTTTGAACAAGAGAATATTCAGAAATATGAATATTTAGTAAACCTTTGTACCCAGTTAGATGACTCGGTCAATGGAATATGTACTTTGGAAGCATTAACTGAAGCAAACATAGAATTGCTTAGAATTCTGAATAATGTTCACAGGTGTATACACATTTATTAAATATGTTATAATTTTTAAAAGAGCTTTTAACAATAAACTGTTGAATTAAAAATATTTTTTGGTTTTTATTAAAGTTTAAATTCAATTACATATTAATTTATGATTTATGATTTTTTGGTTTTTATTAAAGTTTAAATTCAGTTACATTATCATCATCATTTATGATTGCAAGGCAAAAGGAACTGCGTGCTCTAAAAGCACCCATATTCATATTTATAAATCTAAGCATTTATGCCAAAATAACTACGATGGGAAAAGTTTTCTATTGCAATCATACTTAGATAAAATATTTCGTTTGTGTAAATTAATTAAAGCGAATATTCGGATGTTGAACTTTTTGATAAACAGCATACCTGCTAAAACGTGCGCAGAAAAAAGTATTTTCGATAAAATATTTGCCTAAAGTTTGTCTCAAGTAGAACAAAAATAAGTCCATATTTACACTATGCAAGTCTTATTGCTAAGCTAATTAGTTTGATGGAGAGAGAGACGAGGAGAACAGTAAAGTTTCTTTTCCGCTCGTTTCTCTTTCCTAACAAATTAATCAGCTTAGCAATAAGACTTGTATAGTGTAAACTAGGACTAAGCAAATTAACAAACATGAAGCAACGGCAAAAATGTTGTAAATTTGTGATGTTAAAATTTGAGCATTCACTCAGTTCTCAGATAATGTTCAGTATTTTCAGCCTCAGGCTGCCTTGGATGTAATTTTTTACCATCTTTCCGCAGAGGACTTTGCGGTTAGAGCGACGCGAGAAGTCTCCTTAGACTCTTACGAGGCAGGACAGTTTTAACAGGGACACATAGCAGGGCGTGTCTACATAACCCCTCGATTCACAGACTATACTATCGTTAATATTAATTTTAGTAGGACACCTTCACTGGTAATTCCGTATAGGGAGGACTCTTGGATCAAATAAAATCAAATGGATAAGCTATATGAGGGTGGTCTTTACAGACGGATTGAAAATACGAAGGTGGGTCATTAACTCAGTGACTTTTTGAAGAAACACTGGTTTTTATATAAAAAAAAGTTATTTTATTTTCCAACGTAGTCTTCTTTGAATTCTATACACATATTCCAATGTTTCTCCAGTTTTTGTACCTCTTCCAAAAAATAGGATTTTTCGAGGTCTCTAAAAAAAGGCATTTGTTGGGTCAATAATTTCATCGTTGGCGTTAAATCTCTTTCCACCGGGCCATTTCTTTAGGTTTTGAAATAGGAAGTAGTCACTAGGGGCTAAATCCGGAGAATATGGCGGATGCGGTACCAATTCGTAGCGCAACTCATAGAGTTTTGCCATTGAGACTGCACACCCGTGCACCCGTGCATTATCTTGATGAAAAAGAACTTTTTTCTTGACCATATGGGATCGTTTTTTTTTAAATCCTCATTAAATCGGTCTAATAAGCATAATATTCGCCGTTTATTTTTTTTACCAATTTGAAGGTAATCGATGTGGATTATCCCGCGTGCATCTCAAAAAACTGTCGCCATCGCCTTATTCGGAGCAGGTTCACACGGAGAAACCGATTGTTTAGACTGCTGCTTGGTCTCCGGAGTACAGTAATGGATCAATGTTTCATCCACACTTACAAAACGCCGCAAAAACTCATTCGGATTGCGGTTTAACAACTCCAAACAATCCTTTGAAGTTGTCACACATTTACGTTTATGATCTGATCACTTAAAATCGAAACCACACTGATATGAAATGCCTGTGGCATCAACAATCTCACGCACTTTTACTCTTTGATTGGCCAACACCGTGGATTTTTCGAAATTTTCGGGTGTACTGACCTCAATTGGCCGTCCAGAACGTGCAGCGTCATTTGTACTTGTGCGACCACAACGAAAGTCAGTAAACCACTGTTTTACCATTGAAATCGATGGTACTGAGTCCCCATAGTATTTATCGAGCTTTTCCTTGGTTTGAAAAAATAATGTTTAATGAGCACTCGGAATTCACTTTTTTCCATTTTTAGAAAAATACACGAGGTTGTATGTTTTGAACAGCTGTTAAACGCAAAGTAAATGATGAAACTTGTTAAAAATTTGACAGTAGTCTGCTAACACGTGGTTCTTAATGGAAACAGTGTTGCATTACATATAACTACGAGGGAAGTTAGAAAAGTCACGGACTTGTTGATCCGCCCTCGTAGATAAAGCCACGACTGCTCGTGTCTATATCTTGGGGACGGGCATTCCTAGTTCTTTCGGACTATCGAAACCAAAAATTTGGTGGACACAATAGCACTATAGGTAACACATATAAAAATGTTTTGTTTAACTGAATCTAAATTATTTTTAAATTTTTACTGCTTATTTTTGAAGGCGGTCAAATTGTTTTTAAGTATTATTTCAGTTCTAATATGCTGTTGCGGCATGTACCTTAAATATTTTACTTGGAATCTTGCATGTATTTCCCCTAAGCAATTTGTATAAGTTTCAAATATGTTTATAAAAAAACTATAGTTATACTTTTTAGTACGTACGTAGTACTAATTAACTTTTCTTCTTTACTACATAATTATTATTATTTACCGAGGTTCGTAGTAGATAAATTTATATGATGCTGTTTCTTAGATAAATTTATATGATGCTGTTTCTTCATAGTTTTTAAGCTTAGTGCGCATCATAAACTAATCTAGTATATTATTTTTAAGATAAATGATAATTTGCAGATTCTACGAAAAACAAAATAAAGCAATTACCATGTTATCAATTCAGCCGAAAATATAATATACACTGAAACAAAAAGGATACATAAATACAAGGGAAAAAAAGTCATGGGTTCACCGAATTTATTCCTTATTTTTTACCCTAATAAATAGATTCATGGAATTTAACGTATGCCGATCATTGGCTTGTTTAAGCTAAAGTGCCAACTCGTAAAAGCTAAGAAATCAAACATTAAAAGTTACACTCGTGTTTCGGCGCAGCTTGTCGACTTTGATCGGCGCGTAAAACGAAAAATGGGACATTTTTCATACTTTTATTGGTTATCATTCTGCAAGAGAGCATTGACATTGACGACGTATCAGGATACATTTGCGTCGGTGAAAGTCAACAAGGTTTCCGCTTTCGTATGCTTAGATGGCCATTTTGGCTTAAGGAAATGAATTTGAGAGCAATTTTAAACAAAACCATGTTATTGAAAACAAATTTTAATTCACAGAGAAAAAACTGCCTAATAGAATCGAGAAATTTTCTCTATGAAACGTTTTTAGGCTAAGGGGTATCCCAGCAGAGAGAAGCGAAGACTTTTCCATAGAGATTTCTTATTATTTTTTTGTGGTAAATCTTATTAATTTTATCAAGAAGATAACCACATAAAATCAAGAAGAAATCTTGTTATTCACACTTTTTTTACTCAATTTCCGTTATTTTTGGCACCAAAAAACAATCCATAGAGAAAAACTTTTTGATTCTATTAGGTTTTCTTATAAATTGTAAACTATAGGGATTTCTTATTGATTTTATTAGGTTGCCTTATTGATTTTTTCAAAAAGGATTTCCTTATTGATTTCATTAGGTTCCTATATGATTATGTGTAAAGCATCTTATTAATTTTTTTAATAAGGAAATCTTCTTGGTTTTATTAGGTTTCTTGTTATTTCATATCTATAAATAAACATAGAGACAAGTTATTTCATGATCTTTATCGTTCTTGTATAAGCATGTTTGTGCAATAATTTCAAGGCGGATTCAGGCTGCCTGTTAGCATATTGGTTAGAGTGCTTGTCTATCAGTCAGAAGGTTGCTGGTTCAATACTTGTCTCCTCTCAAGTAAATAATCTGTCTGTATGGTGAGTTAATTAAGAATAAAATATAATATGTATGTATGTATGTATAAATGAATAACATCTACATATACTACATACATATACATACACAAATATATGATATAGAATTTAAATGAAAATACAAAAGTAGAAAGAATAAAGACATAAAAAAAATTTTTTTTATTTTTTATTAGGTCGCCTAATAAAACCAAGAAGAAAACCTTTTTGCAAAAATCAATAAGATAACCTAATAAAAACTACAAGATTTCTTCTTGATTTTTTAAAAAAGCTTTTCCTTATTAAATTAATAAACCCCCCATAGAGATATCTTATGAATTTTTTTCTATTTTATGAGGTATTTATTAGACACTGTTTTCTCTGTGTTTCAACTCGACTCCATGAAAAATCGCCCAAAACCAAATTGCCCAAAAATAAAAATGAAAAATCGCCCAAAATTTAAAAATGAAAAATCACCCCAGAAAAATTAAAAATCGCCCAAAACTTCAAAATGAAAAATCACCCCAAAAAAATTAAAAATCGCCAAAAAAAATTAAATATCGCCCAAAATTCAAAAAACACCAAAAAAAATTCAAAGGTATAGTAATTTCATTTTTATATTAAAAGAAAAGTTACAGAAGAGCATAAATAATATTCGTTTCTTACTGAATTGCAATGCAGAAAATCTTTATACGGCTGCGCCGTGTCGGGAAACACCATGGTGGAGAAAATCTTTAAGCAAATATTTCTGATATTCCATTTCATTAAAAATTTGCGTTAAATAGCTGATGTTAATAACAATCTCTACCCCAGTAGATAGACTTGGGTGCTGATGAAGTGCGTTGCTACACAGAAAAATATCGGTGTTTCTCCCAGCTTATAGTCTAATTTAATTTTTCTTCTCTTCTTTAGAAACTCACATTAATTAATAAAAAATATTTCATTCAATAAGAATTGAAATTACTGAACTTAAGCCCGACTAAGAAATTATTTCTGATTAAAATTCACTATAGTTCAACTAAAACATTTAAAATTGTTTCACTTTATTTATTTATTGAATAAAGTATATAAATGTATACATAATTAGCTCAGAATTTCAATTATCTACTGCCACGTAAATTAAAAAAATTGCATTTTTCAATGTCTGAAAATACGCTATCCAACATTTCGATGGCTGAAGAAGCAGCAGAAGAAATACAGTCATCATTGTTGGCATAGATTTGCTTAAGGATGTCATCAATAGCTTTTCTTTTTCTGGTAGTGACACATGCATTGTTACCTTCATGTTGTAGGGCAGCTTGCACTCTATAAACAACTTTTTCCAAAGGATTTGGAAAGGGTTGATCTTGGGCCAAAGTAACGAGCATCAGAGAGCACAAGGCGAAAATAGTAAAAATCAGTTTCATCTTTTTTCTTTTTTTTTTTTTTGATGTAAATGTTTATAGTAATACTTTACTTTTAGCACTGTCGCAATATGATAAAATTTCTTTCTTATATACAAAAATAAGGCAAACGAAACCGTTAAGAATAAAAATTGTATGACGTCAATCATAAATTTGGAGAAACACGTGTCGGGTTGCTGCCTTTCCGTTTCGCTAGCAACTAATTATCTATTTTAATATCAAGTACATAAATAAATAAATAAAATTGTTTTGCATTACAAAAAAAGAATTAACAAAATAATCATTTAAGAAAAACAAACACTAAAGGTGTCTTTACATGGTAATACAAAGTATTACGACTTTGTAGAATCAAAATACATGTTATGAAATTATCTCCGTGTTTTAAAAAAAGAGAGAACAAGAGTCTGTTGTAGGTAGTTTTCATGTTTACACTGATACTACGATGTGTGTTCAAAAAGTATCGCGATTTTTGAATTTTCGCGGGTTACGTATATTCGAATTTTGATTTTGTTGTGGCCTTATGTTGGTACTCATGTCTCTTATTTATGCCGACAATTTCGACCATTTTGAATGTTCAGTTAGTGGTTGACAGCTGCTTTGCTTGCACGTGTTGTGGCTTGTCTTCGATTTTTACCTATGTATTAAAAAAATGGAGCAAAGAACCTGTATCAAATTTTGTGTGAAAAATGAAATTAAGTGCGCGGATGCATTCCGAATGTTGACTGTGGCATACGGAGAAGCTACCTTGGACCGCAGCAACGTTTATCGGTGGTACAAAATGTTCTCAGAAGGCCGAGAAGATGTGAACGACGAAGAGCGTGCCGGACGCCCGAGCACTTCAACAACAGACGAAAAAATTGATGAAGTGAAGAAAATGGTATTGGCCAAACGTCGAATCACCATTAGAGAAGTTGCTGAGGACCTAGACATATCGATTGGCTCATGCCATTCGATTTTTATCAATGATTTGGACATGAGACGGGTCGCCAGATGGTAATAACTGGTGACGAATCGTGGGTTTAAAGTTATGAAGTGGAAACCAAAGCTCAATCATCTCAATGGAAGCTGCGCACGAACCAAGACCGAAAATAGGTAAAAATCGAAGACGAACCAAAACACGTGCAAGCAAAGCAGCTGTCAACCATTAACTGAACATTCAAAATGGCAGGCATGAGTACCAACATAACGCCACAACAAAATCAAAATTCGAATATACGTAACCCGTGAAAATTCAAAATTTGCGATACTTTTTGAACACACCTCTTATAAGTAAAATCCAAGCAAAGATATTAAACTGTTGAATTAAAAACAATAATTGCAAAATTGCAAAAAAAAGATGTGTACTAATAAAACTAAATATTGGAGAAAACATTTTACAACTTCAATGTAATTTTACTACACAGAAAAAAGTATTCATTAATTAATGTTTTCAATTAATAATTTAATTGATTCAATTAAATTTTTAATTGTATTAATTAATTTGAGTTGAAAAAACTTAATTGATATTATCAAATTGTTTATAGGTGAAAATTTAATTAATTTTTTAATTAATGTTACGAATATTTTAATTAATATTACAAACTCATTCATATTACTTTTTTGTGTGTACAAAATATAATTTTTGTTTAAGTTTATTGATTGTTTGATTGGTTTTGTTGTGCCAAAGGCCGTGATACACTATCATACAAAGTCGTGCGATCTACGAAAACGTACAACGCTGTTGTTATGAATTGTTCTTGTCTTTTGAAAATTTTCATAAGCTCCATCATACCAGGGGTGTATTTTTCGTAGATCGCACGACTTTGTATGATAGTGTATCACGGCCTTAAGTAGCTGATGGTTGCAGTCGTAAAATATTTACAAAATTTCCTGAGTTGATTTTGGTTGTTTTTGTAAAAGTGTCAACACCTGCACCAAATACCATTAATGCTGCCAATGTTTAGTTTGAAATACACGTCTGGTGTGATGAGAATATTTAAGTTTCTAAAATGGTTTAGAAAATAAACATTTACCGACCGCTTGTCAAATTTTCTATCAGTATTCTCTACTAATCGATACAATTTGCTTTTACATGATAAGATTTTGTATATTCTACAGCATATTTTGACATGTCGTAAGACATTGTATTACCATGTAAAGACAGCTTAAGCGGCAACTGAACTTACACGACACGGGGAATTTATTCTGCACTTGGCATATGAGAAATTTTTAACATTATTAATATTTTCTTTTTTTTAATATCTGCAGAGAAATTAATTAGAGAGGACTTTAACAGAGAAAGTGCAAGTGATAAAGGCACTGGTCACTGAACTGCAGCGGCTTCAGCCGATACTAATCCTAATGTAACATCAGTGCGCCCTTCTTCATCGGCATTGTGTAGCAGAATCATCGGTGAAGTAAAATAACTAATAAAATGGCTACTAAACACAGCTTCGAAACTTTAATGCGCCTAAAAAAAAAATAATAATGTACAAAAAGCAGAGTTGTAAAATAATGTAGCTTTCCTTTATCTCTTCCTTCACCATCTATCTGTCTTGTCTATCACTATCGCTTTCCTAAAGAAGGTAATACCTAATAATATTAGTTTTAAATAAAAGATTAACATAGTAACTCTAGTTGATCTAAGAAATTTTCGAAAATGCAGATTACGGAGGTAGCATTAACTCGACTTAAGCACTTTTTCCTTTTTGCCACAGATTTATTAAGTCTATTTTTTTTTTTTGCAGAATTTATATTTAACGAAAAATGATGACAAATCTATTTTTCACTTTAAAAGTAAAACTGTAGTTGCTTGGTCGTTTATATTTCGAATGATCCAATTAGGAAATTAAGATAATTTACCTTGAGCCTGCTAGAATTCCGAAACAAATGTTACGATCAAAAAGTTCAATAGTATTTACTCTTTATATTTTGGTGTACAAGCATGTAGAAAAACTTCTGCTTGAGTGTGGGAAGAAATTTTGCTTTTTATATCTGCTACTCATCAGAAGAAGTTAGAGCGAAACTCAAGAAAGTGTGTGACATGCAATTTTAATGACAAATAAATAGTTTTTAGTTATGATTTGGTTTACAGTTCAAGTCAAATATAAGGCCATAAATTTGACATTTAACTGACATTTAAGAAAATTGAGAGAGCATACCAGAAGACACAGGCACACACACACACAGATTTTATAAATAAACTATTGAACAATAAACTATTGAAACATTGTGGTACAGTAGCAAAATGCATTCTTAACTCTAAAGCCACCACGTAAAAGGAGAAATAAAATATTTCATTTTATTTTTATTTTGTTTATTTAAAACCGTACTGAAACCTATATGGACTTACGGTATACAATTATGGGGAACCGCTTCCTACTCAAACATTGATATAATTCAAAAATATCAGTCAAAAATCCTTAGATTTATAATAGGTGCTCCTTGGTATATAAGAAACACTTCAATCCACAATGATCTCAACATTCCATACATAACGGATGAAATCAACATTTACAGCACAAATTATTTGAAAAGACTAAGTAACAATCAAAATATTCTTGCAATAACGCTCTTAGACGACAGTGATGAAGTTAGACGGCTAAAACGAACACACATATTAGATCTCCCCTTTAAATCCTAAGCTGTACTAGCTCTGTAAATATATAGATATGAATTCTTTAAAATTTTTAAATTTCTAATTGTTAAATTCAATGGAATTTAACGCTACTGTTATCTATTGTTAAAGTATTATTAAATTTGCTTATTATTTTGTTGTAAATAGATTGCAAATAAAAATTTCAAAAAAAAAAAAATTTGTTTATTTAAAGAAAAAAAAACATCAGCACCAGGGAATATTTTAGCTGAATCATAATTTGAAAAGCAGTGGAAAGTGTTATAAATTAATTTTAAAAATTATCTCGAAATAAGATCAGAAATCACGCAAACTGCGTGTCAATGAATGACAAAGGACACTATACTTATATGCTTATATGCTTATATCAACAGGATACTCAAGGAGTCCATTTATTTTTTATTATTTTTTTTAAGTAAAGGTATTTACCTTGTTTTTAAAGTGTGTGTTTTTTTTAGTGTCACATCATTGCGTTGGCATCACTGCTTTATTCGAGCACCCTTTTAACAGCTGGTAGTTGCTTTTTGTTAAGTTTGCTTTGAAATTTCATTATGAATCGACTTACACCAGAGCGACTCGTGCAGATTGTGGAAATTTTTAATCAAAATAATTGTTCAAAATTTTAAATAAGCATTTAAAATTTTAATATTGTCGCATTTGGAGTAAGGAGAATCCACAAGCTTTTTGTCGAAACACCATTACATCCACAGAAAATTACTGTTTGGTGCGCTTTATGGGCTGACGGAGTCATGGGCCCATATGTCTTCAAAAACGATTATGGTCAGAATGTTACTGTCAATGGTGAACGGCACAGGAACATGAATCGAAATTTCTTCGTACCTCAATTACGTTGCATTAATCTTGCTGATATGTGGTTTCAACACCACACATGTCATGGAGCCACATGTCAAACAGCGGGCGCTACAATTGATTTACTCAAAGAAACTTTTGATGAAAAAATAATTTCACGTAATGGCCCAATTAATTGGCCATCAAGTTCGTGTGATTTAACCCCATTGGATTATTTTCTTTGTGGTTATGTTAAGTCACTTGTCTACGTCGATGAACCACAAACAATTGAACACCTGGTAATACATATTCGAAGAGTAATTGGTGAAATACGGCCGCAAAGGCTGCGAAAAGTTGTTGAAAATTTGTGTTCCAGATGGCGACTTCTACGCGCCAGCCGCGGCGGCCATATGACAGAAATCATATTTAAACATTAATTTCATACAATTTTCTTTCCAATGAAGCCCGTTTCATTGGCATTAAAGATATATTTCTTTGTTTTATTATTATGATTTAAACTTGTGTCACTCTATATAAAACACCCTTTACAAATAACTTTTTCTATTGATTTATTACATCTTCTTTGGCTGTTAAACTTTCATTACTTTCTCTTCCAGATGAACTGGGACTCTACAAGCCCGTAAGAGCAGCATGAGATTTATTTACAGGAATATATAAATTTTTATCATTTTCATCTTAAATAGTAAACGTACTTGTTTGATTTTATTGAGATGAATTCATTGAGGTGATGACACAGCTGATCTGTTAACGCTTGCATTTAAAATTGGGCCAATAATTAAAAATTTTATTTACCTAAAAGAAATAGAAAAATAAAAATTCATAAGAAAATTTCGTATTTTTCGTAAAAAAGTATCAGCGAATTGAATAACAAAAAACTATGATCGAACGAATTTTCATTTGGTATTATGACGAGCATTTGACAAAGAATTTCCTTATTGTGAACATCACTAAGTGATTTTTAAAATTTGCAAAAACTTTGTTTGGGATTGTACAGGGTGGGCCAACTTGGACTGACAGATTTGAAATGCTTATAATTTTTGAATTTTTTTTATTTTTTATTTTTTGCAGATAATACAGAATTTTATAAAATTTTATAATGTTATCATAGTCAGTGGAAGAACGTGTAAAAATTGTTGAATTTTATTATGTTTCCGGACGATCAATTGTTACAACGCAAAGAAAATTCCGTCAGCATTTTAATGCTGCAGAGGCTCCCAGTGTAAACATGATAAGAAGCTTAATGACCCCCGTTTTGAGAATTTGGGTTCAGTGGGTAATGAACTACGAAGAAATGTTGTTCGTCCTGTTCGCACTGAACAAGCTATAGAAGCTGTACGAGAAAGTGTTCACACGGATCCAACTGTGTCTAGTCGTCGACGAGCTACTCAATTGAACATCGCTACGACGTATTCTAAAAGTTGATCTGAAGATGTTTCCATATAAAATTCAATTGGCAAAAGAATAATTATAAGCATTTCAAATCAGTCAGTCCAAGTTGGCCCATCCTGTATTTATAATACATGTTTTTGGTTGTCTCATTAATGTCATCATTACTTTTATCTAAAGCATGTGTATAACTATTTTAATATACATATGTAGCAAAGGACCGAAACAGTGGGCCTGCATCATGATAATTTATAAGCAAATTATTTTTTAATGATTATATTGCGAAAGTAATATTTAAGTTTGCTGAAAAATAAATCATTTTTAAATTAGCAGTTATTAGATCAAATTATAAACAGACCCAGCAAAAATTGTGATGGCAAGATTATGAGTTAAATTGCTTATAAGCATATGAAAAACATACTTCACACAATTTCTACTTTGGCTTTAAGACTCATTACTTTAACAAGGCGATGTCATTGGAGGCAAGTACTTACAACTTTGGATTACAAGTAATAGTTTATAAATATCAGTACTTAAGGCCATGACTCGAAAAAATACAACCTTGAAAATGTGCATTTCATTGTTGCTTTAACAGATCGTCGCAAACCTCTTATCTAAGCCTACTACGCTTATTTTTCTTTTGTGATTTTCGGGAATATTATTATTTGTGAATTCTCAAGTAGTTTTTGAAAGTATGAGCATAAGATAAGAGGTTTGTGACTGTTCAAAACGTGTGGTTGAAGTCTACTCACGATTTGTTAAAGCAACAATGAAATGCTTTTAGACATCGCTTAACCACCAGCTTATAACTATGACAATATGACGAATAATGGATTTCTTGAATAGAATACAATATGAGAAAAAAACTATGTTAAAAAATTTATAGTTCAACTAAAGTGTAGTAGGGGAAGTCTCCACACTTCTATTATATATGTATATATGTATATATGTATATATGTACATGTTGATCTCATGATAGTTATTTATTTTCTAAAAAATTACTTTAGAAAAATGTTTTTGATGTTTTGATTTACAACAGAAACATTTTAAAACTAGCCCGTTTTGGCGCTGATTCGAAAAATTTTACATTATTTTGCGCTAAACGTATATTTTGAGTTCTTGTTTCAACTTTGTTATTTGTTGAGCTTCTCATTTGCTTTAATGAAAGTTTAACATATTAACTCTAGTTGTTCTAAGAAATTTTTGGGTAAAGGTTCCCTGATGATCTGCATTAGCAACAGTGAAATGCGCATAGGATCCAGCTAAGCCCCTCAATAATCAATTTCAATGTAAGTATTTTTAATAAAAAATATTTTACTTAATAAGTAAAATAATAATGTGGGATTAGTAGTGCGTTAACAAATTTTAAACTTAAATTGTAACAATTCCCATAAAAAACACTAAGTATATTTTTCAATTTAGCCTTTTTTTCAAATTATTCTTAAGCATTTTAAGTATCAAAAGTTTGTCATCATTGTTTTGATGTATATACATACATACATACTTACGTGAATAGGTGGCACGAGTTTTATATTCTGTGTTATTTGCTTTTTAAAAAATAATTAATAAAATAATTAATAAAATGTGCTACAATTTTTTTAATTCATACACGCATCCATTTTGTTTGTTTGTTTTTTGTTTACACAAATTTGTACACGTGCATGTGTGGGTATGTGTGTACTCATTTTGTGTTGATAGCAAGCAAGAGAGCAATTTCTTCATGGTTCGCAGCAGTGTTGTCAGATTTATTTTGAGCCTTGTCGCCAAATGACTTGTCGAATATCGCCAAATATCGCCAATATAATAAAACATTAAATTATAGCTACAAAAATATTTTTTCATTTTGTAATTATATTACAAATATTGTTAAATTTTAAATTCAGCAGGCAACGTCTATCGTAAAACATAAAAATTATACTATATAAGAAAAATTAAGAAAAGCGTTTACATTAACATATAGTGGAATGCAAAAAATAATAAAAAATAACTTATTCCAAAAGATCCATCCGAATAGGATAAATTGAACTTGAACACCAAGATAAAAATTATTATACATATAAATCTTGTGATAAAACTGAAGTAACATTTACTTAAATGTGTATTTAAGTACACATATCATGTCCTTGAAGATGTAAGTACCAGCAGAATCGTAGTATTCATACACTCTAGTGCCAGCCATACACTACACAAGTTCACTGCACACGTCTGGTACTGCACAGTGCGTCTGTGTAGTGTATGGGGGTGGTTGTGCTATTTACGTAGCGACCTGACTAAATATCAAAACGATTTTGATATTTCCTCAAGTTTGTAAAACTGTACAGTGAACTTGTGTAGTATATGTTGCAAACGCTCAGTTGTGTCGTGATTTTTTAAGAGTTCAAAACTAGAAATGAGCGCCGAAAAAATATTCTGGACAGAGGTCCGTGAATTTCAGAAAATTTTGTTTGAGATAAAGAATCACAACATTTAGAATTTCATGCACGAAATATTTTATGTTGTAGAAAAAATTATTTACAAAAAAAATTTCATGTTTTTAACATTATTCTATTTTATTGAAATCGTAAAAATATCGCCAAAAATATCGCCAAGGAGTTCAAATATCGCCAAGTAAATCTCCAATCGCCATTTGAAAATTTTCATCGCCAAAAATTAATTCTCGTCGCCACGTTTGGCGAGATATCGCCATATCTGACAACAGTGGTTCGCAGCAAGGTTCAAAATGGACTAAGATGGTTCGCTTTCAAAAATTTGATTCAATCAAGATTCGACCGCGAACCTCGAACACAAGGTACACAGAGATGTCACGAGACGGAAGATAATTGCGAATTCCTGACGTCTCGCTCATACCGAGTCTGTGTCTTCTTTAATTTTTCTTTCGTAGTGGCATTAATTCAACGTTTTTCATTTTATGCTTTGTGTCCTCCTTCGCTATTAGATTTTCGTAAATAAATGGTAAAAATTAATATTTGTGAACGAAAATGCCTAGAACGAAGTCTCTAATAATTTGAAAACATATCTTAATTACTTTTTCAATACTAATAATCATTTTCACATTTTGTTTTTTAATTCAATACCTCAAGTTCCTCCATTTAATTTTGTACAAATGTTCACTTGTTCAAATGTATTTTCATTTTATGCTTTGTTGTCTCATTCTCATATGTTTTTTGGAAGTAAATGGTAAAAATTAATATTTTTTTAATGAAAATGCTTAAAATGAAGTCTCTAATCATTTGGAAACCAATTTTAATAATTTTTTTAATATCAATAATCTTTTACACACTGTGTTTTTTAATTCAACACTACAAAATCTTTTATTTAATTTTGTAAAAATGTTCTCTTGTTCATTCCATAAATTACATATTTTCTCTTGTTTATCGTTAACAACTTAATAACAAATATACTACAGTTGTCCCTTTCTCGCCGAACCTGTGTCAAAGCTGATTTTAGCTTTATTCATCACTCATTTTCTTCACCTCTGTGTACTTTGTGCCTCGAATTAGAGAGCGAGACCGATAATTGGTGTCCGTGTGAACATGCTAATTAACTAATTATGCGCTCAGGATTAGTTTTCTCGAACACATACAATTAAAAAAAAAAACACACAAGTCTTCGACAGGATTTGAACATAGAACTATCTGCTTAACAAGCACACGCTCTAGTACTACGCCAAGCAGAGAATAATTTATTTTTTTTATTTACTTGGCCGTCGTCGTTACACAAATGCTGTAAAGTAATTCAGACGGTATGTGGCAGGGTATTGATTTCATCGGGGTTTTGCTTTAATCCGTTAATCGCTCGATTATTTAATGCAGGTTTTTGCTTAATCGGCTAATAATCGGTTAATTTCGGTATTAACCGGTAAACCGTTTAATAAAGTTTTTCCATAAATCAAGTGTTTTCAACAAATAAAAGTGCATAAATTATTTATTAATTTGAGTTTATTAGTGAAAAAAAAAACACACATAATAATTCTTAGTTTAAAGAGATCTTCCTACACAATCTTTCAGAAAAATAATTTTAAATTGAATGCTTAGGACTTTAGCGATTCGTTACTTTTGGTAACACCAGACTTGGAAAAATCCTTTTACTTATCGTAGATGTTGAGAAAATCGAAAGCAATCCATAATAATACAAGATATACTATAGTTTCTCAGTACTTTTCCTGGATATCACAAAACATATAAAATCCTGCTTTATTTTGTTTTCAAATTCACGAAACTTCTGGTCATTATCTGACTCATAGTGGCAGAGCTCAGCGACGAATATTCTGCAAAAAAGTTCATTTCTGAATTTTTTGCTTGAAGGAAATATTTCAGAGAGTAGGTGTAAAATAATTGAATTCGACTCTCATTAAATCACCAACACAACAACAGTACTTTTGCCTTTTATTAAATTATTAAACAAAAACTTAATAACTCCCTCTAGTTATAGCACCAGAGTCTTTACTAAACTCTTTTATGGCCATTTCCAAAGATTTTTAAGTTTCACTTAAGATCTTTGTTTGCATAAAAGGTAAATCAATAACTGTATACACAATATTTCTGATATTCCATTTCATTAAAAATTTGCGTTAAATAGCTGATGTTAATAACAATCTCTACCCCAGTAGATAGACTTGGGTGCTGATGAAGTGCGTTGCTACACAGAAAAATATCGGTGTTTCTCCCAGCTTATAGTCTAATTTAATTTTTCTTCTCTTCTTTAGAAACTCACATTAATTAATAAAAAATATTTCATTTCATTCAATTGAAATTACTGAACTTAAGCCCGACTAAGAAATTATTTCTGATTAAAATTCACTATAGTTCAACTAAAACATTTAAAATTGTTTCACTTTATTTATTTATTGAATAAAGTATATAAATGTATACATAATTAGCTCAGAATTTCAATTATCTACTGGCACGTAATTTTAAAATATTGCATTTGTCAATGTCTGAAAATACGCTATCCAACTTTTTGTTGGCCGACGAAGCAGCCTCTTGATTACACATAAACACATTATCCTCTTTTTTAGAAATACAGTCATCATTGTTAGCATACATTTGCTTAAGGATGTCATCAATAGCTTTTCTTTTTCTGGTAGTGACACATGCATTGTTACCTTCATGTTGTAGGGCAGCTTGCAGTCTATAAACAACTTTTTCCAAAGGATTTGGAGAGGGTTGATCTTGGGCCAAAGTAACGACCATCAGAGAGCACAAGGCGAAAATAGTAAAAATCAGTTTCATCTTTTTTTTTCTTCTTTTTTGATATAAATATTTATAGTAATACTTTACTTTAAGCACTGTCGCAATATGATAAAATTTCTTTCTTATATACAAAAATAAGGCAAACGAAACCGTTAAGAATAAAAATTGTATGACGTCAATCATAAATTTGGAGAAACACGTGTCGGGTTGTTGCCTTTCCGTTTCGCTAGCAACTAATTATCTATTTTAATATCAAGTACATAAATAAATAAATAAAATTGTTTTGCATTACAAAAAAAAGAATTAACAAAATAATCATTTAAGAAAAACAAACACTAAAGGTGTCTTTACATGATAATACAAAGTATAACGACTTTGTAGAATCAAAATGCATGTTATGAAATTCTCTCCGTGTTTTAAAAAAAGAGAGAACAAGAGTCTGTTGTAGGTAGTTTTCATGTTTACACTGATACTACGATGTGTGTTCAAAAAGTATCGCGATTTTTGAATTTTCGCGGGTTACGTATATTCGAATTTTGATTTTGTTGTGGCCTTATGTTGGTACTCATGTCTCTCATTTATGCCGACAATTTCGACCATTTTGAATGTTCAGTTAATGGTTGACAGCTGCTTTGCTTGCACGTGTTGTGGCTCGTCTTCGATTTTTACCTATTAAAAAAATGGAGCAAAGAACCTGTATCAAATTTTGTGTGAAAAATGAAATTAAGTGCGCGGATGCATTCCGAATGTTGACTGTGGCATACGGAGAAGCTACCTTGGACCGCAGCAACGTTTATCGGTGGTACAAAATGTTCTCAGAAGGCCGAGAAGATGTGAACGACGAAGAGCGTGCCGGACGCCCGACCACTTCAACAACAGACGAAAAAATTGATGAAGTGAAGAAAATGGTATTGGCCAAACGTCGAATCACCATTAGAGAAGTTGCTGAGGACCTAGACATATCGATTGGCTCATGCCATTCGATTTTTATCAATGATTTGGACATGAGACGGGTCGCCAGATGGTAATAACTGGTGACGAATCGTGGGTTTAAAGTAATGACGTGGAAACCAAAGCTCAATCATCTCAATGGAAGCTGCGCACGAACCAAGACCGAAAATAGGTAAAACTCGAAGACGAACCAAAACACGTGCAAGCAAAGCAGCTGTCAACCATTAACTGAACATTCAAAATGGCAGGCATGAGTACCAACATAACGCCACAACAAAATCAAAATTCGAATATACATAACCCGTGAAAATTCAAAATTTGCGATACTTTTTGAACACACCTCTTATAAGTAAAATCCAAGCAAAGATATTAAACTGTTGAATTAAAAACAATAATTGCAAAATTGCAAAAAAAAGATGTGTACTAATAAAACTAAATATTGGAGAAAACATTTTACAACTTCAATGTAATTTTACTACACAGAAAAAAGTATTCATTAATTAATGTTTTCAATTAATAATTTAATTGATTCAATTAAATTTTTAATTGTATTAATTAATTTGAGTTGAAAAAACTTAATTGATATTATCAAATTGTTTATAGGTAAAAATTTAATTAATTTTTTAATTAATGTTACGAATATTTTAATTAATATTACAAACTCATTCATATTACTTTTTTGTGTGTACAAAATATAATTTTTGTTTAAGTTTATTGATTGTTTGATTGGTTTTGTTGTGCCAAAGGCCGTGATACACTATCATACAAAGTCGTGCGATCTACGAAAAAGTACAACGCTGTTGTTATGAATTGTTCTTGTCTTTTGAAAATTTTCATAAGCTCCATCATACCAGGGGTGTATTTTTCGTAGATCGCACGACTTTGTATGATAGTGTATCACGGCCTTAAGTAGCTGATGGTTGCAGTCGTAAAATATTTACAAAATTTCCTGAGTTGATTTTGGTTGTTTTTGTAAAAGTGTCAACACCTGCACCAAATACCATTAATGCTGCCAATGTTTAGTTTGAAATACACGTCTGGTGTGATGAGAATATTTAAGTTTCTAAAATGGTTTAGAAAATAAACATTTACCGACCGCTTGTCAAATTTTCTATCAGTATTCTCTACTAATCGATACAATTTGCTTTTACATGATAAGATTTTGTATATTCTACAGCATATTTTGACATGTCGTAAGACATTGTATTACCATGTAAAGACAGCTTAAGCGGCAACTGAACTTACACGACACGGGGAATTTATTCTGCACTTGGCATATGAGAAATTTTTAACATTATTAATATTTTCTTTTTTTTAATATCTGCAGAGAAATTAATTAGAGAGGACTTTAACAGAGAAAGTGCAAGTGATAAAGGCACTGGTCACTGAACTGCAGCGGCTTCAGCCGATACTAATCCTAATGTAACATCAGTGCGCCCTTCTTCATCGGCATTGTGTAGCAGAATCATCGGTGAAGTAAAATAACTAATAAAATGGCTACTAAACACAGCTTCGAAACTTTAATGCGCCTAAAAAAAAAATAATAATGTACAAAAAGCAGAGTTGTAAAATAATGTAGCTTTCCTTTATCTCTTCCTTCACCATCTATCTGTCTTGTCTATCACTATCGCTTTCCTAAAGAAGGTAATACCTAATAATATTAGTTTTAAATAAAAGATTAACATAGTAACTCTAGTTGATCTAAGAAATTTTCGAAAATGCAGATTACGGAGGTAGCATTAACTCGACTTAAGCACTTTTTCCTTTTTGCCACAGATTTATTAAGTCTATTTTTTTTTTTTGCAGAATTTATATTTAACGAAAAATGATGACAAATCTATTTTTCACTTTAAAAGTAAAACTGTAGTTGCTTGGTCGTTTATATTTCGAATGATCCAATTAGGAAATTAAGATAATTTACCTTGAGCCTGCTAGAATTCCGAAACAAATGTTACGATCAAAAAGTTCAATAGTATTTACTCTTTATATTTTGGTGTACAAGCATGTAGAAAAACTTCTGCTTGAGTGTGGGAAGAAATTTTGCTTTTTATATCTGCTACTCATCAGAAGAAGTTAGAGCGAAACTCAAGAAAGTGTGTGACATGCAATTTTAATGACAAATAAATAGTTTTTAGTTATGATTTGGTTTACAGTTCAAGTCAAATATAAGGCCATAAATTTGACATTTAACTGACATTTAAGAAAATTGAGAGAGCATACCAGAAGACACAGGCACACACACACACAGATTTTATAAATAAACTATTGAACAATAAACTATTGAAACATTGTGGTACAGTAGCAAAATGCATTCTTAACTCTAAAGCCACCACGTAAAAGGAGAAATAAAATATTTCATTTTATTTTTATTTTGTTTATTTAAAACCGTACTGAAACCTATATGGACTTACGGTATACAATTATGGGGAACCGCTTCCTACTCAAACATTGATATAATTCAAAAATATCAGTCAAAAATCCTTAGATTTATAATAGGTGCTCCTTGGTATATAAGAAACACTTCAATCCACAATGATCTCAACATTCCATACATAACGGATGAAATCAACATTTACAGCACAAATTATTTGAAAAGACTAAGTAACAATCAAAATATTCTTGCAATAACGCTCTTAGACGACAGTGATGAAGTTAGACGGCTAAAACGAACACACATATTAGATCTCCCCTTTAAATCCTAAGCTGTACTAGCTCTGTAAATATATAGATATGAATTCTTTAAAATTTTTAAATTTCTAATTGTTAAATTCAATGGAATTTAACGCTACTGTTATCTATTGTTAAAGTATTATTAAATTTGCTTATTATTTTGTTGTAAATAGATTGCAAATAAAAATTTCAAAAAAAAAAAAATTTGTTTATTTAAAGAAAAAAAAACATCAGCACCAGGGAATATTTTAGCTGAATCATAATTTGAAAAGCAGTGGAAAGTGTTATAAATTAATTTTAAAAATTATCTCGAAATAAGATCAGAAATCACGCAAACTGCGTGTCAATGAATGACAAAGGACACTATACTTATATGCTTATATGCTTATATCAACAGGATACTCAAGGAGTCCATTTATTTTTTATTATTTTTTTTAAGTAAAGGTATTTACCTTGTTTTTAAAGTGTGTGTTTTTTTTAGTGTCACATCATTGCGTTGGCATCACTGCTTTATTCGAGCACCCTTTTAACAGCTGGTAGTTGCTTTTTGTTAAGTTTGCTTTGAAATTTCATTATGAATCGACTTACACCAGAGCGACTCGTGCAGATTGTGGAAATTTTTAATCAAAATAATTGTTCAAAATTTTAAATAAGCATTTAAAATTTTAATATTGTCGCATTTGGAGTAAGGAGAATCCACAAGCTTTTTGTCGAAACACCATTACATCCACAGAAAATTACTGTTTGGTGCGCTTTATGGGCTGACGGAGTCATGGGCCCATATGTCTTCAAAAACGATTATGGTCAGAATGTTACTGTCAATGGTGAACGGCACAGGAACATGAATCGAAATTTCTTCGTACCTCAATTACGTTGCATTAATCTTGCTGATATGTGGTTTCAACACCACACATGTCATGGAGCCACATGTCAAACAGCGGGCGCTACAATTGATTTACTCAAAGAAACTTTTGATGAAAAAATAATTTCACGTAATGGCCCAATTAATTGGCCATCAAGTTCGTGTGATTTAACCCCATTGGATTATTTTCTTTGTGGTTATGTTAAGTCACTTGTCTACGTCGATGAACCACAAACAATTGAACACCTGGTAATACATATTCGAAGAGTAATTGGTGAAATACGGCCGCAAAGGCTGCGAAAAGTTGTTGAAAATTTGTGTTCCAGATGGCGACTTCTACGCGCCAGCCGCGGCGGCCATATGACAGAAATCATATTTAAACATTAATTTCATACAATTTTCTTTCCAATGAAGCCCGTTTCATTGGCATTAAAGATATATTTCTTTGTTTTATTATTATGATTTAAACTTGTGTCACTCTATATAAAACACCCTTTACAAATAACTTTTTCTATTGATTTATTACATCTTCTTTGGCTGTTAAACTTTCATTACTTTCTCTTCCAGATGAACTGGGACTCTACAAGCCCGTAAGAGCAGCATGAGATTTATTTACAGGAATATATAAATTTTTATCATTTTCATCTTAAATAGTAAACGTACTTGTTTGATTTTATTGAGATGAATTCATTGAGGTGATGACACAGCTGATCTGTTAACGCTTGCATTTAAAATTGGGCCAATAATTAAAAATTTTATTTACCTAAAAGAAATAGAAAAATAAAAATTCATAAGAAAATTTCGTATTTTTCGTAAAAAAGTATCAGCGAATTGAATAACAAAAAACTATGATCGAACGAATTTTCATTTGGTATTATGACGAGCATTTGACAAAGAATTTCCTTATTGTGAACATCACTAAGTGATTTTTAAAATTTGCAAAAACTTTGTTTGGGATTGTACAGGGTGGGCCAACTTGGACTGACAGATTTGAAATGCTTATAATTTTTGAATTTTTTTTATTTTTTATTTTTTGCAGATAATACAGAATTTTATAAAATTTTATAATGTTATCATAGTCAGTGGAAGAACGTGTAAAAATTGTTGAATTTTATTATGTTTCCGGACGATCAATTGTTACAACGCAAAGAAAATTCCGTCAGCATTTTAATGCTGCAGAGGCTCCCAGTGTAAACATGATAAGAAGCTTAATGACCCCCGTTTTGAGAATTTGGGTTCAGTGGGTAATGAACTACGAAGAAATGTTGTTCGTCCTGTTCGCACTGAACAAGCTATAGAAGCTGTACGAGAAAGTGTTCACACGGATCCAACTGTGTCTAGTCGTCGACGAGCTACTCAATTGAACATCGCTACGACGTATTCTAAAAGTTGATCTGAAGATGTTTCCATATAAAATTCAATTGGCAAAAGAATAATTATAAGCATTTCAAATCAGTCAGTCCAAGTTGGCCCATCCTGTATTTATAATACATGTTTTTGGTTGTCTCATTAATGTCATCATTACTTTTATCTAAAGCATGTGTATAACTATTTTAATATACATATGTAGCAAAGGACCGAAACAGTGGGCCTGCATCATGATAATTTATAAGCAAATTATTTTTTAATGATTATATTGCGAAAGTAATATTTAAGTTTGCTGAAAAATAAATCATTTTTAAATTAGCAGTTATTAGATCAAATTATAAACAGACCCAGCAAAAATTGTGATGGCAAGATTATGAGTTAAATTGCTTATAAGCATATGAAAAACATACTTCACACAATTTCTACTTTGGCTTTAAGACTCATTACTTTAACAAGGCGATGTCATTGGAGGCAAGTACTTACAACTTTGGATTACAAGTAATAGTTTATAAATATCAGTACTTAAGGCCATGACTCGAAAAAATACAACCTTGAAAATGTGCATTTCATTGTTGCTTTAACAGATCGTCGCAAACCTCTTATCTAAGCCTACTACGCTTATTTTTCTTTTGTGATTTTCGGGAATATTATTATTTGTGAATTCTCAAGTAGTTTTTGAAAGTATGAGCATAAGATAAGAGGTTTGTGACTGTTCAAAACGTGTGGTTGAAGTCTACTCACGATTTGTTAAAGCAACAATGAAATGCTTTTAGACATCGCTTAACCACCAGCTTATAACTATGACAATATGACGAATAATGGATTTCTTGAATAGAATACAATATGAGAAAAAAACTATGTTAAAAAATTTATAGTTCAACTAAAGTGTAGTAGGGGAAGTCTCCACACTTCTATTATATATGTATATATGTATATATGTATATATGTACATGTTGATCTCATGATAGTTATTTATTTTCTAAAAAATTACTTTAGAAAAATGTTTTTGATGTTTTGATTTACAACAGAAACATTTTAAAACTAGCCCGTTTTGGCGCTGATTCGAAAAATTTTACATTATTTTGCGCTAAACGTATATTTTGAGTTCTTGTTTCAACTTTGTTATTTGTTGAGCTTCTCATTTGCTTTAATGAAAGTTTAACATATTAACTCTAGTTGTTCTAAGAAATTTTTGGGTAAAGGTTCCCTGATGATCTGCATTAGCAACAGTGAAATGCGCATAGGATCCAGCTAAGCCCCTCAATAATCAATTTCAATGTAAGTATTTTTAATAAAAAATATTTTACTTAATAAGTAAAATAATAATGTGGGATTAGTAGTGCGTTAACAAATTTTAAACTTAAATTGTAACAATTCCCATAAAAAACACTAAGTATATTTTTCAATTTAGCCTTTTTTTCAAATTATTCTTAAGCATTTTAAGTATCAAAAGTTTGTCATCATTGTTTTGATGTATATACATACATACATACTTACGTGAATAGGTGGCACGAGTTTTATATTCTGTGTTATTTGCTTTTTAAAAAATAATTAATAAAATAATTAATAAAATGTGCTACAATTTTTTTAATTCATACACGCATCCATTTTGTTTGTTTGTTTTTTGTTTACACAAATTTGTACACGTGCATGTGTGGGTATGTGTGTACTCATTTTGTGTTGATAGCAAGCAAGAGAGCAATTTCTTCATGGTTCGCAGCAGTGTTGTCAGATTTATTTTGAGCCTTGTCGCCAAATGACTTGTCGAATATCGCCAAATATCGCCAATATAATAAAACATTAAATTATAGCTACAAAAATATTTTTTCATTTTGTAATTATATTACAAATATTGTTAAATTTTAAATTCAGCAGGCAACGTCTATCGTAAAACATAAAAATTATACTATATAAGAAAAATTAAGAAAAGCGTTTACATTAACATATAGTGGAATGCAAAAAATAATAAAAAATAACTTATTCCAAAAGATCCATCCGAATAGGATAAATTGAACTTGAACACCAAGATAAAAATTATTATACATATAAATCTTGTGATAAAACTGAAGTAACATTTACTTAAATGTGTATTTAAGTACACATATCATATCCTTGAAGAGGTAAGTACCAGCAGAATCGTAGTATTCATACACTCTAGTGCCAGCCATACACTACACAAGTTCACTGCACACGTCTGCTATTGCACAGTGCGTCTGTGTAGTGTATGGGGGTGGTTGTGCTATTTACGTAGCGACCTGACTAAATATCAAAACGATTTTGATATTTCCTCAAGTTTGTAAAACTGTACATTGAACTTGTGAGGTATATGTTGCAAACGCTCAGTTGTGTCGTGATTTTTTAAGAGTTCAAAACTAGAAATGAGCGCCGAAAAAATATTCTGGACAGAGGTCCGTGAATTTCAGAAAATTTTGTTTGAGATAAAGAATCACAACATTTAGAATTTCATGCACGAAATATTTTATGTTGTAGAAAAAATTATTTACAAAAAAAATTTCATGTTTTTAACATGCCTGTGAGCAATAATATCCATACCTCTACGTTTGCCGATGATACAGCCTGTATGAGTATTCACGAAAACCCTTCTGAGGCATCCCGCAATCTCCAGGAACATATTACCCAGTTGGAAATATGGTTGAACTTATGGAGAATTAAAGTAAATGAACAAAAGTGTGTCCATATAACGTTTTCCCTAAGAAGAGATACTTGTTCCCCCATTCGAATAAACAATGAGAATATTCCTCAACATTCTCACGTGAAATACCTTGGTATTCACCTTGATCGAAGGCTTACGTGGAAACATCATATTGACTCTAAGCTAACTCAAATGAAACTTAAGTTATCTCAAATACATTGGTTGATTGGCAGAAATTCAACACTCAGCCTAGACTGCAAACTGTTAATATACAAGTCGCTTTTGAAACCAATATGGTGCTACGGAATTCAGTTATGGGGCACTGCTTCAGCTTCAAATGTTGAGAAAATCCAACGAAGACAAAACAAAATTTTACGTTTAATAACATCGGCTCCATGGTACATTAAAAATTCAAATTTAAATCGTGATTTAAATATGCCACTAGTGACTGAAGAAATTTCAAAATACGCAGGCAAATATTTAACTAAACTCGAGTCCCGTCCTAATCCCCTTGCTCGTAACATCTTGAACTTTACTGGACACATCCGCTTAAAAAAGAGGGACACCAAGGCTCTAATACGCAATACCTCAGATGAAACTTTTAGAGAATAATTTTTTTTTTTTGCTAGTACATAATTATTGTATTAATAACTACTATCACTAAAATTGTTTTCGGCATTGGTCGGACACATTAATTATATCTAGACTTAAGATTTGATTACTTATTGTTAGTTCATTTTTTTGAAGATGCAATAAATAAGTTATATGTATTAAAAAAAAAAAAAAAAAAAAAAAAAAAAAAATGTTTTTAACATTATTCTATTTTATTGCAATCGTAAAAATATCGCCAAAAATATCGCCAAGGAGTTCAAATATCGCCAAGTAAATCGCCAATCGCCATTTGAAAATTTTCATCACCAAAAATAAATTTTCGTCGCCACATTTGGCGAGATATCGCCATATCTGACAACAGTGGTTCGCAGCAAGGTTCAAAATGGACTAAGATGGTTCGCTTTCAAAAATTTGATTCAATCAAGATTCGACCGCGAACCTCGAACACAAGGTACACAGAGATGTCACGAGACGGAAGATAATTGCGAATTCCTGACGTCTCGCTCATACCGAGTCTGTGTCTTCTTTAATTTTTCTTTCGTAGTGGCATTAATTCAACGTTTTTCATTTTATGCTTTGTGTCCTCCTTCGCTATTAGATTTTCGTAAATAAATGGTAAAAATTAATATTTGTGAACGAAAATGCCTAGAACGAAGTCTCTAATAATTTGAAAACATATCTTAATTACTTTTTCAATACTAATAATCATTTTCACATTTTGTTTTTTAATTCAATACCTCAAGTTCCTCCATTTAATTTTGTACAAATGTTCACTTGTTCAAATGTATTTTCATTTTATGCTTTGTTGTCTCATTCTCATATGTTTTTTGGAAGTAAATGGTAAAAATTAATATTTTTTTAATGAAAATGCTTAAAATGAAGTCTCTAATCATTTGGAAACCAATTTTAATAATTTTTTTAATATCAATAATCTTTTACACACTGTGTTTTTTAATTCAACACTACAAAATCTTTTATTTAATTTTGTAAAAATGTTCTCTTGTTCATTCCATAAATTACATATTTTCTCTTGTTTATCGTTAACAACTTAATAACAAATATACTACAGTTGTCCCTTTCTCGCCGAACCTGTGTCAAAGCTGATTTTAGCTTTATTCATCACTCATTTTCTTCACCTCTGTGTACTTTGTGCCTCGAATTAGAGAGCGAGACCGATAATTGGTGTCCGTGTGAACATGCTAATTAACTAATTATGCGCTCAGGATTAGTTTTCTCGAACACATACAATTAAAAAAAAAAACACACAAGTCTTCGACAGGATTTGAACATAGAACTATCTGCTTAACAAGCACACGCTCTAGTACTACGCCAAGCAGAGAATAATTTATTTTTTTTATTTACTTGGCCGTCGTCGTTACACAAATGCTGTAAAGTAATTCAGACGGTATGTGGCAGGGTATTGATTTCATCGGGGTTTTGCTTTAATCCGTTAATCGCTCGATTATTTAATGCAGGTTTTTGCTTAATCGGCTAATAATCGGTTAATTTCGGTATTAACCGGTAAACCGTTTAATAAAGTTTTTCCATAAATCAAGTGTTTTCAACAAATAAAAGTGCATAAATTATTTATTAATTTGAGTTTATTAGTGAAAAAAAAAACACACATAATAATTCTTAGTTTAAAGAGATCTTCCTACACAATCTTTCAGAAAAATAATTTTAAATTGAATGCTTAGGACTTTAGCGATTCGTTACTTTTGGTAACACCAGACTTGGAAAAATCCTTTTACTTATCGTAGATGTTGAGAAAATCGAAAGCAATCCATAATAATACAAGATATACTATAGTTTCTCAGTACTTTTCCTGGATATCACAAAACATATAAAATCCTGCTTTATTTTGTTTTCAAATTCACGAAACTTCTGGTCATTATCTGACTCATAGTGGCAGAGCTCAGCGACGAATATTCTGCAAAAAAGTTCATTTCTGAATTTTTTGCTTGAAGGAAATATTTCAGAGTGTAGGTGTAAAATAATTGAATTCGACTCTCATTAAATCGAATCCTTAATTAAATCGTTGGCAACAGTACTATTGCCTTTTATTAAATTATTAAACAAAAACTTAATAACTCCCTCTAGTTATAGCACCAGAGTCTTTACTAAACTCTTTTATGGCCATGTACAAAGATTTTTAAGTTTCACTTAAGATCTTTGTTTGTATAAAAGGTAAATCAATAACTGTATACACAATATTTCTGATATTCCATTTCATTAAAAATTTGCGTTAAATAGCTGATGTTAATAACAATCTCTACCCCAGTAGATAGACTTGGGTGCTGATGAAGTGCGTTGCTACACAGAAAAATATCGGTGTTTCTCCCAGCTTATAGTCTAATTTAATTTTTCTTCTCTTCTTTAGAAACTCACATTAATTAATAAAAAATATTTCATTTCATTCAATTGAAATTACTGAACTTAAGCCCGACTAAAAAATTATTTCTGATTAAAATTCACTATAGTTCAACTAAAACATTTAAAATTGTTTCACTTTATTTATTTATTGAATAAAGTATATAACTGTATATATAATTAGCTCAGAATTTCAATTATCTACTGCCACGTAAATTAAAAAAATTGCATTTTTCAATGTCTGAAAATACCCTATCCAACTTTTTGTTGGCCAAAGAAGCAGCAGAAGAAATACAGTCATCATTGTTGGCATAGATATGCTTAAAGATGTCATCAATAGTTTCTCTATTTTTGGTAGTGACACATGCATTGTTACCTTCATGTTGTAGGGTAGCTTGCACTCTATAAACAACTTTTTCCAAAGGATTTGGAAAGGGTTGATCTTGGGCCAAAGTAACGACCATCAGAGAGCACAAGGCGAAAATAGTAAAAATCAGTTTCATCTTTTTTCTTTTTTTTTTATGTAAATGTTTATAGTAATACTTTACTTTTAGCACTGTCGCAATATGATAAAATTTCTTTCTTATATACAAAAATAAGGCAAACGAAACCGTTAAGAATAAAAATTGTATGACGTCAATCATAAATTTGGAGAAACACGTGTCGGGTTGTTGCCTTTCCGTTTCGCTAGCAACTAATTATCTATTTTAATATCAAGTACATAAATAAATAAATAAAATTGTTTTGCATTACAAAAAAAAGAATTAACAAAATAATCATTTAAGAAAAACAAACACTAAAGGTGTCTTTACATGATAATACAAAGTATAACGACTTTGTAGAATCAAAATGCATGTTATGAAATTCTCTCCGTGTTTTAAAAAAAGAGAGAACAAGAGTCTGTTGTAGGTAGTTTTCATGTTTACACTGATACTACGATGTGTGTTCAAAAAGTATCGCGATTTTTGAATTTTCGCGGGTTACGTATATTCGAATTTTGATTTTGTTGTGGCCTTATGTTGGTACTCATGTCTCTCATTTATGCCGACAATTTCGACCATTTTGAATGTTCAGTTAATGGTTGACAGCTGCTTTGCTTGCACGTGTTGTGGCTCGTCTTCGATTTTTACCTATTAAAAAAATGGAGCAAAGAACCTGTATCAAATTTTGTGTGAAAAATGAAATTAAGTGCGCGGATGCATTCCGAATGTTGACTGTGGCATACGGAGAAGCTACCTTGGACCGCAGCAACGTTTATCGGTGGTACAAAATGTTCTCAGAAGGCCGAGAAGATGTGAACGACGAAGAGCGTGCCGGACGCCCGACCACTTCAACAACAGACGAAAAAATTGATGAAGTGAAGAAAATGGTATTGGCCAAACGTCGAATCACCATTAGAGAAGTTGCTGAGGACCTAGACATATCGATTGGCTCATGCCATTCGATTTTTATCAATGATTTGGACATGAGACGGGTCGCCAGATGGTAATAACTGGTGACGAATCGTGGGTTTAAAGTAATGACGTGGAAACCAAAGCTCAATCATCTCAATGGAAGCTGCGCACGAACCAAGACCGAAAATAGGTAAAACTCGAAGACGAACCAAAACACGTGCAAGCAAAGCAGCTGTCAACCATTAACTGAACATTCAAAATGGCAGGCATGAGTACCAACATAACGCCACAACAAAATCAAAATTCGAATATACATAACCCGTGAAAATTCAAAATTTGCGATACTTTTTGAACACACCTCTTATAAGTAAAATCCAAGCAAAGATATTAAACTGTTGAATTAAAAACAATAATTGCAAAATTGCAAAAAAAAGATGTGTACTAATAAAACTAAATATTGGAGAAAACATTTTACAACTTCAATGTAATTTTACTACACAGAAAAAAGTATTCATTAATTAATGTTTTCAATTAATAATTTAATTGATTCAATTAAATTTTTAATTGTATTAATTAATTTGAGTTGAAAAAACTTAATTGATATTATCAAATTGTTTATAGGTAAAAATTTAATTAATTTTTTAATTAATGTTACGAATATTTTAATTAATATTACAAACTCATTCATATTACTTTTTTGTGTGTACAAAATATAATTTTTGTTTAAGTTTATTGATTGTTTGATTGGTTTTGTTGTGCCAAAGGCCGTGATACACTATCATACAAAGTCGTGCGATCTACGAAAAAGTACAACGCTGTTGTTATGAATTGTTCTTGTCTTTTGAAAATTTTCATAAGCTCCATCATACCAGGGGTGTATTTTTCGTAGATCGCACGACTTTGTATGATAGTGTATCACGGCCTTAAGTAGCTGATGGTTGCAGTCGTAAAATATTTACAAAATTTCCTGAGTTGATTTTGGTTGTTTTTGTAAAAGTGTCAACACCTGCACCAAATACCATTAATGCTGCCAATGTTTAGTTTGAAATACACGTCTGGTGTGATGAGAATATTTAAGTTTCTAAAATGGTTTAGAAAATAAACATTTACCGACCGCTTGTCAAATTTTCTATCAGTATTCTCTACTAATCGATACAATTTGCTTTTACATGATAAGATTTTGTATATTCTACAGCATATTTTGACATGTCGTAAGACATTGTATTACCATGTAAAGACAGCTTAAGCGGCAACTGAACTTACACGACACGGGGAATTTATTCTGCACTTGGCATATGAGAAATTTTTAACATTATTAATATTTTCTTTTTTTTAATATCTGCAGAGAAATTAATTAGAGAGGACTTTAACAGAGAAAGTGCAAGTGATAAAGGCACTGGTCACTGAACTGCAGCGGCTTCAGCCGATACTAATCCTAATGTAACATCAGTGCGCCCTTCTTCATCGGCATTGTGTAGCAGAATCATCGGTGAAGTAAAATAACTAATAAAATGGCTACTAAACACAGCTTCGAAACTTTAATGCGCCTAAAAAAAAAATAATAATGTACAAAAAGCAGAGTTGTAAAATAATGTAGCTTTCCTTTATCTCTTCCTTCACCATCTATCTGTCTTGTCTATCACTATCGCTTTCCTAAAGAAGGTAATACCTAATAATATTAGTTTTAAATAAAAGATTAACATAGTAACTCTAGTTGATCTAAGAAATTTTCGAAAATGCAGATTACGGAGGTAGCATTAACTCGACTTAAGCACTTTTTCCTTTTTGCCACAGATTTATTAAGTGTATTTTTTTTTTGCAGAATTTATATTTAACGAAAAATGATGACAAATCTATTTTTCACTTTAAAAGTAAAACTGTAGTTGCTTGGTCTTTTATATTTCGAATGATCCAATTAGGAAATTAAGATAATTTACCTTGAGCCTGCTAGAATTCCGAAACAAATGTTACGATCAAAAAGTTCAATAGTATTTACTCTTTATATTTTGGTGTACAAGCATGTAGAAAAACTTCTGCTTGAGTGTGGGAAGAAATTTTGCTTTTTATATCTGCTACTCATCAGAAGAAGTTAGAGCGAAACTCAAGAAAGTGTGTGACATGCAATTTTAATGACAAATAAATAGTTTTTAGTTATGATTTGGTTTACAGTTCAAGTCAAATATAAGGCCATAAATTTGACATTTAACTGACATTTAAGAAAATTGAGAGAGCATACCAGAAGACACAGGCACACACACACACAGATTTTATAAATAAACTATTGAACAATAAACTATTGAAACATTGTGGTACAGTAGCAAAATGCATTCTTAACTCTAAAGCCACCACGTAAAAGGAGAAATAAAATATTTCATTTTATTTTTATTTTGTTTATTTAAAACCGTACTGAAACCTATATGGACTTACGGTATACAATTATGGGGAACCGCTTCCTACTCAAACATTGATATAATTCAAAAATATCAGTCAAAAATCCTTAGATTTATAATAGGTGCTCCTTGGTATATAAGAAACACTTCAATCCACAATGATCTCAACATTCCATACATAACGGATGAAATCAACATTTACAGCACAAATTATTTGAAAAGACTAAGTAACCATCAAAATATTCTTGCAATAACGCTCTTAGACGACAGTGATGAAGTTAGACGGCTAAAACGAACACACATATTAGATCTCCCCTTTAAATCCTAAGCTGTACTAGCTCTGTAAATATATAGATATGAATTCTTTAAAATTTTTAAATTTCTAATTGTTAAATTCAATGGAATTTAACGCTACTGTTATCTATTGTTAAAGTATTATTAAATTTGCTTATTATTTTGTTGTAAATAGATTGCAAATAAAAATTTCAAAAAACAAAAAAAATTTGTTTATTTAAAGAAAAAAAAACATCAGCACCAGGGAATATTTTAGCTGAATCAGAATTTGAAAAGCAGTGGAAAGTGTTATAAATTAATTTTAAAAATTATCTCGAAATAAGATCAGAAATCACGCAAACTGCGTGTCAATGAATGACAAAGGACACTATACTTATATGCTTATATCAACAGGATACTCAAGGAGTCCATTTATTTTTTATTATTTTTTTTAAGTAAAGGTATTTACCTTGTTTTTAAAGTGTGTGTTTTTTTTAGTGTCACATCATTGCGTTGGCATCACTGCTTTATTCGAGCACCCTTTTAACAGCTGGTAGTTGCTTTTTGTTAAGTTTGCTTTGAAATTTCATTATGAATCGACTTACACCAGAGCGACTCGTGCAGATTGTGGAAATTTTTAATCAAAATAATTGTTCAAAATTTTAAATAAGCATTTAAAATTTTAATATTGTCGCATTTGGAGTAAGGAGAATCCACAAGCTTTTTGTCGAAACACCATTACATCCACAGAAAATTACTGTTTGGTGCGCTTTATGGGCTGACGGAGTCATGGGCCCATATGTCTTCAAAAACGATTATGGTCAGAATGTTGCTGTCAATGGTGAACGGCACAGGAACATGAATCGAAATTTCTTCGTACCTCAATTACGTTGCATTAATCTTGCTGATATGTGGTTTCAACACCACACATGTCATGGAGCCACATGTCAAACAGCGGGCGCTACAATTGATTTACTCAAAGAAACTTTTGATGAAAAAATAATTTCACGTAATGGCCCAATTAATTGGCCATCAAGTTCGTGTGATTTAACCCCATTGGATTATTTTCTTTGTGGTTATGTTAAGTCACTTGTCTACGTCGATGAACCACAAACAATTGAACACCTGGTAATACATATTCGAAGAGTAATTGGTGAAATACGGCCGCAAAGGCTGCGAAAAGTTGTTGAAAATTTGTGTTCCAGATGGCGACTTCTACGCGCCAGCCGCGGCGGCCATATGACAGAAATCATATTTAAACATTAATTTCATACAATTTTCTTTCCAATGAAGCCCGTTTCATTGGCATTAAAGATATATTTCTTTGTTTTATTATTATGATTTAAACTTGTGTCACTCTATATAAAACACCCTTTACAAATAACTTTTTCTATTGATTTATTACATCTTCTTTGGCTGTTAAACTTTCATTACTTTCTCTTCCAGATGAACTGGGACTCTACAAGCCCGTAAGAGCAGCATGAGATTTATTTACAGGAATATATAAATTTTTATCATTTTCATCTTAAATAGTAAACGTACTTGTTTGATTTTATTGAGATGAATTCATTGAGGTGATGACACAGCTGATCTGTTAACGCTTGCATTTAAAATTGGGCCAATAATTAAAAATTTTATTTACCTAAAAGAAATAGAAAAATAAAAATTCATAAGAAAATTTCGTATTTTTCGTAAAAAAGTATCAGCGAATTGAATAACAAAAAACTATGATCGAACGAATTTTCATTTGGTATTATGACGAGCATTTGACAAAGAATTTCCTTATTGTGAACATCACTAAGTGATTTTTAAAATTTGCAAAAACTTTGTTTGGGATTGTACAGGGTGGGCCAACTTGGACTGACAGATTTGAAATGCTTATAATTTTTGAATTTTTTTTATTTTTTATTTTTTGCAGATAATACAGAATTTTATAAAATTTTATAATGTTATCATAGTCAGTGGAAGAACGTGTAAAAATTGTTGAATTTTATTATGTTTCCGGACGATCAATTGTTACAACGCAAAGAAAATTCCGTCAGCATTTTAATGCTGCAGAGGCTCCCAGTGTAAACATGATAAGAAGCTTAATGACCCCCGTTTTGAGAATTTGGGTTCAGTGGGTAATGAACTACGAAGAAATGTTGTTCGTCCTGTTCGCACTGAACAAGCTATAGAAGCTGTACGAGAAAGTGTTCACACGGATCCAACTGTGTCTAGTCGTCGACGAGCTACTCAATTGAACATCGCTACGACGTATTCTAAAAGTTGATCTGAAGATGTTTCCATATAAAATTCAATTGGCAAAAGAATAATTATAAGCATTTCAAATCAGTCAGTCCAAGTTGGCCCATCCTGTATTTATAATACATGTTTTTGGTTGTCTCATTAATGTCATCATTACTTTTATCTAAAGCATGTGTATAACTATTTTAATATACATATGTAGCAAAGGACCGAAACAGTGGGCCTGCATCATGATAATTTATAAGCAAATTATTTTTTAATGATTATATTGCGAAAGTAATATTTAAGTTTGCTGAAAAATAAATCATTTTTAAATTAGCAGTTATTAGATCAAATTATAAACAGACCCAGCAAAAATTGTGATGGCAAGATTATGAGTTAAATTGCTTATAAGCATATGAAAAACATACTTCACACAATTTCTACTTTGGCTTTAAGACTCATTACTTTAACAAGGCGATGTCATTGGAGGCAAGTACTTACAACTTTGGATTACAAGTAATAGTTTATAAATATCAGTACTTAAGGCCATGACTCGAAAAAATACAACCTTGAAAATGTGCATTTCATTGTTGCTTTAACAGATCGTCGCAAACCTCTTATCTAAGCCTACTACGCTTATTTTTCTTTTGTGATTTTCGGGAATATTATTATTTGTGAATTCTCAAGTAGTTTTTGAAAGTATGAGCATAAGATAAGAGGTTTGTGACTGTTCAAAACGTGTGGTTGAAGTCTACTCACGATTTGTTAAAGCAACAATGAAATGCTTTTAGACATCGCTTAACCACCAGCTTATAACTATGACAATATGACGAATAATGGATTTCTTGAATAGAATACAATATGAGAAAAAAACTATGTTAAAAAATTTATAGTTCAACTAAAGTGTAGTAGGGGAAGTCTCCACACTTCTATTATATATGTATATATGTACATGTTGATCTCATGATAGTTATTTATTTTCTAAAAAATTACTTTAGAAAAATGTTTTTGATGTTTTGATTTACAACAGAAACATTTTAAAACTAGCCCGTTTTGGCGCTGATTCGAAAAATTTTACATTATTTTGCGCTAAACGTATATTTTGAGTTCTTGTTTCAACTTTGTTATTTGTTGAGCTTCTCATTTGCTTTAATGAAAGTTTAACATATTAACTCTAGTTGTTCTAAGAAATTTTTGGGTAAAGGTTCCCTGATGATCTGCATTAGCAACAGTGAAATGCGCATAGGATCCAGCTAAGCCCCTCAATAATCAATTTCAATGTAAGTATTTTTAATAAAAAATATTTTACTTAATAAGTAAAATAATAATGTGGGATTAGTAGTGCGTTAACAAATTTTAAACTTAAATTGTAACAATTCCCATAAAAAACACTAAGTATATTTTTCAATTTAGCCTTTTTTTCAAATTATTCTTAAGCATTTTAAGTATCAAAAGTTTGTCATCATTGTTTTGATGTATATACATACATACATACTTACGTGAATAGGTGGCACGAGTTTTATATTCTGTGTTATTTGCTTTTTAAAAAATAATTAATAAAATAATTAATAAAATGTGCTACAATTTTTTTAATTCATACACGCATCCATTTTGTTTGTTTGTTTTTTGTTTACACAAATTTGTACACGTGCATGTGTGGGTATGTGTGTACTCATTTTGTGTTGATAGCAAGCAAGAGAGCAATTTCTTCATGGTTCGCAGCAGTGTTGTCAGATTTATTTTGAGCCTTGTCGCCAAATGACTTGTCGAATATCGCCAAATATCGCCAATATAATAAAACATTAAATTATAGCTACAAAAATATTTTTTCATTTTGTAATTATATTACAAATATTGTTAAATTTTAAATTCAGCAGGCAACGTCTATCGTAAAACATAAAAATTATACTATATAAGAAAAATTAAGAAAAGCGTTTACATTAACATATAGTGGAATGCAAAAAATAATAAAAAATAACTTATTCCAAAAGATCCATCCGAATAGGATAAATTGAACTTGAACACCAAGATAAAAATTATTATACATATAAATCTTGTGATAAAACTGAAGTAACATTTACTTAAATGTGTATTTAAGTACACATATCATGTCCTTGAAGAGGTAAGTACCAGCAGAATCGTAGTATTCATACACTCTAGTGCCAGCCATACACTACACAAGTTCACTGCACACGTCTGCTATTGCACAGTGCGTCTGTGTAGTGTATGGGGGTGGTTGTGCTATTTACGTAGCGACCTGACTAAATATCAAAACGATTTTGATATTTCCTCAAGTTTGTAAAACTGTACATTGAACTTGTGAGGTATATGTTGCAAACGCTCAGTTGTGTCGTGATTTTTTAAGAGTTCAAAACTAGAAATGAGCGCCGAAAAAATATTCTGGACAGAGGTCCGTGAATTTCAGAAAATTTTGTTTGAGATAAAGAATCACAACATTTAGAATTTCATGCACGAAATATTTTATGTTGTAGAAAAAATTATTTACAAAAAAAATTTCATGTTTTTAACATGCCTGTGAGCAATAATATCCATACCTCTACGTTTGCCGATGATACAGCCTGTATGAGTATTCACGAAAACCCTTCTGAGGCATCCCGCAATCTCCAGGAACATATTACCCAGTTGGAAATATGGTTGAACTTATGGAGAATTAAAGTAAATGAACAAAAGTGTGTCCATATAACGTTTTCCCTAAGAAGAGATACTTGTTCCCCCATTCGAATAAACAATGAGAATATTCCTCAACATTCTCACGTGAAATACCTTGGTATTCACCTTGATCGAAGGCTTACGTGGAAACATCATATTGACTCTAAGCTAACTCAAATGAAACTTAAGTTATCTCAAATACATTGGTTGATTGGCAGAAATTCAACACTCAGCCTAGACTGCAAACTGTTAATATACAAGTCGCTTTTGAAACCAATATGGTGCTACGGAATTCAGTTATGGGGCACTGCTTCAGCTTCAAATGTTGAGAAAATCCAACGAAGACAAAACAAAATTTTACGTTTAATAACATCGGCTCCATGGTACATTAAAAATTCAAATTTAAATCGTGATTTAAATATGCCACTAGTGACTGAAGAAATTTCAAAATACGCAGGCAAATATTTAACTAAACTCGAGTCCCGTCCTAATCCCCTTGCTCGTAACATCTTGAACTTTACTGGACACATCCGCTTAAAAAAGAGGGACACCAAGGCTCTAATACGCAATACCTCAGATGAAACTTTTTGAGAATAATTTTTTTTTTTTGCTAGTACATAATTATTGTATTAATAACTACTATCACTAAAATTGTTTTCGGCATTGGTCGGACACATTAATTATATCTAGACTTAAGATTTGATTACTTATTGTTAGTTCATTTTTTTGAAGATGCAATAAATAAGTTATATGTATTAAAAAAAAAAAAAAAAAAAAAAAAAAAAATGTTTTTAACATTATTCTATTTTATTGCAATCGTAAAAATATCGCCAAAAATATCGCCAAGGAGTTCAAATATCGCCAAGTAAATCGCCAATCGCCATTTGAAAATTTTCATCACCAAAAATAAATTTTCGTCGCCACATTTGGCGAGATATCGCCATATCTGACAACAGTGGTTCGCAGCAAGGTTCAAAATGGACTAAGATGGTTCGCTTTCAAAAATTTGATTCAATCAAGATTCGACCGCGAACCTCGAACACAAGGTACACAGAGATGTCACGAGACGGAAGATAATTGCGAATTCCTGACGTCTCGCTCATACCGAGTCTGTGTCTTCTTTAATTTTTCTTTCGTAGTGGCATTAATTCAACGTTTTTCATTTTATGCTTTGTGTCCTCCTTCGCTATTAGATTTTCGTAAATAAATGGTAAAAATTAATATTTGTGAACGAAAATGCCTAGAACGAAGTCTCTAATAATTTGAAAACATATCTTAATTACTTTTTCAATACTAATAATCATTTTCACATTTTGTTTTTTAATTCAATACCTCAAGTTCCTCCATTTAATTTTGTACAAATGTTCACTTGTTCAAATGTATTTTCATTTTATGCTTTGTTGTCTCATTCTCATATGTTTTTTGGAAGTAAATGGTAAAAATTAATATTTTTTTAATGAAAATGCTTAAAATGAAGTCTCTAATCATTTGGAAACCAATTTTAATAATTTTTTTAATATCAATAATCTTTTACACACTGTGTTTTTTAATTCAACACTACAAAATCTTTTATTTAATTTTGTAAAAATGTTCTCTTGTTCATTCCATAAATTACATATTTTCTCTTGTTTATCGTTAACAACTTAATAACAAATATACTACAGTTGTCCCTTTCTCGCCGAACCTGTGTCAAAGCTGATTTTAGCTTTATTCATCACTCATTTTCTTCACCTCTGTGTACTTTGTGCCTCGAATTAGAGAGCGAGACCGATAATTGGTGTCCGTGTGAACATGCTAATTAACTAATTATGCGCTCAGGATTAGTTTTCTCGAACACATACAATTAAAAAAAAAAACACACAAGTCTTCGACAGGATTTGAACATAGAACTATCTGCTTAACAAGCACACGCTCTAGTACTACGCCAAGCAGAGAATAATTTATTTTTTTTATTTACTTGGCCGTCGTCGTTACACAAATGCTGTAAAGTAATTCAGACGGTATGTGGCAGGGTATTGATTTCATCGGGGTTTTGCTTTAATCCGTTAATCGCTCGATTATTTAATGCAGGTTTTTGCTTAATCGGCTAATAATCGGTTAATTTCGGTATTAACCGGTAAACCGTTTAATAAAGTTTTTCCATAAATCAAGTGTTTTCAACAAATAAAAGTGCATAAATTATTTATTAATTTGAGTTTATTAGTGAAAAAAAAAACACACATAATAATTCTTAGTTTAAAGAGATCTTCCTACACAATCTTTCAGAAAAATAATTTTAAATTGAATGCTTAGGACTTTAGCGATTCGTTACTTTTGGTAACACCAGACTTGGAAAAATCCTTTTACTTATCGTAGATGTTGAGAAAATCGAAAGCAATCCATAATAATACAAGATATACTATAGTTTCTCAGTACTTTTCCTGGATATCACAAAACATATAAAATCCTGCTTTATTTTGTTTTCAAATTCACGAAACTTCTGGTCATTATCTGACTCATAGTGGCAGAGCTCAGCGACGAATATTCTGCAAAAAAGTTCATTTCTGAATTTTTTGCTTGAAGGAAATATTTCAGAGTGTAGGTGTAAAATAATTGAATTCGACTCTCATTAAATCGAATCCTTAATTAAAACAAAAACTTAATAACTCCCTCTAGTTATAGCACCAGAGTCTTACTAAGCTCTTTTATGGCCATGTCCAAAGATTTTTAAGTTTCACTTAAGATCTTTGTTTGTATAAAAGGTAAATCAATAACTGTATACACAATATTTCTGATATTCCATTTCATTAAAAATTTGCGTTAAATAGCTGATGTTAATAACAATCTCTACCCCAGTAGATAGACTTGGGTGCTGATGAAGTGCGTTGCTACACAGAAAAATATCGGTGTTTCTCCCAGCTTATAGTCTAATTTAATTTTTCTTCTCTTCTTTAGAAACTCACATTAATTAATAAAAAATATTTCATTTCATTCAATTGAAATTACTGAACTTAAGCCCGACTAAAAAATTATTTCTGATTAAAATTCACTATAGTTCAACTAAAACATTTAAAATTGTTTCACTTTATTTATTTATTGAATAAAGTATATAAATGTATACATAATTAGCTCAGAATTTCAATTATCTACTGACACGTAATTTTAAAATATTGCATTTTTCAATGTCTGAAAGTACCCTATCCAACTTTTTGTTGGCGAAAGAAGCAGCAGAAGAAATACAGTCATCATTGTTGGCATAGATATGCTTAAAGATGTCATCAATAGTTTCTCTATTTTTGGTAGTGGCACATGCAATGTTACCTTCATGTTGTAGGGTAGCTTGCACTCTATAAACAACTTTTTCCAAAGGATTTGGAGAGGGTTGATCTTGGGCCAAAGTAACGACCATCAGAGAGCACAAGGCGAAAATAGTAAAAATCAGTTTCATCTTTTTTCTTTTTTTTTTTTTTGATGTAAATGTTTATAGTAATACTTTACTTTTAGCACTGTCGCAATATGATAAAATTTCTTTCTTATATACAAAAATAAGGCAAACGAAACCGTTAAGAATAAAAATTGTATGACGTCAATCATAAATTTGGAGAAACACGTGTCGGGTTGCTGCCTTTCCGTTTCGCTAGCAACTAATTATCTATTTTAATATCAAGTACATAAATAAATAAATAAAATTGTTTTGCATTACAAAAAAAGAATTAACAAAATAATCATTTAAGAAAAACAAACACTAAAGGTGTCTTTACATGGTAATACAAAATATTACGAATTTGTAGAATCAAAATACATGTTATGAAATTATCTCCGTGTTTTAAAAAAAGAGAGAAAAAGAGTCTGTTGTAGGTAGTTTTCATGTTTACACTGATACTACGATGTGTGTTCAAAAAGTATCGCGATTTTTGAATTTTCGCGGGTTACGTATATTCGAATTTTGATTTTAAAGTTTTGTCACCGAAAGCTGGCAACGCTGTATAAAAATTACAAAATTAATTTTTCTTTTGAAACGTTTACTTTACGCTTCCTTTGAAGGTTCGTCACACATAATAATTGAGAAAATTATTAGTAAACTTTATTTTAAAAACTATGGCTTTTACCCGCCGCTCCTCTAGCGTTGATCTGCTTAAGAATACATAAAACCCGTATTTAATTTTTTTTTTATGCAATCAAACTCGAAACGAAAATTACTGCAAAAGAAATGGAAATGTGAAATTGAATGTAATCTTGTGGTCAAGGTAAAAGTGTGAGTGTGTTGGAACAAAAAATCAAATTGAAAAGAATTGAAAAGCGAAACTTGATCGTGTGGCCTGTTTTGCAAATATCTGTTATTTTGTTAACAAGCCCATAAATATGCTTCAATTTTTAATCATAATGATGTGCTTGCACGAGGCTGCCACTACTGGGAGTTTGTCGCCGACTTAGGGGATTTTTAAAAATTTCTGCGTACACGTTGTTAAACGATTCTTTTGCTATTTTCCGAGTCTCAGTTTGCGAATATACATTTTAAATTGGTTATTGTAGCAGTGTTGTCAGATTAGGGGATTTATCCACAAATCGGGGATTTTTTTTGCAAATGGGGATACAAATTTTGGTTTGGGGATTGAGGAATTCATTAGGGATAATTTTTATGTTTTGGGGAATTTATGGGGATTTATATTTTACTTAATATTTTTTTATTTATTTCTGAGATTATTTTAATTTCAATACATTTCCCAATTTTTATTTCATAAATAATATAAAATGTTATCAAAAACGTTTAAAATAAAAATTGTTACTGGTAACAATGAACTCGATCTTAACATTTGTTACAAGACATATCGAACAGGTACTTGCATTGGTGAGATTGCTCAAGCTAATTTTTTGGTTTACACGTATATAACTTCCAAGTTATGTGACCATTAGTTCTTTGAAATTTTATATATTTGTAACAACTCAAACATGTTTTGGGTAAAAGTTTATTCATATCGAGATGGCGTTGGATTACGGCCGTCTAAAGAACTGTAATGATTTAAAATGTACTTTGTGTATCAAGGAGCAACGCTTGCGTTGAATGAATTTTTCGGCAAGGAACTCAATAAAAACTAAAACTAGAAATAAAATTCAGTGCAAATTGCTCGAATCTCTGTTAAGAATTAATATACATATACATATTTAAATATAAACCATATGTACAAATAATATGAATCACAGTGCAAATAAAATCTTAATAAGAAAATAATTAAATAAATTAAAATAGTATTAGTTTTAGTAGGGATTTTTGGGGATAGTACAAATTACTTTTTAAGGAATTTCGAGGATCAAAATTTTCAAATTGGGGATGACAGTCGAAAAAAATCTGGCAACCCTGTATTGTAGACAAAAAGTTTGACCTTATCTGACGCATTTGAAGGTCGTTTTTCTGGGCCAGATTTGAAAAGAGGAATTTACTTTTTTTTATTTTTATTTTCTAACCGAAAGATTTAATCAGTGCAATAAACATTTCTGTGGCAATAAGGAAAAAGTGCTTAAGTGCTTAATACATTTAAGTTGGAATATACCAAAGTATAACCTAAGTTAAGCTATTATTCCAAATGAGATTAGAAGTCTATAAAATATAAGTCACAAGTCATAGTGCTATAACTTCCTGAAAAATCACACAAATTAATTGAGATTTTGACCAGGGGTACTTTCGAAAATGCAGATTACGGAGGTAGCATTAACTCGACTTAAGCACTTTTTCCTTTTTGCCACAGATTTATTAAGTGTATTTTTTTTTTTTTGCAGAATTTATATTTAACGAAAAATGATGACAAATCTATTTTTCACTTTAAAAGTAAAACTGTAGTTGCTTGGTCTTTTATATTTCGAATGATCCAATTAGGAAATTAAGATAATTTACCTTGAGCCTGCTAGAATTCCGAAACAAATGTTACGATCAAAAAGTTCAATAGTATTTACTCTTTATATTTTGGTGTACAAGCATGTAGAAAAACTTCTGCTTGAGTGTGGGAAGAAATTTTGCTTTTTATATCTGCTACTCATCAGAAGAAGTTAGAGCGAAACTCAAGAAAGTGTGTGACATGCAATTTTAATGACAAATAAATAGTTTTTAGTTATGATTTGGTTTACAGTTCAAGTCAAATATAAGGCCATAAATTTGACATTTAACTGACATTTAAGAAAATTGAGAGAGCATACCAGAAGACACAGGCACACACACACACAGATTTTATAAATAAACTATTGAACAATAAACTATTGAAACATTGTGGTACAGTAGCAAAATGCATTCTTAACTCTAAAGCCACCACGTAAAAGGAGAAATAAAATATTTCATTTTATTTTTATTTTGTTTATTTAAAACCGTACTGAAACCTATATGGACTTACATAACGGATGAAATCAAAATTTACAGCACAAATTATTTGAAAAGACTAAGTAACCATCAAAATATTCTTGCAATAACGCTCTTAGACGACAGTGATGAAGTTAGACGGCTAAAACGAACACACATATTAGATCTCCCCTTTAAATCCTAAGCTGTACTAGCTCTGTAAATATATAGATATGAATTCTTTAAAATTTTTAAATTTTTAATTGTTAAATTCAATGGAATTTAACGCTACTGTTATCTATTGTTAAAGTATTTATTAAATTTGCTTATTATTTTGTTGTAAATAGATTGCAAATAAAAATTTCAAAAAAAAAAAAAATTTGTTTATTTAAATAAAAAAAAAACATCAGCACCATGGAATATTTTAGCTGAATCATAATTTGAAAAGCAGTGGAAAGTGTTATAAATTAATTTTAAAAATTATCTCGAAATAAGATCAGAAATCACGCAAACTGCGTGTCAATGAATGACAAAGGACACTTATATGCTTATATCAACAGGATACTCAAGGAGTCCATTTATTTTTTATTATTTTTTTTAAGTAAAGGTATTTACCTTGTTTTTAAAGTGTGTGTTTTTTTTTAGTGTCACATCATTGCGTTGGCATCACTGCTTTATTCGAGCACCCTTTTAACAGCTGGTAGTTGCTTTTTGTTAAGTTTGCTTTGAAATTTCATTATGAATCGACTTACACCAGAGCGACTCGTGCAGATTGTGGAAATTTTTAATCAAAATAATTGCTCAAAATTTTAAATAAGCATTTAAAATTTTAATATTGTCGCATTTGGAGTAAGGAGAATCCACAAGCTTTTTGTCGAAACACCATTACATCCACAGAAAATTACTGTTTGGTGCGCTTTATGGGCTGACGGAGTCATGGGCCCATATGTCTTCAAAAACGATTATGGTCAGAATGTTACTGTCAATGGTGAACGGCACAGGAACATGAATCGAAATTTCTTCGTACCTCAATTACGTTGCATTAATCTTGCTGATATGTGGTTTCAACACCACACATGTCATGGAGCCACATGTCAAACAGCGGGCGCTACAATTGATTTACTCAAAGAAACTTTTGATGAAAAAATAATTTCACGTAATGGCCCAATTAATTGGCCATCAAGTTCGTGTGATTTAACCCCATTGGATTATTTTCTTTGTGGTTATGTTAAGTCACTTGTCTACGTCGATGAACCACAAACAATTGAACACCTGGTAATACATATTCGAAGAGTAATTGGTGAAATACGGCCGCAAAGGCTGCGAAAAGTTGTTGAAAATTTGTGTTCCAGATGGCGACTTCTACGCGCCAGCCGCGGCGGCCATATGACAGAAATCATATTTAAACATTAATTTCATACAATTTTCTTTCCAATGAAGCCCGTTTCATTGGCATTAAAGATATATTTCTTTGTTTTATTATTATGATTTAAACTTGTGTCACTCTATATAAAACACCCTTTACAAATAACTTTTTCTATTGATTTATTACATCTTCTTTGGCTGTTAAACTTTCATTACTTTCTCTTCCAGATGAACTGGGACTCTACAAGCCCGTAAGAGCAGCATGAGATTTATTTACAGGAATATATAAATTTTTATCATTTTCATCTTAAATAGTAAACGTACTTGTTTGATTTTATTGAGATGAATTCATTGAGGTGATGACACAGCTGATCTGTTAACGCTTGCATTTAAAATTGGGCCAATAATTAAAAATTTTATTTACCTAAAAGAAATAGAAAAATAAAAATTCATAAGAAAATTTCGTAGTTTTTGTAAAAAAGTAGTTTTTAAGAAAAAGAATTATCAGCGAATTGAATAACATAAAACTATGATCGAACGAATTTTCATTTGGTATTATGACGAGCATTTGACAAAGAATTTCCTTATTGTGAACATCACTAAGAGCGATTTTTAAAATTTGCAAAAACTTTGTCTTAAAATAAAAACTAAACATTTTTAATAAGTTTTCATCTAAATTCAGTTCATAATTGGCTCATAATATGAATTGAACATTCGATTTTTGATGTACGATAGCCAGCGAAGATCGAAAATCGAACGCTATTCATAATAAGGGCCTAAATTTTTTTTAACATTTGGCCTGTCCCACGATGTCGACAAAAAACATTCGATCGACAATTTGTATTGAAAAGAAAAATAAAACAAGAAAATTTGTTTTTGTTTGCAATATAAGTAATCGATCAAACGTTTTCTGTCGACAAAACGTGGGACAGGTCGTTGTCAAGATTTCTTATCCAAACCAAAAACTATTAACTGGAAGTGTTCACAACGTAAAACCAAACAACATCAATGTAGCGAATTCACACACCTTTTTATGTACACAATATTACTTTTTAGTACAATTTTGAAGAACAAAAAAACTATAATTGCCTCAACAACTTCTACGGGACTTTAAGCAGATTTCGTCTATGCAAAATGCAAAATCTACCAGATTTTGCTAAAATGCAAATCTGCTTTGTCAGTCAGTAGATTTTATCCAAGTTAAAATCTTGCAGAACTTAAGGTCTGTCCCACGATCTCACTAGAAATCGTTCGATCGAATACTTATAAACAACAACAAATTTTCTAATGTTATTGTTGTTTGCAATACAAGTTGTCGATCGAACGATTTCGAGTGACATCGTGGGACAGGCCGTTAGTGATACAACGATGTTTTTCAGATTTGTATTAAAAACACAGCCTGTGTGCTTAATAAGGTGTGTGAATTTGCTACATTGAAGTTATTTGGTTGTAGTTTAGGAACACTTTCAGGAAATCTTGATAAATGTTGCAAAAAATAACTTGATGTAAACGGTATAGATTTTAAATGAAATTTGCTAGATTTAAAATATTTTTCCTTTTCAGTGCAAAACAAAAGGTTCTTTACCATTAAAATGTCTCATAGCTTAAACTTTATTAAATTTTTCAGTGCCTAAATATATTCATCTTTTATTGAAGAATGTAAATCACACAGTGACTCTCGTAGCACAAAAGCACACACCAGTCAAATAATCAAAGTAATTAAGTGGAACCATTATTTGCACTTAAAAAACGTGTAATTTCTATTATTTTTTACTTCTTTCTTTCTTTCTTTCTTTCTTTTATTTTTCTCTCCCCCTTTATGTGTTTCAATAATATGCTTTCTTTTACATTCAGTGGTATTTAATTTAATATAAAAAAAACATAAAACAATCAAACAACATTGCTTAATTAAACAAGCCAACGACCACCTGATGGGTAAAAAAAATGCTCTCAACAAAAACAGCAACAAAAGCTAAGGAGTTCTTGGAAGTAAGTAAAGTCTTTCAAAACTCATGGGGGCATTATATAGAAAGATTGGAATAAAGAAAACTGCAAAAACAAACAAAGTCCAAACATAATAGATGACAGCATGAAAAATTAACTATTTTGTTCTCAAAGTTGTCGAAATGTTTACCTTCACTTAAGATACATATGACTAGTGTACTTCTTTCTAATTTCAAAGTTAAGTTAACTATTGAGGCCATGTGAAATAATACGAGGTTTCGATCGTTTTCTAGACATTTATGAAGGATTTTAAGTTGAAAATGGTCTAAATTTATACTAAATCAAAACATATTATGGAATTGCAATAACAGTGCTGCCAAGTAAAAATTAATTGTTCATTGCTTTCGCATGAATAAAGTGTTGCCAAACATGTATTTTGCACCGGGTGCTGCCAAGTTTATATATAATTTGCTCTTTGTTTCACATTTTCTTATATAAAGTTTTAATATTTTTAACGCACTTTTTGCTTGTTTCAACTAAGATATTAGTTGAGCTTCTCATTTGTTTTAAATGAAAGTTTAACATAATAGCTCTGGTTATTCTAAAAAAAATTTTGGGTAAAGGTTCCCTGATGATTTGCATTACTAACAGGGAAATGCGCCTAGGATCCAGCTCACCCACCAACAATCAATGTCAATGTATTTTTAAGAAATAATTAATATTTTACTTAAATAAATTTTATATTAATTTTGGCAAAAAATAATAATGAAGAACCAATCACATTATGTTTGCTATCTTACCCTTTAAACACTTTTATACTCGTAATAAGTATTTATGCCAATAGGGACACTTCAAGAATTAACCAAATGCTTTTAATGTCCTTCTAATTATAATTAACAACGGCCGCAGCAGTAGCGAAAGAAAATCGTTAACTAGGATAATATTGCTTGAAGGAAACAAATGCGGTTAAAAATAGCAACAAAAATACAAACTACACAAAGTAATAGATAGATAAGGCAGATGTAAAAGAAAATCAAATGAAATTTGTTTTAAATTAATATAAAATACATTTCTTGTGAACTACATTTCGTAAACAGCTAAATAACTAAATAACTAAAAATTCCTTGAGAGATTTTTTAATTAAAAATAGCATCACTTTTTCACTTGACTTCCACACGATAGAACAATTTCAAAAAAAAAAGCTTTTGTTCGAATAATACAACAGCTTATTTTGGCGAATTTTTTGTTTACAAATATGACTCTTGTTAAATAAAAAAAGACACAATCTTGCATTTAAACAAATGGGTGTAGATGCGCCCATTAAAATTTAATTTTATATTTCACGAACTTCTTCTTAGCCAACAGATTTTAAAAAGATTTTTCTGGTTGAAAGAGTTTACTTGCAATTTAGTCCCATTTATTTTTTTCGAAAATGATCTATCAGAGATTTGAATTGAAATCGTTTTTTTTTTTTTGCTGAATTATTTTGTTACTCGTTTTTATTAAGAAACTCTTGACATGCTGCACATAAATGTAGCCACATTAGAGTAGATTTTCAAAAAAAGAAATTATATTTTTACAAGACATTTTTTCTCAATAAAAATTGTTTTTATAACATCATTTTTTTTTTTTTAATTATTTTTACTTATTTTACTAGTATACATTTTGTTTTGCAAAGTTAAAAATATTTTTTGTTGTACTTTCATTTAGATCGGTTGATAGTTACAAAAGTTTCAGGCTTCTAAGGCTCCAACTTTTATACCTTTTAGAGCAATAGGACTCCTCTAAATACAATTTCTTGGAAATATAGCAAATTTTTCTATTCAAGACAATTGATTTAAAACGTGCGGATTTTTTACTACTTTTTTAATTTCAGGGATCAAATCGTCGCTTTCGATATTATTACATTGTTCGATATCGAATGCCATAATATCAAACGGAAAAAAAGTGATCGAATCAGCTCGTTATCGAAAGCGACGATTAGACACCAGTGCTGTTTTTGCGTATGAGTAATTTTATTACAACACGACAGTAAAATATTGATCATACGTTCCCTTTACCAGTTTAAGCAATTGATTTTAAAAAAATAATGCTTTTCATATGAATTTTATCGACAGGTTGACTCTGCTGGTAATGTAGAATTTACACCTTAACAAAATAAGCGATGATCAGTATTTTGCAATTTTCTATTATTAAAGCGGCGTTGAGATGCCGATTTTTTTTCTGTTTTTAAAAATTTTATATGGTATGGGCATTCATGATTATGTTAAGCACATGCGGGGCGGAGCGCCCATATCTACCATCAATGTTTGCCCTGGGTGATTAATTGATAGTAACAACAAAACTGACTTTTATTGAAAATTGGACTCTTGAGTTACATATTGGGATTCTTGGTGTAATTATTTCATTACCATCGGTTGCATAAGTACTCTCCTCTTTGCAACAGTCTTTTATAGACCTTTATATTGCGGTTTTAAATTTCATTAGCCGATTTTCGGTAATTTTTGTTGGTTTGGCGATTTTTGTTCGTTTTGGAAATTGTTTTGGTTTTAAGTGATTTTTTAGTTTTTTTACTGTTGGTGTTTCATTGCAGCGCTTTTTTCATTTTGGCGATTTTTAAATTTTGGGATTTTTTAGTTTTAACATTTCTGTTAATTTCGTCCAAATTGGTTTAGCCGATTTTTTTTGGTGATTTTTCTTTCTTTTTTTTTTTGTATTAATGCTTTTTTAGTTTAGGGGTTTTTTTTGTTTGAAGCTTTTTTTTGGTTTTTTTACTGTTGGTGATTTTTTTTTCATTGTAGCGATTTGTTATTTTTGGTGATCTTTTTCATTTCAGTGCTTTTTTATTTTGGCGTTTTTTTTAATTTCATCAGAATTAGTTCAGCCGATTTTTGGTGATTTTTTTTTGTATTGACGCTTTTTTATTTTTGGGGTTTTTTTGGAAACTTTTTTTATTTTTTTTTTTTTACTGTTGGTGATTTGTTTTGTTTGCACTATAGCGATTTTTTATTTTTGGTGATCTGTTTCGTTTCAGCCCTTTTTTCATTTTAGCGATTTTTAGTTTTGTAATTTTTTTTTTTTTAATTTTTAAATTTTTTTTGTTTAAGCGTTTTAGTAAATTTTGTCTAACTAACCAACAAACAAGGACTTATTTAGCTTTTAAATTAGAAAAGCAATCATAAGCTCCACCCACCCCATTTTTCATCACGAAAATGTAAACCACGCCAAAGAGGCAAATGACAGCTTACTTACATTGAATAAAATGGAAACGAAATGTAGAGAAAAGAAAAATAAAACAATGACGAAAATCAAAAATTTATGCCTGTCATTAAACAAATTGTCATAATAAATCACAGCCCGAAAGCAGTAAAAGAGAAACATAAACAGAAACTTGTAGTTTGCAATCTTTGATATAAATTTCAAAGTCAAATTTGATATAAATTTCACAAGAAACAAAAACTTTAACTTTGTGGCAAAGTGAAAGGATGTCAAGGAAGTAGAAATAAAATCACACAAGTAATTAAGTCATTCCATTAATTGTTGAAATGAGTTTGTTAAAAGTCCTGCCATTAACAACATGCAGAGTATCATCGGTATCATCTTCATTATTAATTTTATTTTTTTTTCTCTTTCTTAATATTATCGTGCTTATAGTAATATTGTTGCAACTCCAAAAGAGGGTGTTGTGTTTAAAGGTGTTTTTCTTTTAAGCAAATTTTCTTTTTTTTTTTTTTGCATAAAACTGTTAGTGGAACATAGAAGAAATTTAAACAAATTTGACATATAAAAATTTAGTGAAATAAAAAGGAATAGTTGTGTAATGAGTTCTTAATTAAATTATGATTTTAGCTAGACTTCTCATTTGTTTAAATGACAATTCAGTATAATAAATAGCTCTAGTTATTTTAAGATATTTTTGGGTAGAGATTCCCTTGTCATCTGCATAACCAACAAGCAGAATCAATTGCAATGTATGAAATATAATTAAATAATACGATTGTGAAGCAGCGTTGCCGATTGCTGTGTAATTATCCAAAAATGGGGCAAACAATTTTTCTCGAACTATTTTGAGACCATAAAATTGTATGTGCAAGTTTTGCGTAATTTCGCCCCAAGTAAATTTTTTATATAAAGCCTTTCATTTCATTTAAAAATAATTTTACTCCGTAAATTTTTATGTTTTTTTTTTGGCTATACTTGTCTTGGAGATGTTCCTTTTCTTTTATTTCCGAACTGTTCAGTGGAAAAATGTTCCAGAAAATTAAAATTAACAAAAACTTACATGCAGAATAAATTGTCGTCTGGTATGAAGGTATAGGACAATATTGAGGGGATCCTTTTGAACCAACCCAAAATATAAAACTGAGATATTTTAATTAAAAATTGCAATATATCGCATACAGTAATGCATAATTTACATTAAGCATTCTTTCACAAAACAAGTTTTATGAAAATTTTTTCATTTGTTAACAGGAGATTGGAAAAACAAATCAGATAAAAACATGTTGCTGAAAATGTTTAAGAGATTCATGTTATCCCGTCATTTTTTATAAATCACTCTCTTATATAGCGCTACAATTACCGAAAAGAAAAAGTTTCGTTGTCTTTATTGACACTGGCCGATAGAACAGCAATATTCTCCTCAATTCGCGTTCCTTGCATACGGGTTGCTGGATTAATTTTTAAAAAAGTGAAACTGGTGCGAAATTTGGTAACACACAACAGCTTGAAAATGTGGATCGATTATGACGACCATAAAATGGACAAAATATACGAAGCCTATTTCTCACATAGCACGAACTTTGATAAAAAAATTCAATGATTTGAAAGTGTTGTTTGTTTGTTAGTGATCTTGAGTATTCATGGTGAAATGGCAAACCTTACTGAGCATTTTATAGTTGCCACAAGTTACGAATCTTTTTTTTTTGCACTGAAAAAATTCACACTAAAAAAACAAATATGTAGTAAAAAATCACTCGATATATATTCTTATATAAAAATCATTACTTATTATGAATCAAACTCAAAATTTGTTTTGTGTAATTTATAACATTTTGGATACATTTGGAGGTTCGTCTGTGTAAAATTGAATTTCGATTCCGGCAACACTGGTATAAAGAGTTTTAGTTTGTTAATGGTTATTTCCATGGGAAGTGCATTTTTTTGTCGCGTGCGACAGCAAGCAATTACGCTTGTATTTCAGAAAAATGTGACTCTATTTTTCTTAAAATTTTACCTAATGCAGAGCTGCTGACGGCCTATACTAATATATATAAAGAATTAAAAAAAGCTTTTGCTTTCTTTAAGAAAAAAACAAGAATATTTGTTTGGTGTCGCACGCGACAGAAAGTTGACATTCCTGTGCAAATGCCTGTATATGGATGCTTTTCGTAAGTGCTTACGAAATAGCCTCAGCAGACTTCAATAAAAAAATTCTTAAGAGTTTTTCTATAAACATACGGAGTGGGGATGGACAAAATGTTCGATGTTTTTAAAACATCGATGTAGTGATTAATGTTGTAAGATTGGAGCGAAAATTTGTCAACTAAATATTTTTTTGTAACAACAATGTATTTGGTTGACTATTATTATTTTTTTAATTTTTTTGTTTAAATTTAATGCTATATTGTAAATAATAAATTATTAATTAAATATTTTATTATATCAACAATTTGTATTGTTGACTAAGATTTTATTTTTAATTAATTTTTTTGTTACATCCTCAATTTATATTATGGGGAAAAACAATTTTTAGCAAAATTTTTTATTGTCTCATTAATTTGTATTGTTGGAAGTAGAACCTCTAACAACAATTTTAACAAAATTCTTTACTATAACAACAATTTTTATTGTCAGAACAGAAAATCTTATATTAAGTTTTATTTAATAATTTTAACGCATTTTTTTCCAAAATTAATGTTAAGCTTGTTCAGTAAAATATTCAACTGCTGCTAATGAAGATAATCAGAGAAGCTTTAGCCGAAACTTTTTTAGAACAACTAGAGACATCATATGATAAACTTGCATTAAAGTAAATGAGAAAGAAGCTCAACTAATATCATAATTGATATAAGAATTCAACAACCGACAAGCAGTTTGTGGGGAAAAACTCTTTGTTTGTTATATCAACAACTAAAGTTGTCATATTAATTAAATATATGTTTGAATTTTAAATTAAACATTAAAGATTTGTTTTGCTGGTTGCATTTTGATACTATTCTTTCAGGTAGCCACTACCAGCTATTTACATAATTCTGCCAAAAAACCCAACTTCAATGCAAAGATTTGATAAAACATTTTCGTAAAAAAAATGTATAGAACCAAACTGGAGTAAACTCTTTCGAACAAAAAAAATTTTTTTGAAAATCTGTTAGTTACGAAAAATATAAAATAAAATTTTAGTGCGTCAGCCAAAGCCCATTTTAAAAATCGGTTAAGTTGAACCACGTGAAATTAAATAATAAATTTTATCGGTCGTATTTTTCAACTTTAAAATTGCGTAATTACAAGAACCAAAGGTGTTTTCTAGATTTAGAAGCAATCAAATAAGTAGAATATTAAAAAATCAAATAAAAGGTTTATGGGCGTGCCCCCGCCCACTTTTTTACAATGGAGCCAATTGGAAGCGTCTAAAAGGTACCGAATTAAGTAACAATATAAAAAAAAACAGACGAACTGATAACCTCCAGCCTTTTTTTTAAAGTCGGTTAAAAATGGCAAACAAAATGTTGAAAATGTTCGTTACTTACAATAGACTTAAGCGACTACATGTAACATCTGATATCTTGGAGAAAACCAGTTTAAGCCTACGTTAATACACAAGTAGGCTTCCATTAGTTTTCTCACCCCGCTTTTCAACACACCCTTTACAAATAAAAAATAAAAAATTAAAAGATTTTAATAGGATGCCTGAAACGCTAATGGCCAATATTTGTTACTATGTGAACTATGGTTTTTTTCATCCTTCTGCTTCTTCTTCTGCTTCTTCTTCTGCCTGCTATGACTTTAACTGACGTTCATTACTTTAATGAAATAATAATCCAGGAAAGCATTTAATTTTATACATAAGGGAAATGGGGCTAAGGGTAAGAGATAAATTATTATCGGTGGCAACAATGCTGGAAGCAAAATATTAGTCGTGGTTGCTGATAACATTTAATAAAATTGAAAAATAAAAAACACTTTAACTTAAAACAAAAGGCAAGACAAGACCATGTATAAAATCAACCCTCTCCTCGCCACATTGTCTTTTCAGGAAAAATAGCATCCGTGTATTTTTACATCTACATACATACATACGTACATATTTCTGTTTGAAATGTCTCTGCTATGACGTCGGTTATCATGCTGAATGTCAGCAGGTGAATGAGCAAGAATAAATGTTTGCCTTTATGTGTAAATCACTAGACTTTGTGAAGAGTGTAAGTTTGAATTTGTGTGTCAACTCAAATGGCATTAAAATGAATTAGAGTAAAATGTACGAGTATGTATAAAGCTCTTGGCCAGGAATGATTTTGTTTTGCTTGTTGTTGTTGTTGGTTATAAATACTCGCAAGCAAATGGCGGAAGTTGAATAATTATTTCCGTTCCAGTTAATTGTGTTTTTAAAGTCATGCTTTGCTACAAGGCAAAAAGTAAGTCGAGTTGAAGACACGACACAATTATTTCAAAGTAAATGTAATTAAGATGTTTTATTTTTCTTTGGCTTTGGTTGCCTTCCTTTTTTTTTTTTTGTTGAAAACTGCTTGGGTTAAGTTGTAGGCGGAAAGAAAGCATTTCAAACAATTATTATTTTAATTATTTTTAATGAAAAGACTATGCACATGAATTGAGATGTTGCTGCCCAAGAATCTTAGATAAAGACAAAAAGTTAGTGATATTTATAACAATTTGAAATTATCTATTACACAAAAAAAAACATTACACACAACAATAAAAAGAAAATCAATCAAGAAGTTGGAAGGCAGCAGCAAAACTTGGAATGAAATATGTAATAATAAAGTTATTTTAATTTATCTAATAAAATATGAAGCCCAAAACCTACAAAAACAAATGATAAAATCCAAAATTTCCGTTTAACATCGATTCAAAAAACCAAAAAGTGGCAATTAACCAAATGAAAAGGAGTTTAATTGAAATCTAACTGAATTATTTACTTCGCAACTTTAAAAACTGCACCAAAAAAAGTAATACGAGTAATTTTGTAATATCAATTAAAATATTTGTAATATCAATTAAAAAATTAATTAAATTTTCACCTATAAAGAATTTGATAATAACAATTAAGTTTTTCTACTCAAATTAATTAATACAATTAAAAATTTAATTGAATCAATTAAATTCTTAAATGAAAACTTTAATTGGTGAATACTTTTTTCTGTGTGTATTCGTTGCACTAAAAGAAAAACTTGTCTCATGCAAAATTAATGAGAAAAATCATGTAACGAAGAAATAAAAAATTAATTCAGTGCCAGTTTAACTCCCACACGAAGGGTTCCATACGAACACTTACATACGAGTATGTATCACTTTAGCCTTAGCGCTTTTTAATTTTGCAGGTGTTTTAGTTTTGGCGCTTTTTTTCGCTTGGCAGTGCTTTCCACTTTTATCGATTTTTTTAGTATTGACGTTTTTTCAGTTTTTGCTAATTTTTTGATTTTTTGCAATACATATTTTTAATTTTACCGATTCTTTTAGTTATGGTGCGTTTTCCTTTTTGGGAATTTTTCCGTGTTTGGTGAGTTTTGGGATTTTTATTTTTTTTTGGGGGTTTTGGTGATTTTTTAAGTTTTTTGATGACCTTTTTACTGTTGGTAACTTTTCATTTTGGCGATTTATTTTATTTTTGGTGGTATTGTTCATTTTTGGAGTTTTCGTTATGGCGATTTTTTTCGGTTCTAGGCGATTTTGTTTTTGCTTTGTCCATATTTACACTATGCAAGTCTTATTGCTGAGCTGATTAGGTTGATGGAGAGAGAGAGACGAGGAGAACAGTAAAGTTTCTTTTCCCTTCTTCTCTCTTTCCTAACAAATTAATCAGCTTAGCAATAAGACTTGCATAGAGTAAATATGGACTTTTTATAATACATACTTTTAGTTTTAGAGTTTTTTTTCAATTTTGGCGCCTTTTCAGTTATGTCGATTTTTTCGTTTTTATCGATTTTTTCTAGTTTTTGGCGACCTATTTATTTTTGGTGATTTATGTACATTTAAGCGATTTATGTATTTTATTTTTGGTGACAATTTTCATTTAAACGTTTTTTTTTTATTTTGGCGATTTATCGTTTTGGCGTTTTTTTAATTTTTAAAATTAAAAGAACATATGGATGAACATGGATTAAAAAAAAATATTTTGAAAAAAAAAATTAAAAAATTGTCCCCAATTAAAAAAAATTGAAATTTTTTTTTTTGACAAAAAAAATTTCAATTTTGTTCCAAAAAGTTTTCTCAGGACGCAAGTTCATCAATACATGTCTTTTCAATCGAGATATATTGTTATTAAGGTTAATAAATGGTAGAGAGAGAGAGAGAGAGTTTTAGGTGCTTTTAACCAAGTTTTCAATCTTTATTATTTTTTAAACAAGAGAAAACGTAAAAAGATGGTTGACACAATTGGATTTAGCGTTGAATTAGGTTTACCCATCAGATCCCCGGCTTGTTACAACAAAAAAAAGTTTCAAATTCGAGCACAGTGGAATTAGAAGATTATGCGAAAATTATACATAGTCATTTGATTTAGAGAAACAATCCTAGTACTTCTTTAACAAAAATGAAAACCAGTGTGCAAAACCATTCGAAGTACCAGTAAATGAACTTGCAGTGAATTTCGTTATGTTTATTTTTTTGTAATAATAAAATAATAAAAAAATATTATTATGTTCAGCTATGTTCAGCTTTAAAAACGCTTTTCTGTGGACTCGAAGATTTGCAAAGAATAAAAGATCCCAGTGTACTAATAGGGGTTAAGAATGACACTGTATTTACTGATTACACTTATCTAATAAAATCAAGAGCTTATATACACACACACAACTTAAATTACTTAAATAATTCACAACTGGTTGACACGACATCTACTCCACTGTTCTATGTATACTCGTCTCGCAAAACTGACTGCGCTGGTCTTGAAGCAATACCCCTTCTCTGCCGTTCTTCACACAAGACTCACTCTGCTAACAATACTGACTCACTGACTTTACTTTCACACAGTTTTGCACGACTATTAATTGGTTTCAACTGAGATTTACTCATTCTTCACAATAATGAACTGAACTCTTAATAGAAAACCCTTCACAAGAAACAACTAAACTTCAGACTGAATTTATGATAGCCTCGCCCTTCATATACTTCGCACAAGGCTTCCAGAATGTGACAGCAATGTCTAGCCAATCTCAACAGCAGCTCCAATGCTTGCTTTCGATCGCGTCATAAGCTCTCATGTATTGCCTATGTATGTGCGTATATGCATCATTATAGAAGCAATTCATGGTGGTTGTGTAATTTATTTTTATTTTTGTCTCCACTACCATGTAGAAGAAGAAGCTATTTCATCATTGTTGTTGCTTTAGTTTTTAGGGTTTTTTATTCATCTGCTTGCATGTATTTATTTCTTTATCTAAGCAATTCTGGATAATTCTTTTTGCTTATGAAATATTTGTTTAAGAAAGAAACATTTACGTAAGCTCTGTTCCCGGGCATTTCCATAACAATATACACATTTTTTCTAGGTGATAGATATTTAAAACTTCACGTGTTTTTTTATAGCATTTGTGTATGAAATTTAAAGTTTATTTTGAAACCATTTATTTGGCTGTATGAGAGTAGAACTACTTTCAAAATGATCAATTGTGTCGTAGGTCAACTTGAGGAGATCATTTGTCGATAAAATGTTATTTCCTTGGGAAACAAATATTTTTAACTGAATCATATTTCCAAAGTTTATAAGATGTTACATAGGCTAAGGCCTTTTTTCTTCAGTTGGAAAATAAAACTGAGTTACTTACAGCCACACTAAATGTTTGGAATGAAAGTGGTACTGAAGTTTTAAGCACATCGTTGAGAACAATTTTAACAACAGCGATGTTACCAATATTGTCATAATCAACTTCGGTGTCTTTTGTTCGAAAGATTCGTCTTTCGACGGCAGAATTGCTGCCAATGTCTTGTACGTCACTTGCCACTCACATATCTCACAAAGTTAGTCTATTGAGTGTATAATGATTAAAAACAAATATAAATACAAAGTTAAATTTTGACCCAAAAAGTCTGGCCTGGTAACACTAGTTAATTGAGTTGTGGCAGCATTCATTCGTTTCTCAAGCCTTCTTACTTTAGTTTTCGAGTCTGTAAGAACTTTGTTTATTTAATTTAATTTACAACCGGAAATGAAGTGTAAACTAATTAATTTGTATAGTTTAGCAGCTTTCACTTTCACTTTTATATGCGACCAAAAATTATCAGGCCATTACGTGTTTATTTTGCGAACAGTTTGACATTAGAAACAAGACCCTTTTTTCTCTAAAAGTCTCAAACGAAATCACGTTCAAAATGTTCATCCTCTACACCTGATGGCAAATTAAACAAGTTTGTCTTCATTCCACAACTAAAAAAAAACATTTAATAAATTGTTTTATTTAACATTTTGTGTCTTTTTTTGGGGTTTGTTGGCTTTTAATGGCACAATTACGGTGTGTTACTTAATTTTATATGGTCGCTTGTGGGTCACATGGTTTGTTGTTTTCTATATTTTTAGAAAGGGAAACTGCAGTAAATGAAATGAGCAGCAGATATATAACAAAGCTCGAACATTTTAAAGTTTTGTTTGTGATTTTTTAAAACAAAAACTAAAATATTTAAAGCAATTAATTTAAATATTTTTAATTCGAGTCTCTTTTATATATATTTGCACTTATCTTAGCAAATTGCTTTATAAAAACAAATACTTCTATGATTCTACCTACATATATGCAAATAGTAAACTTTTATTACTAAAAACTTTATCCAATTAAAAAAAACAAAAAAACTTTTCAATTTCAATATTAAAAAATACAACCAAGTAATTTTAAAGCACAATACTAAAACAAACTTTTATTGCTCGCTTAAAGAGACGCTTTTAGAAACTACAAAAACAAAGTAATGAAATTGTTTCATCTTATCCTTCATTCGTTAAAATAATACGAGTACATACGAGTATAATAAATGAAAGTCATTTCAAGTGTTACAAGAAAATCCCACTAAATGCAAATTTCTTCAAGCAACACACACACAACAACAATTTCATGTGCAGATAAGGACTGAGATTAGTTTAACAATAATTATACATTCGCCATTAGCAATATTCGTACTAAAGAAAGTAGAAGTATAAATAAATCAAACTAAAAATTATAAATTGTTAAAACGTCACAAAAAAACTTTAAAAAATCGCCAAAATCGACAAAAAAAAACGGCAAAACTAAAATAAACGTCAATACTATAAAATCCCGCAAAAAAGGAAAAAAAACACTGAAACGGGAAAAGCGCCAGAACTAAAATAAACGAAAAAAATCGTCAAAACCCCAAAAAATCGAAAAAACCGAAAAATTCATCAAAACGAAAAAAAGCGCCAAAACTAAAAACAATTGCTAAAACTTAAACTATGTATTGTAAAAAACAAACAATAAACTCCAAAAACCGAAAAAATCGCCAAAGCAAAAAAATGCCCAAAACCAAAAATAAAAACCGCCAGAAACCGAAAAATCGCCAAAAAAGAAAAAAATCGACAAGAAGGAAAAAACAACAAAACTAATATAATCGTCAATACTAAAAAAAAAATCAAAAACGGAAAAAAGCGCCGAAAGTTAAAAACAAATGGAAAAATTCCGAAACCCGAAAAAAATCGCCAAATAAAAAAATCCAAAAAAAATCACCAAAACAAAAAACAAACGCCAAAACTAAAAAGCGTCAAAGTTAATAAAAACCGCTAAAACGCTAAAACTAATATAAGGGTAAATACTAAAAATACCGTAAAAACGGGGAAAACGCCAAAACGGAAAAAACGCAAATACTAAAAAACAACCGAACATCTCTCTGAAACTTGAAAAAAATTACCAAGAACTGAAAAAAATCGCCATCACAAAAAAAGCACCAAAACTAAAAACAATCGCTAAAACTAAATACACGTATTGCAAAAACCGAAAAAATTGTCAGTACTAAATTAAAGCGTCAATGTTAAAAAATCGCCACAAACCGAAAAAATTGCCAAAAATCCAAATAAATTGCCAAAACGAAAAAAACAAACGGCAAAGCTAATAAGCGTCAGTGCTCAAAAATACCGTCAAAAACGGTAAAAAACGTCGAAACGGAAAAAGCGCAAAACTTTAAAACGAATGGAAAAAATCGCCATAACCCGAAAAAATTCCCAAAACTGCTAAGAATACAGTTCGCATAGCATTACAAATCGTCAGCTTAAATGCAAACGGACATAACTACACTTATAGTTTTTACAGGAGAAACAAAAAACATTACAAAATCAATAACAATAAAGTATTCTTGAAAATTTTCTTCAAAGTTATTTGTAGCTGGATGTAAGCTTTTATCTTAGTTACGTTCTTTGCAATAAGAAATAGATGCATTCGTAGTTATGTCCGTTTCAATTTATTTAATAAAGTCGTCAGTTGTGTTCGCAGAGGTCTAAATATTTGCGTGAACATGTAGTTTGATAAAATGAACCATAATCTTTCAAAAACTCGATTTCGAATTTAAGGTGACGATATGTAAGGCCTGTACAGAACCATTCGTGTGCAAGCCAAAGTCGCACTTCAGTGAATTAATTTTTATTTTTCACAGAAAAAATTTTCCAGCTATAAACACGTTTAATTTGAAAAACAAAAATCAATTAAACATTTTAATTTAAGTAAATTTTTAAAGGAAAATTTTTTTTTGTGTTGGTGAAAAATATTTGGTTTTTTTTTTAAATGTACAATTTAACATGTACAGTTTAACATTTGATAAGGCAGTAATAATCCCAAATTATTATTTTACTCATTCAGTAAAATATTTTTTTTATTATTAATACATTGAAATTGATTATAGAGGGGTTTAGCTGGATCATATGCGCATTTCACTGTTGCTATTGCAGATCATCAGGGAATCTTTACCCAAAAATTTCTTATAACAACTAGAGTTATTATGTTAAACTTTCATTTAAACAAATGAAAAGCTCAACAAATCACAAAATTGAAACAAGAACTCAATAAACAACATCATTTTTATTTTCTTAATTTACCATTGCTACATTGGCTGACTTTTTTTCAGCGCGAATTGTAGTTGTAAGAAGTGTATGTATAAATATTTCAATTATTTTTGTACGCCAATGTGTTTGTTCTCACTCCTTGATTTTAAACCGCAGCTGACAAAAGAATGCAAATGTAACTTGAAAGATATTAAAACATAAAACGAATACTAACGCATTTCTGCGAGTATAATCAGTTAAGTGTACACATGTATGTACTAGTGTTGAGCGATACTGTGATTTTTTAATAATGTTGCTCCTTGTGAACGTGATTTCTAAATCGTAGTGCTTTTAAACTGTGACTGTGATCACAGTTTAGCAGTATTTTGTTTGCAGCAGTTATGTTCTATTATTTTGGCAAAATCTAATAAGAAGAGCAGCAGCAGTGAAATTAAACAGTGACTGTGAACACGGTTTAACACATTTCGGCTCTTCAGCTTTAAAAGTATTTATTAGTATTGGTATTTTGATAAATACTAATAAGAAGAGTGACAAAAACAAACAATTAGTAATCAACCCCATCCAAATATTGAGAATTGCTGTATAAGAGGCAGTAAAATTGCAAATACAAAAATGTGGGAGCTATTATGTACAGCCAGAAGGTATAAAAAAATGCATATGGTAGCTTTATTTACTATAAAGTAGGCATACCAGAACATTCACAGTTTTTATGAAGGAACTATATTTCCAAAACCTGTTACTTGATAAATTCAGTCACAGTTGTGATTAGCTGTGAAAAAGTAACAGGTTTCGCAAAATCGCTCATCTCTAGTATGTACATATGTGCTGCTATGGCTGAGTAAAATTTTTAAGGGTAACTATATATTGCTGTGCATTTGTTAAATTAAAAGAAAACAATGAAAATAAAAACAAACAACATTATTTTCCTAAGAAACAAACAAAAAAGTTGTGCTGCTGCACAGACACTCTCAACTGGGTTCAGCAATTTTGGCTTTGCACATTCACACATATTTGTGGGTAATAAACTCTTATTACAGCCATATAAAATCGCTTGTTATCTCGTTCATGTCATTACCTCATCGTCGCCTAATGAAGCTGTGGCAGTATACGATTTTATCCATTTACTTCTTCTTATTTGTGTTCTCTTATTCCCTCCTTGTCCGTTTCCTAGACTTGAAATAGTAAGAAGGTTCTAGATATAATGTTGAAGTTGCCTCTGCACATGTTTGCCTTATGACAAGGTCCCACTAGTGTCTTTAAAGCGATTAGAGTAAATTAGAAGATTACTGGCAACAATTTATCCCACCAGCCTTCGAATTACCTTTAGATACTCGTATCATGCAACATACCTCCCACCCATTGCTTTAAGATATTCAAGTAAGGTAATTACTTGATATCCCTCAATTATGCCGCCATTTGCATTTGCCTAATCGAACAAGCTGCGTTTTTGCGTTTTTGTTTTTGTTGCTGTTTTTTTATTTCTCAATTGCAAAATTTTGCTGTCGTGGCATTTATGTTAATTTCATTTCATTAAGTGCTAAAGATTTGAAAGAGGGAGTGTGTCAAGATTTTTTTTTCAATTTTGGCTTAAAGTGAACTTATTTGTGTGTTGAATTCCAGATACATTAGATATTCGTTTTGAAGATGATTTTGTAAAATAAGTTAAGAGTGTTCAGTCTTCTCCCTTAAAATGACAAATAAAGATTGTAATTGAAAATGTTTGCAATTACAATACAATTACATTTTTGTAATTGTAATTCAAAAAATCTCAATGTAATTGAAATTATCCGAATCTGTTCCTCTAAATTTATCAGTTATAACTTTTTTCAAGAACACGATAAACAGTAGTTATAAATACATCATTTTCTCTACTCTTTTGGTACTTACAGCCTGTTTGTGTAAGACGTTGAGGATAGAAATCCTGACGTTTCTGCAGTAGATTAAAAGAAACTTGTGTCAGTTTTCTTTAATCTAATACAAAAACGGCAAGATTTGTAGCGTCAACGTCTTACGCAAACATTCTGTCAAATTTAGAATTATTAAGAGAATAATTGCCATGAGCGCTGTTTTAAGAACGTGTTAAATTTTTTACGAAGTTTGTGACATTTTATTGGAAATATATAATAGATGAAATAAACAAACACTGTAACAATTATTTCTATCAAATGAAATATAAAAATGTTTTATTATTCACAACCTCAATTTGATTTATACAAGTTAATATTTATTTATGCTGTTGAAGCGTTTTTTTTTTTTAATAAAACAAAATCCTAAAGTTCTTCAATTTTTTCGGTAGCAGATGTCTTCGTATTTGTTTTGTAAATATGTTGCTTAACAAAACATTTCTATCTTCTGTCAAGAGACGAACAACACAAACAATAAAAGTAACCCTGAGGCACTTTTAGCAAAAGCTTAAAACTTTATCGAAGCAATTCAAGTCCATTGTGTGTGACAAATGGTCATCAATAAAATATATTGTTTACAATACTCGTTAGATTTGTATTCGCCATATGTATTGTTGCGTTTGAATGCAAATATTTGAGATGAATACAAAGTCGTAAGATAGAACCAAGCAACATTAAAGTGATAAACAACAAACATTTTGAATAATCAAAACAATCATATCAAGTGATATTATAATTTTAAGTAAACACTACATAAATATGGAACGTTTTTAACTAATAACTATCAAATATTTTATTGAAACCGATGTGTTTAGGATTTACGCGGACGCCTGCCCTGACGTCCCTATTCCAAGTTACCGCCACCATACCTATGAGCAGCATGAAAGCAATCGATTGCAGTCTCTAGATAGAGTTATTCGAAAATATGAGCAAGCATCTTGCTCAGATGATTAATAAACTTACAGAAAACGTTCTAGTTCAGTGCACAGAAAAATGTCATATATAAATGTACAAAAACAAGGTTAATATAAAATTTTTCAGCAATGATTTTGCTTCATATGTGTTTCATATTGATTCAACATGATTTACAGTAATTTTCAACGGACAATTTTTTCTTTTTTTTTTAAATAACTTTATTTCATGTTGAGTTAACATTCTACCACTGTTATATCAAAACGAAGAACCATGTTGAATCGAACTTATTTCCAGTTGAAACAACATGAATTTAATTTAATGTACTCATTGCATTTTATTAATTATTTAACTTACGTGTTTAGGTATGTATTGGCACAGGCATTAACCTGGGAGGTTTTTTTAATGCATGATAGATTTTTTTATAATATTTTTAAATGCACCAATTATGATTTTGTTCTTAAGCTTTCAAAACTCTCAATAGAAACCAAAAAAAATAAAGATGGTTAATGAGAATCACTCAGATACAGATGATGTTGATTAGGGTAACTTTATGCTACTTTATTAACCACATTTCTAAATGGAAACCGTACCGTATAGTACACATTTGAAATTTGGCACCATTTTGTAGCTGTGCTTTTTCTTCCACACTTACATAAATTGCCCAAACTAACACTTACATACATACATACATAAACAAGCATGTCCTTATTGACACTGTAACCGATTCTATTTTAATTTTAAAGCACACACTCCACCCAAAGGAAAGCAATATCCAGGCACAAAGACCCACATACACTTGTGCATACATACTACGCATAATTATCCCAAAAATTTTAGTAAATGTATCTCGAATTATGGAAATGCTTTAGATACTCGAAGAGTTAACTGGTAATAGGATAGTGATGTCTTGAATAACGAAAGTGAAAACAAATACCTACTGACTCGTCTATTCAACTCTCCCTGCAATGCAATCGCGTATGGACTTAAAAAATACAACAACAGTGACAAATTTCTATGACAAGTTAATCCTTAATAATCTGCTGCGTCAGAAATACACATACACACATACATTCATACATTTGTGTGTGACAAACACAAAGAACTTCGGGCAAAACGAAGAGAAAAAATGCCAAATTTCATACAGCAGAGATTATATTTACATATAAAGGGTGTTCCCATAGGGACCTACGATTTTTTTTCAGTTTAATGAGGCTATATTTGTAAAGCTAAACCTGTCTAATTGACTGTCATTTATTAGGTCTGCTTTGCCAAATCACCATGGACGTGCAAACAATAAAATTATTTTATCAAAAATGTTGATGGAAATATCATCTTCAGCAATGAGGCCCATTTCTCTAAATTAATGGGTATGTTATCGCTAAAGTTGGATGATTACCAACTGCTTTTGGTCAGATTCAACGATATGGACACCAACGACATTTTGTTTTAACAACTCATGTCCCATTGGACATTCTGCACAAGCGATTTGAGGGCCTAGTCATCTCAGTTGAAGATGATGTGAACTGAACATGTCGGATGGGCGTACCCGAACGAAGTGACAGTGGAGATTTCCTCAATGTTATATTCCATATATATATAAGCATCGATACAATAAAATACCAATGTAAAATCAACATGCAAAGATTTTTATTGGAAATTATACAAAATTTAGTAGAAATAATGTGTGTTGGTGTTTATTTAATTTGTTTGCAAACAAGAGCTGCTGGCTAGTAGACAGTATACTACTCTAGCAGACGCAGGGTCGCAAGTTCTATTCCCGCCAGAGACTCTGGCTGTTTCTGCAGAGACCCCAAAGTAGCTTCACATTTTGTATTTTTTTTAACAAACAAAAAAAAACTATAAATTTAATTTCAAATAAACCGTATGTTAAATTATCAATTAAAGCATGTTGAATTAAAATTTAATTCATGATGTTATTTATTTAGTGTAAGTTCAAATCTTGGCCAGGAAATTCTATACATACAACACACACACACACATATATATATTCTTCCCGATGCATTTTATTTAATAAAATTAAAATGTCTACATTTAATAAAATTCATGTTGTTTCAACGTAAAATAACTTTCATTCAATATGGTTCTTAATGTTATTTCAGCATCAAATTCAAATTGTTTCAACTTGAAATAACTTTGATTCAACGTGATTCTTCATTTTAATTTAACAATGGTGGAATTTTAAATCAACATGAAATAAAGTTATTTCAAATGGAAACATTTTCTTTGAAGGTTAATTTAAATCATATGGAATTAATATGAAACGCACATTAATTAAAAATAATACCAAAAATTTAGAAGGAACTTAGTTTTCGTAGCTTTTAATATGAAATTTATCAAACGGATAAACAAATTTCCATAATATGTTACACAAATTTTGTTTAAATTTATGAAACCTTAACGAAAGATCCTTTACGTTAGCAAGAGCAAGAGATATTAGAAAAGCAAAATAGACACACACACAAAAAAAAAAAACAGATTGGTGCCAAGTGTCAAATGCGTCATGAATCAGTGTCAAGTACATTTACACACACACACAGACACAAAAAATAGTTCATCAAACCAATAACCAAGAAGACAACAACAGCAACTTCCCTGATGAAACCAGCTTCATCACTCTTCTCATCATGTTCATCAACAACAGTCGCATCCAAAGCAACATCCAAAATCATCATCACCATCGTCCACAGCAACATAAAAGTATTTTATATCAAAATTACAAAGCAGAGTTGGAAAAAAAATCACAACAAATACTCATTTAGATAAAAAAAAGTACTACGAAGTGAAAAGCTTTGAAAAAAATGTTATCTCTTCCATTCATTGCGGTCGAATGACAAACTATTGTGTGTGGTTTTTGGAACATTAATCTTTGTGCCAGAATTTAAACAGTCACTCAATACTGGTGATACATTTAATGGATCGTCCGTCTTCTTAATATGTTAAGTGTTTTGAAAAAGAAAAGGACACAAAAAAGATTAAAACTATTCTTAAAGAATAACAATTTCCTTGCCTTCAAAGCACACACAAGTCGGGTTTAAAACGCATCAGTTTTTGTTACACAAGTTCTTATTTTGTATGAGCGAGACATGTATACCTACCTTTTTCTTTCTCATTGCAAAATCAAAACTTGAGCAATAAAAGCAGATGAGTGTAAAGTCTAACTAACAGCCGTTTAGCTAGTAAAAAATAAAAGTTTCAAACATGGTTTTTATGAAATATTCTAAAGCATTCGTCTCTTCCATTTTGACATAATACAAACGACACTAGGTTAGGTTAGGTTAGGTTATAACAGGCTGCCGATTTATAGTAAAAACCAGCACACTTGGGTCCTTTGAGGTCCCGTTGTGCTACCAGGGCGGATTGAGGTGGACTGCCCATCCTCATTCATCCTATTCACTATTTATGCTTTGCTGAAACCAACCCGAAAGGCGTATGAATGAATTCACACCGCCGATGTCACATTCCAACAGACAGTATCGGAGCCCTCATGTAGAGTGACCGCACCTCCGCAAGTGCTGGGCAATGACAGAGAAAATGTTCAACAGTTTCCTCCTCTTCCTCGTCCTGACAGCTTCTGCAGAAGTCATTATAAGGTAGATTTAATCCACCAGCATGTATACCTATATAGCAGTGTCCTGTTAGGACTGCAACAAAAGTACGGAGTTGTCCTCTTGGAATACTCACCAATATTACGGACCTCCTTATATCATAACAGGGCCATGTCATTCTAGAGGCAGAGCATGTGACCTCATTTAACCATCTAGCCTGTGCAACTCTGAAAAGGTTCTGCTGTATTTGCATTTTGCAGCAATTCATCGGAACACCTACCAACCGATCAGTGTCCTCATCCTGCATTTGAGCTCCAGCCTTAGCCAGCTCATCCGCAATATCAACTCCAACATTATTCGCATGTCCTGGAAGCCATTGTAGCTCCAGGTCAGCATGCATTCCCAGATTGTTAAGAGACATTTAGCAGTCATATACCAGATTCGATGTCGTAAAGACACCCGCAATATTTTTAATGGCAGCTGCTATCTGTGAAGATACGGATATCCCAGTTGTATATCCTGTAATACCTCAACCAGTTAGCCGCTCTACTTATCGCTGAGATTTCAGCCTGTACTGTCCAGCTTAAAGCTTATCCTCTTTTGAAAGCGAGGAATAAAGATTCCTCCACCCACACACGGTGATCGGTAATCTATATTGGCCGGTAGATAATTCAATTGATCTCCAAATGACACTAAAAACACATGAAAAAAGTAAAAGCTTCTTTTTTGTCACTCACACGAGAATGATTCAATGTTACAAAAAAAAAGTTACAAAGTGTATGCGTTTGTTATTTTAAAAACGTACATATTTATTTCTTTCGAAAAACAGGCTGTAAGTACAAATTTTTGACGTCTTAAGAAGTCGTAATAACAACTTTCAAACATTCGAATAAAAATGGGGTTCGTTGTCGTCTACTGCACATGTCTCTGTCGCTATAAATCTAAGGGGTTCTGGTATGTAATGGAAGTCGAAATAATAAATTCCACTGAAAGATAAAATTTTGGTGATTTAGAATTAGATATCACTGTATCGTACGATTTTTGGTCATTATTACTTTTGTGAAATCGCGCGATTTAATATCAATCGTTGCATATCACAACAAGTCAAATCACTGTGTTTTCAAAAAAAAAAATTTGTAAATTGCACGATTTATAGCGTTGAAATTTGTAAGAAAATATTTTATTATAAATGACAAAAACTTCAAATACGAATACAATAAAAAAAACCCACTATCAAGTCAGCTATTAATAAATAGTTGATTTTTGAAATCACGTGGTTTGAAAGTATCAAATTGACTTTAAAAAATGTCTTGCAAACAGCGGGACACGATTGATCAACAAGCGGGATTTTGAGGAAAATATCACCAAAAAGGCGCAATTTCAAAATAAATCAGGACAATCATGAATAAAATTCCGCGTGCAATTTCTCCCTTTTCCAATTAGAATTTTTTGTTTTTCTATTACTTGCTGTTAGTTGGAATTGTTCCCAGGGCAAAAATTCACGCGGAATTTTTTTCATGATTGCCCTGAATATCTTTTAGAGAGCGAGTTGTGTAATATTTATACATAGACAGTTTTATGTGTACTTAAAAAATACACTTTTCAACTCAAAAGAAAAGCTTTTAATAAATAAAAACATTTACTCGTAAACAAAAATATTTTTCTATGTAAATAAAATTCAAACGTCGTTTCTTGGCAATCGCATCAATTAAGAACGGCTGCACAGATTTTGCTTTTTTTTAATTTTTCCGATAGTGGCTCTGCCCACTTTTTTTAATTTATCCAAAATCGGAGAACGGCTGGCCCGATTTTAAATTTTTTCCATATTCGTAATAATTGAAAGAAATGGTATTAAGCTGTGGACATGTGGGCGTGGCACCTCCATTATCCTTATAATCTGTTAAAAAAGAAAAAGTCGGAGTAAAACAAGTGGACGTGGCACCTCCCATATAATTTATTTTTAATTTTAGAATATCTTTGCAGCAAGCAATTTTGTGTAGGTAACGATTTTTATAATGTGCGTTGTTTTACAAAAAAAAAAAGTTCGAAATTAACAAGTGCGTATATGTGGCACCTCCCATAAAGAGAAAATATTTACTTTGAAATATCTGGAAAATTAATATAGCTAGAACCATGATACAATTATACAAGGTACTTGCACGACTACAACAAAATTGCAACACCAAGAAACACACATATTTTGTTGGTAGAAACATACCTATAATTGTCAGAAGCAGATGTCTTTTGTTTTTAAAAACAGCTATCACAGGGTAACTAAAGTACAATTGCAGTCGCGGCATTCATGCATGATTATAGTCATTCAGTGTTGCCAATATGTGTGTAATATACAGTGTGTAATTCCTGCTCTCATGTGTGGGCCATGTAATGAGATTCATGTATAATCTGTGTGTAATTATACCTTGGGTTCTATTTTTATTTATTTTTGTTTTAATTTTAACCTACACAAAAGATGTGTAGTGTAATTTTCTTCAATGTTTAATTGGAGACACATCCATATGAAAATTCATTGGCAACACTGTAATCATTTTATTCACACACATACACACATACTTCTTACAGCTTGTAAACAAAGTTTGACAACTATATGCATTGTAAACATTAACAGGCTGGGCTTGTGCAAGTACCTTGTATAATTGTATCATGGCTAGAACGTTGAAATTTTGTATGGATAAGCTCTATTGATAATGTGCATTAACTCTGGAAACAATTTTTAGAATTGAAAAATTATTCGTGGAAATTTTAGTTTGCCTTCAAAAATAATACCAGTGTACTTATCTTGCTAATTTCTCCACAGCGTATTACTGATGGTCTAGAAGAAGCAATAGGCTATTAATTTTTTAATACAAAAAGTTTGCATAGCGCTTCCCACATAGAAGCAACATTTGTTTCAAGATATCTTGGAAGCCAAAACAGTCGAAATTTTGAAATTTTTTTGTAAGCAGTAACGCGAATAATGAGAAAAGTATTATGAAAAGGAGTCAATAATAGAGCAAAAATTGTGTCACCTAGTAAGTAAATTAAATAATAAGTTTGAAATTCCGCTGATTCTGGCGATGCTAGAAAATAATCGGAATTGGACAAGTGAGCGTAGCGTCGAGGCTCCTCTTAAAGAGAAAAAAATATTTACTTAAAAAATATCTTGCATAATAATGCAGTGAGAATTTTTAAACTCTTCATGATTATTTATGTTACTAATGAGAATTGTATTCCACAAAATAGTAAAGGTTGAACCTTCTTATATATTTTTTTCTTGTCATGTATTGGGTGTAGCGATGCACACATGTTTTTGTATAGTTAAGCAATAACGACACTTAAAAAAAATATTTGAAATTAATTTTTATCAGTAACATTTTAATAAAAATCTAATAAGAAAAAAAAGCGGCATAATCGCGCCCCGCCTAAAGCGGGATGTCTGGTCAGGTTAAGTATAAAACACAAAATGCCATTGTTTCTCGACTTGTGAGAAAATAGACAACACATATTCTGTTTTTACTGGAATATTTCCAGTAATCGAGTGTCAAATGTAGACAAAATGTCACAAAAATATTATTTCAACAACATTAACAAAAAAGAAATAAAGAAAAAAATTCGAAATAAATATGGACATATTGATTTGTAAATCATATTTAGTTCAACAATTTTTGCTATTGACCTGTGTAATAGATATAATAATTTAAATTATTTTAATATTTTATTTCTATTTAACATGAGTCAAAATGAGTAATAATTTAAAAAAATTTATTTGTGGTTGAAATTTACTAACGACAACAAAATTTTTTTAAACGGCCTGTCCCACGATGTCACTCGGAATCGTTCGGTCGACAACTTGTATTGCAAACAACAATAACATTAGAAAATTTCTTGTTGTTTTCAATATAAGTATTCGATCGAACGATTTCTAGTGACATCGTGGGACAGGCCCATAGTAAAATTATCTTTTGGATTAATTTTTAAATAATTATTTCATAAGATTTTTCTAAATGGTCTGATTTTCCTCTCCAATATTGGAGCTTTTCCTGCTACAACCTCTCACCGCATTCAACTGAAACTGCTCCCAAATTTTCTGCAAGAGTAAAATCAATAGATATGTTTGCCATTAGTATCTTTAAGTTAGTAAATGCTGTTGCAAGTTCGTTGCTATTTCTTTCATATTAAATGCAAAATTTGCACATACCAACCTTTTAAGAAAATATCTTGTGTATAAAAAAAATAATGTAAACTTGTTTAGTTATTTTTACAAATATAATTGATTACATTTCTGTAAATAAAAATGAAATTTCTATTAAATTGATTTTAAAATATTTTTTTTCTAAAATTTTTATTCCAAAGTTGCAAAGCACCCACAAGCTGCAAATAAAACTGTTGAATTAATTGCCACCATTAGGAATTTAATTGATTTGGCAGTTTTTGCTATAAATCAAATAAGTAATAATGTTTATAAATCAAATAAGTAATAATGCCTAATGTGGCACTAACGATGCATATAACGAAGCAAATAATATTAATTATTTTCATTAAATTTGAGCATTTTTTTTCTCTCTGTTAATTAAAATATTTAGATAAAAAAAATATATATTTTGTATTATTGTCTAACGAAAAAGTAAATAATAATTACAAAAATTTAATTTGCAAAAAAAATCAGATGAATCTATTAAAAAATAAAATCTTATGAACGATAATTGAAAATCTAACCACAAAAGTGTTCTTTTATGTGAATTGTATGTTAAAAAACATTTATAAATATTGTTTTAAATTCTTATCATGTTATGGAAAGACAAATAGTTCCAAAAATTAGAACATCATTACTAAAATTAGATATACCCGAGCAACAAACTGATTCTAATTTGTGAGAGTCTACTCGAATAGCTTCTCTTATCCTCGAAACGTCGAGATGAGATAAAAATTTTAATTTCGAACATTAAGGTGAAGTAAGCTCATAACTTCTTTTTTTTTTGACATTTGGAAGTTAAAAACAAACTTTTGATGGTGTAATCGAAATGAAAGTGAATAATTTTTGGTGTCAGTAAGTCCGTGATTTTTTGAATCCATCCCCACCCCCCTCTGAACGGAAAAGGCAACACCGCTCTTGTCAACCGGCAACCGTCAACCGTCAGTTAAATCTTATCAAAATTTGAACAAGCTGCGTCATATAGTTTGTGTTTGACAGCCATTGATGGCAGACTACCACGTAATTTGAGAAGAAATTGGAAAAAAGTGAATTTCGTGTGCTCCTTAAGCATTTGTTTTATAACATCTTTCCAACCAAGGCTAAATGCTAGGATTCGCTATTCTACACAATCGTGCAATTTTTGAGAAAATACAACCCTGATATGATTGTGTCTATGAAAATTTTTAAAAGACAATACCAACTCATCAAATCAGGGTTGTATTTTTTCATAAGCCGTGCGTTTGTGTGGGACAGATAGAGTCATGGTCTTAAGCTTGATAAATGCTGTGAGGCACTTCGCCCTTGATCTTAATTTCATTGCGGCCATACCAGCACTGGAAGATGTCTAACTTTCTGGACGCCTAGTTGAGTTCTCTACATCCGAAACAATTGAAAAACTTTGAGATATATAGTGCTGGCCTATCGGAGATTGATTTACTGACACTTTATCAAGTGTTTTGTGTGTGATTTTAAGCAATGATTGAGTTTAGTAAATAAAAGTTTTCATAAGCCGGCTCAAGAGCCGTCGCCGACTTTCAATGTAACTTCAAGCCGCCCAGCGTAAAAATTGCTAAAACCCCGTTCAGACTATTATAGAAGAATTAATACTTTCATCACATTTTACGATTCGTTGCGACTGTCAAACGTAAAATCACATATTGTGTTCAGACCATTACACTTCAAATAAAATGTGTAATACAAGCAGAAAACAAAACAGCTGTTCAATGAAAATGTCTGTGCTATTCATTGACTAGCGGCGGCAAAGGGGTTTCATGCAGTCGGGGACGAGCCGGCACTTGAAAAAATTCAGCTGTTAAAAATATTCTATGTAAATAACAGAACAAATTTAAGAAAAGATATTACAAAAACGTTAAAAAATTACGTCAACGAAATATACTTCCATACGATTCACTTATTCAAAATTTTGAGCCGATATACATATGACAAAACATTACATCAATGACGACACGCTATCGGCGGCGAAACAGCCGACTTGAAAATTTGGTTTGTGTGAAAATGCAACCCTGATCTAATGAAAAGTATATATTATCGTTTAGAAAATTTTCTAAAAACGAAAAAGTCTTATGGGATGTCAAAATTTTTATCGTATTATTTGCCACTTTGATGACATTTTGCGTTCAGACTATCACACTTGCACGTATTATTTGAATTTTTGACAAGTATAAATACAAAGTGTAATGGTCTGAACGCGGCTTAAGCAATTTGCGACAAAATGTACACACAAAATTATATTTTCTTTTTTTATATGCTTTTCAAACACATTGTTACATAAAATTTTTCAAATACAAATTTTTTGCTTACAATATATAATAAAACAATTTTTGACAGCAGTTCTTTGGCTCGAAACAGGAAAAAAAAATTAATCACCTGACGACTTTCATATACTGTACATTCTTTGAACCTGATTATCTATAAAACAAATTCAAGGGCTGTCAGCCGGCTTTGAACTGCCGCCGAGTATTTTTTTCTAAACTACCTTAGCCAAAATTTGAGACGGCTTGTTCCTCCGGTGCGTGACTTTTCGTAGGGGATTTGAAAGCAAATTGTCAAAACAAAGCAGGCTAAAAAAGCAGAGTGTGAAATGGCACAAATAAAAATTTAGTTTTTGAGAATTAAAAAATTGTAACATAGTGCAGAGTGTGAGTGTATTATTAACAGGGAAACCGCAAATATGCAATTGCATGTTTTTTCTCGTGTGACATATTAGTGCGGGGATAAGACATTTATCCGTCTCAGAACTCTTTATGAATTTTGGCATCGATTTATTAGTGCATATTTTTGCATATTTTACCCTTTAAAACATATTTTTGCATATTTCAGTCTTACATGCATATTTTGAGCATATTTTCGAATTTTTAGAGCATAATTTATGGTTTTAGGGCATATTCTGATACTTTATAGAATTTTGTTATTTTAATATGCTCACATGGTAAATTTTTTCCACCATCTAAACCCCATTTCCAATGTTAAATCTAGGGTATACATTTTTTCTTATATTTTGCCCAGTTACTCGTGTTACGGACGTTAGTTTCAATAAAAATTTGGTTTTGCTATTAGTGACGTACTCTGCCCCAAGTAGACGTTGACGGAACATCGCCAATGTATAAAAGTTTATTTAGATGTGACAGCCGCATTGATTTTTATTTGAAAATCTAGATAATATTTTGTTTTTTATTGTAATAAAAATTATAAATAAAAAGCTTGTATTATTTATCCAAAATATACTTTTACTGAAGTATCAATAAAAATTGTTTTCGACAATTTTTTTGTTTATTCTTTGTTAATTTTTTTATTGTTTCTTTTCTTTTTGTTTATTTCATTTTTGTCTTATTTTATATGGAAATGTTGTTGAATTTTTTAATTAAAAATATGTTTTCATTTACAATTAAACCAATTTATTTTATTTTTTTAGGGCATATTTTTGGAGTTTTGAGTGCATATTTCCAAGTTTTTAATGCATATTGAATGCGCATAAAACACTTTTTTAGAGCATATTTCTGGTTCCCCTGATTATTAATATTGGTCAAAAGTTGTCACGCGTGAAAGGACGTGAGCGTGAGTGATAAAAAATTTCTGGTTCCCCTGTTTATTAATATTAGTCAAAAGTTGTCACGCGTGAAAGGACGTGAGCGTGAGTGATAAAAAATTTTTTCTTTGTGAGAGTAAGTAATAAAAATTTTAAGGCTTTCAAAGTTTGATTCCAAAAAAACATTTCAATCGGTCCTGCCGTTGGACTGGAATTAATTATGGCTACAAGCGATTATATGAAATAATGGAGTTAAGTTTATTGTGTAAAAATTAAATTATACATTAAATAAATAGAAAAATATAAGATATTTTGTAAGAATTCATAACAAAAATTGTCAGCATGTGCTCCCGTCTATAAATTTGTGTATTTGTTTTGCAGCTGGGGATATTTGTGCATAACAACGAATATGAATTTATGAATAAGTGCAAATACTGCAACATATGTGTAACTTTTTCGTGCAAAATTAAAAAAAAACACACAAATCTTGCATAATTTTTTTTTTCTTTGTGTGGAAAATCATGTGAATTTTAATTCGACTTTTGTTTTGTGAATTTCCTCTCAGTAAAATTTTTTCTCTCTTTTAGTTTTTATATATTCATAAGCCTGTTGCTGGACAAATATTATTTTTTTGCATTTTGGAATGCATGCAAAAGTCTGGCAAACAGTTACACAATATGGACACAATAACAGCAGACTGACAACAATTGAAACTATTTGTAACATCCATACATACATGGGCGGGCAATAACTCTAATGAATACAGGATCTTCGTACACAAGCAATTCTATATAAACTTTTGGATCTGTACATATGTATGTATGTATATTTGTACATATTTCTGTATGCATGCACGTATTAATGTAACATCAGCCAATAAGCCAGGAAATTCCCAAAAAAAATGTCATCTATTTTCCTTCCACCTATTCAGCATATTGTATGCGCAAATCTACATACGAGGGAATATTTGTATAAGTGAGATGTAGGAATTATTATTGAGCAAATATTGAACATGCAAATAGGTATGAACCATAAAATATTTCAAATATAAACAATCTCATATTCATGGAAGAAATCTTACAAATATTTAGACAAAAACAATGTGTACGTTATGCATATGGTATGCGGTGAATTATATAAACGCCTAAAAAACAGCACGAGTTATCCTTATGTAAAGAGTATGATAATAGAATTGAAAACTGCTGGAATAACGAAATAACTCTGCTTTAAAATTGGCTTCCTACAATTGTATAACAAAGTCAGGCTTTTTTCTCAAATAATGACTTTCCAATGACTCAAGCTATCTTTAAATTAAAATAATAAAAAATTTGGGAATCGATTGTTTTTCATTTCTTTTTAATTTTATCACTTTTTTTCAAACAAACTTCAACATAATTTTCGAACTTAATTTTTTACCACAATCGATTATTTGCGAACGAGGTCCAAAAAATGTGTCGGTTAAGCTATTTTGGCATTTTTTTTTCAAAACAGGAAACTGCACAACACGCACGAAATCAAATTGAATAGCAAAAAAGCATTTTTTATATTCAAATAGATATATATTTTTGTTTAATTTCAGAACTTTAAGATTAAGAGACCTCTACACTATCAACAAATTTGATGGTTTTACGTGTTTAACGATACAAAATACAAAGGGCCTAATTCATAAAAAATATTTTGATTTTATAAAAGGTTTATTAATCAAATTTCTATACAAAATTTGTTTCATAAACCTCTTATTAAACAGAAATATTTTTTATGAATAAGGCAGTAAATTTTTTCTTTACTGGAAATTCATGCATACACATTTTAACACCGAAAATCGTTTCGTGTTTATCGTGTCAATTTTGCTCAACACGCACGAAGTCAGATTGTCACGAAAAAAAACACGACACGCGCCCATCTCTATTGCTGAGTAACAATTTTGCATTGCTAATCTGTGAATTCTGGCAACAAAGAATATTTGTCTGGAGCAAACTTTAAGTTTGGTTACAATTTATGACCGAAAAAATATTAAGTATAACATATTCTTCATATAGCAAGGGACTGGAAATTGCACCACTGCTCCCCCACACCTGCTTTGATCGAGTTTTTAAAATATATAAAGGCTGTATGTTCTTTTAGACGCAGATGTATCAATGTTTTTAAATTTATATATAGCGGTTGGATACTTTCGGAGGGCAGAAATTGCCCCCTGATACAATTTTGTTCCTACTTTTTAAAAATTAATATGTATAGCCTATGTGCTCTGTTAGAAGTATATCTATCTATATTTTAAATTTCATCAAAATCGGTTGAACCGTTTACAAACGAAGTTACTTTTTCATTCGGAAAGGGAGACAGATGGGCAGACAGACGGATTGGAGGGCAGACAGACGGACTCACGATACTCACGATAATAGTGTTCTGTTTTTATTTTGAGTACGGAACCCTAAAAAGCACTTGCTTTAATAGATCTCTGTTTAACGCCCCTTGGGGCTTACCGCCGCTTGGCCTAATTCTACATTTTGCTTCCGGATATTAGTTCTTATAAACATACAATTATACAAACATACAAAGTTTCCCTCTTTATAATATTAGTACAGATGTCAGAGTTTGTAAACTCTAAACGTCAGACTAAGATCCAAATTCACAGTCTAGATCCAATACACAGTCCCGTGGTTTAACTAACGATTTTGCTTATAAATTTCATTGGTTAAATCACTTTCATTAGTTAACTGAAGACTGTAAATCTGAGCCTAAATGTCTAAATTAGCGAAAAGTTCTAACTTATATTTGCTTCGAGGGAAATACAAACTTTTCTTTGTTATTGAATCTAAACTTTCGAAATTTAAATTAAAAGAAAGTTTCAAAATTGATTCGACGGCTTCATTAAAAAAAACCTTCGAGTAAAAAACGCCATGCTAAGCAACAACCCAGCAAAAATTACTGCTTCCCAGAAGCGTTTTTGTAAGGGAGACAACGTTAGAGAATCACTTGCTGTTGCGCATAAATAAGGAATTTTTCTTTTGTTCGAGATGAGCCAGCTAGAAGCAATATATTTAGCTTCCAAAAAGCCTTACTAATGTACTTCACAGAAGTAATAATATATAATTTTTGTGTACTCAGATGAGAAAGTTACTGGTTCGCAATTTTTTTTTAAATCGTTTGCTAGTTTGTTTGTTGGAGAGCCCGCCTTACGTTAGTGCTTTTCAGAAGCATTTTTGGAAGCTTTTGTAATCAAGTAAGCAATACATTGCTTCCCTCGGTTGCTAGTGCTTTCAAATCAGAATTTTTTGCTGGGAATGTTTCTTTCCAATTTCGTCTTAAGGAAACACTTTTGAAAATGTTTGGTAAAGCTTGCTCAATTCTTACTTAAATATTCTGCTAACAAAGTTTGCAACAAAAACTATCTTTCAAATGTCCCGTTAGTTTTTAAAACTTTTACATTAAAGTAAAAATATGTTCTATGATTCGATATAATCATCCAGCTCTGGAACAATAAAAAGAGTAAAAGTAGACAAATGCCAAATCATTAGATTTTCTCTATCATCATTAGACGTTTCATTTGCTGAACTTGTGTCATTTTAATTGGATTGTTGGTGGAAGAATTTTTTATAGTTTTTCCTGCAAATGTCATGGAGAATGGCTAAAGTTGCAAACAATTTAACTATAACGACTCAATTAAAGGGAAGGATGTATATTGGCTCAAAAGCATAAAACAAAATGAACATTATAGACTTTAACATGAAGATAAGAACTAAACTAAAACTTGTATTCTTGTAAGTTGAAACATTCATGACTGCAGGTGAAGCAATCATTGCAATCATTATATTAAATAGAAATAAAGATAAAGGTTGTTGTACATATTCCACAAATCGAGTTTCGCTTGCTGGTGGCAGGGCTTTATTTGAGTGTTTTTATTAAAGTAAAATTATAACGATGATAACTGAAATAAAAATTAGACAATTGTTATGAATTTATAAAGAAAATGTTTATATTTTTATTTGGAATGTTAGTTAGTGGAGTTGTGTAGATATTTTATTTCTGGAAAACTAAACAATTGTGCAGGTTAAAAGCACTTAAGACTGGGAAAATTTATAACACTATTATGCTTACAGCAGTTCGCTCATGCACTACAAAAACGTCATAACTCAAAAAATTCGAGTTATGAGTTAATAATGCAGAATTAATCCTTATATGGCAATTCATATGGTGTAAAAATTTGATACAGATCGCAAAAAAAAATTTTCTGTAATTTATACAATTGCACTTTCTAAAATATAAGGTTTCTTGTGATAAATGCGGTCTTAAATTTTTAGCTCGATCGGACGGTGCCTTCTTGGGGCCTAAAGTACCCGATACACAGTGGGGAATTTAGTTTCTAAACGACCCGTCTGACTGTTATGAAATTTCATAAAGCATTCAAAGAGGTGTGACAGAGCTCAAGTCTGGAATTTGGACTATATAATATCTTTACAGAGGGCGAATCCACAAAGCCCCAAATTGGGCAACCTTGGTTTAATGAAATAAAAAGAAGAGAGATGCCTTAGGACACCCGGTTATAGCTTTGCTGCTTAGCTATATAAAACAAACTTAATGTGTTAAATAGCAATACAATAAAATTATATTATATGATGATGTCAAATTCGCCGCAAATATTTCAAAACTTTTCCATTTATTTCCCATTATTTTCATTTCTAGCGGAGTACGATTAAATTAATGTATTGTTTGTGGCCGGCGGCGGCCGTTTGTCTGTTTACAACTGATCGGCTGTGTTCTCTGGTTTGTGCTGATGTGCAAACAGCGATACCAACTATTTTTAACCCAAACGCGCTATTACCCTTCCCAAATCGCACTAGAACGCGCTAAGTTACAGCATTGTCAACTATGTATTTATAGCCAAAACGCGCTATTTTCCCAAGCGCTACACTAAATTTTAATAAAATTCGATGTACCTACATGTATTAGTAAATATAATTAATTTTTTCAGTAACCCTTTTTCAGATTTTTCAATATTGCTTATTCGAAATTATATCCTAAATAACTTAAGTAATTTAATACAGAATCAGAATCGCCTTCCATATATGTAATCGAAATCCTTAGTTTTGATTTTAATTTTATTTGTCAAACTTTGTAACAACATACCTATAAATTGTCGAATAGTTTTGCGATTCAAATGCTTTTTGTACTTTAGCTGGAATAGATGCTTAAAAAGTTATGTAAACTTTTTGGGTCTTTATGCTAGTACATAGGTACATATTTTTAGTTGTGAAGTTTCAAAATATTTGCCATTTACAGAATTAAAATGCGTTTTTAATTCTAACCACACAATCAAGAGGAATTTTATTTGCGACAGCTGAATCATTAAATAATTAAAAAAAAAAATTATCAGAGTTTTGGATACTAGAAAATTTTTAAATTTATACAAAAACAAAAAGTAAAAAAAATATTGTACTGATGTGATGTTATTGACTTTATTAAAAACGCACTAACTTAGCGCGTTTTTTAATAAAAGCGCTGAGACGAAAAAAAGCGCTGTGTGCAAAAACAATGTAGGTACAACAAATTGAGCAATCCTTCCCAATGTTTTTGTGTCACTCACTTCAAAGAACGAAGCAAAACAAATTCAAACAATTTGTTTCATTTATTTTCGTACTCTGGTTTTAAGTAGGTACAAAGAAATCAAAACATACCAACATAGGTATGTAAATAAATTTATAACTGTAATAGTGTTGATTATTTTTGTTACGAAAATCACGTCCTAGCTCCTGTGTCGTGAAATAAATAGCAAAGCTATAAAATATGCCAAATAGTTTTAAGAAAGTTCTAAACTAGCAATTAGCATTATTTTCAAAATCTTTAGTGCTCAAAAAGAAGAAAGAAAAAGGTAAATGTAGCACTAAAAATGCTAAAATGGCAAGCCTGTTAAAATATTCGAGTAAAAGTTCAAAATTATTTGTCTATTCGAACAAAAAATAAATCTATTCGAATAAAAAAATAAATGCATGCTAGGTAGGTAGATATATAGCTATTATAACATTAAATTCTTTTCAAGTGTTCAAATAATAAATAAGACCTACATAGATACAAATGTACGTATGTAAGTATGTACATACGAAATTGTTTTTACATTTATTCTATTCACTAGCTTCTTCTTAACAAACAAAAAAGCACCACTAACACCATATTATGCTTTATAATTATAAATGACTTCACTAATAATGATCATTTACTCACCTTCTCATGCAACCACCACGGGAGAGCAAATAAATAAACTCCAATGACGTCATGTGCAATGAAAGCAGAACAACCACTTGTATAGGCAAAACTTGATCATGACGTCACATTTTATTATACTCACAAAACACTTGCACTTTTCATTTCTTATAAGAACATTTAAACGCTTATAACTTTTTCCACACATACGCAATCGATTTAATTTTTTCACAACTTTATTACATATTGAAATATCTTTAAAATGACACCAATTTTTTTATACATACATACATATATTTTTGCATTTTTACCACTTCATTTATTAATTTGAAACAACAATTCCACTTTTGCGACCGAGCATCTTGAACTAATTACACGAACTAGATGATTTGTGCATGGCATGGTTAGCATTCATAAAAAAACTCACCACTATGTATGGGATCGTGGAATTTACAATAACAGGGAATTCAAAAACACAACAACATTACCATTGAACAAAATAGGAAAATAAACGAAGTAAAATGTTTGAATTTGTTTTGGTTCGTTCTTGGAAGTGGGTGACAACAAGAACAATGAGAACGATTGCTGCATTTAGTCCCGGTGCCATTGTTGCCATTTCAGCATTTTCACTGCTATACCTGGCATTTTTATTAGTTAAAAGCCATTCAACTTTCAAAAAATTGTGCTAAATGTTTTCTGGCAGAATTTGTTGTTTTTCTGTATAGACGATTTTTCTCATATACATATGTACATGTATTGCATGCTAAAGGGTAAAATACGCATAAGATCCAGCTAAAACCCTCAATAATCAATTTCAATGTATTTTTAACAAAAATAATATTTTACTGAATAAGTAATACAGTAGAATCTCACTAATTCGAACCGTCCAAAGATTAGAACCGGCAATTTCAATGTATTGGACGCTCTGAAATTAGAACCACATGTTCTAATTTCTGGAAGTATTTTTTTTTTTGTTTTTATTTAAACGAGAATATATTTTTTTTCTATGATTTGGAACTAAATAGGAGAAAACCCAAATTAAACGCTCTAAAATTAGAACAATTTCTAATTTCTGGAAGTTTATTTTATATTATTTTTTTCGCTCAGTAAAGTAAAAATAAAATGGGGAACAACCGAGTTATTCGTGATGTGTACAATTCGGTCATATGCGTAGGAAATTTGATATGCTTGTACAAATTTGGGTTAGTTGATGACTGAAGGTCAAAGTGAATTGTTCATAAGTGTGAAAATTTAAATTAAAAATGCCAAACAAATTTAAAAAATACCTTATCTTTGGATACTAAGGTTAAAAAAATTAAAGAGACTTAATGATAAAAATGAAAACGCATTTGCTGCAAATGATGGATGGTTTTTCAAATTTAAAACCCGTGAAATACTTTCGAGTGATGTTGGTGAGGTCACTCCATTTCTACACAGTTTTCGTGCAAAAGTCGCGGAAATAGGGTTATAAGAAGCAAAAACTTATAATGCTGATGAAGATAAAACATTTGCCACTACTTTGGAAAAAAGTGCCCAAGGTTTTAAAATTCAAAAAGATCGCGTTTCAATTTTATTATTTATTTTTTATTATTTTAATGATAATTTTATCATCTTCTTTAAAAAAAATTTCCAGAAATTCGACCTTTTCAGAAATTCGAACTGCCCGGTGCACAAAGTAATTGTAACATTTCCAAAATGTATGTATAAGCATGAAATGCAAAGCTATTTCAAGAATTTTTTTCACATTTAAATCTGTTCTGTAGAACATTTTAGCAGAATTTTATAAGCGATTTAGCATTCTCTCATCATCATTTTGTGGCAACATTGCCCCGTCCATACAGTGAAACATTTGCTGCGAAACATTTTTGGTTTCTCTTTTCAAACTGCATTCGTGTACATACTGTGAAGTTTTTGTTTTGCAGCTTAAAGGCTCAGTTAGCCGACTGTAACGTAATGTAACTGCAACAGTAGGAAACAGCTGATCGATATTGTTATGTGAAAAGTAATGGAAATGGTTATAGAGATGTAATGTAAAGTAACCTACTTTTCATATAAAAATATCGATCAACTGTTTCCTACATTACAGTTACATTACATTACCGTCGGCTAACTGAGCCTTTAAGGCTCATGTGCCAAAAAAAGAAGCGTAACCACTAATTACTAATGAAGAACTGTTTGCTTAAGACATGTGTTTATTGATTTTGGCTGTTCGAAAACATGCTTTATGTGTGTGTAAAAGAAATAGCCCTGTATATGCACATACATATGCAGCCGATTATCAGTCAGATTATTTTTATACTGTGTATGATTGTAGCTCAAACAGTCTATGATGTTTAGTTATAGTTATTTGTGCTGCTTAATTTAAAAAATTTTTATAAACATAGTTGCTGGATGTTTATAGTGTTTTTTATTTCTAGCCGTACGGTCAACACTAAAAGAGTACTTAGTCCTAGTTTACACTATGCTAGACTTATTTTTAAGCTGATTAGTTTGTTAGGAGAGAGAGAGAGAGACGAGGGAAAAGGAAACGTTTCTGTTCCCCTCGTCTCTCTATCTCACTCTACGTCAAAATAATGACCTTAGCAATAAGACTTGCATAGTGTAAACTAGGACTTAAAATGATACTTTGCTCATTCTCATAAATTAAAGTCGAAATAAAAATTTCAAAATAGAAAGAGAACAACCAGGTAGTTGTTGGTACGAGTAGTATTTATCGGAGTTGTTTAAAACTTATTGGCACAAAACAAACTGCTTATGACAAAAAACAACAATGATGTTGATGATGATGATCTGATTTTTTAATTCAGAAAAAAACTTTTTAGTAAAGAAAGGCCCTACTCATTATATTTAATTTTTTTCCAATTATATTAAATTTTTTTCGAATTATTAATAAAATAATGAATATTTTGAGTATAGAAACCCGCTCCAAGATGTGATAATTTCAAGCAGTGAAGAAAGTTTGGAATTATTCGATATAAATTTGAAATATATTTAAATGTTGTCGGTTTATTTCTTAATAGTAAAATGACTCTTTGGAGCAGATAAAACACTTATGGCAAAATTTCCAAGTTTTTTTTAAATTTTTTTTACTGTTTACTTATTATTTGCTTTTTTTGTTTCTTGGGCAAAATAATCAATATTTCGAGTATATTAAATATTTTTAATCAGTACTTTGTTTTCATGGTCATTCCGAACTGTTAAGATATTTTTTGCAATTATTAGGTATGAGTACAGCAATAAATTTCTTTCTATTTTGATAAGCTATTTTTAGTCCATTACCAACAAGATGTTAGAAACATTATATCTCATTCGAACAGTCAACGCATACACCCGGAACCAGGAGTATCTAATAATTTTAGCATCTGCCTTATAAAAAAGTCTCTTTATTTTAAAATTGATATCATTAGCATGCCTTATTTATGATAAAACTTAACTGAACTAATATTCTTTTAAGCCCCAAGCACTATACCATTAGTACCCATCAAACAGTGGCAATTTTATGCTCATCTGGCACTACAGGCAAGCCCAAGGCTGTATGCCTCTCTGGCTCCAGTTTAGTTTACGAAGCACCGTAAGTATATTATACTTGATGTTCGATTTCAATCTCTTTTAACCTCATTTTGTTATTGGTCTACAGTTTTCTGAATAGCGAAACTATAATGTACATACCCAGCACCATTGATTGGGTAACTGGCTTGGCAAATATAGTAGTCAGCTGTTTAACCGGTGCAACACGTGTCATTGTGGACAAACCCTTTAACGCTGATCTTTTTATTGAGCTTATGAAAAAGTATAGAATAACAAATGCATTTTTGGCCCCTCGTTATATAGCTGCTCTTGTCAAACATCCTCACGCTACGAAAGAAGTGTTCTCTTCCCTTATAATGGTGCAATCCGGTGGCAGTCCAGTGTCAGAAACAGTGTTTAAAGGCCTCACAGCGTTGCTTAATGATTGTGCAGTTGTTATATACGGTTATGGAACAACTGAATTTACTACAGTGGCTTGTAATATTCTAACTTCTGTTAGTGATAGTCATGTGACTTCCGTTGGAAAACTGATACCCGGTATGCGCCTACGTATTATTGATGACGATGGCAACAATTTGGGCTACAATGAAGTGGGCGAACTTTGTTTTGACCATGGAAGATACTGGGGAGGTTACTATGGCAACTCTGTGTGATGATGAAGGTTGGTTTCATTCTGGGGATTTGGGATACATGGATGAAGACAACAATTTGTATGTAGTGGATCGGAAAAAAGAAATTCGTAAATATCTTGGCCTTCATTTTTGGCCGAAGGAAATCGAAGAAGTCATCATCGAAATGCCGGGTGTTGAAGATGCCTGTGTGATAACTGTAGTCGATGAAACCAAGGGCGATTGTTCGGGTGCCTTGGTAGTACGAACGCCAGACAGTTCTGTGACAGAACAAGACGTAATAGAGTATGTTAAGAAGCGTTTAGTAGATGTACACAAGCAAGTTAATGCTGGCGTAATATTCGTGGATGAAATTCCACAAAATGCCAATGGCAAATTGGTGAGAGTGGAATCGAAGAAGATTTTTGAAGTAGAATTGGAACGTAGTTTAATATGTTAGCGTATTGTTTATATGAATGTTTGTATATATATATAATTTATTTGTTAATAGTTAAGCAAAATCATTAAAAAAATTCAATAAATTACAATTAAAAAAAATCTAGTACTTACGACATTTCGAGCAACATCTAATAGATTTCTCATACAAAACAAAATCTACTTGTTCACTAGATTTTGTCAAAATGTACTTAAAATCCAGTAGAACTTAGTGATACAAATACGAGTTTTTTCAAATTTGTACTAAAAAGTTAGCCTTTGTACTTCAAAAGGAGTTTGAATTTGCTAAATTGCAGTCATTTGGTTGTAGTTTTGGAAAATTTTTAGCTAATGGGTTTTGTTTTCGATAAAAAATCTTGATAAATGTAAAAAAATAATCTTCATAAAGATTTTATGTAAGTGCCCTGTAATAGTATATGAAAACATGTTAAATTGTTTTATTAAAACGCCATATTCTATTAGATAAAACAGGTTAGGTTAGGTAAGAGTAGCATTGAGACTGCCGGACTTATTTAGACCTTACTGGGTCATTGTGACACAACAGAGAGTCTGCTTAAGACGAGTTTCCAATCAACTAGACCCCGAAGCATGGGGGTGGAGGATTGATCAAACATCCCCTGCTAGCCCTACAAGTGTGGAGGAGTGACATTCCAGTTAGAAGAAGGAGTGTTTAACTTTCTACGGATGGTTTCAAAGCTCAAGTAGGTGTGATGGATTACAAAGTTTACTCAGCGATGCTAGGTCTTCGTAATGTAAAGCGACTTGCGGATCACTGCTACCAAGGAAATAGAGGGCTAATTGAGAGTGAATATCACTTCAAAAACCATCATCAACACATACACTCGCTTCTAAGAACAGCAACAGCCCTCGGTTGTCAGTTATCTCTGATGAGATGATTTCAGGGAAACTCTAGGGCAGGCGACCTTACAAAATCTGGGACAACCTTACAGGTTTCACTGGAACTAGAATATTCAGGTTTACCCTTACTTCTGTGCATAGTGAGTTTAATTAAGAAATAAATAGGAGGTGGCAACAAAAAATTACCAGAACGTTATTTAGATGGACTCAGCTAAATAAGAAAATTGCGGTTTCTTTCATTTCAAAAAGTAGAAAATATGTCTTGCTTTTAGTGTCCGTGTTGACTTGGCATTGTCTAATATGCAAGCATGCACAGAGCTTAAGGGCTGACTTCACAGAAAATAATAGACAAGAATTATTTTAAACAAAAATATTTGATTGAAAAAAGAATTTAAATTTAAATAATATTTGTCATTAACTTAATACAATATTTATCAATAGCGCGCATTTTAAAATATCATTTAATTTAATTTGTTTGTGTTGGTGTTTATCTTGCTTGTTTTATGCGCTATTGTTGTTGTTTATTTTGATTGCTCGTGTTGTATACGTGTAAATGCCGACAAGAAGCCGAAAAACGTCGTGGCTTGTTTTTTCTAACTCAGCAAAGTTATTTTTAAATTATATCATTGCAAAGCGCACATGTAGAAGAAACATAAGAAACCATGGTTTGCCTGTATTCATTATTTGCGTATCCAATAACGATTTGGTTTTTAGCTGAGTGGTAAGGACGTTAGTCTATTAGTCAAGAGGTTCGACTCATCCCAAACACATTTAGTTTTAATCGAAGATAAGCCAAAACAAACAGTAACTGAAAAATGTGAAAATTCATCCACACACACACACTATAACAATTGTCACTGAAAATAAAATTTCAGTCAACAACTTTTTTCTTTGATTCATTAAATTTCTTTATTGACTGCAAAAAAAATATATTCAATAAACCTGCTTACAATTTTATTTGTCAATAAGGCAAAAATCGTCATCACAGAAAATTCCAAAGATTTTTTATTGAATTAGCGATTTTTGTATTCAAATATCCAAATAATTTTTTTCTGTGTGCAATGAATTTTATCAGGGCACCAAGATATTGGCGCCCTGGATTAGCACCAAAGGGAATGGTCACCATGGGTGCTCTAGAGGTCAACTTTCTGACGTTGCCAGAGTTTACTTCAACGTATTAGTTGCTTTGTGTTGAGCTGTGGTTGATTGGACGTTGGGAACTCGGCTTAAGCAGACTCTCTGTGGTATTACAATGGACCAGTTTGATTTAAATGAGTCCAAAATTCTGACTGCCACCCTCACCTAACCTCATCAAATTATCAAATAATTTTACATATTTTCATATGCTTTTATATTAATTGTAATTTATTGAATTTTTTTAATGATTCTTCTTAACTATTAACAAATAAATTAAAAAAATATAAATATATATACAAACATTTATATAAACAATACGCTAACATATTAAACTACGTTCCAATTCTACTTCAAAAATCTTCTTCGATTCCATTCTCACCAATTTGCCATTGGCATTTTGTGGAATTTCATCCACGAATATTACGCCGGCATTAATTTGCTTGTGTACATCTACTAAACGCTTCTTAACATACTCTATTACGTCTTGTTCTGTCACAGAACTGTCTGGCGTTCGTACTACCAAGGCACCCGAACAATCGCCCTTGGTTTCATCGACTACAGTTATCACACAGGCATCTTCAACACCCGGCATTTCGATGATGACTTCTTCGATTTCCTTCGGCCAAAAATGAAGGCCAAGATATTTACGAATTTCTTTTTTCCGATCCACTACATACAAATTGTTGTCTTCATCCATGTATCCCAAATCCCCAGAATGAAACCAACCTTCATCATCACGCATTCGTTGTGTCTCAACAGAGTTGCCATAGTAACCTCCCCAGTATCTTCCATGGTCAAAACAAAGTTCGCCCACTTCATTGTAGCCCAAATTGTTGCCATCGTCATCAATAATACGTAGGCGCATACCGGGTATCAGTTTTCCAACGGAAGTCACATGACTATCACTAACAGAAGTTAGAATATTACAAGCCACGGTAGTAAATTCAGTTGTTCCATAACCGTATATAACAACTGCACAATCATTAAGCAACGCTGTGAGGCCTTTAAACACTGTTTCTGACACTGGACTGCCACCGGATTGCACCATTATAAGGGAAGAGAACACTTCTTTCGTAGCGTGAGGATGTTTGACAAGAGCAGCTATATAACGAGGGGCCAAAAATGCATTTGTTATTCTATACTTTTTCATAAGCTCAATAAAGAGATCAGCGTTAAAGGGTTTGTCCACAATGACACGTGTTGCGCCGGTTAAACAGCTGACTACTATATTTGCCAAGCCAGTTACCCAATCAATGGTGCTGGGTATGTACATTATAGTTTCGCTATTCAGAAAACTGTAGACCAATAACAAAATGAGGTTAAAAGAGATTGAAATCGAACATCAAGTATAATATACTTACGGTGCTTCGTAAACTAAACTGGAGCCAGAGAGGCATACAGCCTTGGGCTTGCCTGTAGTGCCAGATGAGCATAAAATTGCCACTGTTTGATGGGTACTAATGGTATAGTGCTTGGGGCTTAAAAGAATATTAGTTCAGTTAAGTTCAATCATAGTTAAGGCATGCTAATGATATCAATTTTAAAATAAAGAGACTTTTTTATAAGGCAGACGTTAAAATTATTAGAGACTCCTGGTTCCGGGTGTATGCGTTGACTGTTCGAATGAGATATAATGTTTCTAACATCTTGTTGGTAATGGACTAAAAATAGCTTATCAAAATAGAAAGAAATTTATTGCTGTACTCATACCTAATAATTGCAAAAAATATCTTAACAGTTCGGAATGACCATGAAAACAAAGTACTGATTAAAAATATTTAGTCTACTCGAAATATTGATTTGCCTAAGAAAAAAAAATAAATAATTATCAAACAGTTAAAAAAATTAAAAATATCTGGGAAATTTTGCCATAAGTGTTTTATGTGGTCCAAAGAGTCATTTTACTATTAAAAACATTTAAATATTTTGAAATCTAGCAAACATCACATCGTCGGTATTGTGTAGCAGAATCATCGGCGAAGTAAAATAACCCATAAAATAGCTACTAAGCACAACTTCAAAAATTTAATACGCGTCATTGACACCAGAGGCGCTGCAACACTTTATTATCAGAAACGTGCAAAAAAGCAGAGTTGTAAAGGAATGAAGCTTGCCTATATCTCTTCCTTCATCGCCTGTCTTCTCCATCACTATCCTAAAGAAAGTAACACCTAGTAATAGTAGTAAGCATTAATTGCCTGAGTGTTACTTCTCTTTATAAAATAAAAATAAAAAATAAATAAATATCACATCTTGGAAGTTTTGTTATTCAAACGTACACGGTCCGAAGAATAATTTAGTTATTAAAACATGAACCGACATTAATTCTAATTTCTTTTGAATTCGTGCGAAAAAATGAGAAATTTTCTTGACAAGCTGAAATTATCAGATCTCTGTAGTCCAACCGGAAGTGTTTGTTGATATGGTCTAAATATTTATTATATTAGAGAAAATTCGAAAAGTTCTAAGTTATTTTCGAACACTGACCGTAGATATTTTCTACACTTTAAATATTTATTATAGCTATGCTATTTATTTCACGACACAGGAGCTAGGACGTGATTTTCGTAACAAAAATAATCGACACTATTACAGTTATAAATTTATTTTTGTTTTGATTTCTTTGTACTTCAGAGTACGAAAATAAACGAAGGAGGTTTGATTTTGTTTGTTTCGTTCTTTAAAGTGAGTGAAATAAAAACAAAACAAAAATAATGAGAAGAATTGCGCAATTTGATTTCGTATTGTTTTTGCACATAAACACAAAACAGAGAACACAGCCGATCGGTTGTAAGCCAGCTAACAGCCGCCGCTGGCCACAAACAATACATTACACATTAAGTTTGTTTTATATTACTGAGCAGCATAGCTTTGTACGGGTGTCCTAAGACACCTTTCTTCTTTTTATTTCATTAAAAAATCACAAAAAAAAAACTAGATATAATTCGAGTTTATAGCAAAAAATATCTAAATTGTTTTTGATAGCGCGAAATAATCACATTTCCTTACCCTAACCGGAACCGTTTTACATGATGTAAATATTTTATATATTATTAAAAATTTGCAAAATATTAGAAAATTTCCAATTTAAACAGAAAAATTCGAAGTATTCATTATTTAAAAAAAAAAAAAAAATTTCGAATTTCGAGCGAAAATTGTGAAAATTTAATTGAAAGTTCGTAACCTTTACATTTTCGAGCACTGACCGAAAGGTTTTTCTATAGTCCAAATATTCATTATTTTATCGAAATATTAGGAAAAAATTCGAAAGTTTTCGAAATTATAACATTTTCGAGCACTGGTCGAATATTCCTTATTTCACTAAAAACAAACTCGAATAATATCTGGGTTCGAATTTAAAAGAAAAAATTCGTAAATTTTTTTAAAGTACGGAGCGCTATCACATTTTAGAAAAAAAAAGTTTTATTTTGCTAAATTTCCCAAAAAAATAAGATACTTCGAATTTTAAACGATATCGGTTCTAAATAAAGCTCACCAAGACTAAGGTGTCTATCTACAAGTCTTCAATTATGCGTACAAATTATGCGTAAAATTGACAAAAACTATTATATGTATATCCCACTGTGCAGCACTGTATTTGCAACTTTAGTGAAGGTGGGCACAATGCCTGATTTGACAAGCAATCACTTGGGACCGTAAGTGCTTAAAAAAAGCTTTCTAGAAGTTTTTGCTATTCCGCATTTTTTCCGTACTCACTTATAAAATATCTCTGTCTTCGTGGGTTCCAGCAAATCTGTTAATTTTGACACACCTTCCACTTCACCCGACATGGTGAAGATTTTTGGTTCGTAAGATTTAGTGGCCAAATATACTTTATTGTAGACTTCACTGTCACAAAATATCACTTTTGGTTTGGTTAAACCGAAACAATGTGCCACGGTAGCTGCGAGATAAAATATTAAATAGAAAGAAGAGCATTTATTGAAAAAAAAAAAAAAATACAGGGTGTTTTTTTAGAGGTGTAGAACTTTGAATTGAAATAAAACACAAGAAAATCGTTTTAATGTCCATCAATTTGGCTTTATTGGAAGGATAATTTTATGCCATTAACGTTTAAATATGATTTCGCGCATGTGGCCGCCGCGGCTGGCTCGAATAAAGCCAATTCTACATGTCCAATTTTCAACCACTTTTTCGAGCATATGGGGCCGTATGTTGGCAATAACGCCACAAATGTTGGCTTCCAAGTCCCCTAACGTTTCTGGTTTGTTGGCGTAGACGAGCGACTTCACATATCCCCAAAGAAAATAATCCAATGGTGTCAAATCACACTATCTTGGTGGCCAATTGACAGGTCCATTCCGCGAAATTATGGGCTCATCGAATGTTTCCTTCAATAAATCGATTGTGACGTGCGCTGTGTGGCATGTAGCGCCGTCTTGTTGGATCCACAACTCATCCACATTCATGCCATCCAATTCGGGAACAAAATAGTCGGTTATTGCTGTGCACGGTGGCGAATCGATTCATTCGGGTCCTCTTCAACACTTTGCTCTACAGCGGCAATTGTTTCTTCGGTGCGCACTGTTCGACGTCTCTGCGGATGCGTATTATCACATAGAGTAAACGTAGTGCGAAAACGATCCATTGTTAACCGAATTAATTGCTCTGATGGACGATTATGTCGACCATAAAACTTCGCGAACTGAATCATTATTTTCGAAATAAATTTGCACGATTTGCAAGCGTTGTTCTTTTGTCAACCTGTTCATGATCAAATGGCAAACTAAACTAAATATTAATCACTTGACAGCTGACAAAATGGCCGCCAGTTAAAAAAGTGATGCCAACTTAAAGTTCTATACCTCAATAAAAAACACCCAATACTTACATTCATCTAAACTGGGATTGACAGCATGAAAGGGGGTGCAATTGAATAAACAGGCAATGACGGTGGGTAACACATGGCTGGTATTTTTGACGGCAAAACCAATTATGTCATCCTGTTTCAATTCCATTTCACTAAAATGCTGGGCAATGCGCTTAGCCATGGTCAAAACTTCACGGGATTTTAGGGTAACATTTGCCGAATGATCAATCTAAAATTTTCTCACTATTTTATTGGATCATTGACATACTTATTTCTTTTTGTATATATTTACCTGAAGTGTTACATTGGGATAACTTTTCAGTTGATTGAAGATAATTCTGCCCAAAGCGCATTCTGTATTATAGACAAGCGGTAGCTTGGCTGTAGACCAAATTTTATTCTTTTTATCAAAAGTTGCTGCTGGAAAATCCATTTCGTTCTTTAACTATGTACGATTTGTGTTTTCTTTTCAACACTAACTTGTTCAGAAATTTAAAATCGACTAAATCATTTATAGCAAAATTCACTTGATTTATATATAGAAGTACTTGATTTTTTAAAATTTGCTTTAAAGTGATAACAAATCTAAATTATCTTTTTGCTAAAACAAAAGAGTGTACAATTAAACACTTGAACTTGAAAGTTATCAGCAGCTACTACGGCTATCGATCCTTAAATACGAGTAAATGAAATAAACCGAACATAAAATCATAGGAAATTCCCAATTAGTCGTCTGTGAATAATTTCATTATCCGAAAATTTAAATAGAAATCTTATACAGTTTTTTCTTATATTTTTTTGGTAATATTCATAAAGTTTAACGTTCGGTCGGCAACTTGCATTGAAAACCACATAAACTAAGAAGATTTGTTTTTGTTTTCATTATAAATCATCGATTGAACGTTTGCTGTCGACATTGTGACACAGGCTGTTACACCTAAATGAATATTACTCGTAACAAAAAAATATCTAAGGTTTCCATTCAAACAATTTTATTTTGAATGAATTTTGGGATCACGAAAAAGCGAAAATTATTTATTTGAATATAAAATCCATTGGATGAGATTATAAATTTAATTACTTCTAGCACGAGATACAAAATAAGACAAATTCTTTATGCTACAACTTCAAGAGAGAATCATAAGTCTGTTGTTTTGAAACTAGCTCTAACACGTATGTATACTCAGACTATGGATATTTAATCGGAAAAGAAATATACGCATAATACTCAGAATATGCTGCTGCGATGCAGAAGGTAACAAGCCTTCATAAGAGGGGTATTACGTGGGTCTTAAAAGAGCGGTGGAGGACCTACAATATGCCGATGACATACATATGTCTGCTCAGCCAATCACTCTCAGAGATGCAGGCGAAAATTTCCACCATCAGTGACATCGCAAAATTGGCTGGGCTGAAGATAAACATACCCGCATCAGATTGAAGATGTTAAGTCCTTCTGCTACCTGGGTAGCACAATTGATACAACTGGTGGTTCAGCAGCAGATATACATATCTAGTCGCATAAATATGGCGCCGAGTGCATTTGCCCAGTTAGATAGACTCGGTTTGGAAATCTTCTAATATTTCGAAACAAACCAAAATCAAATTATTATCCACTCTGTTATATGGATGCGAGACTTGGAACATGGCACCACGTGACAGGTATTTCTCAACAAATGCCTCCGCAAAATCTTACGGATTTTCTGGCCTGCAACAATATCCAACAATCAATTTTGGGTCGATCAGCAGCCTATTAGAATGGAAATAAGTAAGTGGAAATGGAGCTGGATAGGTCACAACCTCCGTAAACCACACAATGATATTGACAAGAAATGTCTAGATTGGAACCCACAGGGAGGCACACGAGTCCGTAGACCAGCGCATACCTGGAAGCAGCAGCTGACAACAGAACTGTCGAGATTGCATATGAAGTGGAACGATTATTGGAATCACCTTGTTATGGCCCTATGCTCCCTCGAGAAGTGAAAGGAACATATACATATATACTCGGGATATTTATTCATCATTCGCCAACGTACATTTGTGTGCTTTATGTGTGTGTGTAATAAAATAGCCCCGTACATATGCATATGTATCGGATTAATAGTCAGAATATTTTTATACTCATACATGTGATTGTAGCTCATACAGTCTCTGAATTTTGGTTACAGTTGTTTGGGCTGCGTAATTTAAAAAATATGTATAGACATAGTTGTTGTATGTTTATAGGTATAAGTATTCGGTTTAAAATAAATGCGTGGGTTTGCATATGAGCGTGTTTTTTTATTTTTAGCTGTTTAGCATTTATAGTTGTTTGACGGGCAATACTCAAAGAGTACTTAAAATTATACTTTTGTCATTCTCTGGTAGGCACTTCTTGCGAAATTGACCACTCCTAATTTATTATTGAAAAACATCATGGGCGGATAAGCCCGTTTAAATTTGTTTCTTGGTTAACTCAAATGTATGTTACACAAAGTTAATAATTAATTAGTAAGAAACTAGCTCACAGTCACTTAAATTCAGGAGAACTTAATTATTTCAAGAATATTTTTTTTTAATTTCCTAATGCTTTAAATTTTTTGTTTGATACCAAAATAGATTTCAAAACACATGCATAAAGGATGTTTTTTCAGCTGCATGAGAACTTAAAATGATAATACCAGACAGAAATATTGTTGGAATGAATGCTGTCTTTTATTTTTTAATGTGTGCAAAGATAAATTCGAGTTTAATTAGGAGACACGGGAACCAAAATTTCTAACATAGCATTTTTAACGCATAAAGCCTGGTACTCTGTTCACAATTTCGTGCGAAATGCTGTCAAGCTACATATAAAAGTATTTGGTGTGAAATTTATTTTATTTATTTATTTATACATATTATACAAAGTAAATTTGTATAATATGGTTGCACAAATATGGGCGGAGTAACTAGACCATATGCCCAAGATGTTATTAACAGTATTTTAAAAATGTTTTGTAACTGACTGTATACGACCTATGCCTTCACATAGGAAGTAGCAACGTGGTTGTTAAAGAAATTCCACAGAAGAACCGCAAGAATATACGGTTATCCGTGGCAGATCAGTCAACCAGTGCGAGCGAGACGCAAAACTCTCGAAGGCCAATAAACAAGAGTGGCCTGGTTGCACTTAAGAAATACTTGCCAACGACGCTTGATGTTGACTCGCCCAGAGCTGCTTTACGACTGTATTTGGTGTGAAATATTTGCGAAATAAATTCGCAAAAGTAGTACTCTGTTCTTGTTGTGAAAAACACGTAAAATCATGTCTTTCCATGCAAAATTAGTCTGGCATCATTTTAGTTTAGCTGCGAAACAACATGAGCAGTGCTTTTTTCGCACGGAATTTTAACAATGTTGCATACTTTCAAGCAATAAAAGCAAGAAATTTATAAAAAAGAAACCGCGAGTTGGGCTACATTTAGTACATGTCAAATTTTTCACGCGAAATAATCAATGGTGCTGAAAATTTTTCACAACTTTGAACAGAGTACCAGCCTTAACAGAGCACTGTTAGCTATTTAACAGTGAACAGAACAACTTCTATTACTAACGCGCGCGTATGACAAGTTAAGCTGTCTTGTTGGAACCAAATGTAGTTGCTGTTTAGCTGATTAATTTTTGGAAACAAAAATTCAGTCAGCATGACTCAATAGCGCTCGCCATTAACCGCAACGATAGCTCCTTGCTCATTTCGTAAAAACTGGGGTCGAATCGTCGCTTTCGATAACGAGCAGACTCGATCACATTTTTCAGTTTGAGATTATCGCATTCGCTATCGAAAAATATAATAATATGGTTAGATAATCTCAAACTAAAAGCACATGAGCGAATGCTCGATATCAAAGGCGACGATTAGACCCCTGTATTATTCTCTTGAGTATGTACATTATTTAGCTTTATTAGTACACATCTTTTTTTTTGTTGTAATTTTCCAATTTTTGTTATTAACTCAGCAGTTCAATATCTTTGCTTGCATTTTACTTGTAGTATCAGTGTAAACTTGAAAAATACCTACAACAGACTCTTGTCCTCTTTTTGTTAAACACGGAGAGAATTCATAATATTTTGATTCTACAAAGTCGTAATACTTTGTATTACCACGTAAAGACACCCAAGTAATTTTTGCAAATTTAGTTTAACAAAATCGGAATAGTTGTTTTTGAGTTATGACAACATAGCTGGAGGAATGTCTCAAAACACTGACAATTTTACTTAAAAATTATTTTAAAAAAAATTGTCCATAGATAAAAAAAAATTTACCATTTTTGTATTTAGGTAGCCATGATGCATCAAATCTATATTGTGGTTATTCATGCATTTTTTTTTGCTGTTGAACTGTGTAATTTATTAAATATGTATTAGTTTATCGGGTTATGGTAAGTTTTGTGATAACAAGTTTGAGTTTTTTGTTTGTGCAATCTGGTAGAAAAAAGTATTACAGTAGTTTCCGCTTAACTGATCTCCGGTTAATTTATTTATTTGCCTAATTACTCGTAATCCCAAAAGCATGCCTTGAAAACGTTCATAAGAAAATATAGGTTGAAAACTTTTCACACAATCAGCCCAATCATGAATATTCCTACGGAATTTAATTCTCACGGAGAATAATTTTCTCGAGAAAATAATTCTCTAATCATAAATTCCTTGGGAACAAAAAAGAGTAATACGTGGCATCACCGTATTACGAAGCCAGTTGTTTTGCTTGTTTGCTGACATTTTGTTTCTCCCCATTTTTTTGAGTGAGAGAGTAAACAAAATTATTAAAATTCACCAACTTGAAAAATATGTAAAAAAAAGTTTATAAATGATTTATTTGGGCATTATTTGTGTTTTTCCAAATAAAAGAACTTTAAAATACATGTTTATGTTTATAAATTTTGTTTTAATGAAGTATTAACCATGTTTTTATGTAAACTCCCTTCTGTTTTGCAAGAGCAAGATTTTTAGTGAAAAAAGCAAGTTCAATTGCGTTCATAATATTTACTTCTTACCCGGGGTTTTTTTATTCCCACATTTGGCAAAAAAAAAGGGGGAAAACAAATTCATGATAGGAGAAAAGGGAAAAGTGAGAAAACTCGTGCGGAATTTTTGTTTATGATTGGGCTGAATAAATTCCTTTAAGAGGCTGTTCACATATTACGTAACGCTACACAGAAGAGTATTTGAGCGAAAAAGCTGGCCATTATTATTTTTTTGAGTTTATATTGCTTTTGAAAAGGTATTGTGAATGCCCCTAGATCATAGATTTTCATAGAAACCAAAATGTGGATATCCCATACTTAACATAAGGCTTCCAGAGGATGTACGTTAACAATAGGGTCTCATTGTAGAAATCTTATTAGTAGTTGTTGTTTCTTTGCTGGCGTCTTCATTGGCTTATGCGTTTGTGTGGTTGTATGTTTATATTTCTTAATAAGCAGAAGGTATAACCATAAATTTGTTGTTGCGCTTTTAATGCTTACTTCAACATCGTCCGAGATGTTTGTAAGCTGACGAAAGTAGTGAACTTCATCGAGCGTAGGGCTACAAAAATAATACTCGTATACACATATGTACGTTCAAATTATACGGTAGCAAGTGTATGGAATGCAGACCAAATTTCATCACTAGTTTGTAAATTAACTTTTATCAGTCCGCCTGATCACTTGCTTGATAACATTATAAATTGCCATGTAAAAATATTATAGATTAGATTATATCGAGTGTTTTGATTAAAAAAAAATTGATTATTCATTCATGAGAATCTGTTTTTTAGAAATAATATTTCGTTAGCCACAATGAATTGAATGAAAAGCAACATTTAAAAATATATTTTTTATAATAATTTTTAACCATTTCGAAAGTATCAAAAAGTAAGTATAAAATTTAAAATTTAAAGGCCTTCTTATATTTGAAAATTTACGAAAGGTTTTTCTAATTCAAAAACGAATATGCTGAACTTAGTGGGGTCTCAAGGGAATAGCAAAATATTACATTGGTAATAATATTTTAAACAAGAAGAAAAATAAAATAGAAAGCAGTGTTAATTAAGGACAACACCGGGAAGTTTATACGGTATTAGCTTTTTTAAAACTACCACCAGGAGAGCGATAAGAGGGAAATTTCTGCCCCTTCGATACTTTCAACTCGAAGTAAATAAAATTTAAAAGATGATGAATGTAAATTTGGAAGACGATGTTACTAGTTAAGCACACAGGGTGTAGCTAGTTTCTCTATATATTATTTGTAGTTAAAACTTTTTTTTAATTAAAATTGTATGCGAAAAAGGTTTAAGGTGCTGTCTGTGTGTATTTCAATCGGTATCAAGCTTTTGTGTTAAAGATAATCGGGCTAATTCTGAAAATCATGCTGATTGCAAATCACGTGATTTCAAAAACGAAATATTAATAGCTGACCTGTTAGTGGTGGTGCGTGTCGTGTTTTTTTTCGGGACACAAACACGCGCGGCTCAAAACGAAGTGTTCGTGAAAAACACGAAACGATTTTAGGTGTAAAATATGTATGCATTAATTTCCAATTAAAAAGAATTAAAATTTTGTATCGTCAAACACTCAACACCAGCAAATTTGTTGATAGGTTCTCTTAAGCATATATTTGAATATAAAAAAAAACTATTGTTTGCTTTTTAATTTGATTTCGTTAGAGTTGTGCTTGAAAAATTCGACACGCGCTCATCTCTAGTTTTTAATAGAATATTTTTTTCTATTTTCCAACGCTATAAATCGTGCAATTTTCAAAAGCAATGATTTAGCTGATATTAATTTTTTTGAAATCACCGTGATTCGTCATGTCGTGACTTGTTGAACAGGTCCGATTAAATCATTTATTTCAATTTGGTTGAAAATGAATTTTAATCTTTATTTACTTCAGAATTAATTTGGATAGATTGCGAGAAAAAACAATAATTTTTCTGCTTATTCAAACATAACGAATTTCACGTCATCCAAGCAACAGATAGACGCACTTACATATGTATACACATACAGATACATTCATTTGTTCATTTATTGCATATAGTATCCAAATGCATGTGTATTAGTGTTGAGCGATGCTGTGATTTTTTAATAATGTTGCTCCTGATCACAGTTTACCACTATTTTGTTTGTAGCAGTTTTGTTATTTTGACTAAATCTAATAAGAAGAGCAGCAGTGAAATCAAACAGTGACTGTGATCACGGTTTAACACATTTGAGCTCTTCTGCTTTAAAAGTATTCATTACTATTGGTATTTTGATAAATACTAA